>CM062295.1:59505287-60105287 GCA_031216915.1 Pictodentalium vernedei | reverse complement strand
GTCGGTGGACTTAGAAATTTTTGGTTCGGTTCAGGGACATCGTCCCTCAGTTCCGACATAGTCCAATAATGTCACACAAACTTTCGAATTATTGAACGACGCTATATATATTATTATTATATGCTTGCTATAACCAAGCATTTCTGGTTTCTTGTTCGCAAAGTTACGGAGATGTCTTTCAATAGTGTGCCTATGTCTGTCGGTCGGGACGCTCCGTTATATTGACAGTCCGAGAGACTGTCCATAATGCTTCCTCATCCTCACAGCAGGGCACACGACCGCACATTGGCTATGTGACCTCGAGTATCCGATCAGTTTCGTCATTCAGTGATACCACGGCGAATAGGTCGCGCCATCTGGTAGCCAAGGGACACGAGGCCTATACACTCCGTTCGCTCGCATATTGGTAGTATGCACGGGGTAACGATCACGGAGCTTCCAGCGGCAATGCATTGTAGGACCGCTTCTCCTCAGGCCTCAGTGACGGACGTGCTATCCGAGTTAGCACAGTTGTTTCGCAGCATCCCAGCAATTGACTGTTTCTTGGTCGAATCAGGAATTATCCGACGGCGCTGGGTCGGTGCGGTCCGCGGTTGTATCAGGTTCGGACGACCGAACGCTTTATAGGGTCCGACAGGATGGCGAAAGGGATTCGAAAGATTTCGAGTTTTCCCTTTTGTAGTATCAGAAGCTGCCATTCATATCTTCTGGCATTATCTTCCAGTGTTTGTTATTTCGGACTACATTGCTGCGATGTTGGATAAGAGACTTATAGCGTCATTGGACTCGGAATTTTCGATCGGTTCGGGGACATTGTCCCTGACTTACCGACGCAGTCCAATAATTTCATTACAACATGTGTTTTATTTTCGACGCTATATATGCATACAAGCCTGCTACCAAGCATGATAGTTTAGTTTCTTGTCCGCGTTGCTCATTTCTGCCGTTTTATCATTTATACGAATAGTTTATTTTGGCAGTGCAGGGCATACCGAGAGTTCATATGCGTTTAGACGGTGTGGTTAAAGACTGGAAATATTCTTTTTCGCCGTCTATGTCTTTTCCAACTTCAATGTTGGAAACGACAATGATGTCTAGTAGACTTAACTTAGACGCTTTATCATATGTGAGGCGTTATCATTACGTCTTCAAGAAAAGATTTACGGGATATTATTCTCAATGTAATTTCTTTTGAGGGCAGTAGTTTGTTCACGTATAACTCCGCCCTTCAGTGGCTGATTGGAGTTGGTTAGACGTGACGCAGCCCTAGCTACATCCACGCGCGTGGATAGTAAGGTTAAGAACTCTCTCAGAGTCGCTTCGTTCTCGGAGAAGCTTCTCTTCGACGGCAACTTTTCGGCAATCCATGAATTGCTCGATTTACACGTTCTCTTGTCTATCTAGTGTTACAAGAGATTCAGACTGGGGCAAACATTCGGTGGTTGACTCAGAGAGTGCCACTGCAGTTGCCGGACCCGAGTGTTGCTGTTTTGACGGTTGCCAGTCAAACAGATTGGGATATAATACTGATCCCAACGGATTCGAAGTGCCAGGGTCTTTGGGTTCCGCAGTCTCTTAGCAACCAATTATCTTCCGCGGAATAATGTTTTTTAGGCTTGCTTTATGTCATTGCATGAACATTATTCAGAAACGCATGCCCAAATCCTGTCCGTTAATTTGACAGTAGTGGCGTATCTCCGGAACCAGGGAGGCACTCTTTCGTTTCCGTTATTCAATTTAATGGAAAGAATCCGTCTGTTGGTTATTTTACACCAAGTTCTGTTTTGGTCCGTCATATTCCGGGTCGTCTGATTGTTTTCTGGACTCCCGTTCACTTAGGGGTCGCTTGTTACTGTCAGAATGGACTCTCAACAAACAAGTATTCAATCAGATTTGCTATCTATGGGAGCGCCCAATGATGATTTATTTACGACACAGCTTGCTAATCAATTGCAGACGTATGTGTTGGCTTGTCTGGATCTCTGAGCTAATGTTGTTAACGCTCTATTGATCTATAGGACGGGATGATAGGATACGCGTATCCTCCGGCGCTGTTGTTTCAGCAGGTATTGCTAAGATAAACAACCACTATACATTTCTGTTGATAGCATCTCTATCTTCACAGAGACCATGGGTAATTTACTCTGTTGTCTACTGTGGGACTTAACGTGAAATCTTCCTCAATGTGAGGATCTTTTTTCACTGGGTAAATCGTGTCATCTTTATCACAACCCGCAAGGTCGCAACCTTCATGTATTCCGTTGTGTGGTCCGTATTGCATTGTAAGCATTGTACTGGACGAGCTTTGGACGCGATTTCTTACTATAGGAGATCCTCTTCTTCGCTATTCTATGCGGCTAAAGTGGAGGCTCTTCCGTCGTTGGTGTAGGGATCATTATGTTCATATTGTTGATCCCTCCATACTACTCATTGCAATTTTTTAGTATACTTGTTTCACAAGATCTACTGCAGCCTGTTATTATTAAGGTTATAGGTTTATGTTACCTCATACCTATGCACTCTAGGATAGTTTACAATTGAATCTTATGTCTCTTTATCCAAGTCAGTTAGTAACTTTTTGATAAATAGACTTAGAATCTTTAGATTAAATTCCTATATGGAATTTAACTTTGGTTCTTATTTAGCTAAGTAATCATTTGAGCCCCTGGAAACAGTAGTTTTCAAATTCTGACCTTTTAGACAATAATTCTGTTGGTTTCTCTTTTACTGAAGAGTCAGTGAGTTTCATGCACTATCGATGGATGATTTTCACTTTCGTAGTTTCGGAATCACTACTTCCGTTACTATTTAGGTTGGATTTTTGCATAAGAGTTAGGCTCCTAATATCCGGAACCTATTGTTATTAAGGTCCTTCCGTCTTCGTACGGGCATAGGCCTTTACTCTTTCCGGTTAGAGTTTATGTATTTATAAACAGATATCTGTTTATTACTAGGGGCGTAAGCTTCTTCTGTCTTTGATGCCTAGTAGAAGGACGTTACGCTCCATTCTATTGTTAATGGATTCTATTAACTATCGGTACTGCTTATGGTATATCATTGATTCAGCAGTTGTGCTTAAGATTTCGGCTCATGAAGTAAGAGTTCTTCTACATCTTGGGCTTACATTAATAGTGTCGCTATTATAGATTTTTGAAGGCTGCTCATTGCGCTCAGCCATCCATATTCATGAATTTTTATCTCAGAAATATTGAGTCCATTTCTGGAGGCCTCTATTGTTAGGTCTATTATCTACTGCTCAGAATGTTATTCACTTAACAGTTGCTACTATAGCTAGGTAGGCTGTCTGTTTCGGCAGTGTCTCCGTTCTGCTGCCCTCTTCGCTGTGGGCTATTTGACCCAGGGCAAGAAAAAGGGGGGGGGGGGGAGGGAGTTCCCTTGGGTCACCTGTTTTACTATGAAAACAAGGGGATACCTCCTCCGGAGTTAGTAATTCTGAGCTGTTATTGGGATGGTTGTTTAGTGAGAAGTTTATGTTTTAAAAATTCATTCAAGTCTTAGTTTTTAAAGTATAGCTTTTGAATTTTGCATATGTCAACGGACATGATTATGCAATCCTCAGACACTTTTAAGGAGTATAAGAGTCTCTATTCTCTAGACTTACTTTATTTATTGGCTTACTTTAAAAATTATTAGTATAAGGATTATATTAGATATTAATAGAGTACATGGATGTATGAAGCTCAATTTTGGAAGGTGTTGTATCTTTCTAATTTATCATAAATAAGAAAGATACATGTAAGGCCTATTACTTCTTTTTCCCGCGGGGATGACTCTATTTTATATTATTGAGCGTATTCCATTTTGCTCTATGTCCTTGGCCCTCCAGCCTTTTTACTATTCAGCTATGTCTGGGTCATTGGTACAGTATAAAAATGTAAAAAAATTTATAGTAATTTCTATATTTTTTATACTTACCAATGACCCAGACGGGGATGGCCCTCCCAGGAGTTGGGAACTCTTGCCTCCCCGCTGAGTACATAGCGCTTACCAGGCACTGGTTATTAGAATGATTAATGGCGCCAATTTCGGAACATCCTTGACACTGCGCATGCACAGTAGAGGTGAAGTGTGGAGGGCCTTTCAGGACATGTTTTCTTTGGTTTTAGATGCAAATTTTGGGGATTGGGGGGCAAAATTTGTGTTTGGCCCTATATTTTGAGAGTTAGCACCAGCTATGTCTGGGTCATTGGTAAGTATAAAAAATATAGAAATTACTATAAATTTTTTAACTTTCTGCACGGTTTATTCGTTTGATAATTATCACCAAAAAGAACACATTTTGTCGCCAACCAAACTTGCGAGGGGAACCTGCATTACTCTTTCGTCCTCTGAGTACCAATGTGTTCTATGTGCCTACTGGCACATAGAACACATTGGAACTCAGGGGCCGACTTTTAGCTATCGCTAGGGATTGAAATTGTAATTGCAGTACATGATTTGTGGAAAATTCCAGTGAAATTTCGCTTCTTTATAAAATAGTCCATCAATGATTTCCGTTCCACACATGTGCGGAACAGATTTTTATTTTCCGTATGGTTTAGTGTTGCTGTAAATGAGGATTACATAGAACAGGCGTGTAATAAAATTTATTACACTTTCATTAAACTTTAAATCCTTGTATTTAACAGAATCGCCGCTTCAACATAAATGTTTCTGTATTCAGCTGGTGATATACAAGCCGGAACTTTTTCCAAGCATCATTTATACTAGTTCCTTTCCCGTCGAGTCATTAGTTACACTTCAAAAAGTTTTCAAATTTTGTTATACAATCATCGATCATGTGTCGCGTTATGTGAAAATGAAAATGTACAAAGCAGAATAAAGTTGGTTCACAAAAAAATTAGTTAACTAAAAATGAGATAATATTAAAAAAACCCAATAATTTCCAACCACAACATTAACCCAGTCCCAGGCCTTCTTGTCTGCGAACTTGTAAAATCTAAATTGCTTAACTTTATTTTGGTAAATCTTCAGACATCTTGACCTGCTTCCAACTTCTTTTAAAAAAGTTTCTTCCAGCTGTTTTGCAAATCTGCCCAAATTTGTACTTATATTTTTACTCTCAGTATTAGCCTGCAGATTGTTAAGTGTGATTGAACACTAGCTGAAGAGAAACAGCGATATGAATTTCAGCAAACACGCTCAATAGAAAAGAAAAGGAATGTAATTTAGAATAGTTCCCAAAAGGTTGTTTTGATTTTTTATCGATCCATTTGATCAGTACAGCTTCAAACGAAACAAACAAACTCTTCACCTTTGGGTTTAAACATCGGAATTAAAATTTGTTCATTTTAATGAATTTTAATGCATGGGATGTGTAATTGTAGGCTCGAGTGAAATATGACTATGCCATTCCAATGAGTTATGTAAAACACCCTCCAATTCAAACACACATTGCATTCTGTCTTTGTATTTTGACTTTTCTATAATGACCATACTGTACACAGGAATTCATTCAGATCTTCATCACCCAAAATCTGTGGACTTTTTAAAGATTTTTCATATTCACCAACCAGAATACTGTTTGAAGAGATCCTGTGTTTTGACACTTACTTTGTAGATTTTAGGGTGTTTGATGGAGTTTAGAGAGAGGGTCTATTGTACAAATTTGTGACCATCAGAATAGATGGAAGATGTATGATTGGCTGTTTATTTTTTTTAGACTTTTTTGAACAGGTTTCGATATTTGTCATTATTTTTTTCTTCCAAGTTGAGGTTTACCTTGTATAAAGTGGTGTATTAAATTTTTCTTTCATTTATTACAAGGCTTCATTCAATGCAATTCATTTCTATTACATGCAGGTTTCATTTGGCACATGCGTTGGTGAAAAGTTTAAAGTACCGTATTTACTCTATGTATTGGGACAGCTAAAAATAAATATGTCCCACATCTTAGAAAATGGGGGAAAAACACAACCTGGTCTTGTTTTGATGCTGAATCAAGTTGTGTGTGATTCGTTTTCCATGACTATATATGAAAATCGCCATCCAATTTTTTTTTTTAGATTTTCATTTTTTGCTTCCAAAATATAGCTTATGCCCCTCATTGGAACGAGCGCATTGCGCTCGTTCTAATGAGGGGTCATAAGCTATGTTTTGGAAGCAAAAAATGAAAAATTTTAGTTACACAAGACTTCTTTTCATAAATGTCATCTGCCACTAGTGTTCAGTAAAGGGTTGAAGACTGTCACAATTTAATATTAAATAGTCTTCCTCATGTCAGTCTGGACTGTAAATATTAAAACTTAGGAACAGATTTAAATAAAAACAACACAAATCAGTATGTATTATCAATTTTTCATAGTTTAAAAAGGAAAATGAAACACAAACTTAGCTTTAATCAGGGACCGATCAGGACTATTTAAAATACGCTCTAAGACTATTTTTTCAATTCATGCACCAGATTTCAATTTACGGAGTCACACTGCTGTTTGTAACACACACTGCAAGTTTGTAATAACTCTCATCATTTTCATTTGGTACACTATAGCAAACATTAATCTTCACTATGGTTTCTGATCAAGTCTTGACTGCCTATTTAGGCAGCCAAGACTTGATCAGAAACCACAGTGAAGATTAATGCTTGGTAATTAAGACTTGAAGTATTAACTTAAGCACTCTACAACAATGATAAATGATAATCATATATATAATACATGTAAGAGTGTCTCTCTCGATTATCCATCGAAAGAATATCAAAATATGATCTGAGAAGTTACGCGCCAACTGAGAAGCCTATTTCTGAGATTTAAGAGCCAGGTCTTGATGTTTTAGAACCAAATACGCACTGGCGCATGCCCAGGTCGGTCCCTGTTTAATATTGAGCATTTTGCACTGTTTTCAGGTGACTGGCCAACTGAAAAAAAAATTTCTGGAAAAAATGTGTGTCCCAAATTATAGAGTGTCCCAATATATAGAGTAAATACGGTTTTATTATTATTATTGATTTTTTTGTTGTTATGATTAATTCCTTATAACTATTATTAGGTCTCTACACAATTTAGAATGTCACATGCATATACATCTCAGATTTCTAAATTAACCAGGGTGTGCACATCCTTGAATTTCAATCTTACTCCTTGAATTTTGAAAATTCAGAAAATGTACTTTAAAAGTACTTGAAAATCCATCAGACTCCTTGAAAGTCCTTGAAGTTTGACCTATATCGTTTTTACCTGTGTAATAGTGGACAATTGAAAGATCTCTTTTGCACTTGTTTTAGTTGAAAAATGAAAAAAACGAACATAAATAATGGATAATCGATAAATGAGGAATTAATGTTCAGGCATTATTTAACTGGATGTCATTCTGTAAGTACCATAATTTTGTTGCAGAGCATTTTACAAGCACCGTTTTCCTGGAATTTAGAAGGATGAGGTAGAAGACATTTTTAGCCCTTTACCCAGTGTAACGGCCAAAACTGGCCACCGCTATTCTCAACTGGCCAATTAATATCAATTATTTTTTTCTTTTTTGTCTCAAAACATAGGTTATGACCCCTTATTGGAACGAGCTCATCAAGTTCGTTCCAATGAGGGGTCATAAACTATGTTTTTGAGACAAAAAATTAGTCATTCAAGAATTTTTTTGTAAGTGTCGTCTGCTTTTCATTTAAGGTAAAGGGTTAAAGTAGGTAAGGCTTCTAAAAATGGTTGTATTCCAAATGAACATTTTAAAAAAACATCTTTGGAAAATGCTGATATGTCCTTGAAAAGTTCTTGAATTATTTTGATCCTTGACTGTAAGAAGCCTGTGAATGTGTAAAATGTCTGGTTTCTTGTGAATCCTGTGCTAACATTGGGGGGAGTATCTGACAAAGGCTTTATAGAACAAGTGAAGCATGTTTACTGCAGTAAAGAAGCCCTGCTTTACTGATAAAATAGAATCCGGTAACCAATACGTGTGGTGGAAGTCCTCTACAAAAGCAACATGCGTATAAATGAGAGACTGAACTTGACTTTCATGTCCTTGTTGTTGTCACACTTAGCAACCATTTTGCAGAAATATATGAAACACCAATAAATAAATAGAGGGCTGTCAGCTATATTCTGGAAAATGCTTCAAGCCCATCCAACGTGATGTTATCCTGTTTATTGAAAGTGTAATTAAACGCCAATAAACAAACTAACTTCAAAGCACATTCTCTTTAAAAACTTCTTGTTTGATACAATCTGAGCTGTGTGTCTGTCCTTTAAACTTGTCAAGCTCTTTGCTGCCTGGCAAACAATGTTATCTGGGGACAGTTCCTTTGGGAGAGGTCCTCAACTGGTTGAGTGCTAAATTATTTTCAATGCTCATTTGTAACATGAGTATTATTTTTACAGTTTCAGTGTATTTAATTCAGTGTATTTAATTCACTGTATTTAACTCAGTGTATTTAATTCAGTGTATTTAATTCAGTTTAACTCAGTGTATTTAATTCAGTGTATTTAATTCAGTTTAGCTCAGTGTATTAATTCAGTGTATTTAATTCAGTGTATTTAATTCAGTGTATTTAATTCAGTTTAGCTCAGTGTATTTAATTCAGTGTATTTAACTCAGTGTATTTAATTCAGTGTATTTAATTCAGTTTAGCTCAGTGTATTTAATTCAGTGTATTTAATTCAGTGTATTTAACTCATTGTATTTAACTCAGTGTATTTAATTCAGTGTATTTAATTCAGTTTAGCTCAGTGTATTTAATTCAGTGTATTTAACTCAGTGTATTTAATTCAGTGTATTTATGTCAGTGTATTTAACTCAGTGTATTTAATTCAGTGTATTTAATTCAGTTTAGCTCAGTGAATTTAATTCAGTGTATTTAACTCATTGTATTTAACTCAGTGTATTTAATTCAGTGTATTTAATTCAGTGTATTTAACTCAGTGTATTTAATTCAGTGTATTTAATTCAGTTTAGCTCAGTGTATTTAATTCAGTGTATTTAACTCGGTGTATTTAATTCAGTGTATTTAATTCAGTGTATTTTTAACTCAGTGTATTTAATTCAGTGTATTTAATTCAGTTTAGCTCAGTGTATTTAATTCAGTGTATTTAATTCAGTGCATTTAATAAATAGAACTTCAAGCTTGTCCTCTGTAAATTGTAGAATTTATGTAAATTGTTAAACAGATTTATTAATTTAACCCTTTACCCAACGCAGACGATATCAAAATTTATTATTTTAAAAATTATTTTTTAACATTTTTCAAAAAATTTCAACAAAACCATATCATGTGACCCCTCATTGGAACGAGCTTGACAAGCTCGTTCCAAAGAGGTGTCACATGATATGGTTTTGTTGAAATTTTTTGAAAAATAATATTTTTTCAGATGCTAAATTTGCATATTACGCGGGCGGATGTGGGCGATTCGTTGGACAAAGGGTTAACTCTTTCAACATGAGAGACTTCTTTTCCTGTCAAGCAACACGATACTTCATAATTTCATTAAGTAGGATGGCTACTAAGTGAACATGTGTGGTAGAACAATTAATATTTTCAACGTGCAGCCTCAACATTGCA
Organism: Pictodentalium vernedei; assembly: GCA_031216915.1. Taxonomy (NCBI): domain Eukaryota; kingdom Metazoa; phylum Mollusca; class Scaphopoda; order Dentaliida; family Dentaliidae; genus Pictodentalium; species Pictodentalium vernedei. The sequence continues at coordinate 60,095,764 of CM062295.1, read as the reverse complement.
CGTTGAAAGTATTAATTGCTCTACCCCCAAATAATGGATATGGACTCTTCCAATTTCTGCCATTTATCTAGCATGGAAGATACCACCAGTGTTCAAAGGGTTAATGTAACATATACATTAAAACTTTTTCATGTACTTCATACAATTGTCCATATCTTATTGATATTTCTTGCAGGTGGTCTTGATGTAAAGGCTCAAGAAGCAGCATTGAGAATGAATCCAGATATTGTTATAGCTACACCCGGTAGATTAATAGATCATCTTCATAACTCACCAAGCTTTAACATTGCTAATATTGAGATATTAGTACTCGATGAAGCTGACAGGTTAGTATGCCAACTTTCAGTGATGAGGCATTTCTGTTATTAGGTGGGTGGGGGCGTGGTGGCATTGCGGTAACCGGCTCTCGTCAGATCACCGAAGTTAAGCAACGTCGAGCCCGATTAATCATTGGATGGGTGAACATGTGAGCAATCAATTCGGACTCCCGCGTTGTGTCCATGGGCAAGGCACTTAACCCCAATTGTCCACATGGGGGAACGATGACGCCGTGTACTAAGGCATACTGCACGTCGATGGTAGGCGTGTCTTCAACCAATGTAACCCTGCCTGTGCTACAGTGTGGATTTACGTTGGGGAGCTGGCAGCTGCTCGTCGTTGCTCAGTGGTTCTCTCTTGGTACTCCGGCTTCCTCCACCTGTAAAACTGTCACGGTCATGATTAGCCATTGTGCATAAGTATATGACCTTCAACACCAATAAATAAACATATTAGGTGGGTTTTAACCAATTTATTCCTTAATTGATGAAACCTTCTTGTTTATATTGGGTTTTCGGTCATCTGATTTTAGGGTAAGGAAAAAGTGGATCCAACTCAATTGGATATCTTTAAACTGACATTTCGTGTTAACTGTATATAACATTCAAACGTTAACAGGACAAAATCCCCTCAAGACCAAACCCCCTCGGAAAAAAACCCATCACTTTCTGCATTCAAAGACAAAACCCCCTCAAGACAAAACCCCCTCACAAGAAATATTCTTAAGCCAACTTTTCAATGAATTTTTCATCAAATCTAGTCATGGCTGCTATGAAGCAGCCATGACTAGATTTCATGAAAGATATATTTAAATTACTCAGCCAGTTAAGAGTTGAATTACATGTTTGTAGATTCTCTTTAAGACTCCCGTTAATTGAATAATAAACTCTTGTAATCTATTGCAGAATTATTGAGACAGCACTTAAACTTCTCTTGTTTATAGCTCCATTTAGTCTCAGTGCATCCAATAATATAATATTAGAACGTTTCTTTTCATGTTCTATCGGTCGATAGTACCTGAGTTTGTGTGATTTCTGAAATAAAACCTGAAGCAGCGAAGCGGAGTAAATCAATTTATTTTGAACTTGAGGTGGATGCTCAGTGAGGTCAAGGAGTACTAAACTTGTGGAAATATCATTGATTGAAGTCATAACTCATATTCAGGATTCACTGAAGTGGTTAACAACACGTGAGTTTTTAATATTTCTGATTCTTTTGAATTCATTGTTTGCAGTTAAAATTGAAAACACACCCACTGAAGATATATTTGTTGGTAAGTTTGTGTTTACCGGTGACGAAAAAAGTTAAATGGACACGGCACCAGCGTTTGGTGTTGAGAAATTCCAATCAGGGTGTGCATAATCAATGCTGATCAATGGAAGTGGTTTTGCCCCAAATCTCCAGTACTATGACTTTTAGAAGGTGTCAAATTAACCAATCACGGCTGATGTTACAAACGTGAGGCATAATAAAATCATTTAACTGGTTGAGTGCTGAAAGCTACTAACATGGCTCTTCCTGAAAAGAGCTGGAGGCATTTTAATGGTGTTACATTATGCATTAGCTTGTTGTTTGCTGAGCAGTACAAAAACAATTGTTAATAAAATTTTTCATTACAATTAATTGGAGAGTGCCAACAATAAATGGAAATAAAACAAATTTTTATGAACATTATTTTGTTAAATAAGGCTCCTCCCATTGGTAGCATTGCATCTTTGAAATGTTACAAATCATGTTCAAAAGTAATTTAGCACTCTATCACTTAATTCTATATTGATTGGCAGAGATCTAACAAGATAAAATGGAATAAGTCACAGTTTATCACAAGAATACATGGAAAGCTGACAAAGCTCTCGTTAGTTGAATATCCTTGTTAACTGGGTATTTTTCATTGGCTGTTTGGTTTAAGCTATTCAATTAACAGTGTACTACTGTATTACATTTATACAGCTTTCTGGGCCTATTAGTAGGAATCCCATCAGTGATTGTTTACTGGGCAAGATATTCTTTGTTTACAAATTTTGGCTTTGCATTTTTTTTGCGGTCAAATGAAATTGAATAGAGTTTTTAGCTCAACTTTGGCGAAGCCAAATTTGAGCTTATGCCATGGCCAGTCGTCTGTCTGTCCGTCAACAATTCAATACGGCTCGGGCTAGAGGCTGTGTTTATAAACCGATCTTTATGAAACTTCTTGGGTACCTTTGTTATGACCGTGGGACGAGAACAAGTGTTTTTGGGTTCGGTCCAAAATTCAAGATGGCAGCCAGCCACCATTTTGTACCGACGATGCAGAAATCTGTTTTTTTGCACAGAACTTCCATATGAATGCGCTGAATTGAATAATTTTTTGTATGAATGTTTAGTACCATGGGATACATCACATATAATACGGGTTTTTTTCTAGTACGTAAATCATGAAAATTAGACTAACTTTGATGTATTTAGTGTTACTTTCAGCACTGTCAGTGCAAATGCCAATATGGCTTGGGCTAGAGGCCGCATTTATGAACCGATCTTTACGAAATTTCTTGGGTACCTTTGGTATCACCGTGGGATGAGAACAAGTGTTTTTGGGTGCGGTCCGAAATTCAGCCATTTTGTTCAAAATTAGAGGCAATCAGATTTTTGCGCAGAACTTCCACATGAAAGCTCTGATTTGAATAATTTTTTGTGTGAATGTTTAGTACCATGGGATACATCACATATAATACGGGTTTTTTTCTCGTGCAGAAATTATGCAAATTAGATGAACTTTGATTTTTTCAGTGCTACTTAAACACAGTAAGTACACATGTCAATACGGCTCGGGCTAGAGTCTGTATTTATCAACCGATCTTCACGAAATGTCTTGGGTACCTTTGTTATCACCTTGGGATGAGAACGAGTGTTTCTGGGTGCGGTCCAAAATTCAAGATGGCTGCCAGTGGCCATTTTGTACCGAAATTACGTCTAATCAGTTTTTTGTATACAACTTCTATACGGCTCAGGCTAGAGGCCGTATTTATGAACCAATCTTTACGAAACTTCTTGAGTACCTTTGTCATCACCATGGAATGAAAACGAGTGTTTTTGGGTGTGGTCCAAAATTCAAGATGACCACCAGCAGCCATTTTGTACCAAAATTAGTGCAATCAGTCTTTTGTACAGAACTTCTGTATGAAAGTTCTGATTTGAATAAATTTTTGTTTGAATGTTTAGTGACATGGAATACAACACATATAGTACGGGTTTTTATCTCGTGCAGAAATTATGCAAATTAGTTGAACTTTGATTTATTCAGTGCTACTTATACACTGTAAGTGCACATGTCAGTACGGCTCAGGCTAGAGGCTGTATTTATCAACTGATCTTCACGAAACTTCTTGGGTACCTTTGTTATCACCTTGGGATGAGAACGAGTGTTTCTGAGTGCAGTCCAAAATTCAAGATGGCTGCCAGTGGCCATTTTGTACCGAAATTAGGTCCAGTCAGTTTTTTGTCACAACTTTTATACAGCTCGTATTTATGATCTTCACGAAACTTTTTGGGTACCTTTGTTTTCATCTTGGGACAGGAATGAGTGTGTTTTGGGGTGCCTTTGTTATCACTGTGCTATGAGAACAAATATTTTGGGGTTCAGTCAGATCCACTCTTGGACTCAAAGATTTCTTTTCTAGTTTAGCATCTGACTGTCACCCACTTTACAATACTTTACCTATACATTTGTTACAGGCTACGGTCAGTATTTATGTACAAGCCGTTACAATACTTTATATGTACTTTTGTTATCAGGTCATTACCTAGATGTTTGTCATTGCTGTGTCACATACTATACATGTACATGTCTTGACAAGTTGAGCTAACTCGAAGTTATTTAGGGCCAAACACAAATTTTGCCCCCCCCCCCCATCCCCAAAATTTGCTTGCAAAACTGAAAATTAAAAGTCCTATCTGGCCCTCCATACATTTACTCTCCGCGCATGTGCAGACGTCAGGAAGTGACCGGAATTGGCGCCAACATCTTTCGTTGTTTGGCCCTAAAAGTCATCAACAATGAAATGACATCTGTGCTTTAAAATCTCCTTTTTTAAAGATGCCAGACACAAATCAGTGCAAGAATTGGTGGATACAAGGCTGTTGTTGGATGAAGAAAGTGTTCAACGGTGGTTTTGGACGTTCAGGGCTGTAACTTTATATAATATTTATGAAATTATTTTATGCTTCCCAATTTTGGGACATATGCTTGACGTCATCATTTTTAAAAGTGATTATTCCACTGTGTGTTAAGTATTCCTTCCCTATCCTTCCATGAACCCTTCCTGTTAAACTCTTAAGCTTTTTGACTATTTTTTATTGAAATTTTTTATTAAATTTCTTGGGAGTTTAACATTTATTACAGAATATTATTCTTTTTCTTCCCCAGGGTTACATCCTCACCCAAGGGGTGTTAGGCCATTTAGTCTTGCATCTTCTATCCAATGTATCGTTTTTTCTTCGTATGAAGATCTAGCTTTGCATTTGATAGCATTTCAATTGGTTCTGATTTGGGGCCTTTTTGTGTGCCTGATGTCTTTTTTACATTGACGTTGTTTACATTATCAACGTCCTCATATATAGGTAGTTGTTTTATATTTTTATACTTACCAATGACCCAGACATAGCTGATGCTAAAAATTCAGGGCCAAACACAAATTTTGCCCCCCCCCCCCCCCCCAATCCCCAAAATTTGCATCAAAATCCAAAAAAATCAATGTCCTATATGGTCCTCCATACTTTTGTCTACTGCGCATGCGCAGTGTCAAGGAAGTACCAAAATTGGCGCAAAATCTTCATTCTTTGTTTAGCCGCCCTTCAATCAGTAACATCTCACTGATATCTGTGCTTATAATCTCAGTTAAAATGATGCCAGACACAAAATCATGAAGGAAATGGTGGATCCAAGGATAAAATAAGAGGATGAGAGGAAGAAACAGTGGAAGGATGTGTTCAGGGCTGTAACTTATAATTGTTATGTAAAATTATTTCATGTTCCCTAATTTCAGGGCATGGGCCTGATGTTTTCATTCTTGCTATGAAATCTCCACTGTTTGTTCAGTGTTTCCTCTCTCCCTTTCCTTGATACCCCCCTTGCTAATCTCCCATGCTTTTGGTATAATTTTTGAGATTTTTTTATTGAAATTTCTTGGGAGTTTCAGCATAGTTACAGAAATTTTATTCTGTTATCCCCATGGTTATGTCCTCACCCTATGGGTGTTTAGGCGTTTTGGTCATGCATCTACCATCCGATGTACTGCAGCTTCTTCTCTGGAAGATTTAGTACTTTAAATTGGTTACTGATGTCGGGCCATGGATTTTATTATTATTATGTATCTTTGTATTTTCAAGGGTTAGTGCAAGTACTACGGCTGTATAATATTTTTTAATTATGAAAGAATATTGTTCAAATTGTAAATCGAGGAAGTCTTCCTCTGATTCTCATGCTCATTGTATTTGCTGTAGTCACTGTACTCGCACTAATTCTTGCTCAGTGTGTGTCAATTGGGATGACAAACGTTGGAGATGTGTGTCACGGTATATTGTCAGTGGTGAGAGGTCCATGCCGCTCCTCTCGCCACAGGTTCACTCTAGTTTTTCAGTCCCTTTTTCAGAGGAACAAGAACAGGGTGATGTTTCCGTGATTTCTTCAGGAAGTGTGCTGCCGTCGTCTCAATCAAATGAAGAGCTAGTGGCAAAAGTGCTCAAGGAAATTCGACAAGTGCCTAGATCCTTGGTAGGATTGATGACCTTGTCGCCAGCTAGCTCGCCGGTGAAGCTATCACTCGTAGATCGGTTGATGTGATGCCGGGTTCATCTGTTGCGGTCTAGGAGAGGAGAAAGGGTGTTGCGAGCACTATAATCTCGGATCACGCACACCCGGTGACGACGGATCAGAGGAAGGATCAGAGGAAGCCAGTCAGTCCGGTTTCTAGCTTGTCCAAGTCTACCCAGATTGCGAGCGAGAGAGGCCCCTCTCTCTTACAACAACATCTGGGGCCAGATGTTGTCGGCGCCAGATGTTGACATACATAATGTTCGTCAGTCGGAGTATACTTCCACTCCTGCTCGGGACGCTCCGTCGTATAGACAGCCGGGAGCCGCTAGTCTATTGGTTTCCTCTTCCTCACTCCAGCACACATGACCGCACCTTGGCTACGTGACCTCGGATATCCAGCCTGCTTCGCCGACCAAGGATTCCACGTCGACCAGGTCACACCATCCGGTAGCCAAGGACACGAGGCCTTACCAGTCGTGACGCTCTCATAAAAGAATTATGCAAGAGGCACCGTCCCAGTAGCTTCCAGCGACTAAACGTAAGACCACAGCTCCACAGGCCTCCATGACGGACTTGCTATCACAGATAGCTCAACTCATCGCAGCATCCCAGCAACCTTCGGAAACTCTTTCAGATCAGGAACTGTCTGAGAAAGCTGGGTCTGAACGCTCCCCTGCAATGTCAGATAGGGACGACCGAGATTCACATTTGGTCCAGTCGGATGGTGAAAGGGAATCTGCAGAGCTGGATTTTTCCCTTCTAGAACAACATAAGATAGTCATAGATTTCATCCGGCAATACCTTCCAGATGTTGTTCCTCCGGACCAGAGAACTGCGATACCGGATAAGAGACTGATAGCGTCTCTGGACACTGACTTCTTCGGCCGGACTAAGGACGTCGCGCCTGAGTTTCCGGCCCTGTCCAGAAATGTCTCACGGACGTTTGAATTGTGGAATGACGCTATTTTTAAGCTAGCCTCTAAGACTGGCAGATCCAGTTTCTTATCGCAACAAGGTCTACATCTGCCGTTCATCAACAGTAGAAATAAATTTGAAACGGCGGGACAGGGCGTTCCGAGAGTTCCTCTGCATTTAGACGACCAGGGCGAAGACTTGGAGTTGTTATTGCCGGCGTCTGTGTCGATTCTCTCCAGTACGTTGGAGACGACAATCCCGTCTAACAGAACCAGTTTAGACGCCTTATCTTACACATATCACCTCACCAGAGCGTTAACATAACGTCTCGTTGGTAAAGAATTCCAGGATGTTCAAACGTCCTTGAGAGTTCTTTCGAGGGCTATCGCATATTCCACGTATAACTCCGCCCTTTCAGTGGCAAATATGGAGTTAGTCAGACGTGATGCTGCCCTGGCTTCATCCACTAGGGTGGATTCTAAGGTGAAAAACTCTCTTCAAATCGCTCCGGTTTCAGGGAAACTTCTCTTCGATGGTAAGCTTTCTCTAATCTATGATCAGATTACCAAGAAAGCTTCGGACTCTCGGCTCTTTAAGTCCACTTCGAAAAAACAGACTCAGCAGAGAGGAGTAAGTCAGGGACTTCTGGATCGAATACGTCCAAGCGAAGTTCCTATAGAGGATCTAAGAAAGCCTCTACGTCTTACTCCAGAGACCGTCTGAGTAGCGACTCAGGTAGGGGACGTAATGCTGGCCGAGACAACCGGTCAGATGCCCCTAGGTTGACTGATCGAGGTGCGGGTCGGGGAGGACGTAGTTTCTCCTCCCGCAAGCCTCGCAGGTACAGGAAGTGAAGGTCAGAACCTCTATTGCGCTCCAGTGGGCGGAAGGCTGTCGAGATTCTTAACCAATTGGTTGTCAATTACGGACGAACGATGGGTTCAGGAGGTTATTTCGGAAGGTTTAAAACTGTCCTCCAGAGAAAGACCTCTGTTAACACGAAGTCCACTATGGACCTTCAGAAGAGAGCAATAGAGGTCGTAGAAAACCAGGAATCAGGTTTTTACAGTTACCTGTTCCTGGTAGCAAAACCAGACAGCTCGTTCCATCCAATTATAGATCTCAGCTGGATAAACAAGCTGATCGTGGCTCCGAAATTTTATATGGAGACCATTCAATCGGTGTGAGCGAGCATTCGAGTGAACGACTATGCTGCGAGCACAGATCTCAAGGATGCATACTTTCAATTCATGGTACATCAGGCGTTCAGAAAGTACCTTCGCTTTGCTGTCCTAGGAGTCGTTTATCAGTTCCGAGCAATGTGTTTCGGACTGAATCTAGCGCCCTGGGCCTTCACTCGAATAATGAACTCAGTAATGACTCATTTCCGAGCTCATTCGTCTGCGGTAACGTCGGCCTTCTTGGATGACATTCTTCAGAGATATGGCGACAGATTAACACTTAAGAACGATGTTCAGAGTCTGCTTCTATTGCTCCGACGTCTCAGTTTCATAGTAAACGAAAAGAAGTCGGATCTAGTTCCGTCCAAGTCATTCATTCACTTGGGAATGAGCTTCGAGACACACAACAATCTGGTTTGTCTGCTGTTATCCAGCCTGCTGCACGAAGAAGGAACCACACTTCGCCGGCAAAGTCGGACCATTCGGTAGCTAGGGAGACGAGGCCTTGATCATCGGGATGCTCGGAGAAAGCATTCATTTCTGACACACCATCCCAGGAGCAGCATGCGGCTAAGGAACGGAAATCTGCTGCTCCTCATGCCTCGATGGCGGACTTGCTGTCGCAGATTGCGCAGCTAATCCAGCAAGTTCAGATGCAGCCTCCCTCAGACTCAGAATCTGAGCTGTTGGATGGTGCTTGGTCGGTCCAGTCATCTGTTCGCGCAGATGCAATGGACCGAGATTCGCAACTGATTCTCGCGGAATGGTGAAAGGGATAAGAAAGAGTATTACCCTTCCCTTTTGGCACAGTACATGGTTGCAATGGCTTTTATCCATCAATACTACCCTGCTTTTGTTCTGCCGAATCAGAATGCTCCGACACGAGAGAAACTGCTGGCGCCGTTAGGCACAGACTTTATCCGGACAAAGGAGGATGTCCTTTCTTTTCCGGTTCAGTTTATGCAGGTGTCGCAGGCCTTCGGCCATATAGACTACGCCGTATTTATCCTCTTGTGTGCGAGGAAGAAGGCGGTTTCTTATCTTCATCTTCCTTATACATACCGTTTTTGGACCACGTTCATTTAAAACGGTCGAAGAAGATGTTCAGAGAGTTCTGTGTTTGGATGAGCAGGCTGGGGATCTAGAGGTATCCTTACCTGTATCATTCACTATTCGCTCAGATGCAGTTGAGACGGAAATTTCTTCAGATAGAGCGAATTTGGACGTTATGTCTTACGGAGATCATCTTACAAGAGATATGGTGCAACGTCTCAAGGGAAAAGAATTTTGAGGACGTTAAAGGAATTTTGAGGACGTTCGTACCTCTCTTAGAGTTCTTTCCAGGGCAATTATGTATACCACGTATAACTCTGCCCTAACAGTGGCTTATCTGGAGTTAATCAGACGTGATGCTGCCCTTGTGTCATCATCACTGATAAGATGACAAGGTGAAAAGCTCTCTCCGAGTCGCTCCGGTTTCCGTACATTTTATTTTCGACCACTAGCTTTCGTTAGTCTATGAACAGGCTACTAAGAGAGGGTCTAGCGCTCTGCTTTTGAAGTCGGTGTATCGACGACTCGCTTCTGCAGAAAAGAGTAAAGGAGGGCGTTCCAGAAAAAAATTGTCAAAGGAAACTCCTCACGAGGGGTTCAAGAAACCCTCTTATAATTACTCTATAGGTTGTCAGTATAGTGACTCGGGAAAAGGGGTGTAGGTGTGATCGGGATATAGGTCAGACGCCCCTAGGCCGACGAGACGAGGTTTTTCATGGGGAGAATGTGGTTCTTCCTCCCGTAAGCCTCGCAGGTCATACAGGTGATGGTTTAGACCTCTATTGCTGACCAGTTGGCGGAAGGTTATCAAGCTCCGCAAAAGACTGGATAACAGTCACGGAAGATCAGTGGGTGAGAAGTGTAGTCTCGGACGGCTTACGGCTATCATTCCGAGTAAAACCCCACTAGCAAGTTGTCATCGTTGGACAAATCTTCCATTAAATTCTTGCATAAGAGAGTTTCTCCTACCGGAGAGATAAACTCTCTTATCAAAGGAAGCAATGCAGGTCATCGTGAATCGGGATTCTCAAGATTTTTACAGTCACCTGTTCCTCGTACCAAGCCAGACGTCTCTTTCCGACCGGTAAGAGACTTGAGCTGGATAACAAGTTTATCATGGCTCTAAAAGTTTATTTATGGAAATCATTCAGTTGGTAAAAGCAAGCATTCGAGTGATCGACTGTGCGGCAAGCATAGATCTAAGGATCCGTACTTTCATGTCCTGGTACATCCGGCATTCTAAAAGTACCTGCGGTCCTCCTATAAGGGAAGGTGTATCAGTTCAGAACAATATGCTATGGTCTGAATCTGGCCCCTAGATGTTTCACTCGAATAATGAACTCGGTAATGTCTTACTTACGAGCTCATTTGTCTCTGGTAACATCGGCTTACTTGCACGACCTACAGGAATACGGCAACAGAATTAGTCTTCAGAACGATGTTCAGAGTCTGCTTCTATTTCTCTGACGTCTCGGTTTCATCGTAAATGAGAAAAAGTCTGATCTAGCTCCGTTCAAGTCGTCTATTCACTGGGGATTGAGCTTTGAGACTCATAACAATCTGGTTCGCCTGCTTTTACCCAGACTGAAATTAACCAGTTGTTATGCTCTAATGCATTAATAGTGAGAGAATTCATGCGACTGTTGGAGCTGTGCGGAGCGGCTATGGATCTCATTCCGATGGGCCGCCTGCGCGCATGTCCCCTCCAGATATTCTTCACTCGGAACTGGAGTGTGAAGACGCTTTCGCTTGAACCAGTATTGTTTTAACAGAACTAGTAAAACAAGGGTTCAAATTGGGCAGATCTTCAGTGATTAACTCAGGGAGTTACGCTGCAACTGCCGGATCCGGCTTTCACGATTATGACGGGTGTGAGTCCGACAGATTGGGGTGTGACCCTACGTCCCGCAGTCTTGAGGTGTCAGGGTCTTTTGGAGAAAAACATAAACATCCAACGAGATGATGTTAATTAGCTATCACTACAACATTGGATTCACATAATAACAGACATCCATGTTCAATTTGGTCGGACAACTCGACAGTAGTAGTGTACTTCGGGAACCAGGACGGCTCCCATTCATTTCCGTTATGCCAACTAACGGAGAAGATTTTCCTAATACATCATAAATCATCATGTTCATCTTTTCATCCGTCATATACCGGGTCTGAATGTACTAGCAGACTCGCTCTCTTGGAAAGGTCATCTGTTGCAATTGGAATGGATGCTCACCAAGCGAGCATGTGGACAGTTTTGCTACCAGAGGGATTGCCCCATGATAAATCCGTTTGCGACGCACCGGAACAATCAGTTACCGTCGTTGGTGTCACCATGCCCAGACCATTGAGCGCATGCAGTAGACGCTCTGCAGATCTCAGGGGGATGGATGATAGGATACGCGTATCCTCCAATTCATTTGATTCAGTAGATTACGTTTAAGATCAAACAGTCTCGTTGTGAATCATACTAGTAGCACCTCTGTCGTCACAGAAACCTTGGATCAGTCTTCTCAAGTGTCTGTTATGGGACGTTCCCCGGAAGCTTCCTCCACGAGGGACCTTCTTTATCAGGGGAAGTTTTTGTTCCTCTCATCCTTCTCCGCCCATAGTGGCATAATGGAGTCCGTTAGATGTGAGGTAAACATTGCGGTTCCTATATTATTTTATGACTAACACAAGAACGATCAAGTAATGCGGATGAGGAGGGTTCGATATGACTTCGTCCCTCCCCCCCACCCCCCCACCCCCCCCCCCCACACACACCGCCAATGTGTTTGGAGGCGATAACAGGTCAAGACGTAGTCTTCTTCCCGCAAGTCTTGTATAAGTTTAAATACATACATGCATTTCTTCACTTCTCGATTGGCGGCTGGGTCATGTTTTGTGGTGACCTCATGGGCACATCCACTTTTCGTTGGATTGGTTTCCTGTGATTATTCGTCTATATGTCATATACGAGCGCATATTTCATCATAATTAAATTGCTAGTCTTTGGGTACCTCGGAGGCTGCATAACCAGTTAACTGGTATTCAGATGATTACATGCAGGATTTTAATGCTCACATGCATAATAACAGGGTTTCCGCTAGACCGGCTGCGGGTCCTTATAAAATTTCGGACTCAAATTGTCGTGTTTGGTCCGAAATCACTGGCTTTTATTTCGAACGATAAATGATGTAATTGCACGTGCACACGTCCACATCATGGTTCTTTTCGAATATTTTGTTCTCTCTGCATTTCCAATTATTTACGTTGGCACGTATCGGGTTGAAAAAAAAAAATTGAGGTCAAGCATCGCAGTCACTGTCAGGCTTCGTGGATTTTGTGTTGTTTTAGGTTTGTATTTTTATGAAACCTCCGACCAGATGTAGTATTGTGTGTCCCGTGGGAATTTAGAGAATTGTAGGAGGAAAAAATACATATTTTCCACTTCAATTATTCAGCATTTTAGCGACCAGAATGCCCCCAGAGGCCACCAGAGAGCACCTAAAAATCAAAATTTTCCTCGCCCCCCCCTGTATACGCACGTGCCTTTGGCACGTGCGGCAGACGCCTTCGGCATCTGAGTTTCACTTTCTTTAAACTACCGGACCCACAAATTTCCCCCTAGCGGAAACCCTGATAATAATTATTAGGCTGACGCTTTATTGTATATTATGAACCTTTGAAATTATGAATTATTTGGGGGGCAGTCCATGTCGGAGCCTGTTAATCATACCTGCATCCATTTCTAGATCCAGGTTTCTATTAATGTCGGTACTCAACTCGTATATTCCCACATTTATAGTGTCATAGATATCGGATAGTACACGTCGGGGAGTGTTGTTACTGGAATTTATTGTACACCTGAATGGGGTCGATGTGGGTTACCTCGGAAGTGTGTTTACTCTCCAGAGATCGTTCATTGTGGTTCGATTGGACATGTGTATGTTATATATTATATCACCGGTTTCCGACCTATCTACGTATGCCGTCTTCGGTGTACGTTATATAGCGGGCAATATTAATTACCGGGATCGTCGCTATAGCCTTAACGTCTGAAGTGGCGTTAAGCACCATTTATTAATGATTTATATTGTTTATTATAATATTTATATTGTTTTTTTGGTACCGCTTTTACTGATTCCAGAGCGCTCCCCTCTTTCTTTTTGAAGATTCCTTCAAAAGAAAGGGGGGGGGGGTGGTGATTTCTTACCTCTCATCCGGCTTGATAGGTATGTAACTATGAGGAAAGCTGTTTTGTCCGTAATTATATCCTGCATACAACTGGAGTTTTATTGTGTATGGCTATCCATCCATCCATCCATCCATCCATCCATCCATCCATCCATCCATCCTCCTGTCCCTCTGTCTGTCTGTGCATCTGTCTGTCCATCTGCACATCCGTCCATCCATCTGCCCATCTGCCCATCTGCCATACCTTCGACCCATCCGTCCACCCTTCGATGTCTTGTCGAGTTAAGCTGTTGGGATATTTTTTCTGTAAGTTATAGCCCTTTGAATATACAAAATAGCCAGTTTTTTGTCTGTTTGTTTTGATCTTAGGTTTGGAATATCGGATCTCAATGAAATTTGGAATGAAGATTGTTTATGGCAAAGGCTTTCAAATGAGTTTTTAATATTATTTCTTGCATTTCATTTACTAGACTTATCCCCTTTTTTAACTTTGAAAATTTGCTGTTTATCTCGTAAAATAGCCAATTTTTTTTCTGTTTGCCTCGTATCTCAGGTTTGGGTTATCTGATCTCACTGAAATTTTAAATGAAGATTGTTTATGGGAAAGGCTTTCAAATGAGTCTCTAATAATATTTCTTAGATTTCATTTTCTAGACTTATCCCCTTTTTTAACGTTGAAAATTTGCTGTTTGCCTCGTAAAATAGCCAATTTTTTATCTGTTCGCCTTGTATCTCTGGTTTGGGTTATTGAATCTCATTGAAATTTGGAATGAAGTTTGTTTATGGTAAAGGCTTTCACAGTATCATGGTTTATTTCTTCACTTGCCATGGTTTGATGATATGTTTGATCGATATGGCACGAGTGCCAGCATGGAAGGATAGAACGAGAGGCCATAGTCCTCAAGTTTTATCCTTCCGCGATGGCACAAGTGCCATATCGATTAACCCATTCACACATGTGGGTTATTTATTTATTTATTTATTTATTAGGGTTTAATAACACATTGGCAGCCAAGGTAATATTGTGTCGATGACAGTTTTACGGGTGGAGGAAGGCAGAGTATCTGGAGAGAACCACCGAGCAATGACTTCCCCAAGTACACAACATGAGAGTCCAAATCGATCGCTCAGACGGTCACCCATCCAAGGACTAACTGGGCTCGAAGTTGCTTAACTTCAGTGATCTGACGAGAATCGGTTATCGCAACGCCACTGCGCCTTCACACATGCGTGTTGTTTTGTGTTTATTACATGCCTTCACTATAAAAATAATTATTAGACGAACACTCAGCAATTCATATGACAACTATCAACAAAAACAACACATTTTATCGCCAACCAAATTTGCGAGGGGAACCTGTGTTACTGTTTCGTCCCATGAGTTCCAATGTGTACTATGTGCCTACTGGCACATAGAACACATTGAAACTCAGGGGATGATTTTCTTCTGTCGCTAGCAATTCAAACTGTAATAGCATTACATGATTTGTGAAATTTGCAGTGGAATTTCGCTTCCATTTAAAAGTAGTCCGTCAATGATTTCTATTCCACACATAGGTGCGGAACAGTTTTTCATTTTCCGCATGGGTTAGTGTTGCTGTAGATGAGGATTACATAGAACAGGCGTGTAATAAAAAGATAAATTCTAATATATTGCTCTACCTTAACAGTGTCTCAGACATGTTGTGAATACCACCTCAGTTCATTTATATTACTCTACCTTAACAGTGTCTCAGACATGTTGTGAATACCACCTCAGTCCATTTAAATTCTAGTATATTGCTCGACCTTAACAGTGTCTCGGACATGTTGTGAAGACCACCTCAGTCCATTTAAATTCTAGTATATTGCTCTACCTTAACAGTGTCTCAGACATGTTGTGAATACCACCTCAGTCCATTTAAATTCTAGTATATTGCTCTACCTTAACAATGTCTCAGACATGTTGTGAAGACCACCTCAGTCCATTTATATTGCTCTACCTTAACAGTGTCTCAGACATGTGAATACCACCTCAGTCCATTTAAATTCTAGTATATTGCTCTACCTTAACAGTGTCTTAGACATGTTGTGAATACCACCTCAGTCCATTTAAATTCTAGTATATTGCTCTACCTTAACAGTGTCTTAGACATGTTGTGAATACCACCTCAGTCCATTTATGTTGCTCCACCTTAACAGTGTCTCAGACATGTTGTGAATACCACCTCAGTCCATTTAAATTCTAGTATATTGCTCTACCTTAACAGTGTCTCAGACATGTGAAGACCACCTCAGTCCATTTAAATTCTAGTATATTGCTCTACCTTAACAGTGTCTCGGACATGTTGTGAATACCACCTCAGTCCATTTAAATTCTAGTATATTGCTCTACCTTAACAGTGTCTCAGACATGTGAAGACCACCTCAGTCCATTTAAATTCTAGTATATTGCTCTACCTTAACAGTGTCTCAGACATGTTGTGAATACCACCTCAGTCCATTTAAATTCTAGTATATTGCTCTACCTTAACAGTGTCTCAGACATGTGAAGACCACCTCAGTCCATTTAAATTCTAGTATATTGCTCTACCTTAACATTGTCTCAGACATGTTGTGAATACCACCTCAGTCCATTTAAATTCTAGTATATTGCTCTACCTTAACAGTGTCTCAGACATGTGAAGACCACCTCAGTCCATTTAAATTCTAGTATATTGCTCTACCTTAACAGTGTCTCAGACATGTTGTGAATACCACCTCAGTCCATTTAAATTCTAGTATATTGCTCTACCTTAACAGTGTCTCAGACATGTGAAGACCACCTCAGTCCATTTAAATTCTAGTATATTGCTCTACCTTAACATTGTCTCAGACATGTTGTGAATACCACCTCAGTCCATTTAAATTCTAGTATATTGCTCTACCTTAACAGTGTCTCAGACATGTGAAGACCACCTCAGTCCATTTAAATTCTAGTATATTGCTCTACCTTAACAGTGTCTCAGACATGTGAAGACCACCTCAGTCCATTTAAATTCTGGAATATTGCTCTTCATTAACAGTGTCTCAGACATGTTGTGAATACCACCTCAGTCCATTCAAATTCTTGTTTATTGCTCTACCTTAACAGTGTCTCAGACATGTGAAGACCACCTCAGTCCATTTAAATTCTAGTATATTGCTCTACCTTAACAGTGTCTCAGACATGTGAAGACCACCTCAGTCCATTTAAATTCTAGTATATTGCTCTACCTTAACAGTGTCTCGGACATGTTGTGAATATCACCTCAGTCCATTTATATTGCTCTACCTTAACAGTGTCTCGGACATGTTGTGAATACCACCTCAGTCCATTTAAATTCTAGTATATTGCTCTACCTTAACAGTGTCTCAGACATGTGAAGACCACCTCAGTCCATTTAAATTCTAGTATATTGCTCTACCTTAACAGTGTCTCAGACATGTGAAGACCACCTCAGTCCATTTAAATTCTGGTATATTGCTCTACATTAACAGTGTCTCAGACATGTTGTGAATACCACCTCAGTCCATTTAAATTCTTGTTTATTGCTCTACCTTAACAGTGTCTCAGACATGTGAAGACCACCTCAGTCCATTTAAATTCTAGTATATTGCTCTACCTTAACAGTGTCTCAGACATGTGAAGACCACCTCAGTCCATTTAAATTCTAGTATATTGCTCTACCTTAACAGTGTCTCGGACATGTTGTGAATACCACCTCAGTCCATTTAAATTCTAGTATATTGCTCGACCTTAACAGTGTCTCAGACATGTGAAGACCACCTCAGTCCATTTAAATTCTAGTATATTGCTCTACCTTAACAGTGTCTCAGACATGTGAAGACCACCTCAGTCCATTTAAATTCTGGTATATTGCTCTACATTAACAGTGTCTCAGACATGTTGTGAAGACCACCTCAGTCCATTTAAATTCTAGTATATTGCTCTACCTTAACAGTGTCTCAGACATGTGAAGACCACCTCAGTCCATTTAAATTCTGGTATATTGCTCTACCTTAACAGTGTCTCAGACATGTTGTGAATACCACCTCAGTCCATTTAAATTCTAGTATATTGCTCTACCTTAACAGTGTCTCAGACATGTTGTGAATACCACCTCAGTCCATTTAAATTCTAGTATATTGCTCTACCTTAACAGTGTCTCAGACATGTTGTGAATACCACCTCAGTCCATTTAAATTCTTGTATATTGCTCTACCTTAACAATGTCTCAGACATGTTGTGAAGACCACCTCAGTCCATTTATATTGCTCTACCTTAACAGTGTCTCAGACATGTTGTGAATACCACCTCAGTCCATTTAAATTCTAGTATATTGCTCTACCTTAACAGTGTCTTAGACATGTTGTGAATACCACCTCAGTCCATTTAAATTCTAGTATATTGCTCTACCTTAACAGTGTCTTAGACATGTTGTGAATACCACCTCAGTCCATTTATATTGCTCCACCTTAACAGTGTCTCAGACATGTTGTGAAGACCACCTCAGTCCATTTAAATTCTAGTATATTGCTCGACCTTAACAGTGTCTCGGACATGTTGTGAATACCACTTCAGTCCATTTAAATTCTAGTATATTGCTCTACCTTAACAGTGTCTCAGACATGTTGTGAATACCACCTCAGTCCATTTAAATTCTAGTATATTGCTCGACCTTAACAGTGTCTCAGACATGTTGTGAAGACCACCTCAGTCCATTTAAATTCTAGTATATTGCTCTACCTTAACAGTGTCTTAGACATGTTGTGAAGACCACCTCGGTCCATTTAAATTCTAGTATATTGCTCTACCTTAACAGTGTCTCAGACATGTTGTGAATACCACTTCAGTCCATTTAAATTCTAGTATATTGCTCTACCTTAACAATGTCTCAGACATGTTGTGAAGACCACCTCAGTCCATTTATATTGCTCTACCTTAACAGTGTCTCAGACATGTTGTGAATACCACCTCAGTCCATTTAAATTCTAGTATATTGCTCTACCTTAACAGTGTCTCAGACATGTTGTGAATAGCACGTCAGTCCATTTATATTGCTCTACCTTAACAGTGTCTCAGACATGTTGTGAATACCTCTTCAGTCCATTTATATTGCTCTACCTTAACAGTGTCTCAGACATGTTGTGAATACCTCTTCAGTCCATTTAAATTCTAGTATATTGCTCGACCTTAACAGTGTCTCAAACATGTTGTGAATACCACCTCAGTCCATTTAAATTCGAGTTTATTGCTCTACCTTAACAGTGTCTCAGACATGTTGTGAATACCTCTTCAGTCCATTTAAATTCTAGTATATTGCTCGACCTTAACAGTGTCTCAGACATGTTGTGAATACCACCTCAGTCCATTTAAATTCTAGTATATTGCTCTACCTTAACAGTGTCTCAAACATGTTGTGAATACCACCTCAGTCCATTTAAATTCGAGTTTATTGCTCTACCTTAACAGTGTCTCAGACATGTTGTGAAGACCACCTCAGTCCATTTAAATTCTAGTATATTGCTCTACCTTAACAGTGTCTCAGACATGTTGTGAATACCACCTCAGTCCATTTAAATTCGAGTTTATTGCTCTACCTTAACAGTGTCTCAGACATGTTGTGAAGACCACCTCAGTCCATTTAAATTCTAGTATATTGCTCTAGATGAAACATTTTCTTTCCATTCATTAAATTCAACTTTTTAGCAGTGTATACATGATACAGTTGTGCCCACTTAATTGAATATCTCTTTATTGTATATTCCTGTTAATTGAATATAATATAACACAAAATCATTCACCATACCTTCAGTACAATTTTGACCTGCTAATTGAATATAGGTTATAGGGTAAACTCCTGTTAATTGAATAAAAAATCTTGTAACTTGTCGGGAAATTACCCTGATTCTCCCCAGTTTTCCTTTGTTAAAGATCTATTTGAGATCTGTACATCCAATACAGGCATTTAGTCTATTATATCTTGTTTGACAGAGCTCATGGAGCTCTGTCAAACAAGATATAATAGAATAAATGCTAAGTTTATCTCCAGAAAAGAGGAAAGTGACACAATCTCTGTTAATTGAATACTCCTGTTAATTGAATAATTTTAGTTGGCAAAGTGGCTATTCAATTAACAGTGCTCCACTGTATTGGAATGCTTGTACACCTTGGACTAGGAGTAATTTTTGCAGTGACAATTTCAGCTCCCCTTAACTCTTTACCTAACACGAAAGGCAGAGACACTTGTGAACAAAATTCTTGAAAAAGTAATTTTTTTCATTTTTGCATCAAAAACATTGTTATGACCCCTCATTCCAATGAGGGGTCATAAGCTATATTTATGAGACAAGAAATGAAAAAAATAATGGAAATTGAATGGTTATTTTTGTGAATAATGCTGGCCGGTTTTTGCCGCTACGTTGGGTAAAGAGTAAGTGAAGTTTAGGTGCTCTAATTTTTACTTCCTTGTTTTGAGAGAAATGAAGTTCTAGATTTATTGCATTATACATTCTGTATTTTTATACTGTACCCAATGACCCAGACTTAGCTGGTGCTAACTCTTAAATATTCAGGGCCAAACACAAATTTTGCCCACTATCCCCAAAATTTGCATCCAAATCAAAAAAACTGATGCCCTATATGGTCCTCCATACTTTTGCCTACTGTGCATGCACAGTGTCAAGGAAGTACCCAAATTGGTGCCAAAGCCTCATTCTTTGTCTAGCCCTTCTGTCAGTAACATCTCACTGACTTCTGTGCTTATAAATCTCAGTTAAAATGATGCCAGACACAATATCAGGATGGAAATGGTGGATCCAAGGATGCAATAAGAGGATGAGAGGAAGAAACAGTGGATGGATGTGTTCAGGGCTGTAACTTATAATTTTTATACAAAATTATTTCATGTTCCCTAATTTCGGGGCTTGGGCCTGATGTTTTCATTCCTGCTATGAAATCTCCACTGTTAAGTGTTTCCTCTCTCCCTTTCCTTGAAACCCCCCTAGTTAATCTCCCAAGCTTTTGGAATATTTTTAAAAAAAAATTTTCTGGAAAATTTCTTGGGAGTTAACTTAGTTACACAATATTTATTATGTTATCCCCATGGTTATGTCCTCATCCTTTGGGTGTTTAGGCGTTGTTAGTCATGCATCTACCATCTGATGTGTTCCAGTTTCTTGAGATGAAGATTCTGTTTTACATCAGATAGTTTTAAGAATCTGTTACTGACCTCGGGTCGGGTTTATCAGTGCGTGGAGTCTTGTTTCCGTTTTTTATTATTATTTGTTTACGTTGACAACACTTACTTTTCTTAGTAATTTCTTGTCATCTGTTAAGATATAGTCAGATACATTAATTTACTCCGTAAATTTTACATTAATTTTTTAGATGGTTTAAAAAATTTTGTCCATACTTAGGCTTTTTTAGGATCCATTTGGGCTCATCGTGCCCATTGGGAACTTGGGCTCATGTCAAAATTTTTTCGAAAATGTTTTTTTTTTTTTAATTATTTTTCTAAATTTTGATATGGATTGTATTATTTCATGTATCTTTGTATTATAAGGGTTAGTGCGAGTACTACGGCTTATAAAATTATGAAAGAATTTTGTTCAAATTGTAATTCGAGGAAGTCTTCCTCGGATTCTCATACTCATTGTGTCTGCCGTAGTCATTGTACTCGTACTAACTCTTGTTCTGTTTGTGCCAATTGGGATGACAAACATTGGAGACGTGTGTCATGGTATATTGTTAGTGGTGAGAGGTTGATGCTGGTCCTCTCACCACAGGGTCACTCTAGTTTTTCAGTCTCTTTTTCAGAGGAACAAGAACATGGTGATGTTTCCGTGATGTCTTCAGGAAGTGTGCTGCTGTCGTCCCAAAGTAATGAAGAGCTAGCAGAAAAAGTGCTTAATGAAATTAGACAAGTGCCTAGGTCCCAAAAGGGATTTACGGCCTTGTCGGAAATTAGACAAGTGCCTAGGTCCCAAAAGGGATTTACGGCCCTGTCAGAAATTAGACAAGTGCCTAGGTCCCAAAAGGGATTTACAGCCTTGTCGCCTGCCAGCTTGACCGGCGGTTGCATCACCCCTCAAATGGGTGGTGTGGCATCGGGTAAGTCCGTTGCAGTCCAGGAGAGGAATACTGGTGTTGCAAGCACTATAATCTCGGATGACGCACGCCCTGCGACGACGGAATGGAGGATGGATAGGAGGAAGCCACTCACTTCGGTAGTAAGCTCATTCAGGTCATCACAGACCGCTAGTGAGAGAGGCACACACAACTGCACCTTGGTCCAGCTTGCTTCGCCGACAAAGGATTCCATGT
The DNA here is from genome assembly GCA_031216915.1 of Pictodentalium vernedei. Lineage (NCBI taxonomy): Eukaryota > Metazoa > Mollusca > Scaphopoda > Dentaliida > Dentaliidae > Pictodentalium > Pictodentalium vernedei. The sequence goes on along the minus strand of CM062295.1, from coordinate 60,074,007 downwards.
CGTCTAGGTCACGCCATCCAGTAGCCAAGGATTCGAGGCCTCTTCATTTGGAACGTTCACATAAAAGAATTATGTTGGACACACCGTCCCAGGAGCTTCCGTCGGCTAAGCAACAGAGGACCGCTGCTCCACAGGCCTCTGTGACGGAGCTCATCGCAGCATCCCAGCATCCTACGGAACATCCTACAATGGTTTCAGATCAGGAACTGTCGAATGAAGCTGGGTTGGTTCGTTCCTATGCTCGGTCAGACAGGGACGACCGAGATTCTCATCTGGTCCACTTGGATGGAGAAAGGTAAATAACGGAGCTGGATTTTTCCATTCGGGAACAACATAAGGTGGCAATGGAGTTTATCTGTCAAAACCTTCCTGACGTTGTTCCATCGGACCAGGTTGCTGCGACAGTGGATAAGAGACTGATAGCGTCACTGGATACTAACTTCTTTGGCCAGGTTAGGGAAGATGTTCCTGAATATCCGGTCCAGTCCAGCAATGTCTCACAGACGTTTGAATTGCTGAATGATGCTATTTTTAATTTAGCCTGTAAGACAGGTAAAAACAGTTTCTTATCACAAACTGCTCTGCATCTTCCGTTCATCAATAGTAATAATAGATTTGCAACGGCAGGACAGGGCATACCAAGAGTTCCTCTGCATTTGGATAGTCAGGCTGAGGATTTGGATTTATCTCTGCCTTTGTCTTTTTCGATCCTCCCTAGTACTATGGAGACGACGATTTCGTCTAATAGGGCGAATTTAGATGCACTATCATACGCAGATCACCTTACCAGAGCATTAGCGCAATGTATCGATGGTAAAGAAATCAAGGACGTTCGTTCCTCATTAACAGTTCTTTCGAGGGCTGTTGCATTCTCCACGTACAACTCCGCCCTATCAGTGGCTAATTTGGAGTTGGTTAGACATGATGCGGCCCTGGCTTCATCCAATATAGTGCATTCAAAGGTGAAAAACTCTCTTCAAGTCGCTCCTGTTTCTGGAGATTTTCGTTTCGATGGAAAGCTTTCGGTTATCTGTGATCAGATTACCAAGAAAGCTTCAGATTCTCTGCTTTTTAAGTTGGTTTCTAAAAAAACGGACGTAGCAGAGAAGAGTAAGACAGGAGCTTCTGGTGCAAGTACGTCTAAAGGAGCTCTTATAAAAGATATAAAAAATCCTCTAGCTCTTACTCTAGAGACTGTCAGAGTAGCGACTCAGGTAGGGGACGTGGGTCTGGCTGAGACACCCGGTCAGATGCCCCTAGGTTGACAGGACGAGGCACTGGACAGGGAGGACATAGTTTCTCTTCCCGTAAGCCTCGTAGTCCAGGAGGTGATGGTCAGGACCTCTATTGCAATCCGGTGGGCGGAAGACTGTCAAAGTTTTTGACCAATTGGTTGTCAATTACAGACGACCATTGGGTAAAAGAGGTTATCTCAGATGGCCTAAAGATATCTTTCCGAGAAAAACCTCCGCTAACACGAAGTCCGCGCTGGACTCAGCATCCGTCATATCTTCAAAAAGGAGATTCACTTCTAGCAGAGGTGCAATCTCTTTTGGAGAAGAATGCAATAGAGGTCGTGGAAAACCAGGAATCCCTGGGTTTTTACAGTCACCTGTTCCTGGTACCGAAGCCTGTTGGCTCGTTCCATCCAGTTATAGATCTGAGCTGGATAAACAAGCTGATTGTGGCTCCAAAGTTCTAAAGTTCTATATGGAGACCATTCGATCAGTGAGAGCGAGCATTCGAGTGAACGACTATGCCTCAAACATAGATCTCAAGGATGCATACTTTCATGTCATGGTACATCCGGCATTCAGAAAGTACCTTCGCTTCTCCGTCCTAGGAGTTGTTTATCAGTTCCCAGCGATCTGCTTCGGACTCAATCTAGCACCCTGGGATTTCACTCAAATAATGAACTTGGTAATGGCATATTTCCGAGCTCATTCGTCTGTGGTAACATCGGCTTACTACTTGGACGACATTCTTCAGAGGTACGGCAACAAAACAATTCTTCAGAACGATGTTCAGAGTCTGCTTCAATTGCTTCAACGTCTTGGTTTCATATTAAACGAAAAGAAGTCGGATCTAGCTCCGTCCAAGTCATTCATTCACTTGGGAATGAGCTTCGAGACTCACAACAATCTAGTTTGTCTTCCGTTACCCAGAGCGAAGTTAGTCAGTTGTTATGCTCACTTTTGTCTACACACATACGTAGTGACAGAGAGAGAATTCATGCGACTGATGGGATTGTGCGGAGCGGTGGCAGATCTCATTCCGATGGGCCGCTTACGCGCAAGTCCACTCCAGATATTTTTCACTCAAGTTTGGAGTGTGAAGGTTCATTCGCTTGAAACAAACATCGTTTTAAGGATTCAGACTTGGGCAGATATTCAATGGGTAACTCAGGGAGTTCCACTGCAACTGCCGGATCTGGTTTTTACGATTATGACGGATGCGAGTCAAACAGGTTGGGGTGCGACATTGAACCCAACAGACTCCAAGTGCCAGGACCTTTGGGATCCGGAGTTCCTAAACAAGCACATAAACATCAAAGAGATGATGTCAATTTGGCTTGTGCAATGCCATTGGATGAACATAATTCAGAATTCACATGCTCAAATACTGTCGGACAATTTGAAGGTAGTAGCCTACATCAGGAACCAAGGAGGCACTCATTCGATTCTGTTATTCAATCTAATGGAAAGAATTCTTCTGTTTGTTCTAGAACATCATGTTCTTCTGTCGGTCTGTCATATTCTGGGTCATCTGAATGTTCTAGCAGACTTGCTCTTGCGGAAAGGTCGCATGTTACCATCAGAATGGACTCTCAACAAGCGAGTGTTCAATCAGATTTGCTACCAATGGGATCGACCAATGATAGACTTATTTGCGACACATCTCAACAATCAGTTGCAGACGTATGAGTCGCCATGTCCAGATCCCCGAGCATTCGCTGTAGACGCTCTCTCAATCTCTTGGGATGGAATGATAGGATATGCATATCCTCCAACTCCGTTGAATCAACAGATCTTGCTAAAGATCAAGCAATCACACTGCAAGATACTGTTGGTAGCATCTCTGTCCTCTCGGAAACCATGGATAAATCTACTCAGGTGTCTGTTATGGGATGATCCTCGGAAGCTTCCTCCACAGGAGGATCTTCTCTTTCAGGGGAAATCTCGCACACTGCATCACAACCCGCAAGGTCTCAACCTTCACGTGTTTCCATTGTGCGGTCCTTGCACAGGAAGTGCTTTACAGGACGAGCACTGGATGCAATTTCTAACTGTAGGAGGACCTCCTCTTCTCTAAATTATGCGGCAAAGTGGAAGGTTTTTTCTCGTTGCTCTAAGGATCATTCTATTGACATTTTTGATCCTTCTATTCCAGACATTGCTGATTTTTTGGTCTACTTGTTTGACGAGATCAAACTGCAACCAGTAACCATTGAGGGTTATAGGTCTATGCTATTGGACACATATGCTCATCATGATAGCTTACAGATTGGATCGAATATTTCTTTATCTAAGTTAGTAAAGAATTTTTCTAATTTTTCGATAAATAGGCCTAGAACTCTTAGCTTAATTCCTAAATGGAATTTAGCTTGGGTTCTATTGAAGCTCAAAGAAGCTCCTTTTGAACCTCTTAATACTATAGACTTCAAATTCTTGTCAAAAAAGACAGCTTTCTCTTAGCCTTTGCTTCCACAAGGGATGGTGTTCTCTTATATCACCGGCTTTATAGTGAAAAGCATGGGAATATCTCCTCCTGAGTCAGTAATTCCGAGTTGGTGCTGGGATGGTTTTAAAGTGTAAAGCTAATATGTTATATTTTTAAAGTGTAGCTCGGTGTGAATATGAGTGTTAATATACAATCATTGGACACTTTTAAATGAGTATAAAGAGTCTCATTCTCTGGACTATCTTTATTTATTGGCTTTCCTTTAAGAAATTAGTATAATGGGTTATACTGGATGTTAATAGAGATCATAGATGTTACTCGGCTCAATTATTGATTGGTGATGTGTCTTTCTTATTTTTAATTAACAAGAAAGACATGTGTAAATCCTTCTCTCCTTTTCTCCTTAAGGGGATTATTCTTTATGCATAATTGAGCCTATTGGATTTTCCTTTATGTCCTAGGCACTCCAGCCTTTTTTTCTATTCAGCTAAGTCTGGTTCATTGGGTACAGTATAAAAATATGAAAAAATTTAAAGTAATTTATATATTTTTTATACTTACCAATGACCTAGACGGGGATGGCCCTCCCATGAGTTGGGAACTCATACCTCCCTGCTGATTATATAACATTTAGCAGGCACTGGTTGGAAGAATGAGGCTTTGGCACCAATTTCGGTACTTCCTTGACACTGCGTGTGTGCAGTAGACAAAAGTATGGAGGACCATATAGGACATCAGTTTTTTTGATTTGGATGGAAATTTTGGGGATTGGGGGCAAAATTTGTGTTTAGCCCTGAATATTTAAGAGTTAGCACCAGCTAAGTCTGGGTCATTGGTAAGTATAAAAAATATATAAATTAGGCCACACAAAGTAGATACTCTGTTTCTCAGGCCATTATTTGTGAAATTGCATGCGGGCGAGCATTTTTTTATTTTATTTTTTATTTCAGTAATTTCTTCTTTGCCATCAAAAGTTCATGTTCTTGGTTCAAGTTTTTGGCCTCAAAACAGAATAGCATGGGTGGTGGTGTATTTCATCCCTTGAGTGCAAGAAGGCTATGCAATGCTAAAGCATTGCAAAGCCTTCTTGCACTCAAGGGACAAATTTATCAATATTTTTAACTTGGGTAAAATATCAGACATAAACCATTTAATTTTTATTTTTTTAAAGTTTAAATTGGTTATAAAAAGAGAGCATGCGGCAGCCAAAAGGACCATGCGGGAGGGCCTGAGAAACATATTTTTTATTTTTTTAGGCCTTACTTTAAATTTTTTCATTTTTCATTGAAAAAGGATCAAGAGTTGTCATGGAAATATTTTATTTTTTTCTTGAAAATTCTTTGTTACATCAGTGTAAAAGAAAGTTTTAATTTCAGGATGTTAGATGAATACTTTGCTGAGCAAATGAAAGAAGTGATCAGATTGTGTAACAGACAGAGACAGACAATGTTATTCTCTGCCACAATGACAGAAGCGGTAAAGTGTCGATTTTACATTTGCTGGGCTTTTATTGTTCTTTGGGATTCTAAAACACTTTCAGCTTGCAAGTTCATACCTTGTCTGATAATTCTATTTATTATATAATATCATAGCAGTTAGCCCATCAAATCCAGCTCTCCAGAAAACAAGAGTGTCAAGTTTTCCAGATCGTTATCATGCCTGTCTCAAATGAGGTGCACATGAATGGACTGTTTATACCAGTGACCTATAAATAAATACAGAACATAAGCACAGAACATAAACATAAGTGTCTCCTCATTAAACTCCGTTGACAAACATTCCAGTCAAGGTCTACTATTTGAAAATACCGTGCTGAAAAATTGCAAAATAACAATTAAGAACTATTTTCAAGATGCAAATCCAACAAAACGTAGGAGAATCTGTGTTATCGAAACCGATTGAAATTCAAGTCTTGTCTCCATTGTTTTGACTTTCAGGTTTCATATTCGACATTACTACGCATTTGAGATTCCCCAATTCCATTATTTGTTAATGGTTCTTTGGCTAATGTAATTCTTGTTGTATTTGATTTTTCAGGCCTTGTGATCAGTTTAAAATACTAATTGTCATATAATAAACAAATTACTACAACAGTCAATTGATCTGTGTTGTATTCCGTCTCGATGAGATGAGATTGACCAGATCAAACTTGATCCTGCAGCATGTCGTTTGATCTGGCCGATCTCATCTCGTCAAATCGACAGAATACAACAACACAGATCAAGTGACTATTGTAGTAATCTGTATTTATTATATGACTATCAATTTTTAGCTCAACTTTGGCGAAGCCAAATTTGAGCTTATGCCATGGTTCGTCTGTCCGTCAACAATTGGATACGGCTCGGGCTAGAGGCCGTATTTATGAACCGATCTTTACAAAACTTCTTGGGTACCTTTGTTATGACTGTGGGACGAGAAGAGTGTTTTTGGGTGCGGTCCGAAATTCAAGATGGCTGCCAGCCGCCATTTTGTACCGACGATGCAGAAATCTGTTTTTTGTACAGAACTTCCATATGACAGCTCTGATTTGAATAATTTTTTGTATGAATGTTTAGTACCATAGGATACATCACATATAATACAGGTTTTTTTCTCGTGCTTAAATTATGCAAATTAGACTAACTTTGATGTTTTTTGGTGTTACTTTCAGCACTGTAAGTGCAAATGCCAATACGGCTCAGGCTAGAGGCCGCATTTATGAACTGATCTTTACGAAACGCCTGACTTTTCGCCCTCTTAGCCCCTGACTTCTTCCTGCAATATCTGGAGGGAGAAGTCACTTCTCTCTAAAATCAGGCTGACCCCTGATAGGCAGTGGTTTCTAGTTAACCCTTTACCGAACGTAATGGCCAAAACCGGCCAGCACTGTTCTCCAAAATCGCCAATTAATTTTCATTATTTTTTTCATTTTTTTGTCTCAAAAACATAGGTTATGACCCCTCGTTGGAACGAGCTCGTTCCAACGAGGGGTCATAACCTATGTTTTTGAGACAAAAAATGGAAAAAAATAGTTACTTCAGAATTCAAGTGTCGTCTGCTTTCCATGTTAGGTAAAGGGTTAAGTCTTGGCTGCCTTTACGGCAACCAAGACTTGACTGGAAGACACTGTCAAGCCACTGTATGTGTACAGGCTGTGGTCAGGTATGAATTCAGGACAGGGTTAAAAGTTATCCTGATTCATGAGAATTGATGTTGATTGTTGCAAACTCTGCTGCTAGAATAAATGTTTTAGAATAATTTAGAATTTAAGAGTACTGTTAAACCCTTGTGCGTGTAACCAGTACAACTTCTATAGTAAAAAGCAAACCCCATTATTATATATTCAGTGAAGTTTAATACTTAAGGGCTTAATTTTGCTAAGTTTCTTGTCTTACATGTATATGTAGAATGCACATTCCAACACGCAGGCTTTCAGTTGTCTTAACGATGCATGTTACAGTACCTTAGCAATGGTTTCTAGTGAACTCTTAAAACGTCCAGTGGTTTAGCAGTGATTTCTAGTCAACAGGAAGACATAACTGTAACTAGAAACCCCTGTCTAGCTAATTTGTCTATTGTCAGCAGAACCTTCTCATGATAGCATGTTAAGGGCACTTGTTTTGAGGTTGTAAAAGTTGGAAATCAACCTTTAAGGGTTAAGGACCCTTTCAAAATCTATGACAAGGATCAAATGAGCATGTTGCAAGAATCAGAGTTGATTCTCATTGCTTTTCATGTGAGAATCATATTTGAGAATAAGTTTTGATTCTCGTTTGAATTGTAATTCCTGTAGTACTGTGATCACAAAATAGATTCTTTTCACAATCAGATTGGGATTTATTCACGACTCACACCAATCGGTCAAGAATTACTAAATAAAATTGTAGGAAACAAAAACTGCATCAAGAATAAATGAAAATGAAAATACCCTCTCTTATTCAAAGTTCTTGCATTATTTTTCTGAGCAGTGAGACCCAGACTATTGTAGGGAGGAAAACAGACAGATAATTTTGAGTGGACTGTGAGAAGTTCTCTATACTTTTATGATTACTGTACTGTATCTAGACATGCATAGAAACAGCTGCCAAAATACTTTGATTGTAACTTTCAAGTTAGCCTCCAGACATGGATTTGGGGCACCTGTTTTGTGACAGTAAAAAGTTATCAGAATCATAATTAGGTTTCTGAACTGGTAGAGTACTGAAAACCCATATTTGAGCTTAGTGCTGCTTAAAGGCTTCAGATTCTGGGGATGTGCTTCATATTATTTTATTAGTGAAATGATTTAGTCTGTATGGATTTGCCTTGCTCCAGTTTATAGGAGTGTACCTATAGAGTGCCTATACTCTCCCATAAATTGTTACAAGGCAGGGGCATGCGAACAAACTTTAATGACAAAAATTAATTCAGCACTTTATTTGATAAGGTTTAATAAGAATAAACTTAGAGTAGGATTTTTATGCCCTGCCATGAAATGGCCTGGGGCATATAGTGTTACCTTTATCCATCCGTCACTCAAAAATAATAGTTTCCTGGACATTTGTTCGCCATACATAGAGATAATTGGCTGATTTGTTGTATATAGCTTTGTCATAGTTACCTGCAATTTGAGTTCAAGTTTGGTCCCCATTGGATGATTTTTTGCAGAGTTATTGACCTTGAACTTAGTTTACAATATGAAGAGTCCAGAGAATCAGTTTTCCAGACTTTTTTTTCGCTATACATTAAGATAATTAGCTGAGTTATGGTATGTGGCTTTGTTATGGGCACCAAGAGGCATGTAAAGCAAGCCTGAAAATAAGCAGACGGTCATCTGCAAAATGAGGTCCCCAGAGGGTGAATTTGGTGATGCTACCCTGCACAGCAGGGTAGCATCAGAAAATTTACCCTCTGTGAACCTCAGTCTGAATCAAGGTCTCAAGGCAAAACAGAAAGATGTACCAAGTGGATAAATTGGCCCACTGTATGGGATAGCATCGGCAAATTCAAACTCTGTGGACCCCATTTTGCAAATGACAGGTTGCTTATATTCAGGCTTAATGTAAAACCAATGCCACCTCATGAGGGTATATATGTTGTACTTACACATCCAGTACTCATTACAGGTACAAGACTTGGCTGCAGTATCTCTGAAGAATCCAGTAAAAATCTTCATAAATGAGAATACAGAAGTTGCATTGGGGTTGAGGCAAGAATTCATTAGAATCCGAGAAAATCGGGAAGGTGACAGAGAAGCGATAGTAGGAGGTAAAATGTTAATTTCACTACAAAGAAAGATCATTGATAGACAAGTTACAAAAAAGTTTTCAGATTTTTATTACTCATATTTACTATCAAGATTCTACCATTGACTTTTTGAAAATTATCTTTTAGAGCTTTTCTTGATAACTTGAAGAAAATTAAGATGACTTTTCCCACTCACCTCACAAGTTTTTAAAATTTTCAAGCATTTCTTTAGGAAGCAATATTTTAAGACTACAAGATAATTAAACTGTATTTCCTTGTCCAATTTATGAGATTCTAGTGTGTTTGGATGCGTAAGGAAATGTTTCTATTGATTTTTTGGTTTATTTATTATTTGTTTATTGGGGTTTACTACATTTTCAGCAGTCGGTCATACTGTGCTGGAAGGAAAAGGTTTTAAATCCAGTTTATGCACACTCTCTTGGCCATGTATATTGCAGACCTGACTTTCTAGAAAACAGTGTCAAACTAATAAAGCATTTGTCCGCAACTTAAATTGGTTAAATTCCCTGTTAGATTATACGAAAAATTTGCAACTTGAAATTTTTGCATTTTGCTGTCCGTGTAAAGGGTTCAGCAGAAATCACCTCCAGTTTTACTGCACAGGCTGTTTCAAGAAAATTACATTGAGAAGTCTTGGCATTGGAGCATTGAGAATATCTTCTTTGTTTCATTCTGGTGCTGTTTACATTTTTCTGCTGCACATTTTGTGGGCTTTTTCAGTCGAGTTTTGACGAAGTCAAACTCGACTTATAGTTTCATGAAGTGGCGGGCATAAACAATTAGTTTCCGGGCAATAACTTTAGTTCTATTTGATGCACCTTTACCAAAATTATACCAGAGGTTACCCTATAGGAAAGGAAGACACCTATCGATTTCAGAGTCTCGCGCCCCAAGGTCAAGGTCACTGTTACTATAAATAGAATATTTTGTGACAAATTGGTTTCCGGGCAATAACTTTAGTTCTATTTGAAGCACCTTTACCAAACTTATACCAGAGGTTACCCTATAGGAAGGGAAGACACCTATTGATTTCGGAGTCTGGGACTCCAAGGTCAAGGTCACTGTTACTATGAATAGAATATTTTATGACAAATTGGTTTCCGGGCAATAACTTTAGTTCTATTTGACGCACATTTACCAAACTTATACCAGAGGTTACCCTATAGGAAGGGAAGACACCTATTGATTTTGGAGTCTGGGACTCCAAGGTCAAGGTCACTCTTACTATAAATAGAATATTTTGTGACAAATTGGTTTCCGGGGGTGTGGTGGCTCAGTTGGTAGAGGTGCTGGCTGCAAGCCGAGAGGTCCTTGGTTCGAATCCCACCTGCGGCAACCGCGTTGTGTCCTTGGGTAAGACACTTCACCCCCATTGCCCACGTGGGGGCACGGTGACGCTGTGTACTAAGGCATACTGCACTTCGATGGTGCACCTGTCTTCAACCAATGCTAACCCTGCTTGTGTGGAGTTGGTATGTTGGGGAGCTGACAGTTGCTCGCCGTTGCTCGGTGGTTCTCTCCGGGTACTCCGGCTTCCTCCACCCGTAAAACTGTCACAGTCATGGTTAGCCATTGTGCAGAAATATGTGACCCTAAACACCAATAAATAAGTAAATAAATAATTGGTTTCCGGGCATTAACTTTAGTTCTATTCCGTGTATCCTCACCAAACTTATACCACAGGTTACCCTATAGGAAGTGAAGACACCTATCACTTTCAGAGTCTGAAGCCCCAAGGTCAAGGTCACTCTTGTTACAAATAGCTTATTTCTTCAGAATTTAATGTCAAAACTCAACTTCTGGATCTGTGATCCTCTTACTGGATTTTTTTTTAACCAAACTGATAATAATTCACAGTGCAAGAGTGTATCATCTAACAACTTATGATCTACAAATGTAATGAGGCTTCAGTTTCTATCGTCAGTCTCTAAAGGTGCATCATCTAACAACTTCTGTAATGAGACTTCAGTTTTCTATCTTCAGTTTCTGAAGGTGCATCATCTAACAATTTCTATAATGAGGCTTCAGTTTTCTATTGTTAGTTTCTGAAGGTGCATCATGTAACAACTTATAATCTACAAAGGTAATGAGGCTTCAGTCATTGTGTATTCAGCCTTGGCAGTGAATTGACAATTAACAGGTAAAGTACTGGAAGCCCATATTTGGGATTTATTCTGAAGTGTGGGTACCACAGCTTGAAGGCTCATATTCAGTACATGTGCTTTGTATTATCTTTCAAGTGATATTATTTGGGGGCGCGGTGGCATTGCGGTAACCAGTTCTTGTCAGATCACCGAAGGTAAGAAACGTCGACTCCGGTTAATCCTCAGATGGGTGACCGTCTGGGGATCAATTTGGACTCCCACGTTGTGTCCTTGTGCAAGGCCCTTAACCCCGATTGTCCACATGGGGGCACGATGCCGCCGTCTACTAAGGCGTACTGCACGTCGATGGTACGCATGTCTTCAACCAATCTAACCCTGCATGTGCTGCAGTGCGGAGTTACAGTGTTGGGGGGCTGGCAGCTGCTCGTTGGTTCTCTCCGGGTACTCCGACTTCCTCCACCTGTAAAACTGTCACGGTCATGATTAGCCATTGTGCATAAGTATGTGACCTTAAACACCAATAAATAAATAAATAAATAAATAAATAAATAAATAAATAGTGATATTATTTAGTCTGTAAGGGTTTGCCTTGTTATAATTTATAGGAGAGTGCCCATAGGCACTCTCCTATAAATTGCAACAAGGCAAAGAAATGTGTACAAGATTTGATGTCCAAAAATAATTTAGCACTCTACCAGTTAATTGTTAATCATGTCTCTCTCAAAGCTAGAGCAGTGTTGTGTGCTATGTTCAGACTTTTGAAACTCAGACCTTATCTCTGCAGGAACACATGTAACAAATTGGCCAATGCACTGGTGTTTTGTGATATGGACTATGGAAATGATCTTTTATAAACTTACCAAAATGTCGCCTTCAGCCTTTCCAAAGAATTCAGAATTTTACTGCCAAGATAATTTTGTGCAGATCAGATGCCTTTCAAGACCTAGACTTTCTTCCTATATCAGAAAGAATTGAATTCAAGATATTGTTATTTGGTCTACAATGTTTGAATAACCTAGCATCCTCTTACCTAGCAGAACTGACACCAAAATCTTATGCCACTGGGTCTAGTAACAAACAGCAACTGATGGTACCCTTTCACAGATGTTACATTATATCATTTGGCTATTCTGGGCCTTTCTGGAATTGTTTACCAGAAGATGTAAAGTCTTGCGAGACACTTCAGAAATTCCAAATCAAACATAAAACCCAAGTTTTGAAGAGAGCCTTCAACTTAGTCTAACTAATATTATACTGATTGAGAATGTACAATGCCAAAGAATGTTTCTTATTTACTATGTCAATGAGAAACTGTTAGGCCTAAAAAAAAAAATCCATTTCTCAGGCCCTCCCACATGGTCCTTTTGGCTGCCGCATCCTCTCTTTTTATAACCAATGTAAACTTTTAAAAAAATTAAAATTAAATGATTTATGTCTGATATTTTTACCCAAGTTAAAAAAAAATAATACATTTGTCCCTTGAGAGCAAGAAGGCTTTGCAATGCTTTAGCATTGCAAAGCCTTCTTGCACTCAAGGGACGAAATACACCACCACCCATGCTATTCTGTAGATTGTGAGGCCTAAAACAAAAACCAAGAACATGAACTTTGGATGGCAAAGAAATAATTACAGAAATAAAAAATACAAATAATGGGCTGAGAAACAAAAGATCTACTTTGTGTGGCCTTATGAGTGCAACATCAGAAACTATTATTATTATTATATTATAACAGGTTTCCCATGTATCCTTGATGGAGCGTGATTGCTCGGTGGTTAGAGAATTGGACTTTAAATCAAAAGGTCATCAGTTTGATCCTGACCAGCAGTAACTACGTTGTGTCCCCAAGCCACTTAGTTTCCTTTGTCCACATACCAGGGATGTGGCAACAGGGGGAGTGATCACCCCCCCCCCCCCCCCCCCCCCCCCATCCACACCTATCCTGGTCAAAATTTCCTTTAGTTTGAAATTCGGAGGGCAAGTCTAGAGTAGTTGGAAATTCCGTCTATCTCGATTTTAGAGTTTCTTTGGTGATGCCTCCTTTACTTCCCAAAATTCCAACTTGGTTTCAAATCAGCATAAATTCCGACTGTTACTATTTACAACTACAGTGACGCAACATTGAGCTTCATAAGTTATGCATGATGTCAGTCGGTATGAGATTTCTATAGTACATTTACTTATCGTAATAAAAAAATCCTTGAAATGCACTTCAAGAAAATTGCCTGATGTAAAATCGTTATCCTGTGTTTATTCCATCATTCACAGTTACAAAATGATGAAACATCGAAACTTGATCATTCCTGCATAAGATCTCAATTAATGTTAGGAGAGTGTGAATTGCTCAAAGTTCTCGGCTTGAGCATTTGTTTAGCACATATTCAATTCCCAGAATAATACCAAATAATAATAACAACCTGATGATTCTATTTATTATAAATGTGTTGGCATTCCAGTTACTACAATCAGTTTTATGCCCTCTTTCATGGCTTCAGTTTCAAAATTTTTCTTGGTAGTGAATATCCAACTAGGGGAAGGGACTCACCCTCCCAGTCCCTTCCCCTAGTTGGAAATTCACTACCCTACACTAGGGCTGGGTGGTTTTTCGGTTCAGTTCATTTTTTTTTCAAAACCGAAACCGAACCGCTGCCCTAACAAAAAAAACGAGACTTTCAGTTTCCACAAATTTTCCGGAATTGGTAGGTTTATGACCTCTCAATCACATGCGTTCCGCATGCCAAAGGCTAAAATGCTGGGCAAAGGTAACACTGTGCCATTCATGCTTACTTCGAGCGGATTAACAACAAATCCCTCAAAACAGTGGTAGCAAATTTCTTATATCTCAAATGATATCTACAGAACCACCACCAGAAAGAATATGAAAAATTAAAAAGTCTGACGTAAGAATCCACACATGCGATTCAAGAATCGTTAAGTAAATTTAATTAACTCAGGCTCACTCATATTCGACCAAATAGGTAATGAAAGTTACTTGACAATATATAGTGTAAAAGTAATATAAATTATCTTTGACCACATAGTATGGCACGTAGTAAATTACATTGGAGGTAAACATAAAATATATTGAGTTTTAAAACCTCAAAGTTCACATGGGAAAAATGATGACGGGTAAATTATGTCAATTAGCCAACTTCTAGCACATTCTCTGAAAGTGTCACATGCTCAGAGATAACGCTGTGCATTGGCAGTTCTGTTTTTTTGTCAACAATAAAGTGTCTAAATTAAAATAGAACATATCCTGTTAAATGGAGGGCAGGTAACTATTGAAAGTTTTTTAAACTTATTGTGAATTGTTTGTATACTATTTGAACTTATTTTAAGGAATCGCGCAGTACTGCAGGTGTAAACTGTCAAGTGTCAAGTTAACCCTGAATTCCCAATACGCAGTAACACGTGTTTTCCCATGTGTGTTTTTGTGTACATGACAAATCCCAAGATGCAATATTACAAACTTTCAGATCCCATTATTGAGCCGTCTCCCTTCAAAAACATCAATCGCCTGTCTTACCTAACAGTATTTTTAAAAAATAAATTAAATTTCACATTTTTCGAAACCAAATGTCGCAATATTTAATAAAACCATACAAATATGGATATCATTAGAACCAGTTCGACGAGCTGGTTCTAATGATATCCATATTTATGTCTCCCCTTCCCAGAAGGGAGACATTTTGTTTTAGTGCATATTCTTCTTCTTCTTCTTCTTCTTCTTCTTCTTCTTCTCATACAAACTTTGTCCGGGCCATAACTTTTTTGTCTTTTGACCTAAACCTTAGATACTTGGCATGTGGATGTATCACCAGCCGGTGTGCAGTGTACCATAGTGACCTTCATGTGACCTTGACCTTTGACCTGAAGGTCAGATTTATGTGTTTTTTTAAGGGAAACATCACACAAACTTTGTCCGGGCCATAACTTTTTTGTCTTTTGACCTACACCTTAGATACTTGGCATGTGGATGTATCACCATGAACCGGTGTGCAGTGTACCATAGGGACCTTCATATGACCTCGACCTTTGACCTGAAGGTCAGATTTATGCACTTTTTTAAGGTAAACTGTCTGGACCAGAACTTTTTTGTATTTCGAGTCAGGCTTTAGATATTTGGCATGTGGATGTATCACCATGAGCCGGTGTGTAGCGTACCATTGTGACCTTCATGTGACCTTGACCTTTGATCTGAAGGTCAGATTTGTGCTTTTTAAAGGAAACTTTGTCCGGACCAAAACTTGTTTGTCTTTTGAGCCAGGCCTCAGATATTTGGCACGTGGATGTATCACCAGGAGCCGGTGTGTCGCATATCATTGTGACCTTCATGTGACCTTGACCTCAAGGTCAAATTTATGTACTTCAAATAGGGAGTAATTGTCCAGACCAGAATTTTTTTGTTTTTGACCTAGGACTTTGTATTTGACATGTGGATGTGTCACCATGAGACTGCATGTCGTGACCTTCATGTGACCTTGACCTTGACTTCAAATAGGGAGTAATTGTCCAGACCAGAATTTTTTGTTTTTTGACCTAGGACTTGGTTATTTGACATGTGGATGTGTCACCATGAGACCGCATGTCGTGACCTTCATGTGACCTTGACCTCAAGGTCAAATTTATGTACTTCAAATAGGGAGTAATTGTCCAGACCAGAATATTTTTGTTTTTTGACCTAGGACTTGATTATTTGACATGTGGATGTGTCACCATGAGACCACATGTCGTGACCTTTGTGACCTTGACCTCAAGGTAAAATTTATGTACTTCAAATAGGGAGTAATTGTCCAGACCAGAATTTTTTTGTTTTTTGACCTAGGACTTGGTTATTTGACATGTGGATGTGTCACCATGAGCCCGCATGTTGTGACCTTCATGTGACCTTGACCTCAAGGTCAAATTTATGTACTTCAAATAGGGAATAATTGTCCAGACCAGAATGTTTTTGTTTTTTGACCTAGGACTTGGTTATTTGACATGTGGATGTGTCACCATGAGACCGCATGTCGTGACCTTCATGTGACCTTGACCTCAAGGTCAAATTTATGTACTTCAAATAGGGAGTAATTGTCCAGACCAGATTTTTTTTGTTTTTTGACCTAGGACTTGGTTTTTTGACATGTGGATGTGTCACCATGAGACTGCATGTCATGACCTTCAGGTGACCTTGACTTCATGGTCAAATTTATGTACTTCAAATAGGGAATAATTATCCAGACCAGAACTTTTTTGTTTTTTAACCTAGGACTTAGATATTTGACATGTGGATGTATCGCAATTAGACTGAATGTCACATGTAATCATGATCTTCATGTGACCTTGACCTCAAGGTCGAATTTATTTACTTTAAATAGGGAGTAATTGTCCAGACCAGATTTTTTTCTTTTTGGACATGTGGATGTGTCAACATGAAACCGCATGTCCGCTACCTTGATGAACTGCATGTGACCTTGACCTCTGACCTCAAGGTCAAATTTATGTACTTCAAATAGGGAATAATTGTCCAGATCAGAACTTTTTTTGTTTTTTGACCTAGGACTTAGATGATTGGCATGTGGATGTATCTCAATGAGACCACGTTATCATGACCTTCATGTGACCTTGACCTCAAGGTCAAATTTATGTACTTTAAATAGGGAGTAATTGTCCAGACCAGATTTTTTTTTTTTGACATGTGGATGTGTCACCATGAAACCGCATGTCCGCTACCTTGATGAACTGCGTGTGACCTTGACCTCTGACCTCAAAAGGAAGGGGAGACATCTGTTTTAATGTGCTAAAACACTTTCTAGTTTTATACTGTTCCAATGACCCAGACTTAGCTGGTGCTAACTCTAAATTATTCAGGGCCAAACACAAATTTTGCCCCCCCAATCTCCAAAATTTGCATCCAAATAAAAAAATCCAATGTCCTATATGGTCCTTCATACTTTTGTCCACTGCGCATGCGCAGTGTCAAGGAAGTACCAAAATTGGCGCCAAATCCTCATTCTTTGTTTGGCCCTTCTATCAGTAACATCTCACTGATATCTGTGCTTATAATCTCAGTTAAAATGATGCCAGACACAAAATCATGAAGGAAATGGTGGATGCAATAAGAGGATGAGAGGAAGAAACAGTGGAAGGATGTGTTCAGGGCTGTAACTTATAATTTTTGGTCCTTCTATCAGTAACATCTCACTTATATCTGTGCTTATAATCTCAGTTAAAATGATGCCAGACACAAAATCATGAAGGAAATGGTGGATCCAAGGATGCAATAAGAGGATGAGAGGAAGAAACAGTGGAAGGATGTGTTCAGGGCTGTAACTTATAATTTTTATGTAAAATTATTTCATGTTCCCTAATTTCGGGGCATGAGCCTGATGTTTTCATTCTTGCTATGAAATCTCCACTGTTTGATAAGTGTTTTCTCTCTCCCTTTTCTTGATACCCCCCCTTGCTAATTTCCCATGCTTTTGGTATAATTTTTGAAATTTTTTTATTGAAATTTCTTGGGAGTTTTAGCATAGTTACAGAATGTTTATTCTGTTATCCCCATGGTTATGTCCCTACCCTAGGGGTGTTTAGGCGTTTTGGTCATGCATCTACCATCTGATGTATTGCAGCTCCTTCTGTGGAAGATTCTTTTTACATCGGATAGTGTTTTAAATTGGTTACTGATTTCGGGCCATGTTTTTCAGTGCCTGGAGTTTTGTTTCCGGTTTTTATTGACTTTTGTTTACGTTGACAACGGTTACTTTTGTCAGTGATTCCTTGTCTTCTGTAAGGTTTATTATATTGTCCAAAACATTAATATTGTCCGTAAGTGTAACATTAATTTTTAGATATGTTTTAAAATTTTTGTCCACACTGAGGCTTTTTGGGGATCTGTTTGTACTCATTGTTCCCTTTGGGCTCATGTCAAAATTGTCTTTTGAATTATTTTTCGAAATTTTTGTTATGGATTATATTATTACTATGTATCTTTGTATTTTCAAGGGATAGTGCGAGTACTACAGTTGTATAATATTTTTTAATTATGAAAGAATATTGTTCAAATTGTAAATCGAGGAAGTCTTCCTCTGATTCTCATGCTCATTGTTTTTGCTGTAGTCACTGTACTCGCACTAATTCTTGCTCAGTGTGTGCCAGATGGGATGACAAACGTTGGAGACGTGTGTCACGGTATATTGTTAGTGGTGAGAGGTCCATGCCGGTCCTCTCGCCACAGGGTCACTCTAGTTTTTCAGTCTCTTTTTCAGAGGAACAAGAACAGGGTGATGTTTTTGTGATGTCTTCCGGAAGTGTGCTGCCGTTGTCGCATACCAATGAAGAGCTAGCAGCTAAAGTGCTCAAGGAAATCAGACAAATGCCTAGATCCTTAGTGTGATTGACGACCTTGTCGCCAGCTAGCTCGACCGGCGGATTTATCACTCGTGAAATGAGTGATGAGACGCCGGGTACGTCCGTTGCGGTCCCGGAGAAGAGTAAGAGTGTTGCGAGCACTGTAATCTTGGATCACGCACACCCTGCGACGACGGATCGGAGGATGGATTAGAGGAAGCCAGTCAGTCCGGTAGCTAGCTCATTTAGGTCTACCCGGACCGCGAGTGAGAGAGGCCCCTCTCTCTTACAACAACATCTGGGGCCAGATGTTGTTGTGCATAACGTTCGTCAGTCGGAACATACATCCACTCCTCCTGCTTGGGACGCTCCGTCGTATAGACAGCCGGGGTCGGCTAGTCTATTGGCTTCCTCTTCCACACGCCAGCACACACGACTGCACCTTGGCTACGTGACCTCAGATATCCAGTCTGCTTCGCCAACAAAGGATTCCATGTCGACCAGGTCACTCCATCCGGTAGCCAAGGACATGAGGCATTACCAGTCGGGACATATGCATAAAAGGATTATGCAGGAGGTACCGTCCCAGGAGCTTCCAGCGGTTTAACAACGTAAGACCGCAGCTCCACAGGCCTCAGTAACGGACTTGCTATCATAGATAGCACAACTCATCGCAGCATCCCAGCAACCTTCGGAAACTCTTTCAGATCAGGAACTGTCTGAGGAAGCTGGGTCGGTACGTTCCCCTGCAGAGTCAGATAGGGACGACCGAGATTCGCATCTGGTCCAGTCGGATGGTGAAAGTGAATCTGTGGAGCTGAATTTTTCCCTTCTGGAACAACATAAAGTGGCTGTAGATTTTATCCGGCAACACCTTCCAGACGTTGTTCCATTGGACCAAAGAGCTGCGATACCAGATAAGAGACTGATAGCGTCACTGGACTCAGACTTCGGCCGGACTAAGGACGTCATTCCCGAGTTTCCGGTCCAGTCCAGCAATATTAATGTCTCACGGACGTTTGAATTGCTGAATGACGCTATTTTTAGGCTAGCCTCTAAGACTGGCAGATCGAGTTTCTTATCGCAGCTTGCTCTACATCTGCCATTCATCAACAGTAGAAATAAATTTGAAATGGCGGGAAAGGGCGTTCCGAGAGTTCCTCTGCGTTTAGACGACCAGGCAGAAGACTTGGAGTTGTCATTGCCAGCATCTATGTCGATTCTCTCCAGTACTTTGGAGACAACAATCCCGTCTAACAGAGCCAGTTTAGACGCTTTATCATATGCAGATTACCTTACCAGAGCATTAGCACAACGTCTCGATGGTAAAGAATTCCAGGATATTCAAACTGCCTTGTGCGTTCTTTCTAGGGCATTCGCATTTTCCATGTATAACTCCTCCCTTTCAGTAGCAAATTTGGAGTTAGTCAGACGTGATGATGCCCTGGCTTCATCCACTAGGGTGGATTCTAAGGTGAAAAACTCTTTTCGAGTCGCTCCGGTTTCAGGAGAACTTCTCTTTGATGGTAAGATTTCATTAATCTACGATCAGATTACCAAGAAAGCTTCAGATTCTCTGCTCTTTAAATCCATTTCTAAAAAAACAGACTCAGCAGAGAGGAGTAAGTCAGGAACTTCTGGGATGAGTACGTCCAAGGGAAGCTCCTATAGAGGATCTAAAAAAGCCTCTAGTTCTTACTCCAGAGACCGTCAGAGTAGCTACTCAGGTAGGGGCCGTAATGCTGGCCGAGACAACCGGTCAGATGCCCCTATGTCGACTGGTTGAGGTGTGGGCTGGGGAGGATGTAATTTCTCCTCCTGCAAGCCTCGCAGGTCCAGGAGGTGAAGGTCAGAACCTCTATTGCGCTCCATTCGGTGGAAGTCTGTCAAGATTCTTAACCAATTGGTTGTCAATTACGGATGACCGATGGGTTCAAGAGGTTATTTCGGAAGGTCTAAAACTGTCCTTCAGAGAAAAATCTCCATTAACACGAAGTCCATGATGGACTCCGCTTCCGTCAAACCTTCAGAAAAAAGATTCGCTTCTAACAGAGGTGCAATCTCTTCTGGAGAAGAACGCAACCGGGGTCGTAGAAAACCAGGAATCTCCCGGTTTTTATGTGTACCCATACTATGTATAGTTTTTGGTGTAGATCTGTTATTTTGATCCTGAGATATTAACCCTTTATCCTTCAAATTGAAAATTCCTCCAATCCCTTTGGCATTCGATAACTTGAAAAATATTGCTTGGATTGTCAAGTTACTTTATATTTGTGTTCAGGTTCCTGATGTCCCACGCTGTATAGTTTTTGGTGTAAATCCAGGGCTCGCCTTGAGAAAAATGGTCAGGGCCTAAAAAAAGTGCCCCACATATTGAGGTCGGGGCCTTTTCGGGGCTGATTTTCCATTTTGTCCATTATTGTTAGTGCTTTTTTGTGGAAAATGTCGGGGCTTGAAAAAAAACCCCAGCAAGTGCTCCTCGGGGCTGATCTCGGGGCCTGGGCTGATCAGCCCCGACTCAAGGCAAGCCCTGTAAATCTCATGATTTGATCCCGAGATATTAACCCTTTATCCTTCAAATTTAAAATTCCTCCAATCCCTTTGGCATTCAATAACTTGAAAAATATTACTTGGATTGTCAAGTTACTTTATATTTGTGTTCAGGTTACTGATGTGCCGAGCTGTATAGTTTTTGGTGTAGATCTGTTATTTTGATCCTGAGATATTAACCCTTTATCCTTCAAATTGAAAATTCCTCCAATCCCTTTGGCATTCGATAACTTGAAAAATATTGCTTGGATTGTCAAGTTACTTTATATTTGTGTTCAGGTTACTGATGTGCCGAGCTGTATAGTTTTTGGTGTAAATCTGATAATTTAATCCTGAGATATTAACCCTTTATCCTTCAAATTGAAAATTCCTCCAATCCCTTTGGCATTCGATAACTTGAAAAATATTGCTTGGATTGTTAAGTTACTTTATAATTGTGTTCAGGTTACTGATGTGGTGTTAATCTGATAATTTGATCTGGAGATATTAACCCTTTATCCTTCAAATTGAAAATTCCTCCTATCCCTTTGGCATGAGATAACTCAAAAAAGATCAATCCGATTGTCATGCTTCTTTATATATTTATTCAGGTTACTGATGTGCTGTGCTGTATAGTTTTTTATGTAAATCTGATAATTTGATCCGGAGATATTAACCCTTTATCCATCCAATTAGACACTCCTCCAATCCATTTCTATATGTACCCATACCTTGTATGGTGTACATAATGTCAACATCTGTGGTGGCCATCCGTCATACAGCTTTCTACTAGTTGCGCATCCGACGATATCATCGGCCTTTTTTACAGTCACCTGTTCCTGGTACCAAAACCAGATGGCTCGTTCCGTCCAGTTATAGATCTAAGCTGGATAAACAAGCTGATCGTGGCTCCAAAATTTTATATAGAGAGCATTCGATCAGTGAGAGCGAGCATTCGAGTGAATGATTATGCTGCGAGCATAGATCTCAAGTATACGTACTTTCACGTCATGGTACATCCGACATTCAGAAAGTACCTTCACTTCGTTGTCCTCGGAGTCGTTGATCAGTTCCGAGCAATGTACTTCGGACAGAATTTAGCGCCCTGGGCCTTCACTCGAATAATGAACTCGGTAATGACTCATTTTCGAGCTCATTCATCTTCGGTAACGTCGGCCTACTTGGACGACATTCTTCAGATGTATGGCGACAGATTAACTCTTCAGAACGATTTTCAGAGTCTGCTTCAATTGCTCTGACATCTCGGTTTCATAGTAAACAAAAAGAAGTTGGATCTAGTTCCGTCCAAGTCATTTACTTGGGAATGAGCTTTGAGGCGCACAACAATCTGGTTCATCTACCGTTACCCAGAGCAAAATCGGTCAGTTGTTACGCTCGCTTTTGTCTACACTCAGATGTAGTAACAGCAAGAGTATTTATGTGATTGATAGGTTTGAGCGGAGCCGCCACGGATCTTATTCCGATGGGGCGCCTACGCACTCGTCCACTCTACATATTTTTCACTCAGAATTGGAGTGTGAAGATTCATTCACTCGAAACGAACATCGTCTTGTCGAACCAAGTAAAACAAGAGCTTCAGACTTGGGCAGATATTCAGTGTTTAACTCAGGGAGTTCTACTGCAACTGCCGGATCCGGTTTTTACGATTATGACGGATGCGAGTCAAGCAGGTTGGGGTGCGACATTGAGCCCAACAGATTCGAGGTGCCAGGGTCTTTGGGATCCTCAATTTCTGAACAAGCACACAAACATCAAAGAGATGATATCAATTTGGCTTGCTCTACGTCATTGGATGAACATAATTCAGAATTCACATGTCCAAATACTGTCCGACAATTCGACAGTAGTAGCGTACATTCGGAACCAGGGAGGCACTCATTCCATTCCGTTATTCAACTTAACAGAAAGAATCCTTCTGTTTGTCCTAGAACATCAGGTTCTTCTGTCGGTCCGTCATATTCGGGTCGTCTGAACGTTCTAGTGGACTCCATTTCTCGGAAAGGTCGTATGTTGCCGTCGGAATGGACTCTCAACAAGCGAGTATTCAATCAGATCTGCTACCAATGGGATCGTCCAATGATATACTTGTTTGCGACGCATCTTAACAATCAGTTGCAGACGTATGTGTCGCTATGCCCAGATCCTCGAGCGTTCGCAGTAGACACACTCTCGATCTCTTGGGACAGAATGATAGGATACGCGTATCCTCCAGCTCCGTTGATTCAACAGATATTACTAAAAATCAAGCAATCTCACTGCAAGATTCTGTTGGTAGCATCTCTGTAGCCCCAGAGACCATGGATAAATCTACTCAGGTGTCTGTTATGGGACGTTCCTCGGAAGCTTCCTCCATGGGAGGACCTTCTTTCACAGGGGAAATCGCGCACACTGCATCACAACTCGCAAGGTCTCAACCTTCACGTATTTCCGTTGTGCGTTTCTTCTTGCACGGCAAGCAATTTACAGGACGAGCAGTGGATTCAATTTCTAACAGTAGGAGGACCTCCTCTTCGCTACATCATGCTGCAAAGTGGAAGGTTTTCTCTCGTTGGTGTAGGGATCATTCATTTGATATCTATGATCCCTCCATTCCAGACATTGCTAATATTTTGTACCAATGACCCAGACATAGCTGGTGCTAACTCTTAAAATATAGGGCCAAACACAAATTTTGCCCCCCAATCCCCAAAATTTGCATCTAAAACCAAAGAAAACATGTCCTGAAAGGCCCTCCACACTTCGCCCCTACTGCGCATGCGCAGTGTCAAGGACGTTCCGAAATTGGCGCCATTGATCATTCTAAGTTTGGCCCTTCATTAGTTAACATCTGACTGATCTTTGTGCTTATAAATCTCAGTTTAAATGATGCCAGACACATAAATATTAGTGAAATCGTGATTCTAAGGAGGATAGAGAAGGAGGAGAGGAAAAAAATGTGTGACAGAATTTTATCAGGGCTGTAACTTAAAATTTTTTAATGAAATTATGTTAAGTTACCTATTTTCGAGGCAGCAGCCATTTTGTTGTCATTCTGATTATTTAGTTACACTGTTTTTTAAGTGTTTTCCTCTCTCCCTGTCCTTTAAGTCCCCCCTTGCTATTCTCCCATGCTTTTGGCATAGTTTTTGTAATTATTATTACTAAATTTTCTTGGGAGTTTTAGCTGAATAACAGAATGAATTCTGTTCTTTTCCCCATGTTTACGTCTTCACCTACGGGTGGTTAGGCGTTGTGTTCTGCATGTACCATCTGATGTTCTGCAGTTTCTTCCCTGGAAGTCTCTGTTTTGCATCAGATAGTGTATTTTTGGTAACTGATTTCGGGCCTGGGTGCCTGGAGTCTTATTTTAGTGTTTTTACACTCATTGTTTACATTTACAACAGCCCTCTGTGTGAGGGGGGGATTTCTGGAAAATAATATCTTGATGTTATTTTAATCATAACTAGATACATTATTATTGTTCGTAAGTATTGAATAAATTGTTTAAAATATTTTTAAAATTTTTGTCCACACTTAGGCTTGGGATCCATTGGGGCTCAACGTTACTTTTCAGAAACTTGGGCTGTTCTGAAAAAATATTTTTTCAAAATATTTTGATTTCAATTATTTTTTCTATATTAATGGATCATATTATTATTATGTATTTTGATTGCCAGGGTGCGAGTACCAGGACTTGTTTTCTTTTCACATTGAAAGGATATTGATCAATTGTATTAAGAGGAAGTCTTCCTCTGACTTTATAATCATTCTATATGTGGTCAGTGTACTCGCATTAACTCCTGTTCTGTATCGTATGATTTCGATGACAATATGGGAAGCGTATGTCACGGTATGTTATTGGGGATTTGGACACTCCGGTCCTTTCCCCGCAGGGTCACTCTACTTTATCAATTTCTATTTCAGACGATCAAGATGAGGGTGATGTATCTGTGATGTCTTCCAACAGTGTGCCTCCGTCGTCACAATTAATGAAGGGCTAGCGGAAAAGTGCTCATGTAAATGCGCCAATTGCCTAAGAGGACCCTAGTAGGTTCGACGGCCTTTGACGTCCGCTAGCTCGCCTGGTGTAGCGTCCATTCACCGAATGGTTCGGCAGCCGGGTTCGTCCGTTGCGGTCTAGAAGGAATTTTGGGGTGATGCGAGCACTATAAATTAACCTAATGCACACCCAGTGACGGCGGATCGGAGGGAGAACGGAGGAAGCCTTTTAGTCCGGTTCATAACTCGTTCCGGTCCATCCGGACGGCAAGCGAGAGAGGCCCCTCTCTCGTTCAACAACATCTGGCCCCATATGTTGTGGTACAAAATGTGTCGCAAGCGGAGCATACGTCCGTCGCTCGGGACGCTCCGTTGTATAGGCAGTCCGCGGAGACTGCTAAGGCTTCCTCTTCTCGTCAGCGCACACGACCGCACCTTGGCTGCGTGACCGCCGATATATTACCAGCTTCGCCGATCAAGGATTCTTCGGCGACCAGGTCACACCATCCGGTAGCCAGGGACACGAGGCCTGCAGACTCCGGACGTTCGCATAGGAAGTGTGCGGGAGTCAACGTACACGGAGCTTCCGGCGGCAATGCATCGTAAGACCGCTACTGCACAGGCCTCGGGAACGGACGTGCTTTCCTTAATAGCACAGTTTATCGCAGCATCCCAGCATCAACTGAATCTGTCGCATATATTTTATCCGACAATGCTGGGTCGGGACGCTCCGCGGAAGCGGGTACGGACGTCTGAAAGTTTCATCCGGTCCGACGGGATACCGAAAGGGATTTGGAGGATTTCGAGCTTTCCCTTTCGGAACAACATATGCTGTTGTGTATGTCATCTGACTTGGTCTCCTACAGCTTCTTTCGTTGGACCAGAATGCTGCGATGCCGGATAAGAAACTGATAGCGTCGGTGGACTTAGAAATTTTTAGTTCGGTTCAGGGACATCGTCCCTCAGTTCCGACATAGTCCAATAATGTCACACAAACTTTAGAATTATTGAACGACGCTATATATATTATTATTTTATGCTTGCTATAACCAAGCATTTCTGGTTTCTTGTTCGCAGAGTTATGGAGATGTCTTTCAAAAGTGTGCCTCTGTCGTCATAGTCAATAAGTGCTCATGGAATATGTCTATCGCCTACGGAGTGACATTCGCTAGCTCATCCGGTGTAGCGTACATTCATCGAATGGTTCGGCTGCTGGGTTCGTCCGTTGCGGTCTAGGAAGGAGATTTGGGTGATGCGAGCACCTTAATTACTTTAGTACTCACCCAGTGACGGCAGATTGAGGACAGATCGCCTGTTAGTCCGGTTCCTGGCTTGTCCAGGTCCGTGCGGGCTGTGAGCGAGAGAGGTCCCTCTCTCGTCCAACAACATAGGGGACCGCATGTTGTGGTTCAGATATTTTACATTCGGAGCATATGTCCGTCGGTCGGGACGCTCCGTTATATTGACAGTCCGAGAGACTGTCCCGAATGCTTCCTCATCCTCACAGCAGGGCACACGACCGCACATTGGCTACGTGACCTCGAGTATCCGATCAGTTTCGTCATTTAGTGATTCCACGGCGAATAGGTCGCGCCATCCGGTAGCCAAGGGACACAAGGCCTATACACTCCGTTCGCTCGCATATTGGTAGTATGCACGGGGTAACGATCACGGAGCTTCCAGCGGCAATGCATCGTAAGACCGCTTCTCCTCAGGCCTCAGTGACGGACGTGCTATCCGAGTTAGCACAGTTGTTTCGCAGCATCCCAGCAATTGACAGTTTCTCGGTCGAATCAGGAATTATCCGACGGAGCTGGGTCGGTGCGGTCCGCGGTTGCATCAGGTACGGACGACCGAACGCTTTATAGGGTCCGACAGGACGGCGAAAGGGATTCGAAAGATTTCGAGTTTTCCCTTTAGTAGTATCGGAAGCTGCCTTTCATATCTTCTGGCATTATCTTCCAGTGATTGTTATTTCGGACTTCATTGCTGCGATCTTGGATAAGAGACTTATAGCGTCATTGGACTCGGATTTTTCGATCGGTTCAGGGACATTGTCCCTGACTTACCGACGCAGTCCAATATTGTCATTACAACATGTGTTTTATTTTTCGACGCTATATATATATATATACAAGCCTGCTACCAAGCATGATAGTTTAGTTTCTTGTCCGCGTTGCTCATTTCTGCCATTTTATCATTTATACGAATAGTTTATTTTGGCAGAGCAGGGCATACCGAGAGTTCATATGCGTCTAGACAGTGTGGTTAAAGACTGCATATATTCTTTTTCGCCGTTTATGTCTTTTCCAATTTCAATGTTGGAAACGACATGATGTATAGTTGACTTAACTTAGACGCTTTATCATACGTAATCCGCCTTACTGAGGCGTTATCATTACGTCTTCAAGAAAAGATTTACGGGATATTATTCTCAATGTAATTTCTTTTGAGGGCAGTAGTTTGTTCACGTATAACTCCGCCCTTCAGTGGCTGATTGGAGTTGGTTAGACGTGACGCAGCCCTAGCTACATCCACATGCGTGGATAGTAGGTTAAGAACTCTCTCAGAGTCGCTTCGTTCTCGGAGGAGCTTCTCTTCGACGGCAACTTTTCGGCAATCCATGAATTGCTCGATTTACACGTTCTCTTGTCTATCTAGTGTTACAAGAGATTCAGACTGGGGCAAACATTCGGTGGTTGACTCAGAGAGTGCCACCGCAGTTGCCGGACCCGAGTGTGGCTGTTATGACGGTTGCCAGTCAAACAGATTGGGATATAATACTGATCCCTATGGATTCGAAGTGCCAGGGTCTTTGGGTTCCGCAGTCTCTTAGCAATCAGTTTTCTTCCGCGGAATAATGTTTTTTAGGCTTGCTTTATGTCATTGCATGAACATTATTCAGAAACGCATGCCCAAATCCTGTCCTTTAATTCGACAGTAGTGGCGTATCTCCGGAACCAGGGAGGCACTCTTTCGTTTCCGTTATTCAATTTAATGGAAAGAATCCGTCTGTTGGTTATAGTACACCAAGTTCTGTTTTGGTCCGTCATATTCCAGGTCGTCTGATTGTTTTACCGGACTCCCGTTCTCTTACGGGTCGCTTGTTGCTGTCAGAATGGACTCTCAACAAACAAGTATTCAATCAGATTTGCTATCTATGGGAGCGCCCAATGATTTATTTACGACACAGCTTGCTAATCAATTGTAGACGTATGTGTTGGCTTGTCCAGATCTCTGAGCTAATGTTGTTAACGCTCTATTGATCTATAGGACGGAATGATAGGATACGCGTATCCTCCGGCGCTGTTGTTTCAGCAGGTATTGCTAAGATAAACAACCACAATACATTTCTGTTGATAGCATCTCTATCTTCACAGAGATCATGGGTAATTTACTCTCTTGTCTACTGTGGGTCTTAACTTGAAATCTTCCTCTATGTGAGGATCTTTTTTCACTGGGTAAATCGTGTCATCTTTATCACAACACGCAAGGTCGCAACTTTCATGTATTCCGTTGTGTGGTCCGTATTGCATTGTAAGCACTGTACTGGACGAGCTTTGGATGCGATTTCTTACTATAGGAGATCCTCTTCTTCGCTATTCTATGCGGCTAAAGTGGAGGCTCTTCCGTCGTGGTGTAGGATCATTATGTTCATATTGTTGATCCCTCCATACTACTCATTGCAATTTTTTAGTATACTTGTTTCACAAGATCTACTGCAGCCTGTTATTATTTAGGTTATAGGTTTATGTTACCTCATACCTATGCACTCTACGATAGTTTACAATTGAGTCTTTTGTCTCTTTATCTAAGTCAGTTAGTAACTTTTTGATAAATAGACTTAGAATCTTTAGATTAAATTCCTATATGGATTTTAACTTCGGTTCTTATTTAGCTAAGTAATCATTTGAGCCTCTGGAAACAGTAGTTTTCAAATTCTGACCTTTTAGACAGTAATTCTGTTGGTTTCTCTTTTACTGTAGAGTCAGTGAGTTTCATGCACTATCGATGGATGGTTTTCACTTTCGTAGTTTCGGAATCACTACTTCCGTTACTATTTAGGTTTGATTTTTGCATAAGAGTTAGGCTCCTATTATCCGGAACCTATTATTTTAAGGTCCTTCCGTCTTCGTATGGGCATAGGCCTTTACTCTTTCCGGGTACATTTTATGTATTTATAAACAGATATCTGTTTATTACTATGGGCGTAAGCTTCTTCTGTCTGTGATGCCTAGTAGAAGGACGTTACGCTCCATTTTATTGTTTATGGATTCTATTAACTATCGGTACTGCTTATGGTATATCATTGACTTAGCAGTTGTGCTTAAGATTTCGGCTCATGAAGTAAGAGTTCTTCTACTTCTTGGGCTCACATTAATAGTGTCGCTATTATAGATTTTTGAAGGCCGCTCATTGCGCTCAGCCATCCACATTCATGAATTTTATCTCAGAAATATCGAGTCCATTTCTGGAGGCCTCTATTGTTAGGTCTATTATCTACTGCTCAGAATGTCATTCACTTAACAGTTGCTACTATAGCTAGGTAGGCTGTCTGTTTCGGCAGTGTCTCCGTTCTGCTGCCCTCTTCGCTCTGGGCTATTTGACCCAGGGCAAGAAAAAAGGGGGGGGGGGGAGGGTGTTCCCTTGGGTCACCTGTTTTTCTATGAAAACAAGGGGATACCTCCTCCGGAGTTAGTAATTCTGAGCTGTTATTGGGATGGTTGTTTAGTGAGAAGTTTAGGTTTTTAAAATTCATTCAAGTCTTAGTTTTTAAAGTATAGCTTTTGAATATTGCATATGTCAACGGACATGATTATGCAATCCTCAGACACTTTTAGGAGTATAAGAGTCTCTATTCTCTAGACTTACTTTATTTATTGGCTTACTTTAAAAATTATTAGTATAAGGATTATATTGGATATTAATAGAGTACATGGATGTATGAAGCTCAATGTTGGAAGGTGTTGTATCTTTCTAATTTATCATAAATAAGAAAGATACATGTAAGGCCTATTACTTCTTTTTCCCTACAGGGGATGACTATTTTATTTTATTGAGCGTATTCCATTTTGCTCTATGTCCTTGGCCCTCCAGCCTTTTTACTATTCAGCTATGTCTGGGTCATTGGTACAGTATAAAAATGTTAAAAAATTTATAGTAATTTATATATTTTTTATACTTACCAATGACCCAGACGGGGATGGCCCTCCCAGGAGTTGGGAACTCTTGCCTCCCCGCTGAGTACATAGCGCTTACCAGGCTCTGGTTATTAGAATGATTAATGGCGCCAATTTCGGAACGTCCTTGACACTGCGCATGCGCAGTAGGGGCGAAGTGTGGAGGGCCTTTCAGGACATGTTTTCTTTGGTTTTAGATGCAAATTTTGGGGATTGGGGGGCAAAATTTGTGTTTGGCCCTATATTTTAAGAGTTAGCACCAGCTATGTCTGGGTCATTGGTAAGTATAAAAAATATATAAATTACTATAAATTTTTTAACTTTTTGGTGTACTTGTTTGACGAAATCAAACTGCAGCCAATTACTATTAAGGGTTATAGGTCTATGCTATCGGATACTTATGCTCATCATGATAGATTACAAATTGGATCTAATGTCTCTTTATCAAAATTAGTTAAAAACTTTTCGATAAATAGACTTAGAACCCTTAGGTTAATTCCTCAGTGGAATTTAGCTTGGGTTTTTCTGAAGCTAAAAGTAGCGCCATTTCAGCCACTTGATACAGTGGACTTCAAATTCTTATCTTATAAGACAGCTTTTCTCTTAGCCTTCTCTTCTGCTAGAAGAGTTAGTGAGCTTCATGCTCTATCTGTTGATGATTCTCACTATCGTAGTGTTGGTAATACTATTACTTTAACTACTAATGTTGGATTTTTGGCTAAGAATCAGGCTCCTAATAAGTACCCTGAGCCTATTGTTATTAAGGCTCTTCCATCCTCAGATGGCCATAGGCCTTTGCTGTGTCCAGTTAGAGCTATGCGTATTTATAAAGGTAGATCTGAGTTTATCAGAAAGGGACGAAAACGTTTCTGTCTCTGCTTCCAAATAAAAGGGACATCATGGTCCATTCTATTTCTAGGTGGATTCAGTTGACTATTCGTACTGCTTATGAAAGATTATCTTCTACTCAGCATTCTGTGCTTAAGATTTCAGCGCATGAAGTTACAGCGCTTTCTACATCTTGGGCTTAATAGTATTGCTATTACGGATCTGATGAAGGCTGCATACTGGTCTCAGCCTTCTATGTTCACAAATTTTTACCTCAGAAATATTGAGTCTATTTCTGGCGACCTTAGATGTTTGTGTCCGTTATCGGTTGCTTAGAATGTCGTCCACTAAACTGTTGCAACTATAGTTATGCAGGCTTTCTGTTCCAGCAGTGACTCTGGCCTGCTGCCCTCTTCGTTCTGGGGTGATTGACCCAGAGCAAGAGGAAGGGAGGAGGGGGGGATGGTGTTCGCTTATATCACCTGCTTTGTAGTGAAAAGCAAGGGAATACCTCCTCTGGAGTCAGTAATTCCGAGTCGGTGCTGGGATGGTTTTAAAGTGTAAAGCTAATGTCTGTCTCATTTATGTAATATTTTTAAAGTGTAGCTCGGTGTGAAGCATTTGTATATTTCACGTGTCATACAAGCGTTAATATACAATCCTCAGACACTTTTAAATGAGTATAAAGAGTCTCATTCTCTGGACTGTCTTTATTTATTGGCTTTCCTTTAAGAAATTAGTATAACAGGTTATACTGGATGTTAATAGAGATCATTGATGTTATTGTGCTCAATTACGGATTGGTAATATGTCTTTCTTATTTTGTGTAAACAAGAAAGATATATGTAAATCCTGTTTCTCTTTTTCTCTTTGAGGGGATAATTCTATATATGTAATTGAGCCTATTGGATTTTCCTTTATGTCCTAGGCCCTCCAGCCATTTTTCTATTCAGCTAAGTTTGGGTCATTGGTACAGTATAAAAAATTTATAGTAATTTATATATTTTTTATACTTAACCAATGACCCAGACGGGGATGGCCCTACCATGAGTTGTGAACTCATACCTCCCCGCTGATCACATAACATTTACCAGGCACTGGTTGTAAGAATGAGGATTTGGTGCCAATTTCGGTACTTCCTTGACACTGCACATGCGCAGTGGACAAAAGTATGGAGGACCATATAGGACATTGGATTTTTTTATTTGGATGCAAATATTGGGGATTGAGTGGGGGGGGGGGGGGGGGGGGGGGGGGGCAAAATTTGTGTTTGGCCCTGAATAAATTAGAGTTAGCACCAGCTATGTCTGGGTCATTGGTAAGTATAAAAAATATATAAATTACTATAAATTTTTTCATATTTGTATGGTTTTATTTAGTAACTTCTGAGATATTTTAGGCTCTGGTGGGCTTATTCTGGTTAATTTTCTGATAGTTTTTTGGCCGTTATGTTAGGTAAAGGGTTAAAAGAAAAATAAGTAAAATAAGATTTGAAATCACATGCATTGGGTAAATGGTTAACCTTTTATCTAAAGTAATGGCCGTAACTGCACATCATTATTCACAAAAATTGTCAAATTTTACTATTTTTCACTTTTTTCCTGAAAAAC
Source organism: Pictodentalium vernedei (assembly GCA_031216915.1). Taxonomy (NCBI): domain Eukaryota; kingdom Metazoa; phylum Mollusca; class Scaphopoda; order Dentaliida; family Dentaliidae; genus Pictodentalium; species Pictodentalium vernedei. The sequence goes on along the minus strand of CM062295.1, from coordinate 60,041,515 downwards.
AAAACTTATCACCCATCAGTGGGAGCATGGTGGTTCGGTGGTTTGGTATTGGACTTCAAACTGAACAGTTTCTTCCCCACCAGGTGTAACTCTACTGTGTCCTTGTGCAAGGCGCTTAATCCAGATTGCCCATATGGGGAGGGGGGGGGGGGGGGCTGTGTTCAAAGATGTACTTCTCAACGATGGTGTACTTGTCTTCAACCAATTCTTACCCCGCTTGTGTAGAGTTGGTACAATGGGGAGTCTGACAGTTACCCATAGCTGCTCGGTGGTTCTCTCCAGGTACTCCAGCTTCCTCCACCTGTAAAACTGTCTAATATGAGGTGACCCTGGCTATCAAAAGTGTTGTTAAAATCCCAATTTAAAAAAAAAAAATCACCCACCATTTGAATAAGCAAAATCCAGAGAGGGGTCATATGCTTTTTGAGTCCAAAAAAGATTTTTTTTTTAGTTATTCATGGGCTTTTGGACATGTTCGGTAATTAGTAAATTGGTAATTGATTTCTTACAGCATTAGTGAGTCGGACATTCAGAGACCATTGTATTGTTTTTATACAGACAAAGGTACAAGCACACAGGATGCATATCATCTTAGGTTTGTTAGGAGTCAACGTTGGAGAATTACATGGTAATCTTTCTCAGGCTCAGGTAAGTTGTTAGATGTTAAGGTAGAAAAAAAAGTTTTTATCCTCAGGTAATCCCTCACTAAAATTTAACCACCTCATTAGACCTTTTTTTCTGTCTTGCTGTGTGTTCCAATGTTACTACAAAATCGAGAAATGCAAAACTTTTAAAAATTTTGATTGATGTTTTTAACTCTCTGCACTCTGATGTCAAAATGGCAAAGTTTTCAGCAGCAAATATTTCCCATAATGCAGTTTGATATTTAACCAAATATAGCTTGTGAGCTCTGTCAAACAAGATATATTTGGTTAAATTCATAGTTAAACAAAAGAAAAACAGAATGATTGTAAAAAAAATTGTGGTACTCCCAGAACTCTGAAGAACATCCTGTGGCAATGCACTTGTTTCTAGGCAACTTGTCCAGAAACGAATGTCAAGGCACTTAGAATGTAACATACAAGTTACCCTAGAGACAGCATGTTAGGCATCTGTTCTTCTGTAGTAAAAAGTGATCAGAGACATAATTAGGTCCTTGAAGGTTAAAATTAAATGATTTAATCAGATTTAATTTGTATTGTGACATATTTTGTTTTCTGTGTAGCTTATATCTCGGTTCAAATGGTAAAATAAGCATAGCTTACGGCAAATGAATTTTATATTCCCTTATTTCTTCTGTGTCCTGAAAAATCTTTAGAAATTTATCCCATTTAATAAGATTTTAATATGGAAAAAGTTGTATACTTTACTTTTGTGTTCTTTTGGTTGTCCAACATTTTTGCAGTTTAACCGAACACTTTGTACAAACTGAGTTTTGGTTGGTCTGTGTTTTTGACAGGGCCAATGAAGATTTGGTTTGCATAAGGTTTCAGTCCTGCGGTACTGTAAATTAAGCTAGCGATTTTATTGGTTGTACATGTATAATGTTTTAAAAGCCATCTCCCGGCCTGTTAAAATCTGGTTTTGATCTAAGAACCTACAGGTTCCCCTCTGATTCCTAAGGACCTTTGCAATTATTAAATATATTCTGTTTCGGCAGTTTGATTTAATCTTTGGCTTTTAAAAATAGAAAACATGTTTCTTTGAAACTTTAATGGTCCAACCATATTTATTTTATGTTTGTCCATCCATCTGTCCGTCCATCTGTCCGTCTGTCCATCCTTTTTAGTGCAACTCCTAAACTGGTTGAAGAATTTTCATGAAACTGTACACAATGGAAGAACTCCATATGAAGATGTGCATGAAGCAATATAATTCCGTTCTGACATTTCCAAGGGGAGATAATCTAGCTTATACATTTCAATTGCTACATCATATGGTTGTGTCTTTGTGAAACTTTACACCAAAAAGGCTACAACTGAGGCGCGGGGGGGTATCACTTTATGAGCTTGCTCACAGTACCTCTAGTCTAATACTACATTTATTCTGTTGTGCTGACTACAGAACTGTTAACTGTTGGCCATCTGTATCCAGAAAATTTCGAATGGAATTAAAAAAAAGTACTTCAATGATGAAAAGAAATTTTTGTGTAGACGTCCCACATGCATGAAGTTTGATAAAGATACTTTCTAAGTACTAATGTTCTTGAAGTAACTGAACATTAGGACATCTTTTCCTGTTAACATTTCCAGACTTGCGAAGATCCTGGGGGGGGGGGGGGGGGGGGGGGGGGGGTGGTTGGAGATCAAATCAACAGTTATTTTAGGATTTTTTAACATAGCATAAATGCATCAGCATAGTTGACAACTAGTTTGCAATGTCATCACTCACTGTATGTATGCAACTAGCAGCAAAGTGAGTTTTGTCAGGGGTACATGAAGATTCGGATCCAGGAAGAGTCAGCCGAGAAGATTCGACCTGGTAGATTTGGCCTCCAATAGGGTTGAATCGTCCTGAGTTTTTGTGATTATTATTAATGTGATATCTAGCTACCAAGGTTATGCTTTCTGATGAGTCATGTTCACAATAGAATGCATAGCCTTGGTTGCTGGATTCTTGAGTTCGGTTGGAAAATTTGTGAGTAGAAAATTAAGTTGAAGGCTGAGAAACACGTGAAGATAAAAGTGTTTGCCAAAAGTGACATAATTTATTATCACACACATATACATACCGATATGAGTTGATCCCTTTACCCAATGCAGATGATATAAAAATTCTTTATTTCAAATATTATTTATATACGCCGTTTTGAAAAAACGGTCATATTATGGTATTCTGCTGGCCATCAGTCTGTCCGTCTGTCCATCCACACGTCGTACAATAACTCGAAAACACTTCGAGCAATTTTCATGATTTTTTGGTGGAAAGTATATGTTGATGGAAGGAAGCTCCCTTTCGATTTGTGTCGCCGTCCGATATGTCTTTCCAGAGTTATGGGACTTTATTCGGCAAAATATAAGCAATTTTCCACATGTCGAACAATAACTTCAAAATGCTTAGAGCAATTTTCATAATTTTTTGGCTGCAAGTATATGTTGATAGAAGGAATCTCCCTTTCAATTTGTTTTGCTGTCCGATTTGTCATTCCAGAGTTATGGGACTTTATTTGTCAAAATATAGGCAGTTTTCCACATGTCGGACTTTGAGCAATATTTTTATACTGTACCAATGACCCAGACATAGCTGGTGCTAACTCTAAAAATATAGGGCCAAACACAAATTTTGCCCCCCAATCCCCAAAATTTGCATCTAAAACCAAAGAAAACATGTCCTGAAAGGCCCTCCACACTTCGCCCCTACTGCGCATGCGCAGTGTCAAGGACGTTCCGAAATTGGCGCCATTAATCATTCTAAGTTTGGCCCTTCATCAGTTAACATCTGACTGATCTTTGTGCTTATAAATCTCAGTTTAAATGATGCCAGACACATAAATATTAGTGAAATGGTGATTCTAAGGAGGATAGAGAAGGAGGAGAGGAAAAAAATGTGTGACAGAATATTATCAGGGCTGTAACTTAAAATTTTTTAATGAAATTATGTTAAGTTACCTATTTTCGAGGCAGCAGCCATTTTGTTGTCATTCTGATTATTTAGTTACACTGTTTTTTAAGTGTTTTCCTCTCTCCCTGTCCTTTAAGTCCCCCCTTGCTATTCTCCCATGCTTTTGGCATAGTTTTTGTAATTATTATTACTAAATTTTCTTGGGAGTTTTAGCTGAATAACAGAATGAATTCTGTTCTTTTCCCCATGTTTACGTCTTCACCTACGGGTGGTTAGGCGTTGTGTTCTGCATCTACCATCTGATGTTCTGCAGTTTCTTCCCTGGAAGTCTCTGTTTTGCATCAGATAGTGTATTTTTGGTAACTGATTTCGGGCCTGGGTGCCTGGAGTCTTATTTTAGTGTTTTTACACTCATTGTTTACATTTACAACAGCCCTCTGTGTGAGGGGGGGATTTCTGGAAAATAATATCTTGATGTTATTTTAATCATAACTAGATACATTATTATTGTTCGTAAGTGTTGAATAAATTGTTTAAAATATTTTTAAAATTTTTGTCCACACTTAGGCTTGGGATCCATTGGGGCTCAACGTTACTTTTCAGAAACTTGGGCTGTTCTGAAAAAATATTTTTTCAAAATATTTTGATTTCAATTATTTTTTCTATATTAATGGATCATATTATTATTATGTATTTTGTTTGCCAGGGGTTAGTGCGAGTACCAGGACTTGTTTTCTTTTCACTTTGAAAGGATATTGATCAATTGTATTAAGAGGAAGTCTTCCTCTGACTTTATAATCATTCTATATGTGGTCAGTGTACTCGCATTAACTCCTGTTCTGTATCGTATGATTTCGATGACAATATGGGAAGCGTATGTCACGGTATGTTATTGGGGATTTGGACACTCCGGTCCTTTCCCCGCAGGGTCACTCTACTTTATCAATTTCTATTTCAGACGATCAAGACTAGGGTGATGTATCTGTGATGTCTTCGAACAGTGTGCCTCCGTCGTCACAATTAATGAAGGGCTAGCGGAAAAGTGCTCATGTAAATACGCCAATTGCCTAAGAGGACCCTAGTAGGTTCGACGGCCTTTGACGTCCGCTAGCTTGCCTGGTGTAGCGTCCATTCACCGAATGGTTCGGCAGCCGGGTTCGTCCGTTGCGGTCTAGAAGGAATTTTGGGGTGATGCGAGCACTATAAATTAACCTAATGCACACCCAGTGACGGCGGATCGGAGGGAGAACGGAGGATGCCTTTTAGTTCGGTTCATAGCTCGTTCCGGTCCATCCGGACGGCAAGCGAGAGAGGCCCCTCTCTCGTTCAACAACATCTGGCCCCAGATGTTGTGGTACAAATGTGTCGCAAGCGGAGCATACGTCCGTCGCTCGGGACGCTCCGTTGTATAGGCAGTCCGCGGAGACTGCTAAGGCTTCCTCTTCTCGTCAGCGCACACGACCGCACCTTGGCTGCGTGACCGCCGATATATTACCAGCTTCGCCGATCAAGGATTCTTCGGCGACCAGGTCACACCATCCGGTAGCCAGGGACACAGGGCCTGCAGACTCCGGACGTTCGCATAGGAAGTGTGCGGGAGTCAACGTTCACGGAGCTTCCGGCGGCAATGCATCGTAAGACCGCTACTGCACAGGCCTCGGGAACGGACGTGCTTTCCTTAATAGCACAGTTTATTGCAGCATCCCAGCATCAACTGAATCTGTCGCATATATTTTATCCGACGATGCTGGGGCGGGACGCTCCGCGGAAGCGGGTACGGACGTCCGAAAGTTTCATCCGGTCCGACGGGATACCGAAAGGGATTTGGAGGATTTCGAGCTTTTCCTTTCGGAACAACATATGCTGTTGTGTATGTCATCTGACTTGGTCTTCTACAGCTTCTTTTGTCGGACCAGAATGCTGCGATGCCGGATAAGAAACTGATAGCGTCGGTGGACTTAGAAATTTTTGGTTCGGTTCAGGGACATCGTCCCTCAGTTCCGACATAGTCCAATAATGTCACACAAACTTTCGAATTATTGCACGACGCTATATATATTATTATTTTATGCTTGCTATAACCAAGCATTTCTGGTTTCTTGTTCGCAGAGTTATGGAGATGTCTTTCATAAGTGTGCCTTTGTCGTCATAGTTAATGAAGAGCTAGCGGCAATAAGTGCTCATGGAATATGTCTATCGCCTACGGAGTGACATTCGCTAGCTCACCCGGTGTAGCGTACATTCATCGAATGGTTCGGCTGCCGGGTTCGTCCGTTGCGGTCTAGGAAGGAGATTTGGGTGATGCGAGCACTTTAATTACTTTAGTACTCACCCAGTGACGGCAGATTGAGGACAGATCGGAGGAAGCCTGTTAGTCCGGTTCCTGGCTTGTCCAGGTCCGTGCGGGCTGTGAGCGAGAGAGGTCCCTCTCTCGTGCAACAACATAGGGGACCGCATGTTGTGGTTCAGATATTTTACATTCGGAGCATATGTCCGTCGGTCGGGACGCTCCGTTATATTGACAGTCCGAGAGACTGTCCTTAATGCTCCCTCATCCTCACAGCAGGGCACACGACCGCACATTGGCTACGTGACCTCGAGTATCCGATCAGTTTCGTCATTCAGTGATTCCACGGCGAATAGGTCGCGCCATCCGGTAGCCAAGGGACACGAGGCATATACACTCCGTTCGCTCGCATATTGGTAGTATGCACGGGGTAACGATCACGGAGCTTCCAGCGGCAATGCATCGTAAGACTGCTTCTCCTCAGGCCTCAGTGACGGACGTGCTATCCAAGTTAGCACAGTTGTTTCGCAGCATCCCAGCAATTGACAGTTTCTCGGTCGAATCAGGAATTATCCGACGGCGCTGGGTCGGTGCGGTCCGCGGTTGCATCAGCTACGGACGACCGAACGCTTTATAGGGTCCGACAGGATGGCGAAAGGGATTCGAAAGATTTCGAGTTTTCCCTTTAGTAGTATCGGAAGCTGCCTTTCATATCTTCGGGCATTATCTTCCAGTGATTGTTATTTCGGACTTCATTGCTGCGATCTTGGATAAGAGACTTATAGCGTCATTGGACTCGGATTTTTCGATCGGTTCAGGGACATTGTCCCTGACTTACCGACGCAGTCCAATATTGTCATTACAACATGTGTTTTATTTTTCGACGCTATATATATATATATATACAAGCCTGCTACCAAGCATGATAGTTTAGTTTCTTGTCCGCGTTGCTCATTTCTGCCATTTTATCTTTTATACGAATAGTTTATTTTGGCAGAGCAGGGCATACCGAGAGTTCTTATGCATCTAGACGGTGTGGTTAAAGACTGCATATATTCTTTTTCGCCGTTTATGTCTTTTCCAATTTCAATGTTGGAAACGACATGATGTATAGTAGACTTAACTTAGACGCTTTATCATACGTAATCCACCTTACTGAGGTGTTATCATTACGTCTTCAAGAAAAGATTTACGGGATATTATTCTCAATGTATTTTCTTTTGAGGGCAGTAGTTTGTTCACGTATAACTCCGCCCTTCAGTGGCTGATTGGAGTTGGTTAGACGTGACGCAGCCCTAGCTACATCCACACGCGTGGATAGTAAGGTTAAGAACTCTCTCAGAGTCGCTTCGTTCTCGGAGGAGCTTCTCTTCGACGGCAACTTTTCGGCAATCCATGATTTGCTCGATTTACACGTTCTCTTGTCTATCTAGTGTTACAAGAGATTCAGACTGGGGCAAACATTCGGTGGTTGACTCAGAGAGTGCCACCGCAGTTGCCGGACCCGAGTGTGGCTGTTATGACGGTTGCCAGTCAAACAGATTGGGATATAATACTGATCCCTACGGATTCGAAGTGCCAGGGTCTTTGGGTTCCGCAGTCTCTTAGCAATCAGTTTTCTTCCGCGGAATAATGTTTTTTAGGCTTGCTTTATGTCATTGCATGAACATTATTCAGAAACGCATGCCCAAATCCTGTCCTTTAATTCGACAGTAGTGGCGTATCTCCGGAACCAGGGAGGCACTCTTTCGTTTCCGTTATTCAATTTAATGGAAAGAATCCGTCTGTTGGTTATAGTACACCAAGTTCTGTTTTGGTCCGTCATATTCCGGGTAGTCTGATTGTTTTACCGGACTCCCGTTCTCTTACGGGTCGCTTGTTGCTGTCAGAATGGACTCTCAACAAACAAGTATTCAATCAGATTTGCTATCTATGGGAGCGCCCAATGATGATTTATTTACGACACAGTTTGCTAATCAATTGCAGACGTATGTGTTAGCTTGTCCGGATCTCTGAGCTAATGTTGTTAACGCTCTATTGATCTATAGGACGGAATGATAGGATACGGGTATCCTCCGGCGCTGTTGTTTCAGCAGGTATTGCTAAGATAAACAACCACAATACATTTCTGTTGATAGCATCTCTATCTTCACAGAGATCATGGGTAATTTACTGTCTTGTCTACTGTGGGTCTTAATGTGAAATCTTCCTCTATGTGAGGATCTTTTTTCACTGCGTAAATCGTGTCATCTTTATCACAACCTGCAAGGTCGCAACCTTCATGTATTCCGTTGTGTGGTCCGTATTGCATTGTATGCACTGTACTGGACGAGCTTTGGACGCGATTTCTTACTATAGGAGATCCTCTTCTTCGCTATTCTATGCGGCTAAAGTGGAGGCTCTTCCGTCGTGGTGTAGGGATCATTGTGTTCATATTGTTGATCCCTCCATACTACTCATTGCAATTTTTTAGTATACTTGTTTCACAAGATCTACTGCAGCCTGTTATTATTTAGGTTATAGGTTTATGTTACCTCATACCTATGCACTCTACGATAGTTTACAATTGAGTCTTTTGTCTCTTTATCTAAGTCAGTTAGTAACTTTTTGATAAATAGACTTAGAATCTTTAGATTAAATTCCTATATGGATTTTAACTTCGGTTCTTATTTAGCTAAGTAATCATTTGAGCCTCTGGAAACAGTAGTTTTTAAATTCTGACCTTTAGACAGTAATTCTGTTGGTTTCTCTTTTACTGTAGAGTCAGTGAGTTTCATGCACTATCGATGGATGATTTTCACTTTCGTAGTTTCGGAATCACTACTTCCGTTACTATTTAGGTTTGATTTTTGCATAAGAGTTAGGCTCCTATTATCCGGAACCTATTATTTTAAGGTCCTTCCGTCTTCGTATGGGCATAGGCCTTTACTCTTTCCGGGTACAGTTTATGTATTTATAAACAGATATCTGTTTATTACTATGGGTGTAAGCTTCTTCTGTCTTTGATGCCTAGTAGAAGGATGTTACACTCCATTTTATTGTTAATGGATTCTATTTACTATCGGTACTGCTTATGGTATATCATTGACTTAGCAGTTGTGCTTAAGATTTCGGCTCATGAAGTAAGAGCTCTTCTACTTCTTGGGCTTACATTAATAGTGTCGCTATTATAGATTTTTGAAGGCCGCTCATTGCGCTCAGCCATCCACATTCATGAATTTTATCTCAGAAATATCGAGTCCATTTCTGGAGGCCTCTATTGTTAGGTCTGTTATCTACTGCTCAGAATGTCATTCACTTAACAGTTGCTACTATAGCTAGGTAGGCTGTCTGTTTCGGCAGTGTCTCCGTTCTGCTGCCCTCTTCGCTCTGGGCTATTTGACCCAGGGCAAGAAAAAGGGGGGGGGGGGGAGGGTGTTCCCTTGGGTCACCTGTTTTACTATGAAAACAAGGGGATACCTCCTCCAGAGTTAGTTGTTCTGAGCTGTTATTGGGATGGTTGTTTAGTGAGAAGTTTAAGTTTATAAAATTCATTCAAGTCTTAGTTTTTAAAGTATAGCTTTTGAATATTGCATATGTCAACGGACATGATTATGCAATCCTCAGACACTTTTAGGAGTATAAGAGTCTCTATTCTATAGACTTACTTTATTTATTGGCTTACTTTAAAAATTATTAGTATAAGGATTATATTGGATATTAATAGAGTACATGGATGTATTAAGCTCAATTTTGGAAGGTGTTGTATCTTTCTAATTTATCATAAATAAGAAAGATACATGTAAGGCCTATTACTTCTTTTTCCCTGCAGGGGATGACTCTATTTTATTTTATTGAGCGTATTCCATTTTGCTCTATGTCCTTGGCCCTCCAGCCTTTTTACTATTCAGCTATGTCTGGGTCATTGGTACAGTATAAAAATGTTAAAAAATTTATAGTAATTTATATATTTTTATACTGTACCAATGACCCAGACTTAGCTGGTGCTAACTCCAACAAAACCAGGGCCAAACACAAATTTTGCCCCCCAATCCCCAAAATTTGCATCCAAAACAAAAAGAAATCATGTCCTAAAGGACCTCTATACTACGCCTCTACTGCGCATGCGCAGTGACGCAGTTGTCCCGAAATTGGCGCCAATTATCATTCTCTGTTTGGCCCTTCATCAGTCAACATCTCACTGATCTTTGTGCTTGTAAATCTCAGTTTAAAGGATGCCAGACACGTAATTTTTGGAGAAAATGTGATTCTATGGAGGATAGAAGGAGGAGAGGAAAAAGAAGTGGCAAAAAATAATCAGGGCTGTACTTAAAATTTTTTGATGAAATTATGTTAAGTTGCCTATTTTCGAGGCATGGGCCTCTTGTTGTCATTCTTGCTAATTGTTGCACTGCTTATTCAGTGTTTCCTCTCCCCTAGCCTTCTAAAGTCCCCCCTGGCAATTCTCCCATGCTTTTGGCATATTTTTGAGAAATTTCATTTCTAAAATTTCCTGGGAGAGTTGCTTGGTTACAGAATGTTTTCTGTTATTTTCCCCATAGTTACGTTTTCACCCATGGGTGTATAACGTTTGTGTTCTGCATCTTCCATCTGATGTTCTACAGATTCTCCCCTGGGAGTCTCTGTTTTGCATCAGATAGAGTGTAATTGATGACTGATTCCGGGCCAGTTTTTTCAGTTCCTGGAGTCATGTTTTCTAGTGTGTTTACACTGTTTGTTTTCATTGGCAACAGCCTTTTTTGAGGGGGGCTGTTTGCCTTTGTGGTAGTTTATCTCATTATAAGATACATTTATATTATCCGAAAGTGTCTCATTAATTATTTTATATAAATTTAAAATTTTTGACCACACTTTGCCATCGGATCCATCGGGGCTCAACGTTACTTTTCAGCAACTTGGGCTTCTCTGAAAAAATATTTTTTCAAAATTATTTTGTTTTGCAATTGTTTTTTCATTTATTAATGGATCATGTTATTATGTATCTTTGTGTCAGGGGTTTTTGCGAGTAACTAGGACTTATTGTTGTTCTTTCACAATGAAGGGACGTTGTTCAAATTGTAATAGGAAGAAATCTTCCTCTGACTTTCATGATCATTGTATTAATTGTAGTCAGTGTTCTCGCATTAATCCCTGTCCTATATGTGAACATTGGGATGAGAAACATTGGAAACGTGTGTCACGATATGTTGTTTCTGGAGAAAGAGCGATGCCGGCTCTTTCTCCACAAGGTCACTCTACTCTCTCAGTTTCTATTTCAGAGGAACCAGAACAGGGTGATGTTTCCATGTTATCTTCTTCAAGTGTGCGTCCGTCGTCACAAATGAATTCAGAGCTAGCGGCAAAAGTGCTCATGGAGATTAGACAAATGTCGTCCGCTAGCTCGCCCGGTGTAGCGTCCATTCACCGAATGGTTCGGCAGCCGGGTTCGTCCGATGCGGTCCAAGAGGAAATTTTGGGTGATGCGAGCACTATAAACATAATAGATGCACACCCAGTGACGGCGGATAGTAAGCGAGAACGGAGGAAGCCTTTTAGTCCGGTTCCTAGCTCGTCCAGGTCCAGCCGGGCCGCGAGCGAGAGAGGTCCCTCTCTCGTACAACAACATCTGGGACCAGATGTTGTGGTACAAAATGTGTCTTTAGTGGAGCATACGTCCGTCGCTCGGGACGCTCCGTTGTATAAGCAGTCCGCAGAGACTATTAAGGCTTCCTCTTCTCGTCAGCGCACACGACCGCACCTTGGCTGCGTGACCGCCGATATATTACCAGCTTCGCCGATGAAGGATTCGCATAGGAAAAGTATGCGGGAGCCATCCGATGCGGAGCTGCCCTCGGCGAAGCAGCGAAAGACTGCGCCTCCGCAGGTCTCGACGTCGGCCATTCTTGTGCAGATAGCACAGCTTATCGCAGCATCCAAGCAGCCGACAGAAACGGTGTCGGATCGAGAATTATCCGACGGCGCTGGGTCGGTACGCTCCGCCGAAGCATCGGGGGCGGACGACCGGGAACATCGTGAGGTCCGACCGGATGGTGAAAGGGATACGGATGACTTGGAGCTATCCCTTTCGGACCAACATAAAGCTGCCGTGGACTTCATCCGGCACTTTCTCCCTCAAGTTGTTCCGTCGGGCCAGACTGCTGCGCTTCCGGACAAGAGAATTATAGCGTCATTGGACTCTGAATTTTTTGAGCGGTTCAGGGACATCGCTCCCGAGTTTCTGTCGCAGTCCAATAATGTTGCAAGAACATTTGAATTATTGAACGACGCTATATTTAAACTTGCTTCCAGGACGGGGAAAGCAGGTTTCTTGTCCGCTAATACTCTCAACCTGCCTTTCTTTAATGCAAGGAATAAATTCGATACGGCAGGACAGGGTATACCGAGAGTTCCTCTGCGTATGGACGACGAGGCGGAAGACTTAGAGCTATCATTACCGTCGTCAGCTTCTATTCCAACCGCGGTGTTGGAAACAGCTATTGCGTCTAACAGAGCCAATTTAGATGCCTTATCTTACGCAGATCACCTTACTAAGGCGTTATCACTGCGCCTTCAAGGGGAAGAGTTTCAGGATATACAATCCTCTTTAAGACTTCTTTCAAGGGCAGTAGCTTATTCCACGTGTAACTCCGCCCTTTCAGTGGCAAATCTGGAGTTGGTTAGACGTGACGCAGCCCTAGCTACATCCACACTAGTGGATTCTAAGGTGAAGAACTCTCTTAGAGTCGCTTCGGTCTCAGGAGAACTTCTCTTTGACGGCAAGCTTTCCGCTATTTATGATAAAATTAAAAAGAAAGCTAATGATTCTCTGTTGTTCAGATCGGCTCCTAAAAAGTCGGATACAGCAGACACGAATAAGACAGGCACTTCTGGGTCTAATGCGCCCAAGAGAGGTTCCTATAGAGGTTCCGGTGTGTCCTCTTCGTCTTATTCGAGAGACCGTCAGGATAGCGACTCCTTTCGGGACGTCCTTCAGGCCGGGACAATCGGTCGGACGCCCCGAGGTCGACGAGGCGAGGTGCGGGTCGTGGAAGACGTGGTTTCTCCTACCGCAGGCCTCGCAGGTCCAGGAGGTGATGGCTTAAACCTCTATCGCGTTCCGGTTGGCGGAAGGTTGCCGAGTTTTTCACAAGAGTGGGCGTCGATTACGGACGACCCTTGGGTGAGAGGAGTGACTTCGGAAGGTCTAAAGATATCCTTCAAACGAAAGCCTCCATTAACTCGAAGTCCAAAGTGGACTCATCTTCCGTCAAATCCACAGAAAAGAGACGCTCTGTTATCAGAGGTGCAGTCTCTTTTAATGAAGAACGCGGTAGAGGTCGTAGAAAACCAGGAATCTCTGGGATTCTACAGCCATCTGTTTCTGGTTCCGAAACCAGACGGCTCGTTCCGTCCAGTCATAGATTTGAGCTGGATAAACAAACTGATCGTCGCTCCGAAGTTTTATATGGAGACGATTCGATCGGTCAGAGCGAGTATTCGGGTGAACGATTATGCAACGAGCATAGATCTCAAAGATGCGTACTTTCACGTCATGGTACATCCGACATTCCGAAAGTATCTACGCTTCGCAGTCCTAGGAGTGGTGTATCAATTCCGGGCGATGTGCTTCGGATTGAATCTAGCACCCTGGGCTTTCACTCGGGTAATGAACTCGGTAATGATCTACTTCCGAGCTCATTCGTCTGCGGTAACGTCGGCCTACCTGGACGACATTCTTCAGAGGTACGGCAACGAGTTAACGCTTCAGAACGATGTTCAGAATCTTCTTCTATTGCTCCGACGTCTCGGTTTTATAGTAAACGAGGAGAAGTCGGATCTGGTGCCGTCCAAGTCATTCACTCATCTGGGAATTAGCTTCGAGACGCACAACAATCTCGTTCGTCTGCCGTTAACCAGAGCGAAATTAGTCAGTTGTTACGCTCGCTATTGTCTGCACGCAGACAAAGTCACGGCGAGAGAATTTATGAGACTGATAGGTCTGTGCGGAGCCGCCGCAGATCTCATTCCGATGGGGCGGCTACGCACACGTCCTCTTCAAATTTTCCTGACTCAGAATTGGAGTGTGAAAATTCATTCGCTCGATGTAGACGTTCTCTTGTCAGATCAGGTGAAACAAGAGATTCAGACTTGGGCAAACATTCAGTGGTTAACTCAAGTAGTTCCGCTGCAGTTGCCGGATCCGAGTTTTACCGTTAATGACGGATGCCAGTCAAACAGGTTGGGGTGCATCATTAATCCCAACGGATTCGAGATGCCAGGGTCTTTGGGATCTGCAATTCCTGTGCAAGCACATAAACATCAAGGAATTGATGTCAATTTGGCTTGCGTTACGTCACTGGATGGACATTATTCACGATGCTCATGTCCAAATCCTATCCGACAATACGACAGTAGTGGCGTATATACGGAATCAGGGAGGCACTCATTCAGTTCCGTTGTTCAATCTAACGGAAAGAATCCTTCTGTTTGCGTCAGAAAATCACGTTCTTCTTTCGGTCCGTCACATACCGGGTCGTCTGAATGTGCTAGCAGACTCCCTTTCACGAAAGGGTCGCTTGTTGCCGTCGGAGTGGACTCAACAAACAAGTATTCAATCAGATTTGCTACCAATGGGAACGGCCAATGATAGACTTATTTGCGACACATCTCAACAATCAGTTGCAGACGTATGTGTCTCCGTGTCCGGATCCAAGAGCATTTGCAGTAGACGCTCTGTCGATCCCTTGGGACGGAATGATAGGATATGCGTATCCTCCAGCACCGTTAATTCAACAAGTATTGCTAAAGATAAAACAATCTCAATGCAAGATTCTGTTGGTAGCATCTCTGTCGCCACAGAGACCGTGGATAAATCTACTCAGGTGTCTGTTGTGGGACCTACCGCGGAAGCTTCCTCCACGAGAGGATCTTCTTTCGCAGGGGAAATCGCGCCAACTCCATCACAACCCGCAAGGTCTCAACCTTCACGTTTTTCCGTTGTGCGGTCCTTCTTGCATGGCAAGCACTTTACAGGACGAGCAGTGGACGCGATTTCTAACTGTAGGAGGACCTCCTCTTCGCTAAACTATGCGGCTAAGTGGAAGGTTTTTCGTCGTTGGTGTAGGGATCATTCTGTAGATATATTTGATCCCTCTATACCAGACATTGCAAACTTTCTAGTATACTTGTTTGACGAAATCAAACTGCAGTCTGTTACTATAAAGGGTTATAGATCTATGTTATCTGATACCTATGCACATCATGATAGTTTACAAATTGGATCTAATGTCTCTTTATCGAAGTTGGTTAGAAACTTTTCGATAAATAGACCCAGAACTCTTAGATTAATTCCTAAGTGGAATTTAGCTTGGGTTCTCCTTAAATTGAAGGAAAAGCCATTTGAACCTCTTGGGACAGTAGATTTCAAATTCTTATCTTATAAGACAGCTTTTCTCTTAGCTTTCTCTTCTGCTAGAAGAGTCAGTGAGCTTCATGCACTATCGGTGGATGATTCTCATTATCGTAGTGTTGGGAACACTATCACCTTCACTACTAATGTGGGTTTTTTTAGCTAAGAATCAGGCTCCTAATAAATATCCGGAACCTATTGATATTAAGGCTCTTCCGTCTTCAGACGGGCGTAGGCCTTTACTCTGTCCTGTTAGAGCACTACGTATCTATAAACAGAGATCTCAGTTTATCAGAAAGGGACGGAAACGTTTCTTTCTGTCTTTGATGCCTAATAGAAAGGACATTTCAGTCCATTCTATTGCTAGATGGATTCAGTTAACTATCCGTACTGCTTATGAAGATTTATCTTCTTCTCAGCAGTCTGTGCTTAAGATTTCTGCTCATGAAGTAAGAGCTCTTTCTACTTCCTGGGCTTATGCTAATAGTGTTGCTATTACAGATTTAATGAAGGCTGCTTATTGGTCTCAGCCATCCACATTTACGAATTTTTATCTCAGAAATATTGAGTCCATTTCTGGAGACCTGCATTGTTTAGGTCCGTTATCTGTTGCTCAGAATGTCGTCCACTAAACAGTTGCAACTATAGTTATGCAGGCTTTCTGTTCCGGCAGTGACTCCGTCCGGCTGCCCTCTTCGCTCTGGCCTATTTGACCCAGGGCAAGGGGAAGGGGAGGGACGGGTGTTCCCTTAGGTCACCTGCTTTATAGTGAAAAGCAAGGGAATGCCTCCTCCAATTCAGTATTTCTGAGTCGCTTCTGGGATGGTTTTAAAGTGTAATATTAATGTTTAAATTCATTCATGTCTTATTTTTAAAGTGTAGCTCGGTGTGAAGCATTTGTATATGTCAAGTGTCAAACAGGCTTTAATATACAATACTCGGACACTTTTAAATGATTATAAAGAGTCTCAATTCTCTGGACTACTTTATTTATTGGCTTGCTTTGAAAATAATTAGTATAAGGGTTATACTGGATGTTAACAGAGAACATGAATGTTATTGTGCTCAATTATTAAGGGCAGTGTATCTTTCTAATTTAATATTAAATAAGAAAGATACATGTAAAGCCTAATACTCCTTTTCTCCTTAAGGGGTTACCTCTTTACTATATAGTTGAGCTTATTTGATTTTCCTCTATGTCCTAGGCCCTCCAGCCTGTTTACTATTCAGCTAAGTCTGGGTCATTGGTACAGTATAAAAATGTTAAAAAATTTATAGTAATTTATATATTTTTTATACTTACCAATGACCCAGACGGGGATGGCCCTCCCTGGAGTTGGGAACTCTTGCCTCCCCGCTGAGTACATAGCGCTGACCAGGCACTGCCAGTAAGAATGATAATTGGCGCCAATTTCGGGACAACTGCGTCACTGCGCATGCGCAGTAGAGGCGTAGTATGGAGGTCCTTTAGGACATGATTTCTTTTTGTTTTGGATGCAAATTTTGGGGATTGGGGGGCAAAATTTGTGTTTGGCCCTGGTTTTGTTGGAGTTAGCACCAGCTAAGTCTGGGTCATTGGGAAGTATAAAAAATATATAAATTACTATAAATTTTTTAACATTTTTTATACTTACCAATGACCCAGACGGGGATGGCCCTCCCAGGAGTTGGGAACTCTTGCCTCCCCGCTGAGTACATGGCGCTTACCAGGCACTGGTTATTAGAATGATTAATGGCGCCAATTTCGGAACGTCCTTGACACTGCGCATGCGCAGTAGGGGCGAAGTGTGGAGGGCCTTTCAGGACATGTTTTCTTTGGTTTTAGATGCAAATTTTGGGGATTGGGGGGCAAAATTTGTGTTTGGCCCTATATTTTAAGAGTTAGCACCAGCTATGTCTGGGTCATTGGTAAGTATAAAAAATATATAAATTACTATAAATTTTTTAACTCTCATGATTTTTTGGTGACAAGTACATGTAACCTGACACGTACACATGTATACTCATATTGTGTGCTTCCCTCTTGTAATTAATAACGGGAGTATCATGCGCTCATGGTGCAGCTGTTTATTTCAAATTTTGAAACTAATTTCCACAAAACTATATCATGTGACCTCTCATTGGAAGGAGCTCAGGGAGCTCATTCCAGAGAGGCAACACATGATATGGTTTTATTGAAATTGTATTCAAATTAATTATTTTGTTTTAGCTGTTTCATTTGGATATCTTGTGGGTTGTGGCCGCTAATTCAATAGGTAAAGATTAATCAAATCCAGGAAGGTGTACAAAAACAAAGGTGCACCTTCGTTAAAAAAAAACAAGTGCACATTTTATTATACACCTCCATTTTTTAAAATCAAAAATCTGCTGTACACAGTGGGACCTATTTAATAGATTAGTGGTTAATGAAATCACTCTCTTAAAGGGACAGTAAGCTACAAATTTTAAAAAATATTAACCCCCAGATTTTGCTTGTATGTGAAAGAGCATGTTGAAAAAACCACTGTTTCCAGAGAGTTAGTCATCAGAAGCAACACAAAATTACTTAAATGTGTGATTAAAAAACTGAAATGCAGATGAAGATATGACATTGCAAAGAGATAAATCAGTTTGCCCGAAGCGATTGGACGTAAACTCAACCATGTGCTATAATTTACATACAGAAAAAAGGTAATACCTTTGTTGCTTTCTAAATGAATGATCGCCACAAATAACTGTGCATTATTTTAGCAATAATTTGGAATTATCCAGATTTCAAATTTTGTAATAAACACTTGTGCACAGACTTCACCGTTGTGCTAGAATTGGATAAAAAAAATGCTGCTGGTTTTTCTGATAAAGCCAGTAAATTTGCACCTTGAAGTTAATTTAATCGATACAAACGCATTCATACTAATGATATATGAAACAAAAGGACACTTTTGCATCACAAAAATCATGCTTTTGTCAAATGGACAACTTATTTTTTTCAAATTTACAGCTTATTGTCCATACAGTTGCATAAAACACCATACCATTTAGGCCTAAGAAAGTTAAAAATCTGTTTTGCAGGCCATTCTGCTTTGTCATTTTGGCTGCTGCATGCTCTTTTTATAACAAATGCAAACTTAAAAAAATTAAAAAAATTAAATGGTTTATGTCAAATATTTTACCCAAGTTAATAAAATTGACAAATTTGTCCTTTGAATGCAACAAGGCTTTGCAATGCTTTAGGGACGAAATACACCACCACCCATGCTGCTCTGTAGATTGTGAGGACTGAAACATAAAAACAAACCAAGAATATGAACTTTTGATGGCAAAGAAATAATTAAAAAATAAAATAAAAAAATGCCCGCCCACATGCAGTTTTACAAAAAATGACCTGAGAAACAAAAGGACTACTTTGTGGGGCCTTATCATTCCTTTTGTATAAAATTGAATTGTTAATTGTATATATGTTATAGTTTGTTAATTGAATGATGCAGGATCAGAAAAAATCCTTCATTTGTCAGACAGCCCTGCATGTTCAGAAAGTGGGGTTCTGACACCTTTATTAGCTCAACTTTGTCGAAGCCAAATTTGAGCTTTTGTCATGGCCTGTCGTCCATCTGTCCGCCTGTCCGTACGTCAACAATTGGATACGGCTCGGGCTAGAGGCCGTATTTATGAACTGATCTTTACGAAACTTCTTGGATACCTTTGTTATGACCGTGGGACGAGAACGAGTGTTTTTGGGTGCAGTCCGAAATTCAAGATGGCTGCCAGCCGCCATTTTGTACCGACCATGCAGAAATCTGTTTTTGTACAGAACTTCCATATGAAAGCTCTGATTTGAATAATTTTTTGTATGAATGTTTAG
This sequence comes from Pictodentalium vernedei, assembly GCA_031216915.1. NCBI lineage: Eukaryota > Metazoa > Mollusca > Scaphopoda > Dentaliida > Dentaliidae > Pictodentalium > Pictodentalium vernedei. Next base: position 60,022,438 of record CM062295.1, on the reverse strand, counting down.
TACCATGGGATACATAACATATAATACGTTTTTTTTTTCTCGTGCGTAAATTGTGCAAATTAGACTAATTTTGATGTTTTTTGGTGTTACTTTCAGCACTGTAAGTGCAAATGCCAATACGGCTCGGGCTAGAGGCCGTATTTATGAACCGATCTTTACGAAACTTCTTGGGTACCTTTGGTATCACCATGGGACGAGAACGAGTGTTTTGGGGCCTGGTCCGAAATTCAAGATGGCCAATGGCAGCCATTTTGTACAAAATTAGGTGCAATCAGATTTTTGCACAGAACTTCCATATGAAAGCGCTGATTTGAATAATTTTTTGTGTGAATGTTTAGTACCATGGGATACATCACATATAATACAGGTTTTTTTCTCGTGCAGAAATTATGCAAATTAGATGAACTTTGATTTTTTTCAGTGCGACTTACACACAGTAAGTACACATGTCAATACGGCTCAGACTAGAGTCTGTATTTATGAACTGATCTTCACGAAATGTCTTGGGTACCTTTGTTATCACCTTGGGATGAGAACGAGTGTTTCTGGGTGCGGTCTAAAATTCAAGATGGCTGCCAGTGGCCATTTTGTACCGAAATTAGGTCTAATCAGTTTTTTGTACACAACTTCTATACAGCTCAGACTAGAGGCCATATTTATGAACCAATCTTTACGAAGCTTCTTGGGTACCTTTGTTATCACCGTGGGATGAGAGTGAGTGTTTTTGGGTGTGGTCCAAAATTCAAGATGGCCACTAGCAGCCATTTTGTACCAAAATTAGTGCAATCAGTCTTTTGTACAGAACATCTGTATGAAAGTTCTGATTTGAATAAATTTTTGTATGAATGTTTAGTAACATGGAATACATCACATATTGTAAGGGTTTTTTTTTTTTCGTGCAGAAATTATGCAAATTAGATGAACTTTGATTTATTCAGTGCAACTTACACAATGTAAGCACACATGTCAATATGGCTCAGGGTTGAGGCTGTATTTATGAACCGATCTTCACAAAACTCCTTAGGTACCTTTGTTATCACCTTGGGACGAGAATGAGTGTTTCTGGGTATGGTCCAAAATTCAAGATGGCTGCCAGTGGCCATTTTGTACCAAAATTATGTCCAATCAGTTTTTTGACACAAGTTCTATACAGCTCGTATTTATGAACTGATCTTCACAAAACTTCTTGGGTACCTTTGTTTTCACCTTGGGACAGGAACGAGTGTGTTTTGGGGTGCCTTTGTTATCACTGTGCTATGAGAATAAATATTTTGGGGTTCAGTCAGACCCACTCTGGGACTCAAAGATTTTTTTCTAGTTTAGCATCTGACTGTCACCCACCTTTACAATACTTTACCTATACATTTGTTACAGGCAACGGTCAGTAGTTATGTACAGACCGTTACAATACTTTATATGTACCTTTGTTATCAGGTCATTACCTAGATGTTTGTCATTGCTGTGTCACATACTATACATGTACATGTCTTTGTCTTGACAAGTTGAGCTACAGTGTCATTGACACTTTCATTTTTTAATTGCATCAGAAATAAAAAAACAAAATATAACCTGACACACTTTCAAAATTTCAGAGTTGAAAAGACATTTAATCAATGTAATATTTTATTTTATTCTTTTGCGTTAAGAGCTCCATTAATAGTCAGTAAAAATCATTTACGCTTTGTCTTTTGCTGAAGATGAATTGTTCACAACAAATTTTTGCACTGATTTTGTCTTTGAAACAACTGACCCAGGAATGGATACGAGGCGTGTAGACACATGCTCATGTCGAAACACGATATGTATTTCGATTCATGGGTCACGATACATACAGATTATCATGATAGTGTGCATGTCTTGTGATTTGTATCAGATTCGAGGTGGTGTTCAGAATGAAATCTCAACGAGCCGAGAATCTGATGCAAATCACAGGTCATGCACGTTATCATGATAATTCATTTATCTAACAATTCTCACACATAAACAGATTAAATCTTAAATTATTAATACAGTTTTGGGACATAATGTTGGGTGAGAAAAGTTAAAAAAAACCCACATTTTATGGAACAATATTGTTGTGCACTTTAACAAACAATGCGTAACGGGGTCACTGCAAATTTTCAAAGTTGCGAGTGTTGAAACATTATTGACTCTCAATGTCACTTCCTGTGATGATACGCTTGAATTTACAAGTGTCTAATATCTAATTATGCAGCTTCTATTTATTATGTGTGTGTATGGGGGGGGGGGGGGGGGCATTGGCTATTAATAGTTCTGTTGCTAATTGTAAGGAATTTTGTTTTGTTTTGTAAGCAATCAGCTGAGTCAATCATTGAAACGCACATAGAATGTATTCATGCACCTGTTACAATAGCACGTTGCGTTCACAGAAATGAGTTGTCTACATGATACGGATTCAGAATGAGTCGTCTATATGATACAGAAACGGAACACATTATGTCATAATACCGTTTCTTGTGGTTTTCAAGCCAAAATGTACATGATTGTTAGTTAAAGATACATATCTTGATAGGATGTGTGATAACTTATTCCCTACAGTATCAGGTGCACAATAAAACAGAAGGCGACTCAACACATTGTTCTACAACAATTTAGAATCCATTCAAGGCTAATTTTTAGCTTAACATATTCAAGATAAGCTATTGCCATCACATTTTCCTTTAGCACGGGCTACACCCCGCAGTTCTTGTCCGATCGTCACGAAATTTCATACTCAGGTTTGGGGTCATGTCTAGATGAGAACGTCCCCTTTTGGTCGCGATCGGGTAAGCGGTATGGCTGCCTGAGCCCAAAACCCGAAAACCATTAGCACAGTCTACAGGTCGTATTTATGAAGGGATTTCATTGTAACTTGGTAAGAGGCCTCTGTATAATGCCTAGATGAGAACGGCCCCTTTTGGGCATGATCTATCAACTGTGATGGCTGCCCAAGCCCGAAACCCAAAAACTTTTAGGACAGTCTGCAGGTCATGTTTAATATGGAGGGATTTCATTGTAACTTGGTAGGATGACTCCTTATGATCTCTAGATGAGAATTTCACCATTTGGGCATGATCTGCCAACCGTGACGACTGCCCGAGCCCAAAACCCGAAAACCTTTGGCACAGTCTACAGGTCATATTTATTGAGGAATTTCATTGTAACTTGGTGGGTTGACTTCATACAATGTCTAGATGAGAAAGTCCCCTTTTGGTCCTGATTGGGCAACTGTGACGGCTACAGGGGCCCCGAAGCCCGAAAACCTTTAGCACAGTCTACAGGTCATATTTATGAAGGGATTACATTGTGACTTGGTAGGATGACTCCAAATAATGTCTAGATGAGAACGTCCTATTTTGATTGCGATCATTCAGCCTTGATGGTTGCCCGAGCCCCAAAACCTTTAGCATAGGCAAAAGGTCATATTTATGGAAGGATTTCATTGTAACCTGTTAGGTTGACTCCATATAATGCCTAGATGATGACATCCCCTTTTGGTCGTGATTGGGTCAACTGTGATGGCTACAGGGACCCCGAAGCCCGAAAACCTTAAGCACAGTCTACAGGTCATATTTATAAAGGGATTTCAGTGTAACTATATGTAGGATCACTCCAGATGATGCCCAGATGAGATTGTCCCCTTTGGTTTCGATCATTCAACCATGATGGCTGCCGGAGCCCGAAGCCCGAAAACCTTTAGCACAGTCTACAGGTCATATTTATGAAGGAATTTCATTGTAACTTGGTAGGTTGACTTCATATAATGTCTAGATGAGAACATCCCATTTTGGACACGAAGGGATTTCATTGTCACTTGGTAGGATGACTCCAAATAATGTCTAGATGAGAACGTCCCCTTTTGGTCGCAATAATTCAGCCTTGATGGCTGCCTGAGCCCAAAAACCTTTAGCATAGTCTATAGGTCGTATTTATGGAAGGATTTCATTGTAACTTGTTAGGTTGACTTCATATAAAGCCTAGATGATGACATCCCCTTTTGGTCATAATTGGTCACCTGTGACTGCTACAGATGCCCAAAGCCCGAAAACTTGAGCACAGTCATATTTGTTAAGGAATTTCATTATAACTTTGTAGGATCACTCCAGATGATGCCCAGATGAGAATGTCCCCTTTTGGTTGCGATCATTCAACCATAATGGCTGCCCGAGCCTGAAGCCCGAAAACCTTTAGCACAGCCTACCGGGAGCGCGGTGGCTCAGTAGGTAGAGGTGCAGGCTGCAAGCCGAGAGGTCCTCGGTTCGAATCCCACCTGCGGCAACCGCGTTCTGTCCTTGGGCAAGACACTTCATCTCCATTGCCCGCGTGGGGGCATGATGACGCCGTGTACTAAGGCGTACCGCCAGTCGATGGTATGCATGTCTTCAACCAATCTAACCCTGCCTGTGCTGTAGTGCAGAGTTACGATGTTGGGGAGCTGGCAGCTGCTCGGTGGTTCTCTCTGGCTTCCTCCACCCGTAAAACTGTCACGGTCATGATTAGCCATTGTGCATAAATATGTGACCTTAAACATCAATAAATATAAATAAATAGCACAGCCTACAGGTCATATTTATGAAGGGATTTCATTGTAACTTGGGAGGTTGACTTCACATAATGTCTAGATGAGAACGTTCCCTTTTGGACACGGTTGGGCAACTGTGATGGCTACTGGGGCCCGAAGCCCAAAAACCTTCAGCACAGTCTACTGGTCATATGAAAATGTCCCCTTTTGGTTGCGATCATTCAACTATGATGGCTGCCCGAGCCCAAAGCCCGAAAACATTTAGCACAGTCTGCAAGTCATATTTATGAAGGGATTTCATTGTAACTGGGTAGGTTGACTTCACTATATAATGTCGAGATGAGAACGTCCCCTTTTGGACGCGATTGTGCAACTGTGATGGCTACAGGGGCCCGAAGCCCAAAAACCTTTAGCACAGTCTACCCGGCATATTTATGAAGGGATTTCACTGTAAATTGGTAGGTTGACTCCAAATAATGTCTAGATGAGAACAACCCCTTTTGGTCGTGATCCTTCAGCCTCGATGGCTGCCCGAGCTCAAAACCTTTAGCATAGTCTATAGATCATATTTATGGAAGGATTTCATTGTAACTTGTTAGGTTGACTCCATATAATATCTAGATGATGACATCCCCTTTTGGTCGTGATTGGTCAACTGTGACGGCTTCAGGGGCCCGAAGCCCGAAAACCTTAAGCACAGTCTACAGGTCATATTTATGAAGGGATTTTATTGTAACTTCGTAGAATCACTCCAGATGATGCCCAGATGACAACTTCCCCTTCTGATTCAACCATGATGGCTTCCCGAGCCCAAAACCCGAAAAACTTTTTTACAGACTACAGGTTGTATTTGTGAAGGGATTTCATTGTAACTTAGTACAGTGACTCTGTATAATGTCGAGCTGAGGTCGTCCCCTTTTAGTTGCAATCGGTCAACCATCGTGGCTACACAGGCCTTGAGCACAGTCTACAGGTCATATTTATGAAGGAATTTCATTCGTATGATCACTCCAGGTGATGCCCGGATGAGAATGTCCCCTTTTGGTTGCGATCATTCAACCATGATGGCTGCCTGAGCCTGAAGCCTGAAAACCTTTAGCACAGTCTACAGGCCATATTTATGAAGGGATTTATGTTTTAACCCTTTACCCAACGCAGACGATATCAAAATTCATTATTTTAAATATCATTTTTTCAAATTTTTTGAAAAATAATAATTTTTTCAACTGCTGAATTTGCATATCAAAATTTATAATTTTAAATATAATTTTTTCAAATTTTTAAAAAAATTTCAACAAAACCATATCATGTGACCCCTCGTTGGAACGAGCTCAACGAGCTCGTTCCAACGAGGGGTCACATGATATGGTTTTGTTGAAATTTTTTGAAAAATAATCATTTTTTCAACTGCTGAATTTGCATATTACGCGGGCGGATGCGGCTGATTCATTGGGTAAAGGGTTAAGTGCCCCTTGATGAAAAAGCATAATGCTAAAAAAATTGTGGAAATTTGTTTATCGTTCCTGTGATTTTAATCTGACGAAACCTGCACGGAAACAGAACAAGAATTTCCGTTAAATCTGCATGCCTGATTTTCGTTTTAGGGTATTATTACTAGAATCAGATTTATGTTAGTTGAACTCTGTTTGTACATATCGCATTCAACTGATATTTGACTGCTTGCACCAATATGTGTATCATAAAGTGAAGTATCGTGATGTACCAATGTATCTTTACATCATTAATGAATACCCACAAATAACTTTTCTAATTTGAAACAAAATCAACTCCGCTCGAAAATTAAAGGAGTAACTCCCAACATTGGTGCTATACATTTGGAATTGTTATAAAAACTAAACAAACAAAAATGCAAAGAATTTATCCCAAACCAAATTAATATTTTACAGAAAAAATGATGTAGAAATGTCTGATTCTATTAAAACAGCCCAGGAAAATGTCCACTGGGTAAATGGCTGCACAATTTCTATCATCTACTTTTGCACTGCTGAGGTTTCCTGTATTCAGAAATATGTGCATACTTGTTTGTTTGGTCATAAAAATAAATTCCTTAACCCTAAATTTACCTAACATAGTATTTTGAAAAATAAATTAAATTTCACATTTTTCGGAAAAACATTTCGCAATTTATCAATAAATCAATACAAATGTTGTTATCATTAGAACCAGCTTATGTACTGGTTCTAATGATGTCCATATTTGTATGGTTTTATTGAGGAACTTCCGAGATATTTTAGGCTATGGTAGGCTTATTCTGGTTAATATTTTTATACTGTACCAATGACCCAGACTTAGCTGGTGCTAACTCTTAAAAATCTAGGGCCAAACACAAATTTTGCCCCCCAATCCCCGAAAATTTGCATCTAAAACCAAAAGAAATCATGTCCTAAAGGACCTCCATACTTTGCCCCCACTGCGCATGCGCAGTGTCAAGGACGTTCCAAAATTGGCGCCAATCATCATTCTTTGTTTGGCCCTTCATCAGTTAACATCTCACTGATCTTTGTGCTTGTAAATCTCAGTTTAAATGATGCCAGACACATAAATATTGGAGAAATGGTGATTCTAAGGAGAATAGAAAAGGAGGAGAGGAAAAAGGAGTGACAGAAAATATTCAGGGCTGTAACTTAAAATTTTGTTATAAAATTATGTTAAGTTGCCTATTTTCGAGGCATGGGCCTGTTGTTGTCATTCTTGCTTTGAAGTTGCACTGCTTATTCAGTGTTTCCTCTCTCCTTATCCTGTAAGTCCCCCCTTGCTATTCTCCCATGCTTTTGGCATATTTTTGAGTAAGATTACTACTAAAATTTCTTGGGAGAATTAGCTTGGTTACAGAATGAATTCTGTTATTTTCCCCATGTTTACGTTTTCACCCATGGGTGTTAGACGTTGTGTTCTGCATCTACCATCTGATGTTCTGCAGATTCTTCCCTGGAAGTCTCTGTTTTGCATCAGATAGTGTGTAATATTGATAACTGATTTCGGGCCAGTATTGTCAGTGCCTGGAGTCATGTTTTCTGGTGTTTATACACTTCTTGTTTACATTGGCAACAGTCTCTTTTGAGGGGGCTTTTTGCCTTTGGAGTAGTTTATCTCATTACAAGATACATTATTATTATCCGTAAGTGTTGCAATAATTATTTAAAATAATTTTAAAATTTGTGACCACACTTAACCTTGGGATCCATTGGGGCTCAACGTTACTTTTCAGAAACTTGGGCTTCGCTGAAAAAATATTTTTCAAAAATTATTTTGAATTTCATTTGCTTTTGTCAATGTTAATGGATCATGTTATTATGTTTCTTTGTGTTTAGGGGTTTGTGCGAGGACTAGGACTTGCTGTTGTCTTTTCACAATGAAAGGACATTGTTCAAATTGTAATAGGAAGAAATCTTCCTCTGACTTTCATGATCATTGTATTAATTGTAGTCAGTGTACTCGCACTAACTCCTGTTCAATATGTCAATATTGGGATGACAAACATTGGAAACGTGTGTCACGGTATGTTGTTAGTGGAGAAAGGGCTATGCCGGTCCTTTCTCCGCAGGGTCACTCTAGTCTATCAGTTTCTATTTCAGAGGAACAAGAACAGGGTGATGTTTCCATGTTCCAAGAGTGCGCTTCCGTCGTCACAATCGAATGAAGAGCTAGCGGCAAAAGTGCTCATGGAGATACGACAGTTGCCTAAGAGGTCCCTAATAGGATCGACGGCGCTGTCGTCCGCTAGCTCGCCCGGTGTAGCGTCCATTCACCGAATGGTTCAGCAGCCGGGTTCGTCCGTTGCGGTCCAGGAGGAAATGTTGGGTGATGCGAGCACTATAAATATACTAGGTGCACACCCAGTGACGGCGGATGTTAGGAGAGATCGGAGGAAGCCTTCTAGTCCGGTTCCTAGCTCGTCCAGGTCCAGCCGGGCCGTGAGCGAGAGAGGCCCCTCTCTCGTACAACAACATCAGGGACCTGATGTTGTGGTACAAAATGTGTCGCAAGCGGAGCACACGTCCGTCGCTCGGGACGCTCCGTTGTTTAGGCAGTCCGCGGAGACTGCTCAGGCTTCCTCATCCTCTCACCAGCGCACACGACCGCACCTTGGCTACGTGACTGCGGATATTCTACCAGCTTCGCCGATAAGGGATTCTTCGGCGACCAGGTCACGCCATCCGGTAGCCAGGGACACGAGGCCGGTAGACTCTGGACGTTCGCATAGGAAGAGTATGCGGGAGTCAGTTGATGCGGAGCTTCCCGCGGCGAAGCAGCGAAAGACCGTCACTCCGCAGGCCTCGATGACGGACGTGCTTGCTCAGATAGCACAAATTATCGCAGCATCCCAGCAACCGACAGACTAGGTGTCGGATTGGGAATTATCCGACGGCGCTGGGTCGGTACGCTCCGCCGAAGCATCAGGTGCAGACGACCGGGAGCATCATGAGGTCCGATCGGATGGTGAAAGGGATACGGATGACTTGGAGCTATCCCTTTCGGAACAACATAAAGCTGCCGTGGATTTCATCTGGCACTTCCTTCCTCACGTTGTTCCGTCGGGCCAGACTGCTGCGGTACCGGACAAGAGAATAATAGCGTCATTGGACACTGAATTCTTTGAGCGGTTCAGAGACATCGTCCCTGAGTTTCTGTCTCAGTCCAATAATGTCACAAGAACATTTGAATTATTGAACGACGCTATATTCAAGCTTGCTTCCAAAACAGGCAAAGCTGGTTTCTTGTCCTCCAATGCTCTTAACCTGCCTTTCATTAATGCAAGGAATAAATTTGAAACGGCAGGACAGGGTATTCCAAGAGTTCCTCTGCGTCTTGACGACGAGGCGGAAGACTTAGAATTGTCGTTACCGTCGTCTATGTCCGTTCCAACCGCGGTGTTGGATACGACAATCACGTCTAACAGGGCCTGTTTAGACGCTTTATCTTACGCAGACCACCTTACAAAGGCATTATCACTGCGTCTTCAAGGGAAAGAATTCCAGTATATACGATCCTCTTTAAGACTTCTTTCAAGGGCAGTGGCTTATTCCACGTATAACTCCACCCTCTCAGTGGCAAACCTGGAGTTGGTTAGACGTGACGCAGCCTTAGCTACATCCACACGCGTGGATAGTAAGGTGAAGAACTCTCTCAGAGTCGCTTCGGTCTCCGGAGAACTTCTATTCGACGGCAAGCTTTCTGCAATCTACGATAAAATTACTAAGAAAGCTTCGGATTCTCTGCTGTTTAAATCCGCTTCCAAAAAGTCGGATACTGCAGAGAAGAATAAGACAGGCACTTCTGGGTCTAATGCGCCCAAGAAAGGTTCCTATAGAGGTTCCAGTGCGTCCTCTTGGTCTTATTCAAGAGACCGTCAAGGCAGCGACTCTCGTGCGGGACGTCCTTCGGGCCGGGACAATCGGTCAGACGCCCTGAGGTCGACGGGACGAGGTGCGGGTCGTGGAGGACGTGGTTTCTCCTCCCGCAGGCCTCGCAGGTCCAGGAGGTGATGGCTTCAACCTCTATCGTGTTCCGGTTGGCGGAAGGTTGTCGAGTTTTTCAGAAGAGTGGGCGTCGATTACGTACGACCCTTGGGTGAGAGGAGTGATTTCGGAAGGTCTAAGAATATCCTTCAAACGAAAGCCTCCATTAACTCGAAGTCCAAAATGGACTCAACTTCCGTCAAATCCGCAGAAAAGAGACGCTCTGTTATCGGAGGTGCAGTCTCTGTTAATGAAGAACGCGGTAGAGGTCGTAGAAGACCAGGAAACACCGGGGTTCTACAGCCATCTGTTTCTGGTTCCGAAACCAGACGGCTCGTTCCGTCCAGTCATAGATTTGAGCTGGATAAACAAGCTGATCGTCGCTCCGAAATTTTATATGGAGATGATTCGGTCGGTCAGAGCGAGTATTCGGGTGAACGATTATGCTACAAGTATAGATCTCAAAGATGCGTACTTTCATGTCATGGTACATCCGACATTCAGAAAGTATCTACACTTGGCAGTCCTAGGAGTTGTGTATCAATTCCGGGCGATGTGCTTCGGATTGAACCTAGGACCCTGGGCTTTCACTCGGGTAATGAACTCGGTAATGATGTATTTCCGAGCTCATTCGTCTGCGGTAACGTCGGCCTACCTGGACGACATTCTTCAGAGGTACGGCAACGAGTTAACGCTTCAGAACGATGTGCAGAATCTGCTTCTATTGCTCCGACGTCTCGGTTTTATTATAAACAAGGAGAAGTCGGATCTGGTGCCGTCCAAGTCATTCACTCATCTGGGAATGAGCTTCGAGACGCACAACAATCTCGTTCGTCTGCCGTTAACCAGAGCGAAATTAGTCAGTTGTTACGCTCGCTATTGTCTTCATGCAGACAAAGTCACAGCGAGTGAGTTTATGAGACTGATAGGTCTGTGCGGAGCTGCCGTGGATCTCATTCCGGTGGGGCGGTTACGCACTCGTCCTCTCCAAATTTTCTTAACTCAGAATTGGAGTGTGAAGATTCATTCGCTCGACATAGACGTTCTCTTGTCAGATCAAGTGAAACAAGAGATTCAGACTTGGGCAAACATTCAGTGGTTAACTCAGGGAGTTCCGCTGCAGTTGCCGGATCCGAGTTTAACCATTATGGTGGATGCCAGTCACACAGGTTGGGTGCAACATTGATCCCAACGGATTCGAGATGCCAGGGTCTTTGGGATCCACTGTTCCTAAGCAAGCACATAAACATCAAGGAAATGATGTCAATTTGGCTTGCGTTACATCATTGGATGGACATTATTCACAAAGCTCATGTCCAAATTCTGTCCGACAATACGACAGTAGTGGCGTATATACGGAACCAGGGAGGCACTCATTCCGTTCCGTTATTCAATTTAACAGAGAGAATCCTTCTGTTTGCTCTAGAACATCAAACTCTACTTTCGGTCCGTCATATACCGGGTCGTCTGAATGGACTAGCAGACTCCCTTTCACGGAAGCGTCGCTTGTTGCCGTCAGAGTGGACTCTCAACAAACAAGTATTCAATCAGATTTGCTACCAGTGGGAACGGCCAATGATAGACTTATTTGCGACACATCTCAACAATCAGTTGCAGACGTATGTGTCACCGTGCACAGATCCAAGAGCATTTGCAGTAGACGCTCTATCGATCTCATGGGATGGAATGATAGGATATGCGTATCCTCCAGTGCCGTTGATTCAGCAAATATTGCTAAAGATAAAACAATCTCAGTGCAAGATTCTGTTGGTAGCATCTCTGTCTCCACAGAGAAAGTGGATAAATCTACTCAGGTGTCTGTTGTGAGACCTACCGCGAAAGCTTCCTCCACAGGAGGATCTTCTTTCGCAGGGGAAACCGCGTCGTCTTCATCACAACCCGCAAGGTCTCAACCTTCACGTTTTTCCGTTGTGCGGTCCTTCTTGCATGGCAAGCACTTTACAGGACGAGCAGTGGACGCAATTTCTAACTGTAGGAGGACCTCCTCTTCGCTAAATTATGTGGCTAAGTGGAAGGTTTTTCGTCGTTGGTGTAGGGATCATTCTGTTGATATTTTTGATCCCTCCATACCAGACATTGCAAACTTTCTAGTGTACTTGTTTGACGAAATCAAACTGCAGCCTGTTACTATTACGGGTTATAGGTCTATGTTATCTGATACCTATACACATCACGATAGTTTACAAATTGGATCTAATGTCTCTTTATCTAAGTTAGTTAGAAACTTCTCGATAAATAGACCCAGAACTCTTAGGTTAATTCCAAAGTGGAATTTAGCTTGGGTTCTTCTTAAACTAAAGGAAAAGCCATTTGAGCCTCTTGGGACAGTAGATTTCAAATTCTTGTCTTATAAGACAGCTTTTCTCTTAGCTTTCTCTTCTGCTAGAAGAGTCAGTGAGCTTCATGCACTATCGGTGGATGATTCTCACTATCGTAGTGTCGGAAACACTATCACCTTCACTACTAATGTTGGATTTTTAGCTAAGAATCAGGCTCCTAATAAATATCCGGAACCTATTGTTATTAAGGCTCTTCCGTCTTCAGACGGGCATAGGCCTTTACTCTGTCCTGTTAGAGCTTTACGCATAAACAGAGATCTCAGTTTATCAGAAAGGGACGAAAACGTTTCTTTCTGTCTCTGATGCCTAATAGAAAGGACATTTCGGTCCATTCTATTACTAGATGGATTCAATTAACTATCCGTACTGCTTATGAGAATTTATCTTCTTCCCAGCAGTCTGTGCTTAAGATTTCGGCCCATGAAGTAAGAGCTCTTTCTACATCTTGGGCTTATGCAAATAGTGTGGCTATTACAGATTTAATGAAGGCTGCTTATTGGTCTCAGCCATCCACATTCACGAATTTTTATCTCAGAAATATTGAGTCCATTTCTGGAGACCTGCATTGTTTAGGTCCGTTATCTGTTGCTCAGAATGTCTACTAAACAGTTGCAACTATAGTTATGCAGGCTTTCTGTTCCGGCAGTGACTCCGTCCTGCTGCCCTCTTCGCTCTGGGCTATTTGACCCAGGGCAAGGGGAAGGGGGGGGGGGGGGAGGGTGTTCCCTTAGGTCACCTGCTTTATAGTGAAAAGCAAGGGAATTCCTCCTCCGGAGTCAGTAATTCTGAGTCGTTTCCGGGATGGTTTTAAAGTGTAATATTAATGTTAAAAATTCATTCATGTCATATTTTTAAAGTGTAGCTCGGTGTGAAGCATTTGTATATGTCAAGTTTCAAACGGGCGTTAATATACAATCCTTGGACACTTTTAATGAATATAAAGAGTCTCAATTCTTTGGACTAACTTTATTTATTGGCTTACTTTAAAAATAATTAGTATAATGGGTTATACTGGATGTTAATAGAGAACATGAATGTTATTGTGCTCAATTATGAAGGGTATTGTATCTTTCTAATTTATCATAAAATAAGAAAGATACATGTAAAGCCTAATACTCCTTTTCTCCTTGAGGGGTTCACTCTATTTTATATAGTTGAGCTTATTGGATTTTCCTCTATGTCCTAGGCCCTCCAGCCTTTTTACTATTCAGCTAAGTCTGGGTCATTGGTACAGTATAAAAATGTTAAAAAATTTATAGTAATTTATATATTTTTTATACTTACCAATGACCCAGACGGGGATGGCCCTCCCAGGAGTTGGGAACTCATACCTCCCCGCTGAGTACATAGCGCTGACCAGGCACTGCCAGTAAGAATGATGATTGGCACCAATTTCGGAACGTCCTTGACACTGCGCATGCGCAGTGAGGGCAAAGTATGGAGGTCCTTTAGGACATGATTTCTTTTGGTTTTAGATGCAAATTTTGGGGATTGGGGGGCAAAATTTGTGTTTGACCCTAGATTTTTAAGAGTTAGCACCAGCTAAGTCTGGGTCATTGGTAAGTATAAAAAATATATAAATTACTATAAATTTTTTAACTTTCTGTCCATTTTTTGCTGCTGTGTTAGGTAAAGTGTTATCTGAGGGGAGGTTTAATTTATTAAGTTTATTATATATATTACAGAGGCTAGAAACACTGATGAAATTTAAAAATTCAGAAATTGATGTGTTGTTAGCTACAGATTTAGCTGCAAGAGGTTTAGACATAGAGAATGTGAAAACTGTAAGTATTCAATGGAATATTGTCACAGTGATAAATGTATCACAATTCATCGTGGTATTGTAATGATACGTGATATTAGAATACTTACGATATAGCTTTTTCCCATCTGTGACTAGTGGCTCTTTGTTTCAATTGATAAGTCCTAAAAAAGTTAAAAATCTGTTTCTCAGACCCTCCCGCATGGTTCTTTTGGCTGCCACATGCTCTCTTTTTATAACCAATGTAAACTTTAAAAAAAAATAAAAATTGAATGGTTTATGTCTGATACTTTACCCAAGTTAAAAAAATTGATAAATTTGTCACTTGAGTGCAAGAAGGCTTTGCAATGCTTTAGCATTGCAAAGCCTTCTTGTTCTCAAGGGACGAAATACACCTCTACACATGCTTTTCCGTAGAATATGAGGTCTAAAACATAAACCAAGAACATGAACTATTGATGGCAAAGAAATAATTACGGAAATAAAAAATAAAATAAAAAACAGCTAGCCCACATGCAATTTTACAAATAATGGCCTGAGAAACAGAAGATGTACTTTGTGTGGCCTAATCAAATGTCAAAAAATAATAATAAAAAAGAATTTTGGAAATTTTAAATATCACAAGCTAATTACCTCTTCCACTATTCATTGATATTTTCAATGCTAATTTTCAACAAAACCATATCATGGAACGAGCTCGACAAGTTTGTTCCAGTGAACGGTGTCATGATATGGTTTTGTTGAATTTTTGTGCCCCCCTGATAGGGAGGCATCTTAAATCCGAATTATCTGTCCATCTGTCCATCCATCCATCAGTCTGTCTGCCCATCTGTCTGCCTGTCCATCTGTCCACCTTTATTTGTCCGTTCATAACTCTATAATGCTTTGGTGGATTTCCATGAAACTTTACACAAGGGTAAAGACCAATGGAAGGTCTGTTTCACTGCAACACCATTGCTCGAGTGACAAAGGTCAAGGTCACAGGAATGGGTAAACGTAATGCTCTCACAGACTGTATTTGTCCGCTGGAGCCATAATTCTATAATGCGTGGGTGGATTTCCACAATACTTCACAGAAAGGTGGAACTGATTAGTTAGGTAAGAGTCAACCGAAGAACACTAGTCTACTCTCAAAAGTTAAAATTGCAGGCACAATGGTTCACAAGAGCAACAGATCGCTCAAAATCAAAAGACTGTTTTATTCCATTTTTCCTTTATTTTTAGTTCACCCAACTGAAAGCTATTGCCATGACTTTCCATCCATTATCTGTTTACGTCACATAGAATCTTCTTCTTTAGACTGTACTTGCCACAATTTGTTTTCAGGGGCTACCCTTCGAAGTTTGTTCGATAAAGTAGATAAGACCGATGGGCTGGGAGCCATTCTCAAAAAGTCAAAAATTCTTCCAAGCTTTTTCCCATAAACCACCCATTACAATATTTTGAAAGTTAGTATGGATCTTCCTTATGTGCCCGGGATTCAAGTTTGTTCAAAGAAAGTTTATCAGGCAACATTTGGACTTGTGCTGGGGGAAGCAGAAATTTTGGCGCACACTCCAAATTTCTATATTTTTATACTGTACCAATGACCCAGACATAGCTGGTGCTAACTCTTAAAATATAGGGCCAAACACAAATTTTGCCCCCCAATCCCCAAAATTTGCATCTAAAACTAAAGAAAACATGTCCTGAAAGGCCCTCCACACTTCGCCCCTACTGCGCATGCGCAGTGTCAAGGACGTTCCGAAATTGGCGCCATTTATCATTCTAAGTTTGGCCCTTCATCAGTTAACATCTGACTGATCTTTGTGCTTTTAAATCTCAGTTTAAATGATGCCAGACACATAAATATTAGTGAAATGGTGATTCTAAGGAGGATAGAAAAGGAGGAGAGGAAAAGAATGTGTGACAGAATATTATCAGGGCTGTAACTTAAAATTTTTTTATGAAATTATGTTAAGTTACCTATTTTCAAGGCAGCAGCCATTTTGTTGTCATTCTGATTATTTAGTTACACTGTTTTTTCAAGTGTTTTTCCTCTCTCCCTGTCCTTTAAGTTCCCCCTTGCTATTCTCCCATGCTTTTGGCATAGTTTCTGTAATTATTATTACTAAAATTTCTTGGGAGTTTTAGCTGAATAACAGAATGAATTCTGTTCTTTCCCCATGTTTACGTCTTCACCTACGGGTGGTTAGGCGTTGTGTTCTGCATCTACCATCTGATGTTCTGCAGTTTCTTCCCTGGAAGTCTCTGTTTTGCATCAGATGGTGTATTTTTGGTAACTGATTTCGGGCCTGGGTGCCTGGAGTCTTATTTTAGTGTTTTTACACTCATTGTTTACATTTACAACAGCCCTCTGTGTGAGGGGGGATTTCTAAATAATAATATCTTTATGTTATTTTAATCATAACTAGATACATTATTATTGTTCGTAAGTGTTGAATAAATTGTTTAAAATATTTTTAAAATTTTTGTCCACACTTAGGCTTGGGATCCATTGGGGCTCAACGTTACTTTTCAGAAACTTGGGCTGTTCTGAAAAAATATTTTTTCAAAATATTTTGATTTCAATTATTTTTTCTATATTAATGGATCATATTATTATTATGTATTTTGATTGCCAGGGGTTAGTGCGAGTACCAGGACTTGTTTTCTTTTCACATTGAAAGGATATTGATCAATTGTTTTAAGAGGAAGTCTTCCTCTGACCTTATTATCATTCTATATGTGGTCAGTGTACTCGCATTAACTCCTGTTCTGTATCGTATGATTTCGATGACAATATGGGAAGCGTATGTCACGGTATGTTGTTGGGGATTTGGACACTCCGGTCCTTTCCCCGCAGGGTCACTCTACTTTATCAATTTCTATTTCAGACGATCAAGATTAGGGTGATGTATCTGTGATGTCTTCCAACAGTGTGCCTCCGTCGTCACAATTAATGAAGGGCTAGCGGAAAAGTGCTCATGTAATACGCCAATTGCCTAAGAGGACCCTAGTAGGTTCGACGGCCTTTGACGCCCGCTAGCTCGCCCGGTGTAGCGTCCATTCACCGAATGGTTCGGCAGCCGGGTTCGTCCGTTGCGGTCTAGAAGGAATTTTGGGGTGATGCGAGCACTATAAAATTAACTTAATGCACACCCAGTGATGGCGGATCGGAGGGAGAACGGAGGAAGCCTTTTAGTCCGGTTCATAGCTCGTTCCGGTCCATCCGGACGGCAAGCGAGAGAGGCCCCTCTCTCGTTCAACAACATCTGGCCCCAGATGTTGTGGTACAATTGTGTCGCTAGCGGAGCATACGTCCGTCGCTCGGGACGCTCCGTTGTATAGGCAGTCCGCTGAGACTGCTAAGGCTTCCTCTTCTCGTCAGCGCACACAACCGCACCTTGGCTGCGTGACCGCCGATATATTACCAGCTTCGCCGATCAAGGATTCTTCGGCGACCAGGTCACACCATCCGGCAGCCAGGGATTCGAGACCGATGGACTCCGGACGTTCGCATAGGAAAAGTATGCGGGAGCCATCTGATGCGGAGCTGCCCTCGGCGAAGCAGCGATAGACTGCGCCTCCGCAGGTCTCGACGCCGGACATTCTTGTGCACATAGCACAGCTTATCGCAGCATCCCAGCAGCCGACAGAAACGGTGTCGGATCGAGAATTATCCGACAGCGCTGGGTCGGTAGCCGGGGACTCGAGGCCTGCAGACTCCGGACGTTCGCATAGGAAGTGTGCGGGAGTCAACGTACACGGAGCTTCCAGCGGCAATGCATCGTAAGTCCGCTACTGCACAGGCCTCGGGAACGGACGTGCTTTCCTTAATAGCACAGTTTATCGCAGCATCCCAGCATCAACTGAATCTGTTGCATATATTTTATCCGACGATGCTGGGTCGGGACGCTCCGCGGAAGCGGGTACGGACGTCCGAAAGTTTCATCCGGTCCGACGGGATACCGAAAGGGATTCGGAGGATTTCAAGCTTTCCCTTTCGGAACAACATATGCTGCGATGCCGGATAAGAAACTTATAGCGTCGGTGGACTTAGAAATTTTTGGTTCGGTTCAGGGACATCGTCCCTCAGTTCCGACATAGTCCAATAATGTCACACAAACTTTCGAATTATTGAACGACGCTATATATATTATTATTTTATGCTTGCTATCCAAGCATTTCTGGTTTCTTGTTCGAAGAGTTATGGAGATGTCTTTCAAAAGTGTGCCTCTGTCGTCATAGTTAATGAAGAGTTAGCGGCAATAAGTACTCATGGAATATGTCTATCGCTTACGGAGTGACATTCGCTAGCTCACCCGGTGTAGCGTACATTCGTCGAATGGTTCGGCTGCCGGGTTCGTCCGTTGCGGTCTAGGAAGGAGATTTGGGTGATGCGAGCACTTTAATTACTTTAGTACTCACCCAGTGACGGCAGATTGAGGACAGATCGGAGGAAGCCAACAACATAGGGGACCGCATGTTGTGGTTCAGATATTTTACATTCGGAGCATATGTCCGTTGCTCGGGACGCTCCGTTATATTGACAGTCCGACAGACTGTCTTTAATGCTTCCTCATCGTCACAGCAGGGCACACGACCGCACATTGGCTACGTGACCTCGAGTATCCGATCAGTTTCGGCATTCAGTGATTCCACAGCGAATAGGTCGCGCCATCCGGTAGCCAAGGGACACGAGGCCTATACACTCCGTTCGCTCGCATATTGGAAGTATGCACGGGGTAACGATCTCGGAGCTTCCTGTGGCAATGCATCGTAAGACCGCTGCTCCTCAGGCCTCAGTGACGGACGTGCTATCCGAGTTAGCACAGTTGTTTCGCAGCATCCCAGCAATTGACAGTTTCTCGGTCGAATCAGGAATTATCCGACGGCGCTGGGTCGGTGCGGTCCGCGGTTGCATCAAGCTACGGACGACCGAACGCTTTATAGGGTCCGACAGGATGGCGAAAGGGATTCGAAAGATTTCGAGTTTTCCCTTTAGTAGTATCGGAAGATGCCTTTCATATCTTCTGGCATTTCTTCCAGTGATTATTTTTCGGACTTCATTGCTGCGATTTTGGATAAGAGACTTATAGCGTCATTGGACTCGGATTTTTCGATCGGTACAGGGACTTTGTCCCTGACTTACCGACGCAGTCCAATATTGTCATTACAACATGTGTTTTATTTTTCGACGCTATATATTTATATATATATACAAGCCTGCTACTAAGCATGATAGTTTAGTTTCTTGTCCGCGTGGCTCATTTCTGCCATTTTATCTTTTTTACATATAGTTTATTTTGGCAGAGCAGGGCATACCGAGAGTTCATATGCGTCTAGACGGTGTGATTAAAGACTGCATATATTCTTTTTCGCCGTTTATGTCTTTTCTAATTTCAATGTTGGGAACGACATTATGTATAGTAGACTTAACTTAGACGCTTTATTATACGTAATCCGCCTTACTGAGGCGTTATCATTACGTCTTCAAGAAAAGATTTACGGGATATTATTCTCAATGTAATTTCTTTTGAGGGCAGTAGTTTGTTCACGTATAACTCCGCCCTTCAGTGGCTGATTGGAGTTGGTTAGACGTGATGCAGCCCTAGCTACATCCACGCGTGGATAGTAGGTTAAGAACTCTCTCAGAGTCGCTTCGTTCTCGGAGGAGCTTCTCTTCGACGGCAACTTTCCGGCAATCCATGAATTGCTTGATTTATACATTCTCTTGTCTATCTAGTGTTACAAGAGATTCAGACTGGGGCAAACATTCGGTGGTTGACTCAGAGAGTGCCGCCGCAGTTGCCGGACCCGAGTGTGGCTGTTATGACGGTTGCCAGTCAAACAGATTGGGATATATACTGATCCCTACGGATTCGAAGTGCCAGGGTCTTTGGGTTCCGCAGTCTTTTAGCTATCAGTTTAACTTCCGCGGAATAACGTTTTTTAGGCTTGCTTTATGTCATTGCATGAACATTATTCAGAAACGCATGCCCAAATTCCTGTCCTTTAATTCGACAGTAGTGGCGTATCTCCGGAACCAGGGAGGCACTCTTTCGTTTCCGTTATTCAATTTAATGGAAAGAATCCGTCTGTTGGTTATAGTACACCAAGTTCAGTTTTGGTCCGTCATATTCTGGGTCGTCTGATTGTTTTATCGCACTCCCATTCTCTTACGGGTCGCTTGTTGCTGTCAGAATGGACTCTCAACAAACAAGTATTCAATCAGATTTGCTATCTATGGGAGCGCCCTATGATGTTTTATTTATGACACAGCTTGCTAATCAATTGCAGACGTATGTGTTGGCTTGTCCAGATCTCTGAGCTAATACTGTTAACGCTCTATTGATCTATAGGACGGAATGATAGGATACGCGTATCCTCCGGCGCTGTTGTTTTAGCAGGTATTGCTAAGATAAACAACCACAATACATTTCTGTTGATAGCATCTCTATCTTCACAGAGATCATGAGTAATTTACTCTCTTGTCTACTGTGGATCTTAACGTGAAATCTTCCTCTATGTGAGGATCTTTTTTCACTGGGTAAATCGTGTCATCTTTATCACAACCAGCAAGGTCGCAACCTTCATTTATTCCGTTGTGTGGTCCGTATTGCATTGTAAGCACTGTACTGGACGAGCTTTGGACGCGATTTCTTACTATAGGAGATCCTCTTCTTCGCTATTCTATGCGACTAAAGTGGAGGCTCTTCCGTCGTGGTGTAGGGATCATTATGTTCATATGGTTGATCCCTCCATACTACTCATTGCTATTTTTTAGTATACTTGTTTCACAAGATCTACTGCAGCCTGTTATTATTTAGGTTATAGGTTTATGTTACCTCATACCTATGCACTCTACGATAGTTTACAATTGAGTCTTTTGTCTCTTTATCTAAGTCAGTTAGTAACTTTTTGATAAATAGACTTAGAATCTTTAGATTAAATTCCTATACGGATTTTAACTTCGGTTCTTATTTAGCTAAGTAATCATTTGAGCCTCTGGAAACAGTAGTTTTCAAATTCTGACCTTTTAGACAGTAATTCTGTTGGTTTCTCTTTTACTGTAGAGTCAGTGAGTTTCATGCACTATCGATGGATGATTTTCACTTTCATAGTTTCGGAATCAATACTTCCGTTACTTTTTAGGTTGGATTGTTGCATAAGAGCTAGGCTCCTATTATCCGGAACCTATTATTTTAAGGTCCTTCCGTCTTCGTATGGGCATAGGCCTTTACTCTTTCCGGGTACAGTTTATGTATTTATAAACAGATATCTGTTTATTACAAGGGCGTAAGCTTCTTCTGTCTTTGATGTCTAGTAGAAGGACGTTACGCTCCGTTTTATTGTTAATGGATTCTATTAACTAGCGTACTGCTTATGGTATTTCATTGGCTTAGCAGTTGTGCTTAAGATTTCGGCTCATGAAGTAAGAGTTCTTCTACTTCTTGGGCTTACATTAATAGTGTTGCTATTATAGATTTTTGAAGGCTGCTCATTGCGCTCAGCCATCCATTCATGAATTTTATCTCAGAAATATCGAGTCCATTTCTGGAGGCCTCTATTGTTAGGTCTATTATCTACTGCTCAGAATGTCATTCACTTAACAGTTGCTACTATAGCTAGGTAGGCTGTCTGTTTCGGCAGTGTCTCCGTTCGGCTGCCCTCTTCGCTCTGGGCTATTTGACCCAGGGCAAGAAAAAGGGGGGGGGGGGGGGGGAGGGTGTTCCCTTGGGTCACCTGTTTTTTACTATGAAAACAAGGGGATACCTCCTCCGGAGTTAGTAATTCTGAGCTGTTATTGGGATGGTTGTTTAGTGAGAAGTTTAAGTTTATAAAATTCATTCAAGTCTTAGTTTTTAAAGTATAGCTTTTGAATATTGCATATGTCAACGGACATGATTATGCAATTCTCACACACTTTTAGGAGTATAAGAGTCTCTATTCTCTAGACTTACTTTATTATTGGCTTACTTTAAAAATTATTAGTATAAGGATTATTGGATATTAATAGAGTACATGGATGTATGAAGCTCAATTTTTGGAAGGTGTTGTATCTTTCTAATTTATCATAAAGAAGAAAGATACATGTAAGGCCTATTACTTCTTTTCCCTACAGGGGATGACTCTATTTTATTTTATTGAGCGTATTCCATTTTGCTCTATGTCCTTGGCCCTCCAGCCTTTTTACTATTCAGCTATGTCTGGGTCATTGATACAGTATAA
The DNA here is from genome assembly GCA_031216915.1 of Pictodentalium vernedei. Taxonomy (NCBI): domain Eukaryota; kingdom Metazoa; phylum Mollusca; class Scaphopoda; order Dentaliida; family Dentaliidae; genus Pictodentalium; species Pictodentalium vernedei. The sequence goes on along the minus strand of CM062295.1, from coordinate 60,000,100 downwards.
AAATGTTAAAAAATTTATAGTAATTTATATATTTTTTATACTTACCAATGACCCAGACGGGGATGGCCCTCCCAGGAGTTGGGAACTCTTGCCTCCCCGCTGAGTACATAGCGCTTACCAGGCACTGGTTATTAGAATGATAAATGGCGCCAATTTCGGAACGTCCTTGACACTGCGCATGCGCAGTAGGGGCGAAGTGTGGAGGGCCTTTCAGGACATGTTTTCTTTAGTTTTAGATGCAAATTTTGGGGATTGGGGGGCAAAATTTGTGTTTGGCCCTATATTTTAAGAGTTAGCACCAGCTATGTCTGGGTCATTGGTAAGTATAAAAAATATATAAATTACTATAAATTTTTTAACTTTCAGAACTGATTGGCCTATTTGTATATAAACCAAGATTTTTCTTTCGCCCTTCAGTGGGAATCCTAGCAGCTAAAAATAGAAAAAAATTCAAATGACCATATTTCCCAAACTGCTCAAAACATAGAATTGTTCATTATGAAACATCCTCAAAATACCAAACAACAGTGACCCCTGATGACCCAGGCAAATTTAAGGTCAGAACTCAGAAGAGTAAAAAAAGGAGTGAGGAACAGTGACCTTTGGCCTTATGCCATTGATCAAGAACAACAAAGTTCAAGGCTAGTTTAGCTCCTTTTCCAGTTCTAATTCTTGAAACTAGGATCACCTCCAGTATTTTACAGATTTTGTCTGTCATTCCATCTTTACATAGTTCTGTCATTTCAGAATAACAGTATTTTTATACTATAACCCAATGGCCCAGACTAGCTGGTGCTAACTCAAAAATATCTAGGGCCAAACACAAATTTTGCCCCCTCAATCCCCCAAATTTGCATGCAAAACCTAAAATTAAAAGTCCTATCTGGCCCTCCATACATTTACTCTCTGCGCATGCGCAGATGTCAGGAAGTGACGGAATTGGTGCCAACATCATTCTTTGTTTGGCCCTTCAGTCAGATAACAACAAACTCACATCTGTGCTTTTAAATCTCAGTTTTAATGATGCCAGACACAAATCAATGTTGAATTTGCTGGACCCAAGGACACAACTGGATGATGGAAGGAAGAAACGGTGGTTTGAAACATTCAGGGCTGTAACTTTATAATTTTTATAAAAATTATTTCATGTTCCCCATTTTCGGGACATGGGCCTGACGTCATCATTCTTGCTAATGATTTTTCCACTGCTTGTTAAGTATTCCTTCCCTATCCTTCCTTGAAGCCCCCCAGTTAAACTTCCAAGCTTTTTGGCTTGTTTTATTGAAATTTTTTTTATAAATTTCGTGGGAGTTTAACATGTTACACAGAATGTTTATTCTGTATATCCCCATGGTTACGTCCTCACCCTAGCCGTGTTTAGGCGTTTTTGGTCATGCATCATGCATCGGATGTATCGTATTTTCTTCTGAGGAAGATCTTGCTTTACATCGGATAGTTCTAAATCTGTTACTGATTTCGGGCCTTTTCTATTCAGTGCCTGGAGTCTTGTTTCCGGTTTTTCTACTAATGTTGTTTACATTGACAACGCTCTATTAATATATGTAGTTTCCTATTTATTATCATGGTAGGACTGTTGTAAGATACATTAAATATTTCGGTAGTTTAGCAATTAATTTTTTGGATAATAAAAAAAATCTTGTCCACTCTTAGGCTCTATCAGGATACACTTGGGCTCATCATTCCCTTTGGGGACTTGGGCTCTTGTCAAAATTTTTTTTGTGTAAATTATTTTTCGATTTATATTTTGAATGTTATTTATTATGTATCTTTTTCATATATTTATTGTGGAGTTGGTGGGAGTATGATCAAATTTATTTTGCTTCGTTATGAAAGCATATTGCTCAAAATGCAAGGCGAGGAAGCCTTTCCTCTGATTTACATGTTGTTTGCCTTGCTTGTAATCGATGTACTCCCACTAATTCTTGCTCAACATGTGTCGGATGGGATGACAACGTTGGAGACGGGTGTCATGGTACGTTGTTAGCGGCGAGAGTCATTCTCGTTTCTTAGTTTCTATTTCAGAGAAACAAGGACATGGTGATGTTTACATGTTTAGAGAGAGTGTGCTGCCGTCGTCGCATTCAGATGATCAAACAGAGCTAGCGGCAAGGTGCTCATGAACATTGAACAGGGCTATAAACCACAAACCAGTGGTTTCAGTTCCCTGTCGCCAGCTAGCTCAACTGGTGAAGTGTTACTCTGTCTGTGGATACCGTGACACCGGGTGTGTCTGTTGCGGTCTAAGAAATGGATTGGGTAGAGCGAGCACCTTAAAATATAAACAGGCTCACCCAGTGACGACGGAACAGAAGAAGCCGGCAAGTTCATTGGGAAGCTTGGCGAGGTCTGAAAGGACCGCGAGTGAGAGAGCCCCCCTCTCTTTCCCAACAACATCTGGGGCCAGATGTGATGATTAGGAACTTGCGTCAGTCGGAGCATACGTCCGCGCCTCCCGTCCGGGACGCTCCATTCAGTTCACTGCTTGCGTTGGCTATAGTTTTGGCTTCTGCATCGGCATCTTCCAAGCACACACGACCGCACCTTAGCTACACGACTTCAGATATCCAGCCTACACCGTCAGGAAGTCGGACCATCCGGTAGCTAAGGAGATGAGGCCTCATTTGTCGGGACGTCTGGAGAAAAGAGCCATCTTGGACACACCGTCCCGGGAGCAGCCAGTGGCCAGGAAACAGAAGGCCGCTGCTCCTCAGGCCTCCGTCATCCCAGCATCCCAGCAAGTGCAGAAGCAGCCGACGGCAGTCTTAGAACTTGAGCTGTCAGATGGTGCTGGGTCGGTCCAGTCATCTGCAAGTTCAGATGCCGCTGACCATGAATTTCAACTGAATCAGACGGATGGTAAAAGGGATATGGAGGAGGATTACCCTTCCCTTTCGGAACAGCACGTGGTTGCGATGGATTTAATCCATCAACACTACCCTGAATTTATTCCAGCGAATCAGAATGCTGCAACTACTAGGAAGAAACCGCTGGTGTTGTTGGACGCAGACTTTATCCGGACAAGGGAGGAGGTCATGTCTTTCCGGTTCAGTCTAGACAGGTGTCGCAGGCCTTAGGTCATTTAGACGATGCCATATTCAACTTTCCAGTGGGAAGAATAAAGGCGGTTTCTTGTCATCATCTTTCGTAAATTTACCGTTTGTTGGATGATGTTATTTAAAACGGTTGGGGAAAATGTATAGAGAGTTCCTCTGCATTTGGATAAGCTGGCTGAGGACCTAGTCATGGCCTTACCTACGTCATTCACTATTTGCTCGGACACAATTGAGACCGCAATTTCTTCATTCAGAATGAATTTAGACGCAGTGTCTTATGCAGATCACTTTCTAGAGCTGTGGCACAACGTTTCAACGGATAGTAATTTGAGGACATTCGTACCTCTTTAAGAATCCTTTCCAGGGCTATTATGTTTATCACGTATAACTCTGCCTTAACAGTGGTTAATTTGGAGTTAATCAGATGTGACGGAGCCCTTGCGTCGTCATCTTTGATAGATGACAAGGTGAAAAACTCTCTACAGGTCGCTCCGGTATCTGAACGCAAAGTTTTTGACAATACGCTTTCATTGGTTTATGACCAAGCTACAAAGAAAGCATCAATACTCTGCTCCTTAAGTCGGCGTCTAATCGGCCTGCTTCAGCAGAAAAGAGTAAGAGAGTATGTCCTAGACAGAAATCGTTTAAAAGGGACTCCTCGCGAGGGTATAGGAAACCTCCTATAATTACTCTAGGGATCATCAATACAGCGGACCCAGGTGGGTCAAGACTCTTCGCAAGGGGGACGTGGTTTCTCCTCCTGTAAGCCTCGCAGGTACTACAGTTGATGTTCAAGATCTTTATTGCTTGGCAGTTGACAGAAGGTTATCAAGATTTGCATCGACTATGTGGCAAGCTTAGATCTAAGGATCCGTACTTTCATGTCCTGGTATATCCGACATTCAAAGTACCTACGGTTTGCTGTTCAAGGGATAGTATATCAGTTCCGAGCAATGTGCTCCAGTCTGAATGTAGCACCCTGGGCGTTCACTCGAATAATGAACTTGGTAATGTCTCACTTCCGAGCTCATTCGTCTGCTGTAACATCGGGTTACTTGGATGACATTCTAAAGAGATACGGCATCAACTACTCTTCAGAACGATTTTTAGAGTCTGCTTCTCTTGCTCCGATGTCTCGGCTTCATCGTAACGAGAAGAAGTCGGATCTAGCTCTGTCCATGTCGTTCATTCATGTGGGAATGAGCTTCAAGACTCACAACAATCTGGTTCATCTGCCATTACCCAGAGTGAAATTAGTCAGTTGTTATGCTCGCTTTTGTCTACACTCAGACGCATTAACAGTGAGGGAATTTATGCGACTGATGGGGTTTTGCTGAGCGGCTGTGGATCTTATTCCGATGGGTCGCTTACGCACACGTCCCCTCCAGACATTCCTTACCCAGAACTGGAATGTGAAGACGCATTCGCTCGAGATCAGTATTGTTTTAACGGATCTGGTAAACAAAAGGTCAAGATTTGGGCAGATATTCAGTGGTTAACTCCGCTGCAGCTGCCGGATCCGGCTTTCACGATTATGACGTATGCGAGTTAACAGGTTGGGGCGTGACCCTGATCCCGACAGACTCAAAATGCCAGGGTCTTTGGGACCCTCGGTTCCTGGAGAAACACATAAACATCAAAGAAATGATGTCAATTTGGTTAGCGCTACAACAATGGTTTCATTACAGCAGGCGCGCATGTTCAGATATTGTCGTACAACTCGATAGTGGTAGCGTACATCAGGAACCAGGGCGGCACCCATTCATTTCCGTTATGCCACCTAACGGAGAAGATTTTCCTATTATGTCATGTATCATCATGTTCATCTTTCTATCCGTCATATACTGGGTCGTCTGAACGTACTACCAGACTCGCTCCTCGGAAAGGTCGCCTGTTGCAATTGGAATGGACGCTCAACAAGCGAGTATTTGGACAGTTTTGCTACCAGTGGGATCCCCCCATGATAGATCAGTTTGCGACATACCGGAACAATCCGTTACCGTCGTCTGTGTCTCCATGCCCAGACCATTGAGCGTATGCAGTAGATGCTCTGCCGATCCCATGGGGATAGATGATAGGATACATGTATCCTCCAATTCATTTGATTCAGTAGATTATGTTTAAGATCAAACAGTCTCGTTGTGAATCCTAATAGTAGCACCTCTCTCGTCACAGAAACCTTTGATCAGTTTTCTCAAGTGTCTGTTATGTTACGCTCTGCAGAAGCTTCCTCCACGAGAGGACCTTCTTTATCAGGGGAAGTTTTTGTTCTTCATGTCTTTCTCCACCCATAGTGGCATAATGGAGTCGGTTAGACGTGAGGGAACCATTGCAGTTCCTATATTATTTGATGACTAACACAGGAATGATTTAGTAATGCGGGTGAAGAGATTTTGATAGGACTTCGAATCCCCCCCCCCCCACACACACACACACACACACACACACACTGCCAGTGTGTTTAGAGGCAATTAGCGGGCAAGATGTAGTTTTCTTCCCGCAAGCCTCGTATAGTTTAAAACATACGTACTATGCATTTCTTCACTTTTTGATTGGCGGCTGGGTCGTTTTCTATGACGACCTCATGGGCACATCTGCTTTTTAGTTGGATTAGTTTCCTGTGATTATTCATCTATATGTCATATACGAGTGCATATTTCATCATAATTAAATTGCTAGTCTTTGGGTACCTGGGAAGCTTCATAACCAGTTTACTGGTATTCAGATGATTACATGCAGGATTTTAATGCTCTCACGCATTATTATTATTAGGCTGATGCTTTATTGTATATTATGGACCTTTGAAATTATGAATTATTTCGGGGGCGGTCCATGTCGGAGCCCGTTAATCATACCTACTTCCATTTCTAGATCCAGGTTTCTATTAATGTCCATACTCAAATCGCATATTCACACGTGTATATGGTCATAGTTATCGGATAGTACACGTCGGAGAGTGTTGTTACTGGAATTTATTGTACACCTGAATGAGGTCACCTGTGGGTTACCTCGGAAGTGTGTTTTCTCTCCAGAGATCGTTCATTGTGGTTTGATTGGGCATATGTATGTTATATATTATATCACTGGTTTTCGGCGTATCTGTGTATGCCGTCTATGGTGTACGTTATATAGCTGGCAATATTAATTACCGGGATCATCGCTATAGCCTCAACTTCTGAAGTGGCATTAAGCTCCATTTATTAATTATAAATTAATACCTGGGTGTCTGTTCGACGAGTACTTATATTTTTTTTTGGTACCGCTCTTACTGATTCCAGAGCGCTCCCCTCTTTCTTTTGAAGATTCCTTCAAAAGAAAGGTTGGGGGGGGGGGGGGTTGATTTTTACCTCTCCTCTGGCTTGATAGGTATGTAACTTTGAAGGAAGCTGTTTTGTCCGTAATTATATGCTGCATGCAGCTGGAGTTTTATTGTGTATAGCGTATGTTTGTGGGGAATTTTCTCTCATTCTCAGATACACCATCCTAATTCTTGGGGCTTAGTCCGGACTAGCCTTAAAAATTAGGAACTCGTTACACCCTGATTAGCATAGTCTTCATGCTTAGAATAAGAATTACTTAAATTGGGCTCCTTATTTAGGATATGTCTGCTCTATTACTGTATAGAGAGACATACATGTAATTCCTAATAATTTTAATTTCCTTTCATCTTGGATTACAGGATTGGAACTATGTTGATGTACTATTTCGGAAGTCCTAGGCCCTCCACCTTTTTATAATTCAGCTGGTCTGGGCCATTGGGTTATAGTATAAAAATATAAATTCATAGTAATTTGTATATTTTTTATACTTACCAATGGCCCAGACAGAGATGGCCCTCTCCATGAGAGGGCACTCATACCTCCCCACTGAATTTTTATGTAGTACTCTCTTCTACAAAGAATGATGTTGGCGCCAATTCCGGTCACTTCTTGACATCTGCGCATGCACAGAGAGTAAATGTATGTGGAGGGCCAGATAGGACTTTTAATTTTCGGCTTTGCATGCAAATTTGGGGGATTTGGGGGGGGGGGGGGGGGGAGGAGGGGGGGGGGGGCAAATTTGTGTTTGGCCCTAGATATTTTTGAGTTAGCACCAGCTAGCTAGTCTGGGCCATTGGTAAGTATAAAAAATATACAAATTACTATGAATTTATAATTTTCCAGACTTTTTTCACCATACTTTGAGATGATTGGCTGATTTCTGCTATGTGGCTTTGTTGTGGGTACCTGCAAATTGAGTTAGAGTTTGGTCCCGGTCCGATGATTTTTCAAGGAGTTATTTGACCTTGAACTTAGTTTATGATGTGAAAACTCGGAGAATCAGTTTTCCAGACTTCTTTGTCCCGGGAGCAAATGTGTCATACTAACACATCTAATTTCCAATTTTTCACCAAATTTTAACAAAACAATGTCATGGGACATCTCATTGGAACAAGCTCATTCCCATGTTCTGGTTTTGTTAACATTTTTGGAAAAATAATCTTTTTTTCAACAGCTTAATTTGTAAATTATCCAGCAGGCGAATAGCCCCGATTCACTAGGTAAAGGGTTATTTTTCAGTGAATATTCAGTAAAATTTAATATAGAGAATTTATTTTAACTTTCAGATTATCAACTTTACAATGCCTAATACAATAAAACATTACATACACAGAGTTGGTCGTACAGCCAGAGCAGGCAAAAGTGGCAGGTGAGTGATAACATATGTTTTTTGTTCTTTTTTTGGAGGGTGGGGGGGGGGCACAGCACCTGAATGTGTGTTGGTTCATGTTATGTGTGTCATGACGAAGTCTGGAGACTGTATTGAGGCAGGTATGGGAGTGGTGAATGTCTCCTCCCGTTGTAGGAGTAGGGGCATTTTGATGCTTGATAGAATGTAAATTTAGACTAAATATCATCTTTAATGACATTAGTTGCTGCTTCATACAGTTCCTAGAATTCAGGATGTGTGCAGGAATGGATTCTTGTTGTGGACGCTTCTGTTTCTCTTTCTTTGTGTTTCTGCATTGTGTGTATACACATACCCCACCAGGCAGCAAGGCCGGTGCTATGACCAAAACTAGCCTGAAAATTTTGGATGTTTTTGAGAACAAATCTCAATGAGATTTGATAATCCCATATTCAAATATGTTCAAATATGTTGCTATCGATTTTAAAATACAGTAGAACCTGTCTTGAGAGACCACCCTTTGGGCCACACAAAAGTGGTCTCAAGACAGGTGGTCTCTCATAACAGGTTTCAGGTTTTCTCAAGTCAGTGAATAACCAACCACAAAATTCAGAAATGGAGAAGAATGGATTTTTTGTAAATACTTTGTAGTTCCTCTTTTTTATGAAGTTTTTGTAACAAATTGAAATGGACTGTTATAAAAATTATAAAAATAAATTAGTGTTGAAAATCTTCATTGAAGATTTTCAACACTAATTTATTTTTATAATTTTTATAACAGTCCATTTCAATTTGTTACAAAATGATTTTCAACCCAAATTTATTTTTTATTCCTATCTGTCACATTTCAGGTATGTATGAAATGGTTTATCCAGCAATAATCCTAATCTTTTCACACAGCTTTTAATACTTTTAATTATGTTAGTATAACCACAATGGGTTTTCTAATTCCAGAACAGGTAGAAAGTTTTTGTCATGGTTGCAGTCTTCAAAGGGGCGGTCTCTCAAGACAGGTCTATTATGGCATAAAAATACAAGTTGGTACCAGGTCACAGTGATCTCTCAAGACAGGTGGTCTCTCAAGACAGGTGGTCTCCCATAGCAGGTCCATTATAGAGTAAAACCAATCGGTGTCTGGTAGATGTGGTCTCTCAAGACAGGTGGTCTCTCAAGACAGTGGTCTCTCAAGACAGGTTTTACTGTAGAAAAGTTTGCAAATTTTCATGACATTTTCAGTTCCAGTGCAATCCTGATGGGATGCGTGGATTTTAACACAGATACCAGGTCACAGTGGTCTATGGTCTATCAAGACAGGTGGTCTCTCAAGACAGGTGGTCTCCCATAGCAGGTCCATTATAGAGTAAAACCAATCGGTGTCTGGTAGATGTGGCCTCTCAAGACAGGTGGTCTCTCAAGACAGTGGTCTCTCAAGACAGGTTTTACTGTAGAAAAGTTTGCAAATTTCCATGACATTTTCAGTTCCAGTGCAATCCTGATGGGATGCGTGGATTTTAACACAGATACCAGGTCACAGTTGTCTCTCAAGACAGGTGGTCTCTCAAGACAGGTGGTCTCCCATAGCAGGTCCATTATAGAGTAAAACCAATCGGTGTCTGGTAGATGTGGTCTCTCAAGACAGGTGGTCTCTCAAGACAGTGGTCTCTCAAGACAGGTTTTACTGTAGAAAAGTTTGCAAATTTTCATGACATTTTCAGTTCCAGTGCAATCCTGATGGGATGCGTGGATTTTAACACAAATACCAGGTCACAGTGGTCTCTCAAGACAGGTGGTCTCTCAAGACAGGTGGTCTCCCATAGCAGGTCCATTATAGAGTAAAACCAATCGGTGTCTGGTAGATGTGGTCTCTCAAGACAGGTGGCCTCTCAAGACCGTGGTCTCTCAAGACAGGTTTTACTGTAGAAAAGTTTGCAAATTTTCATGACATTTTCAGTTCCAGTGCAATCCTGATGGGATGCGTGGATTTTAACACAGATACCAGGTCACAGTGGTCTCTCAAGACAGGTGGTCTCTCGAGACAGGTGGTCTCCCATAGCAGGTCCATTATAGAGTAAAACCAATCGGTGTCTGGTAGATGTGGTCTCTCAAGACAGGTGGTCTCTCAAGACAGTGGTCTCTCAAGACAGGTTTTACTGTAGAAAAGTTTGCAAATTTTCATGACATTTTCAGTTCCAGTGCAATCCTGATGGGATGCGTGGATTTTAACACAGATACCAGGTCACAGTGGTCTCTCAAGACAGGTGGTCTCTCAAGACAGGTGGTCTCCCATAGCAGGTCCATTATAGAGTAAAACCAATCGGTGTCTGGTAGATGTGGTCTCTCAAGACAGGTGGTCTCTCAAGACAGTGGTCTCTCAAGACAGGTTTTACTGTAGAAAAGTTTGCAAATTTTCATGACATTTTCAGTTCCAGTGCAATCCTGATGGGATGCGTGGATTTTAACACAGATCTTATAGTGTAAGAGGGTTAAGATATAAATATTTTGTTAGGGAGAATTCATTATTAATTTCTTTGATGTGTGTAAAAAGAAATATTAGAGTTGATGAAAAAAAGTTTGTTTTGAAAACACTGTTTGTCATATTTTAATAATATACAAAAACAGCCCGAGATGTTTTTATCCTCATCTTCGTTGCCATTCAACTAGTGTTCAACCGATGATCGGAAACGGCCATCACAATCGGCCGATTATGGGCAATCGGATGACAATGGCAACGGCTCCTGGAACATCGGTTCAGCCGATTGTTGCCAAGCAATTTGTGATATTTTTATACTGTACCAATGACCCAGACATAGCTGGTGCTAACTCTTAAAATATAGGGCCAAACACAAATTTTCCCCCCCAATCCCCAAAATTTGCATCTAAAACCAAAGAAAACATGTCCTGAATGGCCCTCCACACTTCACCTCTTCTGCGCATGCACAGTGTCAAGGACGTTCCGAAATTGGCACATAAATTATTCTTAGTTTGGCCCTTCATCAGTTAACATCTGACTGATCTTTGTGCTTGTAAATCTCAGTTTAAATGATGCCAGACACATTAATATTAGTGAAATGGTGATTCTAAGGAGGATATAGAAGGAGGAGAGGAAAAATGTGTGACAGAAAATTATCAGGGCTGTAACTTAAAATATTTTTATACTGTACCAATGACCCAGACATAGCTGGTGCTAACTCTTAAAATATAGGGCCAAACACAAATTTTGCCCCCCAATCCCCAAAATTTGCATCTAAAACTAAAGAAAACATGTCCTGAGAGGCCCTCCACACTTCGCCCCTACTGCGCATGCGCAGTGTCAAGGACGTTCCGAAATTGGCGCCATTTATCATTCTAAGTTTGGCCCTTCATCAGTTAACATCTGACTGATCTTTGTGCTTTTAAATCTCAGTTTAAATGATGCCAGACACATAAATATTAGTGAAATGGTGATTCTAAGGAGGATAGAAAAGGAGGAGAGGAAAAGAATGTGTGACAGAATATTATCAGGGCTGTAACTTAAAATTTTTTAATGAAATTATGTTAAGTTACCTATTTTCAAGGCAGCAGCCATTTTGTTGTCATTCTGATTATTTAGTTACACTGTTTTTACAAGTGTTTTTCCTCTCTCCCTGTCCTTTAAGTTCCCCCTTGCTATTCTCCCATGCTTTTGGCATAATTTCTGTAATTATTATTACTAAAATTTCTTGGGAGTTTAGCTGAATAACAGAATGAATTCTGTTCTTTCCCCATGTTTACGTCTTCACCTACGGGTGGTTAGGCGTTGTGTTCTGCATCTACCATCTGATGTTCTGCAGTTTCTTCCCTGGAAGTCTCTGTTTTGCATCAGATGGTGTATTTTTGGTAACTGATTTCGGGCCTGGGTGCCTGGAGTCTTATTTTAGTGTTTTTACACTCATTGTTTACATTTACAACAGCCCTCTGTGTGAGGGGGGGATTTCTAAATAATAATATCTTTATGTTATTTCAATCATAACTAGATACATTATTATTGTTCGTAAGTGTTGAATAAATTGTTTAAAATATTTTTAAAATTTTTGTCCACACTTAGGCTTGGGATCCATTGGGGCTCAACGTTACTTTTCAGAAACTTGGGCTGTTCTGAAAAAATATTTTTTCAAAATATTTTGATTTCAATTATTTTTTCTATATTAATGGATCATATTATTATTATGTATTTTGATTGCCAGGGGTTAGTGCGAGTACCAGGACTTGTTTTCTTTTCACATTGAAAGGATATTGATCAATTGTTTTAAGAGGAAGTCTTCCTCTGACCTTATTATCATTCTATATGTGGTCAGTGTACTCGCATTAACTCCGGTTCTGTATCGTATGATTTCGATGACAATATGGGAAGCGTATGTCACGGTATGTTGTTGGGGATTTGGACACTCCGGTCCTTTCCCCGCAGGGTCACTCTACTTTATCAATTTCTATTTCAGACGATCAAGATTAGGGTGATGTATCTGTGATGTCTTCCAACAGTGTGCCTCCGTCGTCACAATTAATGAAGGGCTAGCGGAAAAGTGCTCATGTAATACGCCAATTGCCTAAGAGGACCCTAGTAGGTTCGACGGCCTTTGACGTCCGCTAGCTCGCCCGGTGTAGCGTCCATTCACCGAATGGTTCGGCAGCCGGGTTCGTCCGTTGCGGTCTAGAAGGAATTTTGGGGTGATGCGAGCACTATAAAATTAACTTAATGCACACCCAGTGACGGCGGATCGGAGGGAGAACGGAGGAAGCCTTTTAGTCCGGTTCATAGCTCGTTCCGGTCCATCCGGACGGCAAGCGAGAGAGGCCCCTCTCTCGTTCAACAACATCTGGCCCCAGATGTTGTGGTACAAATGTGTCGTTAGCGGAGCATACGTCCGTCGCTCGGGACGCTCCGTTGTATAGGCAGTCCGCTGAGACTGCTAAGGCTTCCTCTTCTCGTCAGCGCACACGACCGCACCTTGGCTGCGTGACCGCCGATATATTACCAGCTTCGCCGATCAAGGATTCTTCGGCGACCAGGTCACACCATCCGGCAGCCAGGGATTCGAGACCGATGGACTCCGGACGTTCGCATAGGAAAAGTATGCGGGAGCCATCTGATGCGGAGCTGCCCTCGGCGAAGCAGCGATAGACTGCGCCTCCGCAGGTCTCGACGCCGGACATTCTTGTGCACATAGCACAGCTTATCGCAGCATCCCAGCAGCCGACAGAAACGGTGTCGGATCGAGAATTATCCGACAGCGCTGGGTCGGTAGCCGGGGACTCGAGGCCTGCAGACTCCGGACGTTCGTATAGGAAGTATGCGGGAGTCAACGTACACGGAGCTTCCAGCGGCAATGCATCGTAAGTCCGCTACTGCACAGGCCTCGGGAACGGACGTGCTTTCCTTAATAGCACAGTTTATCGCAGCATCCCAGCATCAACTGAATCTGTCGCATATATTTTATCCGACGATGCTGGGTCGGGACGCTCCGCGGAAGCGGGTACGGACGTCCGAAAGTTTCATCCGGTCCGACGGGATACCGAAAGGGATTCGGTGGATTTCAAGCTTTCCCTTTCGGAACAACATATGCTGCGATGCCGGATAAGAAACTGATAGCGTCGGTGGACTTAGAAATTTTTGGTTCGGTTCAGGGACATCGTCCCTCAGTTCCGACATAGTCCAATAATGTCACACAAACTTTCGAATTATTGAACGACGCTATATATATTATTATTTTATGCTTGCTATCCAAGCATTTCTGGTTTCTTGTTCGAAGAGTTATGGAGATGTCTTTCAAAAGTGTGCCTCTGTCGTCATAGTTAATGAAGAGTTAGCGGCAATAAGTGCTCATGGAATATGTCTATCGCTTACGGAGTGACATTCGCTAGCTCACCCGGTGTAGCGTACATTCATCGAATGGTTCGGCTGCCGGGTTCGTCCGTTGCGGTCTAGGAAGGAGATTTGGGTGATGCGAGCACTTTAATTACTTTAGTACTCACCCATTGACGGCAGATTGAGGACAGATCGGAGGAAGCCAACAACATAGGGGACCGCATGTTGTGGTTCAGATATTTTACATTCGGAGCATATGTCCGTTGCTCGGGACGCTCCGTTATATTGACAGTCCGAGAGACTGTCTTTAATGCTTCCTCATCCTCACAGCAGGGCACACGACCGCACATTGGCTACGTGACCTCGAGTATCCGATCAGTTTCGGCATTCAGTGATTCCACAGCGAATAGGTCGTGCCATCCGGTAGCCAAGGGACACGAGGCCTATACACTCCGTTCGCTCGCATATTGGAAGTATGCACGGGGTAACGATCTCGGAGCTTCCTGCGGCAATGCATCGTAAGACCGCTGCTCCTCAGGCCTCAGTGACGGACGTGCTATCCGAGTTAGCACAGTTGTTTCGCAGCATCCCAGCAATTGACGGTTTCTCGGTCGAATCAGGAATTATCCGACGGCGCTGGGTCGGTGCGGTTGCATCAAGCTACGGACGACCGAACGCTTTATAGGGTCCAACAGGATGGCGAAAGGGATTCGAAAGATTTCGAGTTTTCCCTTTAGTAGTATCGGAAGATGCCTTTCATATCTTCTGGCATTTCTTCCAGTGATTATTTTTCGGACTTCATTGCTGCGATCTTGGATAAGAGACTTATAGCGTCATTGGACTCGGATTTTTCGATCGGTACAGGGACTTTGTCCCTGACTTACCGACGCAGTCCAATATTGTCATTACAACATGTGTTTTATTTTTCGACGCTATATATTTATATATATATACAAGACGGCTACTAAGCATGATAGTTTAGTTTCTTGTCCGCGTGGCTCATTTCTGCCATTTTATCTTTTTTTACATATAGTTTATTTTGGCAGAGCAGGGCATACCGAGAGTTCATATGCGTCTAGACGGTGTGATTAAAGACTGCATATATTCTTTTTCACCGTTTATGTCTTTTCCAATTTCAATGTTGGGAACGACATTATGTATATTAGACTTAACTTAGACGCTTTATTATACGTAATCCGCCTTACTGAGGCGTTATCATTACGTCTTCAAGAAAAGATTTACGGGATATTATTCTCAATGTAATTTCTTTTGAGGGCAGTAGTTTGTTCACGTATAACTCCGCCCTTCAGTGGCTGATTGGAGTTGGTTAGACGTGAGGCAGCCCTAGCTACATCCACGCGTGGATAGTAGGTTAAGAACTCTCTCAGAGTCGCTTCGTTCTCGGAGGAGCTTCTCTTCGACGGCAACTTTCCGGCAATCCATGAATTGCTTGATTTATACATTCTCTTGTCTATCTAGTGTTACAAGAGATTCAGACTGGGGCAAACATTCGGTGGTTGACTCAGAGAGTGCCGCCGCAGTTGCCAGACCCGAGTGTGGCTGTTATGACGGTTGCCAGTCAAACAGATTGGGATATATACTGATCCCTACGGATTCGAAGTGCCAGGGTCTTTGGGTTCCGCAGTCTTTTAGCTATCTGTTAACTTCCGCGGAATAATGTTTTTTAGGCTTGCTTTATGTCATTGCATGAACATTATTCAGAAACGCATGCCCAAATTCCTGTCCTTTAATTCGACAGTAGTGGCGTATCTCCGGAACCAGGGAGGCACTCTTTCGTTTCCGTTATTCAATTTAATGGAAAGAATCCGTCTGTTGGTTATAGTACACCAAGTTCAGTTTTGGTCCGTCATATTCTGGGTCGTCTGATTGTTTTATCGCACTCCCGTTCTCTTACGGGTCGCTTGTTGCTGTCAGAATGGACTCTCAACAAACAAGTATTCAATCAGATTTGCTATCTATGGGAGCGCCCAATGATGTTTTATTTATGACACAGCTGCCTAATCAATTGCAGACGTATGTGTTGGCTTGTCCAGATCTCTGAGCTAATACTGTTAACGCTCTATTGATCTATAGGACAGAATGATAGGATACGCGTATCCTCCGGCGCTGTTGTTTTTAGCAGGTATTGCTAAGATAAACAACCACAATACATTTCTGTTGATAGCATCTCTATCTTCACAGAGATCATGAGTAATTTACTCTCTTGTCTACTGTGGATCTTAACGTGAAATCTTCCTCTATGTGAGGATCTTTTTTCACTGGGTAAATCGTGTCATCTTTATCACAACCAGCAAGGTCGCAACCTTCATGTATTCCGTTGTGTGGTCCGTATTGCATTGTAAGCACTGTACTGGACGAGCTTTGGACGCGATTTCTTACTATAGGAGATCCTCTTCTTCGCTATTCTATGCGACTAAAGTGGAGGCTCTTCCGTCGTGGTGTAGGGATCATTATGTTCATATGGTTGATCCCTCCATACTACTCATTGCTATTTTTTAGTATACTTGTTTCACAAGATCTACTGCAGCCTGTTGTTATTTAGGTTATAGGTTTATGTTACCTCATACCTATGCACTCTACGATAGTTTACAATTGAGTCTTTTGTCTCTTTATCTAAGTCAGTTAGTAACTTTTTGATAAATAGACTTAGAATCTTTAGATTAAATTCCTATACGGATTTTAACTTCAGGTTCTTATTTAGCTAAGTAATCATTTGAGCCTCTGGAAACAGTAGTTTTCAAATTCTGACCTTTTAGACAGTAATTCTGTTGGTTTCTCTTTTACTGTAGAGTCAGTGAGTTTCATGCACTATCGATGGATGATTTTCACTTTCATAGTTTCGGAATCAATACTTCCGTTACTATTTAGGTTGGATTGTTGCATAAGAGTTAGGCTCCTATTATCCGGAACCTATTATTTTAAGGTCCTTCCGTCTTCGTATGGGCATAGGCCTTTACTCTTTCCGGGTACAGTTTATGTATTTATAAACAGATATCTGTTTATTACAAGGGCGTAAGCTTCTTCTGTCTTTGATGTCTAGTAGAAGGACGTTACGCTCCATTTTATTGTTAATGGATTCTATTAACTAGCGTACTGCTTATGGTATATCATTGGCTTAGCAGTTGTGCTTAAGATTTCGGCTCATGAAGTAAGAGTTCTTCTACTTCTTGGGCTTACATTAATAGTGTTCTATTATAGATTTTTGAAGGCTGCTCATTGCGCTCAGCCATCCATTCATGAATTTTATCTCAGAAATATCGAGTCCATTTCTGGAGGCCTCTATTGTTAGGTCTATTATCTACTGCTCAGAATGTCATTCACTTAACAGTTGCTACTATAGCTAGGTAGGCTGTCTGTTTCGGCAGTGTCTCCGTTCGGCTGCCCTCTTCGCTCTGGGCTATTTGACCCAGGGCAAGAAAAAGGGGGGGGAGGGTGTTCCCTTGGGTCACCTGTTTTTACTATGAAAACAAGGGGATACCTCCTCCGGAGTTAGTAATTCTGAGCTGTTATTGGGATGGTTGTTTAGTGAGAAGTTTAAGTTTATAAAATTCATTCAAGTCTTAGTTTTTAAAGTATAGCTTTTGAATATTGCATATGTCAACGGACATGATTATGCAATTCTCACACACTTTTAGGAGTATAAGAGTCTCTATTCTCTAGACTTACTTTATTATTGGCTTACTTTAAAAATTATTAGTATAAGGATTATTGGATATTAATAGAGTACATGGATGTATGAAGCTCAATTTTTGGAAGGTGTTGTATCTTTCTAATTTATCATAAATAAGAAAGATACATGTAAGGCCTATTACTTCTTTTCCCTACAGGGGATGACTCTATTTTATTTTATTGAGCGTATTCCATTTTGCTCTATGTCCTTGGCCCTCCAGCCTTTTTACTATTCAGCTATGTCTGGGTCATTGGTACAGTATAAAAATGTTAAAAAATTTATAGTAATTTATATATTTTTTATACTTACCAATGACCCAGACGGGGATGGCCCTCCCAGGAGTTGGGAACTCTTGCCTCCCCGCTGAGTACATAGCGCTTACCAGGCACTGGTTATTAGAATGATAAATGGCGCCAATTTCGGAACGTCCTTGACACTGCGCATGCGCAGTAGGGGCGAAGTGTGGAGGGCCTCTCAGGACATGTTTTCTTTAGTTTTAGATGCAAATTTTGGGGATTGGGGGGCAAAATTTGTGTTTGGCCCTATATTTTAAGAGTTAGCACCAGCTATGTCTGGGTCATTGGTAAGTATAAAAAATATATAAATTACTATAAATTTTTTAACTTTTTAATGAAATTATGTTAAGTTACCTATTTTCGAGGCAGCAGCCATTTTGTTGTCATTCTTGTTATCAAGTTACACTGATTTTTCCGTGTTTTTCTCTCCCCCTTTCCTTTAAGTCCCCTCTTACTATTCTCCCATGCTTTTGGCATATTTTCTGTAATTATTATTACTAAAATTTCTTGGGAGTTTTAGTTGAATAACAGAATGAATTCTGTTCTTTTCCCCATGTTTACGTCTTCACCTATGAGTGGTTAGGTGTTGTGTTCTGCATCTACCATCTGATGTTCTGCAGTTTCTTCCCTGGAAGTCTCTGTTTTGCATCAGATAGTGTATTATTGGTAACTGATTTCGGGCCTGGGTGCCTGGAGTCTTTTTTTAGTGTTTTTACACTTACTGTTTACTTTTACAACAGCCCTCTGTGTGAGGGGGGATTTCTTGAAAATAATTTCTTGATGTTAATTTAATCATAACTAGATACATTATTATTGTTCGTAAGTGTTGCATAAATTGTTTAAAATATTTTTAAAATTTTTGCCCACACTTAGGCTTGGGATCCATTGGGGCTCAACGTTACTTTTCAGAAACTTGGGCTGTTCTGAAAAAATATTTTTTCAAAATATTTTGATTTCAATTATTTTTTCTATGTTAATGGATCATATTATTATTATGTATTTTGATTGTCAGGGGTTGGTGCGAGTACCAGGACTTTGTTTTCTTTTCACATTGAAAGGATTTTGATCAATTGTAATAAGAGGAAGTCTTCCTCTGACTTTTATAATCATTCTATATGTAGTCAGTGTACTCGCACTAACTCCTGGTCTGTATGTGATAATTTCGATGACAACATGGGAAGCGTATGTCTCGGTATGTTAGTGGGGAATTGGACATTCCGGTCCTTTCCCCGCAGGGTCACTCTACTTTATCAATTTCTATTTCAGACGATCAAGATTAGGGTGATGTATCCATGACGTCTTCCAACAGTGTGCCTCCGTCGTCACAATTAATGAAGGGCTAGCGGAAAAGTGCTCATATAAATACGCCAATTGCCTAAGAGGACCCTAGTAGGTTCGACGGCCTTTGACGTCCGCTAGCTCGCCCGGTGTAGCATCCATTCATCGATTGGTTCGGCAGCCGGGTTCGTCCGTTGCGGTCTAGAAGGAGTTTTGGGGTGATGCGAGCACTATAAATCAACCAAATGCACACCCAGTGACGGCGGAATAGAGGGAGAACGGAGGAAGCCTTTTAGTCCGGTTCCTAGCTCGTTCAGGTCCATCCGGACGGCGAGCGAGAGAGGCCCCTCTCTCGTACAACAACATCTGGCCCCAGATGTGGTACAAAATGTTTCGCATTTGGAGCATACGTCCGCCGCTCGGGACGCTCCGACATATAGTCAGTCCGGAGTAGACTGTCAATAAGGCTTCCTCATTCTCATGGTAGCACACACGACCGCTCTTGGCAACGTGACCTCAGATATCCAGTCAGCTTCGCCAGTCAGAGAATCATCGGCGACCAGGTCACACCATCCGGTAGCCAGGGACACGAGGCCTGCAGACTCCGGACGTTCGCATAGGAAAGTGTGCGGGAGTCAACGTACACGGAGCTTCCGGCGGCAATGCATCGTAAGACCGCTACTGCACAGGCCTCGGGGACGGACGTGCTATCCTAAATAGCACAGCTTATCGCAGCATCTCAGCAACAACTGAATTTGTCGCATAATGTATTATCTGACGATGCTGGGTCGGGACGCTCCGCGGAAGCGGGTACGGACGTCCGAAAATTTCATCCGGTCCGACGGGATACCGAAAGGGATTCGGAGGATTTCGAGCTTTCCCTTTCGGAACAACATATGCTGTTGTGTATGTCATCTGACTTGATCTTCTACAGGTTCTTTCGTCGGACCAGAATGCTGCGATGCCGGATAAGAAACTGATAGCGTCGGTGGACATAGAAATTTTTGGTTCGGTTCAGGGACATCGTCCCTCAGTTCCGACATTGTCCAATAATGTCACACAAACTTTCGAATTATTGAACGATGCTATATATTTATTATTATATGCTTGCTTTTACCAAGCATTTCTGGTTTCTTGTTTGCAAAGTTACGGAGATGTCTTTCAAAAGTGTGCCTCTGTCGTCATAGTTAATGAAGAGCTAGCGGCAATAAGTGCTCATGGATTATGTCTATCGCCTAAGAGGTCCCTTGTAGGATCGACGGAGTGACATTCGCTAGCTCACCCGGTGTAGCGTACATTCATCGAATGGTTCGGCTGCCGGGTTCGTCCGTTGCGGCCTAGGAAGGAGATTTGGGTGATGCGAGCACTATAATAACCTTAGTACTCACCCAGTGATGGCGGATTGAGGACAGATCGGAGGAAGCCTGTTAGTCCGGTTCCTGGCTTGTCCAGGTCCATCCGGGCTGTGAGTGAGAGAGGTCCTTCTCTCGTCCAACAACATAGGGGACCGCATGTTGTGGTTCAGATATTTTACATTCGGAGCATATGTCCGCCACTCGGGACGCTCCGTTATATTGACAGTCCGAGAGACTGTCGATAATGCTTCCTCATCCTCACAGCAGTGCACACGACCGCACATTGGCTACATGACCTCGAGTATCCGACCAGTTTCGTCATTCAGTGATTCCACGGCGAACAGGTCACGCCATCCGGTAGCCAAGGGACACGAGGCCTATCCACTCCGTTCGCTCGCATAATAGTAGTATGCACGGGGTAACGATCACGGAGCTTCCAGCGGCAATGCATCGTAAGACCGCTTCTCCACAGGCCTCAGTGACAGACGTGCTATCCAAGTTAGCACAGTTTTTCGCAGCATCCCAGCAATCGACAGTTTCTCGGTCGGATCAGGAATTATCCGACGGCGCTGGGTCGGTGCGGTCCACGGTTGCATTAGGTTCGGACGACCGAACGCTTTATAGGGTCCGACAGGATGGCGAAAGGGATTCGGACGATTTCGAGTTTTCCCTTTCGGAACATCGGAAGCTGCCATACATTTCTTCCGGCATTATCTTCCAGTGGTTGTTCCTTCGGACTACATTGCTGCGATGTTGGATAAGAGACTTATAGCGTCATTGGACACGGAATTTTGGATCGGTTCAGGGACATTGTCCCTGACTTACCGACACAGTCCAATAATGTCATTAGAACATGTGTATTATTTATCGACGCTATATATATATATATAAGCTTGCTACCAAGCATGATAGTTTAGTTTCTTGTCCGCAATGCTCAATTCTGCCTTTTATCATTTATAGGAATAATTTATTTTGGCAGAACAGGGCATACCGAGAGTTCATATGCATCTAGACGGCGTGGTTAAAGACTGCAAATTATCTTTTTCGCCTTTTATGTCTTTTCCAACCACAATGTTGGAAACGACAATGATGTCTAATAGACTTAACTTAGACGCTTTGTCATACGTAATCCTCCTTACTGAGGCGTTATCGTTACGTCTTCAAGAGAAAGAATTCCGGGATATGATTCTCAATGGGATTTCTTTTGAGGGCAGTAGTTTGTTCACGTATAACTCCGCCCTTCAGTGGCTACCTGGAGTTGGTTAGACGTGACGCAGCCCTAGCTACATCCACGCACGTGGATAGTAAGGTGAAGAACTCTCTCAGAGTCACTTCGGTCTCGGAGAAGCTTCTCTTCGACGGCAACTTTTCAGCAATCCATGAATTGCTCGATTTACACGTTCTCTTGTCTATCTAGTGTAGCAAGAGATTCAGACTGGGGCAAACATTCGGTGGTTGACTCAGAGAGTGCCACTGCAGTTGCCGGATCCGAGTTTTATAATTATGACGGTTGCCAGTCAAACAGGTTGGGATGCAATATTGATCCCAACGGATTCGAAGTGCCAGGGTCTTTGGGTTCCGCAGTCTCTAGGCAAGCACTTATCTTCCACGGAATAATGTTTTTTTAGGCTTGTTTTATGTCATTGGATGAACATTATTCAGAAACGCATGTCCAATTCTGTCCGATAATACGACAGTAGTGGCGTATCTCCGGAACCAGGGAGGCACTCATTCGTTTCCGTTATTCTATTTAATGGAAAGAATCCTTCTGTTTGTTATAGTACACCAAGTTCTGCTTCGGTCCGTCATATTCCGGACTCCCTTTCACTTATGGGTCGCTTGTTGCCGTCAGAATGGACCCTCAACAAACAAGTATTCAATCAGATTTGCTATCAGTGGGAGCGCCCAATGATAATTTATTTACGACACAACTTGCTAATCAATTGCAGACGTATGTGTTTACATGTCCGGATCTCTGAGCTTATGTTGTTAACGCTCTTTTGATCTAATAGGACGGAATGATAGGATATGCGTATCCTCCTGCGCTGTTGTTTCAGCAAGTATTGCTAAGATAAACAACCACAATACATTTCTGTTGATAGCATCTCTGTCTTCACAGAGACCGTGGGTAAATTTACTCTGAGGTCTACTGTGGGACTTAACGCGAAAACTTCCTCCATGAGAGGATCTTTTTTTGCTGAGAAAAATCGTGTCATCTTCATCACAACCCGCAAGGTCTCAACCTTCACTTATTCCGTTGTGTGGTCCTTATTGCATTGTAAGCATTGTACTGGACGAGCTTTGGACGTGATTTCTTACTGTAGGAGAACCTCTTCTTCGCTATACTATGCGGCTAAAGTGGAAGCTCTTCCGTCGTTGGTGTAGGGATCACTATGTTGATATTGTTGATCCCTCCATACTAGTCATTGCAACTTTCTAGTATACTTGTTTGACAAGATCTACTGCAGCCTGTTACTATTAAGGTTATAGGTTTATGTTATCTCATACCTATGCACTCTATGATAGTTTACAATTGAGTCTTATGTCTCTTTATCTAAGTCAGTTAGTAACTTTTCGATAAATAGACTTAGAATCATTAGATTAAATTTCTATACGGAATTTAACTTCGGTTCTTATTTAGCTAAGTAATCATTTGAGCCTCTGGAAACAGTAGTTTTCAAATTCTGACCTTTTAGACAGTAATTCTGTTGGCTTCTCTTTTACTGAAGAGTCAGTGAGCTTCATGCACTATCGGTGGATGATTCTCACTTCCGTAGTTTCGGAATCACTACTTCCTTTACTATTTAGGTTGGATTTTTGCATAAGAGTCAGGCTTCTAATAAATATCCGGAACCTATTGTTATTAAGGTCCTTCTGTCTTCGTACGGGCATAGGCCTTTACTCTGTCCGGTTAGAGTTATGTATTTATAAACAGATATCTGTTTATTACTACGGGCGTAAGCTTCTTCTGTCTTTGATGCCTAATAGAAGGACGTTACGCTCCATTCTATTGCTAATGGATTCAATTAACTATCGATACTGCTTATGGTATATCATTGACTCAGCAGTTGTGCTTGAGATTTCAGCTCATGAAGTAAGAGTTCTTCTACATCTTGGGCTTACATTAATAGAGTCGCTATTATAGATTTTTGAAGGCTGCTCATTGCGCTCAGCCATCCTCATTCATGAATTTTTATCTCAGAAATATCGAGTCCATTTCTGGAGGCCTCTATTGTTAGGTCTATTATCTACTGCTCAGAATGTCATTCACTTAACAGTTGCTACTATAGCTAGGTAGGCTGTCTGTTTCGGCAGTGACTCCGTTCTGCTGCCCTCTTCGCTCTGGGCTATTTGACCCAGGGCAAGAAAAAAGGGAAGGGGGGGGGGAGGGTGTTCCCTTGGGTCACCTGTTTTACTATGAAAACAAGGGGATACCTCTTCCGGAGTTAGTTATTCTGAGCTGTTATTGGGATGGTTGTTTAGTGAGAAGTTTAGGTTTTAAAAATTCATTCAGGTCTTAGTTTTTAAAGTATAGCTTTTGAATATAGCATGTGTCAACGGACGTTATTATACAATCCTCAGACACTTTTAAGGAGTATAAAGAGTCTTTATTCTCTAGACTTACTTTATTTATTGGCTTACTTTAAAAATTATTAGTATAAGGATTATACTAGATATTAATAGAGTACAAGGATGTATGATGCTCAATTTTGGAAGGTGTTGTATCTTTCTAATTTATCATAAATAAGAAAGATACATGTAAGGCCTAATACTTCTTTTTCCCTAGAGGGGATGACTCTATTTTATATAATTGAGCGTATTCCAACTTGCTCTATGTCCTTGGCCCTCCAGCCTTTTTACTATTCAGCTTTGTCTGGGTCATTGGTACAGTATAAAAATGCTAAATAATTTATAGTAATTTATATATTTTTTATACTTACCAATGACCCAGACGGGGATGGCCCTCCCAGGAGTTGGGAACTCTTACCTCCCCGCTGAGTACATAGCGCTTACCAGGCACTGGTTATAAGAATGATTTATGGCGCCAATTTCGGAACGTCCTTGACACTGCGCATGCACAGAAGAGGTGAAGTGTGGAGGGCCATTCTGGACATGTTTTTTTTGGTTTTAGATGCAAATTTTGGGGATTGGGGGGCAAAATTTGTGTTTGGCCCTATATTTTAAGAGTTAGCACCAGCTATGTCTGGGTCATTGGTAAGTATAAAAAATATATAAATTACTATAAATTTTTTAACTTTTCTGAATCGCATTTTATTATCTTCTGCAATTGTTCAATTGTTAATGTAAAATGATGTCGATGATACCATTCAATAAAGTTGAGAAACAACCACAATGTGTATTCCTAATCTCTCTAGAAGCCCCTTTACGGGATATACGTGTTCAACGAAAGTAAAGCTTACAACTGAGCACACTTGCAGCAATCGCCAGTCCATACCGGAAAAGTGAAGGATGCACTCCATTGACTCAGGTCGCAGTAAAATTACCAGTCGCACGCACTTGGCCGGTAAACGTGGCTCTGAGAGCCACGTTTACTGCCCAAGTGTGCGTGACTGGTAATTTTACTGGGACTCCAGTCAACGAAGTTTAACACTTTGAAAAATGTTCAGTTTAATGTAGTTCTTTCGAGCCTCGACTTGTCTTGTAGTGCACGGTATTACAATCGGAATCGGCATCAGAATTGGCCGATTGTGGGCTCAAATAACCGGTAATTGGTCAGCGATCATTTTTGGTAATCGGTTGGACACTACATTCAACTGATTATGAATATTCACAAGTTGTAAGTTCATAATGATAGTGTTAATGGAAACATTAAACAACCTGGCTTCAAGTTTAACTTTTATCTCTCTCTGGAATCTATAGAAATATACAGAACCACACATAGGTTTGAATGGGTTAAGAATTATTGCATGAGATTGCTTTAGCCCAGGATATCATGAGAGCCAAAGGAATCACCTCATCCGTCCGTCCATCCGTAGACATAAGTTTGTCCAGAGATTTTCTTAGACGTTTATGGACCAATCTGCTTGGAACTTGGTTTGAATGTTCACCATCATGGGAACCTGTGCATCTGCGATTATAGTTCTGGTCGGAATATTTTTGCCAGAATGATGCCCCATTTCAACTTGAAAAAGCAGGCTTAGAATTTTGTCTGGAGATTTTCTCAGATGTTTATGGGGCGATTCCTTTGAAACTTGGTACACCTGAATGAGGTCGCCTGTGGGTTACCTCAGAAGTGTGTTTTCTCTCCAGAGATCGTTCATTGTGGTTCGATTGGACATGTGTTTGTTATATATTATATCCCCGGTTTTTGACATATCTGCGTACGCCGTCTAGTGCTGCCGTGGTTAAGACTTTTTTCTGACCGGTTAACCAGCGTGTTTGACCGTGGTTAACTGTGGTTAACCGCATTTAAGGTACCTATATTTGTAGTGTGTTCTTGCTTCAACTGTAACTATTATATCGGGCCGGCCAATGTTATTTACATTGACCATACATAATAATAAAAAAGTATTCTATTTAGTCGTTGTTGTTCAATCGCCCATGTGTTTACATCAGTGTGTGTACCGGAAATCAACAGGTTTGTGGGGCCAATATGGATGAAACCATAAAAAATACAAAATCATCAAAATAACAACGAAAAAATAAATAATAACACATTAAATGTTTGCCAGCAATACCTGGAGAGATGTATTTATTCCATGAACTCCAATTCACTATGTGTAATGTCCGGTTATAAATTACGCACACGTGCACCAGGTGAAGTTAGTTTCAACAGCACCAACAATGGTTAAGTGGGACAACAATTTGAAAACAATTTGTGCTGTAACCTGCGCATTTGTTGTATTTTTATTGGTTTTTCCAGAACATTCTCGCGTTCAGGAAAAACCAACTTAATCACAACAACTGCGCAGGTTACGGCGCAAATGGTGCTCTGATTCTGAAACTATGAACTTTCAGTCACAAACGAGCGTTGGATTTTCTTGACAGGGATGCAGAAAGACATTGGGGTGATAAACAAACAACAAAAAACAAATAAATGCAAGTATTTTTTAAATCTTTAGTAATAATTTTCCTTTATTCTTTTATCTTATTCACCCACGTGGTAACTCGTCAAAACTTACCTATTTCCATTGCATCCCAAACTGCCCCAAATTGGCAAAACGTAACTTGCAACTAATTCTTTTTGACTGCATATATTTAAAAGTGGGGGGTGCGACTTATACATGGGCTTTAGGCAAAAGGGAGGAATTCCAAGTGTGAGTTTGGGGTGTGACTTATACACGGGGGCGACTTATACACGGACATATACGGTGAGTATAGTGAATGTAAGGTTAACCGGTTAAAACATTTTCTTGACCGGTCAAAGTTTTAACCACAGGTTAACCGGTTATCCAGATAACCGTGGCAGCACTAACGCCGTCTATGGTGTACGTTATATAGCAGGCAATATTAATTACCAAGATCATCGCTATAGCCTTAACTTCTGAAGTGGCGTCAAGCACCATTTATTAATTACCTGAGTGCCTGTTCAACGAATATTTATATTGTTTTTTGGTACCGCTTTTACTGATTCCAGAGCACCCCTCTTTCTTTTTGAAAATTCCTTCAATAGAAAGGGGAGGGGGAGGATAGGTATGTAACTATGAAGGAAGCTGTTTTGTCCGTAATTATATTCTGCATACAGCTGGAGTTTTATTGTGTATGGCATATGTTTGTGGGGGATTGTCTCTCATTCTCAGATACGCCATCCTAATTTTTTGGGGCTTAGTCCGGACTAGCCTTAAAAATTAGGAACTTGTTACATCCTAATTAGCATAGTCTTCATGCTTAGAATAATGAATTACTTAAATTGGGCTCCTTATTTAGGATATGTCTCCTCTGTTACTGGAAAGAGAGACATACATGTAATTCCTAATAATTTTAATTTCCTTTCAACTTGGATTACAGGATTGGAACTATGTTGATCTACTAATTATGAAGTCCTAGGCCCTCCACCTTTTTATGATTCAACTAGTCTGGGCCATTGGGTTATAGTATAAGAATATTATAAATTCATAGTAATTTGTATATTTTTTAAACTTACCAATGGCCCAGACGGAGATGGCCCTCCCATGAGTGGCCACTCATTCCTCTCCGCTGAATTATTATGTAGTACTCTCTTCTACAAAGAATGATGATGGCACCAATTCCGGTCGCTTCCTGACATCTGCACATGCGCAGAGAGTAAATGTATGGAGGGCCAGATAGGACTTTTAATTTTTGGTTTTGCATGCAAATTTTGGGGATTGGGGGGCAAAATTTGTGTTTGGCCCTAGATATTTTTGAGTTAGCACCAGCTAGTCTGGGCCATTGGTAAGAATAAAAAATATACAAATTACTATGAATTTATAATTTTCTGAACCGATGGTCTGATTTGAACTAAATTTGGTATGTGGTATAATTGGGTCATAAGCACTTCATTCGTGCAGAAAAAGAAATTCCCACATCCCTATGGGAGCCATCGATTATGTTAGGGTGTTCTGTAGAGGGCATCGAAAAAATGCTGAGTCAGCATATTTGCAAAAATTTAAAAAAATCTTTTCTCCAGAACCAATGGTCGGACTCTTTTGATATTCGGTATACAGCATCCTTAGGGGGGTCAGATACAAGTTTGTTAAAATGAAACCCATGGGTTCATATCTGGGCTCAATACAGGAGCCCAGATTTATAACTTGGGGCAATATGGGGAATATTCTTTAAAAATCTTCTTCTTCAGAACCACTAGTCAGAATCTTTTGATGTTTGGTATACATCATTGTTATGAGGGTCAGATTCAAGAATCTTCAAACTAGTGATGAACCGATATGGTAAACAAACCATCGACCGATACCGATGTTAAAAAATTAATAATCGGCCCGATACCGATTCCGATGTTTTAAATTCCATGAAAATGCATGATCGAACCCTGCAAAGTTGCAATTAGAATGTCAAAGCGGGGTTGTGTTTCTTGGTTCTTGGTCAACTCGCCACCAAATCAACTCCCCAGACAATTTATCCGATCGTTTTGTGCAGTCCATTCCTCAGTGGGAAGAACGGAATCACCCGTGTCAGATTGACTCTCCCTGCATGGAATACTACATATTCTCCCAATAAGATTAAATCCTATATACATGTATTTAAAACTCATAGCAATCCTGTGGGAACTCGTACACAGATCGACAGACACTGTCCTGACTCTGGATAAATCCGACTTATTCCTTTCTTCTCATGCCAGTCATAAGGCCAATATTCAATATGTACGTTCAGAATAGATCTCTCCATTTGACCATTTTGAAAATCACGTGATTCTGCCCCACCATGGAATGGGGCTGGACTTTTCGTACACTTGTAGGACGTTTCGTGCACAAGCTACGACGTTTCGTACAATGGGGGTCTGACTTCCTTGAGCCAAGTAAAGATAACAACCCCGTATGTAAAAATAATGTATACTGGATTATAATACCTTACAGTCTATTATTTCATATAAAAAATACTTAAAAACCACAAAAACTTGCCTGTGTTCTAGTGATGATATATGTACGAAATGTCTTGTATACGAAAGTCAGTATACGAAATGGGATCAACGACAACCCGCCCCAGGGACAAACTGTCTGATGCCTATTTTTGGGGCGGGTTGTTCCACTTTTTGGGGCGGGTTGTCCCGATTTTTTTCTGATTTTTGAAGAAAAAGTTTTTGGGGATACATGTAGTAATATATAAAACAAATTTTTACTCACTTTTTTATCGAAAAATTATCCAATTTTATCGAAAATTATCCACAGTGATCCTATTAAAACATCCCAGAATGACTGAATTAAACTAATAATAGTTGTATACTGAATTTGTTGCATGTAGAGACGAGTCAGAAGTGGAGTGTTGTTTTAGTCATGTTGTTTCAGTCGGTACCCTCTAAGGGGAATGATATTTGTTTGATGAGAAAAAATCAAATGAACAGACATGTCGTTTCAGCGTGATATGGATTCATCACAGCGTTGATCACTTTTCCTTTATCTAAAACTAATAAGACAATAAATGTGCCTTTTAAGCTGTCCACAATCATTGACTTAGATGAAGCCATGGACACGTCCGAGACAACAAACAGTCAAGCCACTGAAACATCCATTAATGAGACTCCCACAGATACCATTACCACAGATACTTCTGATAATAATAATTCATTCGGAATTATTCCTGATATTACTTTTAATATCATCATAATTAAGTCCAATAAACAAATCAATTGTCCGCTAATTAATAATGATCATATTATAAGTAATAACAGCTGAATAGTTCATTTGTTATTACTTATAATCCAATCATAGTCCAATACCATAGTCAAATAGCTCATAACTGTGGCGCATGAAAAACTTGGGGCAAGTTGTCCCAGGGCGGATTGTCCCAGCTGGTTTCGGCCTTCGGGGGGTTTGTGACGTTTCGGCCTTGAGAGTTGAGACGTTTCGGCCTGGGATGTTTCGGCCGGGACGTTTCGGCCCCATAATTATATAAAAGGCCGAAACGTCTCACATTGGGAGGCCGAAACATCTTACTTTTTAAGCTTTTGCCAAGTCATTTCGGCCCCAATAAATAAATATTTGCGTAAGACGCAATAAATATTTTCAAATATAATTCAACATTTACACCTCTGGAGTTTTTTTTCACAGCTCAGTACATAATTAAACACAATGACAAGCTGTCAGCTGTCACCCATATAGATGATTCTTGAGTTTGGTTTTCACAATTCAGTTTGTTTTGAAAAACAGCAAACCATCATATGTCAAACTTGAAAAACGACTGAAGGAAGCTTGGGGTAAATGGGAGCATACACCCCCTCCCCCCCCCCCCCCCCCCATCACCCGACACTCTCTAAAATGAATTTCTCGTAACCTCGTTGTTTGGCAGTGACTAAAATAAGCTACAATTATTCGATTTTTTACTGATTTCATTTAATTTAATAAATTGCCAGATTATGCCCAGATAAGTCTGTACCATTGTTATTTATATTTTGTCTCAAGTAATAATTTGCGTAATTATTCATTGAAGTGGCTCCATTCAGCTTTTTCCACGAATAAACGAAAAATTATTTAATTTTTTACGAGATTTTGTTTAATTTAATATATTGCTAGATAAGTCTAAATTTGTCGCATAAGTATTCATTGAAAGGCTTCAATGAATCAACGCAAAATTATTTCAATTCTATCAGATTTAATATAATTTAATGCATTTCTAGATAAGACTTAACCCTAATTTTTATATATTATCTGTCACAAATAATTTCGTGTTTATTCATTGAAAAAGCTCCACTGCAGCGTTTTTAACGAATAAACGCATATTATTACACTTTTTCAGATTTAATATTATTTATGTCGTATAAACCCATCTTCTTTCGAATTAGTGAAATAAAATTCAGGCAGAAAATCAGTATACACACATTGTCAGAGCATTCTTCGGCTGAATCTATTTTATTTACTTTGTCCCTCCATCCTCTTTCTTCGAGGCCGAAACGTCCCAGGCCGAAAAGTAACGTCCCAGGGCCGAAACGTCTCAAGGCCGAAACGTCCCGATCCCGTTTCGGGTGGGTTGTGTCGTTCCCTACGAAATGCCTGTGAACGAAACGACACTAATCCTCCATGGAATGCGCACGGTGTATTGTTTCCAAAGAAGCTGCCTTGTATAGTTTACTTCAATTGTCTCCCACCAGATTTTTTTCGTAATACAGTACTTATGAATAAATGAAAAATGAAACCGGCACCGACAGTCTGACACTATTTGTTTTAATAAGAATTGTGCGATTTCCAAAATGGAGTAATATAGGAAAGCTAAATTTTAAACAATGATGACTGATGTCACAACTTAAGAAACTGGGCCGAGATTTCCAGGTAATAAGAATCATACATAACCGTGTGACAAACTGAAATTGCGGTTTAACTTTAAATTATTCATAGAATGTTAAAATGCACAAAATTTTAGAATCAGTAGTGTTGACACGTTCCCTGGACGTTTCAGGTGTAAACACTCTTTTCGACGATATGGCCGTGAGTAAAAAAAAAAAACGACCGTTTATTTTTACCTTGTAACAATCGGTGCACCACTATCGGCAAATGATGCCCTTTTTGCCGATGCCGATGATTCACCTATTACCCCATTATCGGCCGATGCCGATAATAGGTTCATCACTAGTTCAAACCAAGTCCCCTAGGTTAATATTTGAGCTTTCTATGGAAGCACAAATTTTAACTTAGTTCAATATGGCGGATAATTTTTTAAAATCTTCTTCTTCAGATCCACCAGCCAGAATGCATTCATATTTGATATTCATGATCTCTAAGGTGTTCAGATTCAAGTTTGTTCAAATCGGGTCCGTATGTATATATTTGGGCTCGCTATGAAAGTCCAAATTTTAACATAGTGCAATACGAGGAAATTTTTAAAAAATCTTCTTCAGATCCACCAGTCGGAATACTTTCATATTTGGTATACAGCATCTCTAGGGAGGTCAGATTCAAGTTTGTTCAATTCGAGTGCCTGGTTTAATATTTGGGCTCCATATGGGAACCTGAAATTTAACTTAGTACAATATAAGGGAATTTCTTCAAAAATCTTCTTCAGATTCACTTGTCGGAATCCTTTCATATTTGATTTGTAACATCTCTAGGGGAGTCAGATTCAAGTTCGTTCAAATTGGTTCCCTGGGTTAATAATTGGGCTCCCTATGGTAGCCCGAATTTTAGCTTAGTGCAACATGAGGAAATTTCTTTAAAAATCTTCTTCTTCAGATCCACTAGTCAGAATGCTTTCATATTTGGTGTACAACATCTCTAGGGGAAAGGGGGGGGGGGGGGGGGGGGGGGGCAGATTCAAGTTTGTTCAAATCGGGTCTGTAGGTTTGTATTTGGGCTCACTATGGTAGCCCAATATATTAACTTAATGCAATATAAAGAAATTTCTTTAAAAATTTTCTTTTTCAGATTCAACAGCCAGAATGCTTTCATATTTGGTATACAATATCTCTAGGGAGGACAGATTCAACTTTGTTCAAATCGAGAGCCTGGGGTTAATATTTGGGCACCCAATGGGAGCCAAAATTGGCCATGTAAATGAATTAGAAATGTATTCAGTTCCCTCTAGAGGTGTGTAACTAAGATTAATCCACATAGGTTGTATCAAGGGGCTTCATAGGGGAGCTCCACATTTTACATTATGATCAACTGAAGAAAAGACATGATGCTCAGACTATTTGTCACTCCTGAGGGGCTCAAGGATTGACAATGTATCCTATGAAGATGAATTGCTTAATGTAGACTCATTCTTGGACTCTTGTTTTTCCATCACTTTGAATATTTATTATACCCCCCGCAAACAAAGTTTGGGGGTATATAGGAATCACCCTGTCCGTCCATCCGTCCGTCCGTCCATCCGTCCGGGCCAACTTTGGGGGTTTAGGGAATATTATTATTAGGGGCTACCTCCAAACTAAGGTAGTGTTAGGGTTAGGTGTGGTGTGGGGTTAGAGTTAGGGGTAGCCCCAGAGTAGGGCTTAAGGTTGGGGGGAGGGTTAGGTCCGGGGGAGGGGGGGGGTAGGGTTGAGGTCAGGGGTTGGGTTTTAGTTTTAGTAGCCCCTAAACCAAAAAATAGCTCCTAATCCTATTGGTTTGGCTAGGGTGGGGTTGGGTCAGGGGTGGGGGTAGGGGTAGCCCCAGAGTAGGGCTTTCAGGTTGGGGGGGTTAGGTCCCGGTGGTGGGTGGGGTTAGGGTCAGGGGTGGGCTTTTAGGGTTCAGGGTCAGGGTGGTGTAGGGGTAGGGTTAGGGTGTGGTTTTTGGGTGGAGGGGTGGAGTTAGGGTTAAATATAAGTTCTAGGGTGGAGGGGGTGGGGTTCTAGGTAAAATAAGGTTTTGGACTTACAAAATGTTTTTTTGGTAGCCCATAAACCCGAAATGTTGGAGTGTCCGTCCGTCTGTCCATCCATCCATCCTTATAAGCCCAACTCCTCCTAAACCGTTTCAAGAATTTTCATGAAACTTTACACAATGGAAGAACTCCATATGAAGATGTGCATGAAGCAATATAATTCCGTTCTGACATTTCCAAGGGGAGATAATCTAACTTATACATTTCAGGTGTGGGGGGTATCACTTTGTGAGCTTGCTCACAGTACCTCTAGTTTTCACAGATATTATCCCCAAAATTAATAATGAATTCAAATTCAAATAAACATAATATTTATATCTTAACCCTCTTAAGATCTAAATATTTTTATACTGTACCAATGACCCAGACATAGCTGGTGCTAACTCTTAAAATATAGGGCCAAACACAAATTTTGCCCCCCAATCCCCAAAATTTGCATCTAAAACTAAAGAAAAAATGTCCTGAGAGGCCCTCCACACTTCGCCCCTACTGCGCATGCGCAGTGTCAAGGACGTTCCGAAATTGGCGCCATTTATCATTCTAAGTTTGGCCCTTCATCAGTTAACATCTGACTGATCTTTGTGCTTTTAAATCTCAGTTTAAATGATGCCAGACACATAAATATTAGTGAAATGGTGATTCTAAGGAGGATAGAAAAGGAGGAGAGGAAAAGAATGTGTGACAGAATATTATCAGGGCTGTAACTTAAAATTTTTTAATGAAATTATGTTAAGTTACCTATTTTCAAGGCAGCAGCCATTTTGTTGTCATTCTGATTATTTAGTTACACTGTTTTTACAAGTGTTTTTCCTCTCTCCCTGTCCTTTAAGTTCCCCCTTGCTATTCTCCCATGCTTTTGGCATAATTTCTGTAATTATTATTACTAATATTTCTTGGGAGTTTAGCTGAATAACAGAATGAATTCTGTTCTTTCCCCATGTTTACGTCTTCACCTACGGGTGGTTAGGCGTTGTGTTCTGCATCTACCATCTGATGTTCTGCAGTTTCTTCCCTGGAAGTCTCTGTTTTGCATCAGATGGTGTATTTTTGGTAACTGATTTCGGGCCTGGGTGCCTGGAGTCTTATTTTAGTGTTTTTACACTCATTGTTTACATTTACAACAGCCCTCTGTGTGAGGGGGGGATTTCTAAATAATAATATCTTTATGTTATTTCAATCATAACTAGATACATTATTTATTGTTCGTAAGTGTTGAATAAATTGTTTAAAATATTTTTAAAATTTTTGTCCACACTTAGGCTTGGGATCCATTGGGGCTCAACGTTACTTTTCAGAAACTTGGGCTGTTCTGAAAAAATATTTTTTCAAAATATTTTGATTTCAATTATTTTTTCTATATTAATGGATCATATTATTATTATGTATTTTGATTGCCAGGGGTTAGTGCGAGTACCAGGACTTGTTTTCTTTTCACATTGAAAGGATATTGATCAATTGTTTTAAGAGGAAGTCTTCCTCTGACCTTATTATCATTCTTTATGTGGTCAGTGTACTCGCATTAACTCCGGTTCTGTATCGTATGATTTCGATGACAATATGGGAAGCGTATGTCACGGTATGTTGTTGGGGATTTGGACACTCCGGTCCTTTCCCCGCAGGGTCACTCTACTTTATCAATTTCTATTTCAGACGATCAAGATTAGGGTGATGTATCTGTGATGTCTTCCAACAGTGTGCCTCCGTCGTCACAATTAATGAAGGGCTAGCGGAAAAGTGCTCATGTAATACGCCAATTGCCTAAGAGGACCCTAGTAGGTTCGACGGCCTTTGACGTCCGCTAGCTCGCCCGGTGTAGCGTCCATTCACCGAATGGTTCGGCAGCCGGGTTCGTCCGTTGCGGTCTAGAAGGAATTTTGGGGTGATGCGAGCACTATAAAATTAACTTAATGCACACCCAGTGACGGCGGATCGGAGGGAGAACGGAGGAAGCCTTTTAGTCCGATTCATAGCTCGTTCCGGTCCATCCGGACGGCAAGCGAGAGAGGCCCCTCTCTCGTTCAACAACATCTGGCCCCAGATGTTGTGGTACAAATGTGTCGTTAGCGGAGCATACGTCCGTCGCTCGGGACGCTCCGTTGTATAGGCAGTCCGCTGAGACTGCTAAGGCTTCCTCTTCTCGTCAGCGCACACGACCGCACCTTGGCTGCGTGACCGCCGATATATTACCAGCTTCGCCGATCAAGGATTCTTCGGCGACCAGGTCACACCATCCGGCAGCCAGGGATTCGAGACCGATGGACTCCGGACGTTCGCATAGGAAAAGTATGCGGGAGCCATCTGATGCGGAGCTGCCCTCGGCGAAGCAGCGATAGACTGCGCCTCCGCAGGTCTCGACGCCGGACATTCTTGTGCACATAGCACAGCTTATCGCAGCATCCCAGCAGCCGACAGAAACGGTGTCGGATCGAGAATTATCCGACAGCGCTGGGTCGGTAGCCGGGGACTCGAGGCCTGCAGACTTCGGACGTTCGCATAGGAAGTATGCGGGAGTCAACGTACACGGAGCTTCCAGCGGCAATGCATCGTAAGTCCGCTACTGCACAGGCCTCGGGAACGGACGTGCTTTCCTTAATAGCACAGTTTATCGCAGCATCCCAGCATCAACTGAATCTGTCGCATATATTTTATCCGACGATGCTGGGTCGGGACGCTCCGCGGAAGCGGGTACGGACGTCCGAAAGTTTCATCCGGTCCGACGGGATACCGAAAGGGATTCGGTGGATTTCAAGCTTTCCCTTTCGGAACAACATATGCTGCGATGCCGGATAAGAAACTGATAGCGTCGGTGGACTTAGAAATTTTTGGTTCGGTTCAGGGACATCGTCCCTCAGTTCCGACATAGTCCAATAATGTCACACAAACTTTCGAATTATTGAACGACGCTATATATATTATTATTTTATGCTTGCTATCCAAGCATTTCTGGTTTCTTGTTCGAAGAGTTATGGAGATGTCTTTCAAAAGTGTGCCTCTGTCGTCATAGTTAATGAAGAGTTAGCGGCAATAAGTGCTCAGGGAATATGTCTATCGCTTACGGAGTGACATTCGCTAGCTCACCCGGTGTAGCGTACATTCATCGAATGGTTCGGCTGCCGGGTTCGTCTGTTGCGGTCTAGGAAGGAGATTTGGGTGATGCGAGCACTTTAATTACTTTAGTACTCACCCAGTGACGGCAGATTGAGGACAGATCGGAGGAAGCCAACAACATAGGGGACCGCATGTTGTGGTTCAGATATTTTACATTCGGAGCATATGTCCGTTGCTCGGGACGCTCCGTTATATTGACAGTCCGAGAGACTGTCTTTAATGCTTCCTCATCCTCACAGCAGGGCACACGACCGCACATTGGCTACGTGACCTCGAGTATCCGATCAGTTTCGGCATTCAGTGATTCCACAGCGAATAGGTCGCGCCATCCGGTAGCCAAGGGACACGAGGCCTATACACTCCGTTCGCTCGCATATTGGAAGTATGCACGGGGTAACGATCTCGGAGCTTCCTGCGGCAATGCATCGTAAGACCGCTGCTCCTCAGGCCTCAGTGACGGTCGTGCTATCCGAGTTAGCACAGTTGTTTCGCAGCACCCAGCAATTGACGATTTCTCGGTCGAATCAGGAGTTATCCGACGGCGCTGGGTCGGTGCGGTCCGCGGTTGCATCAAGCTACGGACGACCGAACGCTTTATAGGGTCCGACAGGATGGCGAAAGGGATTCGAAAGATTTCGAGTTTTCCCTTTAGTAGTATCGGAAGATGCCTTTCATATCTTCTGGCATTTCTTCCAATGATTATTTTTCGGACTTCATTGCTGCGATCTTGGATAAGAGACTTATAGCGTCATTGGACTCGGATTTTTCGATCGGTACAGGGACTTTGTCCCTGACTTACCGACGCAGTCCAATATTGTCATTACAACATGTGTTTTATTTTTCGACGCTATATATTTATATATATATACAAGACGGCTACTAAGCATGATAGTTTAGTTTCTTGTCCGCGTGGCTCATTTCTGCCATTTTATCTTTTTTTACATATAGTTTATTTTGGCAGAGCAGGGCATACCGAGAGTTCATATGCGTCTAGACGGTGTGATTAAAGACTGCATATATTCTTTTTCACCGTTTATGTCTTTTCCAATTTCAATGTTGGGAACGACATTATGTATATTAGACTTAACTTAGACGCTTTATTATACGTAATCCGCCTTACTGAGGCGTTATTATTACGTCTTCAAGAAAAGATTTACGGGATATTATTCTCAATGTAATTTCTTTTGAGGGCAGTAGTTTGTTCACGTATAACTCCGCCCTTCAGTGGCTGATTGGAGTTGGTTAGACGTGAGGCAGCCCTAGCTACATCCACGCGTGGATAGTAGGTTAAGAACTCTCTCAGAGTCGCTTCGTTCTCGGAGGAGCTTCTCTTCGACGGCAACTTTCCGGCAATCCATGAATTGCTTGATTTATACATTCTCTTGTCTATCTAGTGTTACAAGAGATTCAGACTGGGGCAAACATTCGGTGGTTGACTCAGAGAGTGCCGCCGCAGTTGCCGGACCCGAGTGTGGCTGTTATGACGGTTGCCAGTCAAACAGATTGGGATATATACTGATCCCTACGGATTCGAAGTGCCAGGGTCTTTGGGTTCCGCAGTCTTTTAGCTATCAGTTAACTTCCGCGGAATAATGTTTTTTTTTTTAGGCTTGCTTTATGTCATTGCATGAACATTATTCAGAAACGCATGCCAAAATTCCTGTCCTTTAATTCGACAGTAGTGGCGTATCTCCGGAACCAGGGAGGCACTCTTTCGTTTCCGTTATTCAATTTAATGGAAA
Organism: Pictodentalium vernedei; assembly: GCA_031216915.1. NCBI lineage: Eukaryota > Metazoa > Mollusca > Scaphopoda > Dentaliida > Dentaliidae > Pictodentalium > Pictodentalium vernedei. Next base: position 59,962,122 of record CM062295.1, on the reverse strand, counting down.
GAATCCGTCTGTTGGTTATAGTACACCAAGTTCAGTTTTGGTCCGTCATATTCTGGGTCGTCTGATTGTTTTATCGCACTCCCGTTCTCTTACGGGTCGCTTGTTGCTGTCAGAATGGACTCTCAACAAACAAGTATTCAATCAGATTTGCTATCTATGGGAGCGCCCAATGATGTTTTATTTATGACACAGCTGGCTAATCAATTGCAGACGTATGTGTTGGCTTGTCCAGATCTCTGAGCTAATACTGTTAACGCTCTATTGATATATAGGACAGAATGATAGGATACGCGTATCCTCCGGCGCTGTTGTTTTTAGCAGGTATTGCTAAGATAAACAACCACAATACATTTCTGTTGATAGCATCTCTATCTTCACAGAGATCATGAGTAATTTACTCTCTTGTCTACTGTGGATCTTAACGTGAAATCTTCCTCTATGTGAGGATCTTTTTTCACTGGGTAAATCGTGTCATCTTTATCACAACCAGCAAGGTCGCAACCTTCATGTATTCCGTTGTGTGGTCCGTATTGCATTGTAAGCACTGTACTGGACGAGCTTTGGACGCGATTTCTTACTATAGGAGATCCTCTTCTTCGCTATTCTATGCGACTAAAGTGGAGGCTCTTCCGTCGTGGTGTAGGGATCATTATGTTCATATGGTTGATCCCTCCATACTACTCATTGCTATTTTTTAGTATACTTGTTTCACAAGATCTACTGCAGCCTGTTGTTATTTAGGTTATAGGTTTATATTACCTCATACCTATGCACTCTACGATAGTTTACAATTGAGTCTTTTGTCTCTTTATCTAAGTCAGTTAGTAACTTTTTGATAAATAGACTTAGAATCTTTAGATTAAATTCCTATACGGATTTTAACTTCAGGTTCTTATTTAGCTAAGTAATCATTTGAGCCTCTGGAAACAGTAGTTTTCAAATTCTGACCTTTTAGACAGTAATTCTGTTGGTTTCTCTTTTACTGTAGAGTCAGTGAGTTTCATGCACTATCGATGGATGATTTTCACTTTCATAGTTTCGGAATCAATACTTCCGTTACTATTTAGGTTGGATTGTTGCTTAAGAGTTAGGCTCCTATTATCCGGAACCTATTATTTTTTTTTAAGGTCCTTCCGTCTTCGTATGGGCATAGGCCTTTACTCTTTCCGGGTACAGTTTATGTATTTATAAACAGATATCTGTTTATTACAAGGGCGTAAGCTTCTTCTGTCTTTGATGTCTAGTAGAAGGACGTTACGCTCCATTTTATTGTTAATGGATTCTATTAACTAGCGTACTGCTTATGGTATATCATTGGCTTAGCAGTTGTGCTTAAGATTTCGGCTCATGAAGTAAGAGTTCTTCTACTTCTTGGGCTTATATTAATAGTGTTCTATTATAGATTTTTGAAGGCTGCTCATTGCGCTCAGCCATCCATTCATGAATTTTATCTCAGAAATATCGAGTCCATTTCTGGAGGCCTCTATTGTTAGGTCTATTATCTACTGCTCAGAATGTCATTCACTTAACAGTTGCTACTATAGCTAGGTAGGCTGTCTGTTTCGGCAGTGTCTCCGTTCGGCTGCCCTCTTCGCTCTGGGCTATTTGACCCAGGGCAAGAAAAAGGGGGGGGGGGAGGGTGTTCCCTTGGGTCACCTGTTTTTACTATGAAAACAAGGGGATACCTCCTCCGGAGTTAGTAATTCTGAGCTGTTATTGGGATGGTTGTTTAGTGAGAAGTTTAAGTTTATAAAATTCATTCAAGTCTTAGTTTTTAAAGTATAGCTTTTGAATATTGCATATGTCAACAGACATGATTATGCAATTCTCACACACTTTTAGGAGTATAAGAGTCTCTATTCTCTAGACTTACTTTATTATTGGCTTACTTTAAAAATTATTAGTATAAGGATTATTGGATATTAATAGAGTACATGGATGTATGAAGCTCAATTTTTGGAAGGTGTTGTATCTTTCTAATTTATCATAAATAAGAAAGATACATGTAAGGCCTATTACTTCTTTTCCCTACAGGGGATGACTCTATTTTATTTTATTGAGCGTATTCCATTTTGCTCTATGTCCTTGGCCCTCCAGCCTTTTTACTATTCAGCTATGTCTGGGTCATTGGTACAGTATAAAAATGTTAAAAAATTTATAGTAATTTATATATTTTTTATACTTACCAATGACCCAGACGGGGATGGCCCTCCCAGGAGTTGGGAACTCTTGCCTCCCCGCTGAGTACATAGCGCTTACCAGACACTGGTTATTAGAATGATAAATGGCGCCAATTTCGGAACGTCCTTGACACTGCGCATGCGCAGTAGGGGCGAAGTGTGGAGGGCCTCTCAGGACATTTTTTCTTTAGTTTTAGATGCAAATTTTGGGGATTGGGGGGCAAAATTTGTGTTTGGCCCTATATTTTAAGAGTTAGCACCAGCTATGTCTGGGTCATTGGTAAGTATAAAAAATATATAAATTACTATAAATTTTTTAACTTTCCAGCCAGTTTCATCACAGCACAGGCCTTTTTCTTCACAAACCTTAACTGAGAAGGCTAAAATGCTGATTTAAATGGGCTGTATAAACTGCCAAAGCAAAATACAATTTTGACGATGTAACATCCTTTTGCCTCAGCCTTTTTTTGGAACTGAGACAAATTTTTCTAATTGACAGGGCTGATTTCTTACTCAAATATTGACAGGGCTGATTTCTTACTCAAATATTGACAGGGCTGATTTCTCACTCAAATATTTGAACACTAATCCATATAACCTCCATTCACACACTGTTATTTAATTGAATGTGATCTTGATAAAATTATAATTAATACCATTTATAGGTCTGTGTCACTTGTGGGTGAGAAAGAAAGAAAAGTATTGAAAGAAGTTGTTAAAAGAGCAAAAGCACCATTAAAAACCAGAATAGTACCACAAGGTAGATATTATCTATTTTATAAATATCAAGTCTCTAATTCGATAATGTAATTAATTCAATCCATTAAAAACCAGAATAGTACCACAAAGTAAATATTATCTATTTTATAAATATCAAGTCTCTAATTCCATCTTGTAATTAATTCGATTCTCCTTGAAATTTCAGCTTTCGGCCCCACAAAGTAGATTTTCTGTTTCGCAAGCCATTTCTTTTGTAAAATGGGATGTGGGTGGCGTTTTCTTAAATTTTTTTGTTTTTTGTAATTATTTCTTTGCCATCAAAAGTTTATGTTCTTGTTTTTTAGCTCACCTGACTGAAAGTCAGGGTGAGCTTTTCTTATCACTCTTCGTCCATCGTCCGTCCGTCGTCCTGCGTGAAGGTGGTGTTTGAGCCTCTTTCTCCTAAACCACTGGCCACATTTTAATTAAATTTCATGTATATGGTGGTTATATAGGGGCATTTTGATTTTTATCCAAATTAGGTTTCGGCTCATATTGAGCAGAGGTGTGGGGAAAAAATGGCCAAATTTTTTGAAAATCTTCTTCTAATGAACCACCAGTAGCAGAGACTTGATATCTGGTATACAGAGTCCTTTTGAGGTCTAGAATCAACTTTGTTCAAGAGAAGTTTGTCGGGCATTATTTGCCTTCGTTATGGGAGGGGCAAAAATTTTGGCCATGTCTAAAATTTCTATTTTCTGAACCGTGAGGTCGATTTGAACCAAATTTGATATGAGATGATAATGGGTCATAAGTAGTTGATTGATGCAAAAAAAATTTTCTCATTGCCCCGTGGGAACCTCGGGAGCTAAAAATAGGAAAAACCTTAAAACTGCCATATCTCCAAAACTACACGGCACAGAGAATTCTTATTTTGTATAAAGCTTACTTTTATCCAGTAGAATAGAACGGTTAAAAAAAATCCCTATCGGTTTGATCACAAGGTACTTTTTTTCAGGACTTTGAAAAAGTGCTGAGTCAGCACTTTTTAACACTGTAGGCAATGGGAAAAACATTAAAAAATCTTCTTCTCCAGATCCAGCAGGCAGAATCTTTTGATATTTGGTATGCAACATTGTAGGATGGATCTGATTCAAGTTTGTTCAAATCGGCTCCCTGGGTTCATATTTGGGCTCAGTATAGGAGCCCGATTTCGAACTTAGTGCATTTCAGGCAAATTTCTTAAAAAATCTTCTTCTCCAGATCCAGCATGCAGAATCTTTTGATATTTGGTATGCAACATTGTGGGGTGGATCTGATTCAAGTTTGTTCAAATCGTCTCCCTACATTCATATTTGGGCTCACTATAGAAGCTCGATTCGAACTTAGTGCATTTCAGGCAAATTTCTTCAAAAATCTTCTTCTCCAGATCCAGCAGGCAGAATCTTTTCATATTTGGTATGCAACATTGCAGGGTGGATCTGATTCAAGTTTGTTCAAATTGACCCCCTGGATTCATATTTGGGCTCACTATAGAAGCTTGAATTCGAACTTAGTGCATTTCAGGCAAATTTCTTAAAAAATCTTCTTCTCCAGATCCAGCAGACAGAATCTTTTCATATTTGGTAAGCAACATTCAGGGGTCAATCTGATTCAAGTTTGTACAAATCGGCCCCCTGGGTTTATATTTGGGCTCAGTATAGGAGCCCAAATTTGAACTTAGTGCATTTCAGGCAAATTTCTTAAAAAATCTTCTCCAGATCCAGCAGGCAGAATCTTTTGATATTTGGTATGCAACATTGTGGGATGGATCTGATGCAAATTTGTTCAAATCGGCTTCTTAGATTCATAATTGGGCTCACTATAGAAGCTTGAATTCGAACTTAGTGCATTTCAGGCAAATTTCTTAAAAAATCTTCTTCTCCAGATCCAGCAGGCAGAATCTTTTGATATTTGGTATGCAACATTGTGGGGTCGATCTGATTCAAGTTTGTTCAAATCGGCTTCCTAGATTCATATTTGTGCTCACTAGAGAAGCTCGAATTCAAACTTAGTGCATTTCAGGCAAATTTCTTAAAAAATCTTCTCCAGATCCAGCAGGCAGAATCTTTTGATATTTGGTAAGCAACATTGTGGGGTGGATCTGATTCAAGTTTGTTCAAATCGGCCCCCTTGGGTTTATATTTGGGCTCAGTATAGGAGCCCAAATTTGAACTAAGTGCATTTCAGGCAAATTTCTTCAAAAATCTTCTCCAGATCCAGCATGCATAATCTTTTGATATTTGGTATGCAACATTGTGGGGTGGATCTGATTCAAATTTGTTCAAATCGGCTCCCTAGATTCATATTTGGGTTCACTATAGAAGCTTGAATTCGAACTTAGTGCATTTCAGGTGAATTTCTTAAAAAAATCTTCTTCTCGAGATCCAGCAGGCAGAATCTTTTCATATTTGGTATGCAACATTGTGGGGTGGATCTGATTCAAGTTTGTTCAAATCGGGCCCCTGGATTCATATTTGGGCTCACTATAGAAGCCCGAATTCGAACTTAGTGCATTTCAGGCAAATTTCTTTGAAAATCTTCTTCTCAAGATCCAACAGGCAGAATCTTCTGATATTTGGGGGTGGTTCAAATCGGCTTCTTAGATTCATAATTGGGCTCACTATAGAAGCTTGAATTCGAACTTAGTGCATTTCAGGCAAATTTCTTCAAAAATCTTCTTCTCCAGATCCAGCAGGCAGAATCTTTTCATATTTGGTATGCAACATTGCAGGGTGGATCTGATTCAAGTTTGTTCAAATTGACCCCCTGGATTCATATTTGGGCTCACTATAGAAGCTTGAATTCGAACTTAGTGCATTTCAGGCAAATTTCTTAAAAAATCTTCTTCTCCAGATCCAGCAGACAGAATCTTTTCATATTTGGTAAGCAACATTCAGGGGTCAATCTGATTCAAGTTTGTTCAAATCGGCCCCCTGGGTATATATTTGGGCTCAGTATAGGAGCCCAAATTTGAACTTAGTGCATTTCAGGCAAATTTCTTAAAAAATCTTCTCCAGATCCAGCAGGCAGAATCTTTTGATATTTGGTATGCAACATTGTGGGATGGATCTGATGCAAATTTGTTCAAATCGGCTTCTTAGATTCATAATTGGGCTCACTATAGAAGCTTGAATTCGAACTTAGTGCATTTCAGGCAAATTTCTTAAAAAATCTTCTTCTCCAGATCCAGCAGGCAGAATCTTTTGATATTTGGTATGCAACATTGTGGGGTCGATCTGATTCAAGTTTGTTCAAATCGGCTTCCTAGATTCATATTTGTGCTCACTAGAGAAGCTCGAATTCAAACTTAGTGCATTTCAGGCAAATTTCTTAAAAAATCTTCTTCTCCAGATCCAGCAGGCAGAATCTTTTGATATTTGGTAAGCAACATTGTGGGGTGGATCTGATTCAAGTTTGTTCAAATCGGCCCCCCTGGGTTTATATTTGGGCTCAGTATAGGAGCCCAAATTTGAACTAAGTGCATTTCAGGCAAATTTCTTCAAAAATCTTCTCCAGATCCAGCATGCATAATCTTTTGATATTTGGTATGCAACATTGTGGGGTGGATCTGATTCAAATTTGTTCAAATCGGCTCCCTAGATTCATATTTGGGTTCACTATAGAAGCTTGAATTCGAACTTAGTGCATTTCAAGTGAATTTCTTAAAAAAATCTTCTTCTCGAGATCCAGCAGGCAGAATCTTTTCATATTTGGTATGCAACATTGTGGGGTGGATCTGATTCAAGTTTGTTCAAATCGGGCCCCTGGATTCATATTTGGGCTCACTATAGAAGCCCGAATTCGAACTTAGTGCATTTCAGGCAAATTTCTTTGAAAATCTTCTTCTCAAGATCCAACAGGCAGAATCTTCTGATATTTGGGGGGGGGGGGGGGGGGGGGGGGGGGGGGGGGGCACGAATTATAACTTACTTCAAAATGAGGAATTTTCTTTAAAAATGTTCTTCTCCAGATCCAGCAGTCGGAATGTTTTGATATTTGGTATGCAGCATCCTTAGTGGGGGGGGGGGGGGGGGGGGGGGGGGGGGAGATTTAAGTTTGTTCAAGCCATGTCCCTAGTTACATATTTGGACTCACTGTGGGAGCCCGAATGATAACTTAGTTAAAAATGAGGAATTTTCTTTAAAAATCTTCTTCAGATCCAGCAGTCGGAATGTTTTGATATTTGGTGTGCAGCATCCTTAGGGGGGGTGAGATTCAAGTTTGTTAAAGCCAAGTCCCTGGGTTCATATATGGGCAGCCTGAATTATAACTTAGTTCAATACGAGGAATATTCTTTAAAAATCTTCTTTTTTTTCAGATCCACTGGTCAGAATCTTAGGATATTTGGTATAAGCTTTTTAGGAGGAGCAGATGCAACTTGTTGAAATCAATTTTCTGGGTTGATATTTAGGCTACCATGTCAGGTGAGCGCCCTCAGGCCCCTTGGGGCCTCTTGTTTATGTTTAGGTCTCATAATCTCCAGAATAGCATGGGTGGTTGTGTAATTCACCCTTGAGTGCAAGAAGGCTTTTAGCATTGCAAAGCCTTCTTGCACTCAACAATTGTATCAATTTTATTAACTTGGATAAAATATCAGACATAAACCATTAAATTTTTATTTTTTTAAGTTTGTATTGGTTATAAAAATAGATCATGTGGCAGCCAAAAGGACCATGTGGGAGGGCTTGTTAAACAAATTTTTAACATTTTAGGTCTTAACTATCTCCCATTATATGCAATTGGCCACTTTTCTGTCGCATGGGCAGTCTTCCCTTCCTTGGATGGCTGGGCCATCTAACTTAATATAAATTGTCTGAATTCATTATACTGGAACCCTAGGTCTTACATAGGCTGATTTCAATTGTTTTTAAAAAAAATGCTGAGACAGTTTCAATGACCAAGGTTACCTCATATCTTTTATGTTCATTTGTGGACAAAGATAAACTATCTCAGAAAATCATTGAACAGTTATTATTTACTGACAGACTGTCAAAGTAATTTACTGAAATTGTAATCTCACACGATGTTACCCTGTCTGTTGACTTACTGTTTATTTGTTGATGAAGATAAACTATCTGAAGAAAACACTGAGCAGTTATTTACTGACAGACTGAAACCAATTTACTGAAATCGTAATTTGACACGATGTGACCCTGTCTGTTGTCTTACATGTTTATTTGTGAACGGAGATAAACTATCTGAAGAAAGCACTGAGTAATTGCTATTTACTAACAGACTGTCAAAGTAATTTACTGAACTTGTAATCTGACACGCTGTGACTCGATGTCTGTTGAATGTGACACTGAACTTCAATAAAACAAACAAAACTGAAATTGTAATGAAGTCTTAACCCTTTACCCAATGCAGACGATATCAAAATTTATTATTTTAAATATCATTTTTCAAAAATATTTAACAAAACCATATCATGTGACCCCTCGTTGGAACGAGCTCGTTCCAACGAGGGGTCACATGATATGGTTTCGTTGAAATTTTTTGAAATATAATATTTTTTTAACTGATGAACTTGCATATTACGTGGGCAGATGCGGGCGATTCGTTAGGTAAAGGGTTAAGTACAGATTGCAATATTGAAACTAGTGATGAAACGGTTGTCCCATACAGATTATCATCACAGTGTGTGTCTCCGGGAATTCAGATCAAGTCGAGTTGTAGGAACAGAATAGTATTTCGACGAGCCTGTTAGGGCGAGTCGAAATGCGATTCTGTGCCTACAACGAGACTTCATCAGAATTTCCGGAGACACGCACTGTGGTGATGATAAATTTATCTCACAATATTGACCACAAAATGTGTTATAAAACTATTTTAAGAGGAACTTTTTCATTTGCCTTATCGATGGTAAGACGCAAATTGAAAAATAGAATAGCGTTCATTGATCTCCATATTGAGGTCAGTGATGACATTACACTTCAGAGAAAATTACGTCACTGGGATTCACTTCACTGAATACTGTCTTGCGAAGTGGAGCAACTGTGTATTTCGTCAACGTGAATTTGGTTGTTACTTTTGCAATAATTACTGGTGAATTAAATATCCATCTTGCTGTAAAGGATTATTATATTTTAAAATATGTCGTTCATCGTTTATTGAGGTGGAGTTTTCCACATTTCATAGCGAAAGCTAATCCTTTAACTTCAAGAGAGAAGCCTCGACTCAAGCATTCAGGAAAATCCCAGTAATAATCTACAAACCAGCCCAAGATGCCGAAAAGAGCGCATAATTTAACTATTCGTTGAATTAACTTCCCCAGTGACATTTTAGCATGCCGTGCATAATAAATGCGTTACAGGGCGTTTAGTTGGCAGAAACAGTGTCATATACGGCTCAGAGAAAAGAATATTAGGTTTGGCTTCACCTCACCTAATATTGTTTTATCTGAAAGGAAAAACGGGAAGCGATCAAAAAATGATATTAATGCCGTTGTTTTGGCAACAGCAGAATCACGCGCTTGTATCAGGGGCCCTTGATACGGATTCGGAACAAGGACCCAGATACATTAAGCTTTAGTTGCGTAACAGAGCAAAAACACCCCGATTGTGAGATAAATTCTTATATCCACCCAACTATGGACTATATTATAAGTATTGTACAGCTTCGAACTGACAATTCCAAAATAGGAGTTTTGGCAGACCACCATTTTGACATAGTCGGCAATTTGCCATGCAATAATTATTATATTTTATTTTATGATTACCTATTATACTATACATAAAAAGCCTATGACATAAATTTTAGCTTTACACACCAACCACGATGAACACGCCAGCAATGGGATTTCAATAGTTAAAATTTACACCTACTGTGGAACTACATCCAAGTTGACCTTTGGTGACCTTAACCTGAATGCAAACTTGTCTAAATATTTTGCTTGTAGCCTCGCGAAGACCTCATAAGATACCAAAAATTAACAAACATGTCTCAGGTTAATAAAGCATCCATAACTCAAAATAGTATGTTATTATGTTATTAACCCTTTACCTAATGTAACGGCCAAAACCGGCCAGCGCTATTCTCAAAAATCGCCAATTAATTTTCATTATTTTTTTCATTTTTTGTCTCAAAAACATAGGTTATGACCCTTCGTTGGAACGAGCTCATTGAGCTCGTTCCAACGAGGGGTCATAACCTATGTTTTTGAGACAAAAAATGAAAAAAATTAGTTATTCAAGAATTTTTTTTGCAAGTGTCGTCTGCTTTTCATGTTAGGTAAAGGGTTAAAATGAAAAGGTCTTGTGATTTGCGTTTTTTTTTTCCATTTCGTTTTGGCGATAGAATTGACAGTGGAAGAACCGCTCATCGGTGTTCATGTAAATAAAAGCAGATTCGCCTGTGTGTACGTCTGCTGCTCAGTAAAATCGAGAAAAACTAATAGTGACTCTTAATAATCTGATGATCATGGTATAAACACCAAGCTACTATGGGTACATTCTATATATATCAAACAAACCCCAAAAGAATCTTATTATCAATCAGGCTTCCAGTCCTAATTATACTTCCTGTTGTCAAGGACCCTGTCTGAGACAATCATGCTACTTCTTGTAATAATGAAACAGAATTTTTTTTTCACATGCCGCAGCTCTCACACAATCAGTTCCAAATTTCATATGTGGCTTTGGAGCAGTGTCTAGATGGAAGCTATTAGATATTTCCGAATTTTGTTGAAAAACCAGACTGCCACTGGCCATCTTAGATTTGTCATATGAATTGTCAACGATTCCATTAGCATACCACATAGGTGCATCTCTCACCTGAGCTTTCTCAAATTTTCGAATGTAGTTTTGATGCGAGGTCTAGATGGGAGCTATCAAATTGTTCTGAATTTTATTGAAAAATATGGCCGCCAGTGCCTATCTTGAATTGGGCATATAAATTGTCAACAATTCCAATAGCACACCCTACAGGCCGGATCTCCCACCCAATCTTTTTCAAATTTTGTACATAGCCTGGTGTGATGTATGGATGGGAGCTATCAGATTTCATCTATGTCACTATTTTCCACTTGTAGGACAAATATATAACCAACTATACCTTGTTTTACAGAGCTTGCAGAGGTCTGTCAAACAAGATATAGTTGGTTATATTTTCCACTTCATTATGGGAAATTTAGTAGTTAAATTTCTGAATCCAGCTATTTTCAGAACTGTTTTGTAAATAATAATAATAATAAAAAAAACCACGAAAAACCTCCCTCCCTCATCATAAAATTGAGGAAAGATTGCCCCGAGAAACAAATTTTATATGCCTAAATGGTTAACCCTTTACCTAACCTGAAAAGCAGACGACGCTTGCAAACAAAATTCCTGAATAACTATTTCTTTTCATTTTTTGTCTCAAAAACATAGGTTGTGACCCCTCTTTGGAACGAGCTCGTTCCAAAGAGGGGTTATAACCTATGTTTTTGAGATAAAAAATGAAAAAATAATGAAAATTAATTGGGGATATTTGTGAATAGCGCTGGCCGGTTTTGGCCATTACGTTGGGTAAAGGGTTAAGATAGCAGTACTGTCTGGAACCACTGCCTCAAAATTGAAAACAAATCATCCATTTATCACCACCACTAGTCTTATCTCTCACATATGTATCATGAAACTTGTTGTCAGAACTGTTTTTTAGAAGAAATTTTTGTTTTGGATAGAGGGAAATTGTAATCAATGAGAAGTTGACAAGTTGTGTGAAATTTGTTGTGATTTATGTTACAGAGGTAGTGAATAAATACCGGAATAAAATAAATAAAATGTCTGTAGACATTAGTAGAATCGAAACCGAGGAGAAAGAAGAAAAGGAACTGAGAGCAGCAGAAAATCAAGCAAATAAAGTTAAAAACATGTTAGACACATCAGCAGAAGATCACGGAAAACAGAAACGTACCTGGTTTCAGTCACATAAACAGAGAATGCAGGAAAAAGGTACTTATTAGGCCCCAAAATTGTTTTCAGTCTCTGGCAATCTCTCATTGATATTGAACCCTCTCATTGGATGTGTTTGTTGCCTTGTAGCATCTTCTAATATTTCTATAAAACAGGGAGTTTGTGACCTCCTGAGCCATCGATTCGGACTCCCGCGTTGTGTCCTTGAACAAGGCACTTAACCCGGTTTGTCCACATGGGGGCACGATGACGCCGTGTACTAAGGCGTACTGCACATCAATGGTGTGCATGTCTTCAACCAATCTAACCCTGCCTGTGCTGCAGTGCGGAATTACGATGTTGGGGAGCTGGCAGCTGCTCGGTGGTTCTCTCCAGGTACTCCAGCTTCCTCCACTGTAAAACTGTCACCGACACAATATGACCTTGGCTGTTGAAGTGTCGTTAAACGCTAATAAATAAATAAATAAGTATAAAATAGGGAGACTCGAAACTTAAGATTTTTATACTGTACCAATGACCCAGACATAGCTGGTGCTAACTCTTAAAATATAGGGCCAAACACAAATTTTGCCCCCCAATCCCCAAAATTTGCATCTAAAACTAAAGAAAACATGTCCTGAAAGGCCCTCCACACTTCGCCCCTACTGCGCATGCGCAGTGTCAAGGACGTTCCGAAATTGGCGCCATTTATCATTCTAAGTTTGGCCCTTCATCAGTTAACATCTGACTGATCTTTGTGCTTTTAAATCTCAGTTTAAATGATGCCAGACACATAAATATTAGTGAAATGGTGATTCTAAGGAGGATAGAAAAGGAGGAGAGGAAAAGAATGTGTGACAGAATATTATCAGGGCTGTAACTTAAAATTTTTTAATGAAATTATGTTAAGTTACCTATTTTCAAGGCAGCAGCCATTTTGTTGTCATTCTGATTATTTAGTTACACTGTTTTTTCAAGTGTTTTCCTCTCTCCCTGTCCTTTAAGTTCCCCCTTGCTATTCACCCATGCTTTTGGCATAGTTTCTGTAATTATTATTACTAAAATTTCTTGGGAGTTTTAGCTGAATAACAGAATGAATTCTGTTCTTTCCCCATGTTTACGTCTTCACCTACGGGTGGTTAGGCGTTGTGTTCTGCATCTACCATCTGATGTTCTGCAGTTTCTTCCCTGGAAGTCTCTGTTTTGCATCAGATGGTGTATTTTTGGTAACTGATTTCGGGCCTGGGTGCCTGGAGTCTTATTTTAGTGTTTTTACACTCATTGTTTACATTTACAACAGCCCTCTGTGTGAGGGGGGGATTTCTAAATAATAATATCTTTATGTTATTTTAATCATACTAGATACATTATTATTGTTCGTAAGTGTTGAATAAATTGTTTAAAATATTTTTAAAATTTTTGTCCACACTTAGGCTTGGGATCCATTGGGGCTCAACGTTACTTTTCAGAAACTTGGGCTGTTCTGAAAAAATATTTTTTCAAAATATTTTGATTTCAATTATTTTTTCTATATTAATGGATCATATTATTATTATGTATTTTGATTGCCAGGGGTTAGTGCGAGTACCAGGACTTGTTTTCTTTTCACATTGAAAGGATATTGATCAATTGTTTTAAGAGGAAGTCTTCCTCTGACCTTATTATCATTCTATATGTGGTCAGTGTACTCGCATTAACTCCTGTTCTGTATCGTATGATTTCGATGACAATATGGGAAGCGTATGTCACGGTATGTTGTTGGGGATTTGGACACTCCGGTCCTTTCCCCGCAGGGTCACTCTACTTTATCAATTTCTATTTCAGACGATCAAGATTAGGGTGATGTATCTGTGATGTCTTCCAACAGTGTGCCTCCGTCGTCACAATTAATGAAGGGCTAGCGGAAAAGTGCTCATGTAATACGCCAATTGCCTAAGAGGACCCTAGTAGGTTCGACGGCCTTTGACGTCCGCTAGCTCGCCCGGTGTAGCGTCCATTCACCGAATGGTTCGGCAGCCGGGTTCGTCCGTTGCGGTCTAGAAGGAATTTTGGGGTGATGCGAGCACTATAAAATTAACTTAATGCACACCCAGTGACGGCGGATCGGAGGGAGAACGGAGGAAGCCTTTTAGTCCGGTTCATAGCTCGTTCCGGTCCATCCGGACGGCAAGCGAGAGAGGCCCCTCTCTCGTTCAACAACATCTGGCCCCAGATGTTGTGGTACAAATGTGTCGCTAGCGGAGCATACGTCCGTCGCTCGGGACGCTCCGTTGTATAGGCAGTCCGCTGAGACTGCTAAGGCTTCCTCTTCTCGTCAGCGCACACGACTGCACCTTGGCTGCGTGACCGCCGATATATTACCAGCTTCGCCGATCAAGGATTCTTCGGCGACCAGGTCACACCATCCGGCAGCCAGGGATTCGAGACCGATGGACTCCGGACGTTCGCATAGGAAAAGTATGCGGGAGCCATCTGATGCGGAGCTGCCCTCGGTGAAGCAGCGATAGACTGCGCCTCCGCAGGTCTCGACGCCGGACATTCTTGTGCACATAGCACAGCTTATCGCAGCATCCCAGCAGCCGACAGAAACGGTGTCGGATCGAGAATTATCCGACAGCGCTGGGTCGGTAGCCGGGGACTCGAGGCCTGCAGACTCCGGACGTTCGCATAGGAAGTGTGCGGGAGTCAACGTACACGGAGCTTCCAGCGGCAATGCATCGTAAGTCCGCTACTGCACAGGCCTCGGGAACGGACGTGCTTTCCTTAATAGCACAGTTTATCGCAGCATCCCAGCATCAACTGAATCTGTCGCATATATTTTATCCGACGATGCTGGGTCGGGACGCTCCGCGGAAGCGGGTACGGACGTCCGAAAGTTTCATCCGGTCCGACGGGATACCGAAATGGATTCGGAGGATTTCAAGCTTTCCCTTTCGGAACAACATATGCTGCGATGCCGGATAAGAAACTGATAGCGTCGGTGGACTTAGAAATTTTTGGTTCGGTTCAGGGACATCGTCCCTCAGTTCCGACATAGTCCAATAATGTCACACAAACTTTCGAATTATTGAACGACGCTATATATATTATTATTTTATGCTTGCTATCCAAGCATTTCTGGTTTCTTGTTCGAAGAGTTATGGAGATGTCTTTCAAAAGTGTGCCTCTGTCGTCATAGTTAATGAAGAGTTAGCGGCAATAAGTGCTCATGGAATATGTCTATCGCTTACGGAGTGACATTCGCTAGCTCACCCGGTGTAGCGTACATTCATCGAATGGTTCGGCTGCCGGGTTTGTCCGTTGCGGTCTAGGAAGGAGATTTGGGTGATGCGAGCACTTTAATTACTTTAGTACTCACCCAGTGACGGCAGATTGAGGACAGATCGGAGGAAGCCAACAACATAGGGGATCGCATGTTGTGGTTCAGATATTTTACATTCGGAGCATATGTCCGTTGCTCGGGACGCTCCGTTATATTGACAGTCCAAGAGACAGTCTTTAATGCTTCCTCATCCTCACAGCAGGGCACACGACCGCACATTGGCTACGTGACCTCGAGTATCCGATCAGTTTCGGCATTCAGTGATTCCACAGCGAATAGGTCGCGCCATCCGGTAGCCAAGGGACACGAGGCCTATACACTCCGTTCGCTCGCATATTGGAAGTATGCACAGGGTAACGATCTCGGAGCTTTCTGCGGCAATGCATCGTAAGACCGCTGCTCCTCAGGCCTCAGTGACGGACGTGCTATCCGAGTTAGCACAGTTGTTTCGCAGCATCCCAGCAATTGACAGTTTCTCGGTCGAATCAGGAATTATCCGACTGCGCTGGGTCGGTGCGGTCCACGGTTGCATCAAGCTACGGATGACCGAACGCTTTATAGGGTCCGACAGGATGGCGAAAGGGATTCGAAAGATTTCGAGTTTTCCCTTTAGTAGTATCGGAAGATGCCTTTCATATCTTCTGGCATTTCTTCCAGTGATTATTTTTCTGACTTCATTGCTGCGATCTTGGATAAGAGACTTATAGCGTCATTGGACTCGGATTTTTCGATCGGTACAGGGACTTTGTCCCTGACTTACCGACGCAGTCCAATATTGTCATTACAACATGTGTTTTATTTTTCGACGCTATATATTTATATATATATACAAGCCTGCTACTAAGCATGATAGTTTAGTTTCTTGTCCGCGTGGCTCATTTCTGCCATTTTATCTTTTTTACAAATAGTTTATTTTGGCAGAGCAGGGCATACCGAGAGTTCATATGCGTCTAGACGGTGTGATTAAAGACTGCATATATTCTTTTTCGCCGTTTATGTCTTTTCCAATTTCAATGTTGGGAACGACATTATGTATAGTAGACTTAACTTAGACGCTTTATTATACGTAATCCACCTTACTGAGGCGTTATCATTACGTCTTCAAGAAAAGATTTACGGGATATTATTCTCAATGTAATTTCTTTTGAGGGCAGTAGTTTGTTCACGTATAACTCCGCCCTTCAGTGGCTGATTGGAGTTGGTTAGACGTGATGCAGCCCTAGCTACATCCACGTGTGGATAGTAGGTTAAGAACTCTCTCAGAGTCGCTTCGTTCTCGGAGGAGCTTCTCTTCGACGGCAACTTTCCGGCAATCCATGAATTGCTTGATTTATACATTCTCTTGTCTATCTAGTGTTACAAGAGATTCAGACTGGGGCAAACATTCGGTGGTTGACTCAGAGAGTGCCGCCGCAGTTGCCGGACCCGAGTGTGGCTGTTATGGCGGTTGCCAGTCAAACAGATTGGGATATATACTGATCCCTACGGATTCGAAGTGCCAGGGTCTTTGGGTTCCGCAGTCTTTTAGCTATCAGTTTAACTTCCGCGGAATAATGTTTTTTAGGCTTGCTTTATGTCATTGCATGAACATTATTCAGAAACGCATGCCCAAATTCCTGTCCTTTAATTCGACAGTAGTGGCGTATCTCCGGAACCAGGGAGGCACTCTTTCGTTTCCGTTATTCAATTTAATGGAAAGAATCCGTCTGTTGGTTATAGTACAACAAGTTCAGTTTTGGTCCGTCATATTCTGGGTCGTCTGATTGTTTTATCGCACTCCCGTTCTCTTACGGGTCGCTTGTTGCTGTCAGAATGGACTCTCAACAAACAAGTATTCAATCAGATTTGCTATCTATGGGAGCGCCCAATGATGTTTTATTTATGACACAGCTTGCTAATCAATTGCAGACGTATGTGTTGGCTTGTCCAGATCTCTGAGCTAATACTGTTAACGCTCTATTGATCTATAGGACGGAATGATAGGATACGCGTATCCTCCGGCGCTGTTGTTTTAGCAGGTATTGCTAAGATAAACAACCACAATACATTTCTGTTGATAGCATCTCTATCTTCACAGAGATCATGAGTAATTTACTCTCTTGTCTACTGTGGATCTTAACGTGAAATCTTCCTCTATGTGAGGATCTTTTTTCACTGGGTAAATCGTGTCATCTTTATCACAACCAGCAAGGTCGCAACCTTCATGTATTCCGTTGTGTGGTCCGTATTGCATTGTAAGCACTGTACTGGACGAGCTTTGGACGCGATTTCTTACTATAGGAGATCCTCTTCTTCGCTATTCTATGCGACTAAAGTGGAGGCTCTTCCGTCGTGGTGTAGGGATCATTATGTTCATATTGTTGATCCCTCCATACTACTCATTGCTATTTTTTAGTATACTTGTTTCACAAGATCTACTGCAGCCTGTTGTTATTTAGGTTATAGGTTTATGTTACCTCATACCTATGCACTCTACGATAGTTTACAATTGAGTCTTTTGTCTCTTTATCTAAGTCAGTTAGTAACTTTTTGATAAATAGACTTAGAATCTTTAGATTAAATTCCTATACGGATTTTAACTTCGGTTCTTATTTAGCTAAGTAATCATTTGAGCCTCTGGAAACAGTAGTTTTCAAATTCTGACCTTTTAGACAGTAATTCTGTTGGTTTCTCTTTTACTGTAGAGTCAGTGAGTTTCATGCACTATCGATGGATGATTTTCACTTTCATAGTTTCGGAATCAATACTTCCGTTACTATTTAGGTTGGATTGTTGCATAAGAGTTAGGCTCCTATTATCCGGAACCTATTACTTTAAGGTCCTTCCGTCTTCGTATGGGCATAGGCCTTTACTCTTTCCGGGTACAGTTTATGTATTTATAAACAGAGATCTGTTTATTACAAGGGCGTAAGCTTCTTCTGTCTTTGATGTCTAGTAGAAGGACGTTACGCTCCATTTTATTGTTATTGGATTCTATTAACTAGCGTACTGCTTATGGTATATCATTGGCTTAGCAGTTGTGCTTAAGATTTCGGCTCATGAAGTAAGAGTTCTTCTACTTCTTGGGCTTACATTAATAGTGTTGCTATTATAGATTTTTGAAGGCTGCTCATTGCGCTCAGCCATCCATTCATGAATTTTATCTCAGAAATATCGAGTCCATTTCTGGAGGCCTCTATTGTTAGGTCTATTATCTACTGCTCAGAATGTCATTCACTTTACAGTTGCTACTATAGCTAGGTAGGCTGTCTGTTTCGGCAGTGTCTCCGTTCGGCTGCCCTCTTCGCTCTGGGCTATTTGACCCAGGGCAAGAAAAAGGGGGGGGGGGGGAGGGTGTTCCCTTGGGTCACCTGTTTTTACTATGAAAACAAGGGGATACCTCCTCCGGAGTTAGTAATTCTGAGCTGTTATTGGGATGGTTGTTTAGTGAGAAGTTTAAGTTTATAAATTCATTCAAGTCTTAGTTTTTAAAGTATAGCTTTTGAATATTGCATATGTCAACGGACATGATTATGCAATTCTCACACACTTTTAGGAGTATAAGAGTCTCTATTCTCTAGACTTACTTTATTATTGGCTTACTTTAAAAATTATTAGTATAAGGATTATTGGATATTAATAGAGTACATGGATGTATGAAGCTCAATTTTTGGAAGGTGTTGTATCTTTCTAATTTATCATAAATAAGAAAGATACATGTAAGGCCTATTACTTCTTTTCCCTACAGGGGATGACTCTATTTTATTTTATTGAGCGTATTCCATTTTGCTCTATGTCCTTGGCCCTCCAGCCTTTTTACTATTCAGCTATGTCTGGGTCATTGGTACAGTATAAAAATGTTAAAAAATTTATAGTAATTTATATATTTTTTATACTTACCAATGACCCAGACGGGGATGGCCCTCCCAGGAGTTGGGAACTCTTGCCTCCCCGCTGAGTACATAGCGCTTACCAGGCACTGGTTATTAGAATGATAAATGGCGCCAATTTCGGAACGTCCTTGACACTGCGCATGCGCAGTAGGGGCGAAGTGTGGAGGGCCTTTCAGGACATGTTTTCTTTAGTTTTAGATGCAAATTTTGGGGATTGGGGGGCAAAATTTGTGTTTGGCCCTATATTTTAAGAGTTAGCACCAGCTATGTCTGGGTCATTGGTAAGTATAAAAAATATATAAATTACTATAAATTTTTTAACTTTTTATTGATGTTTGTCACTGAAATCTGAATAGCATAACTATAACCAGTCTGCATCTTGTGATTGTTTCTAGGCAGGTGTTGGCTGCCTATCTATCTGCTTATCTTTTGCAAGACAAAAATAAAAATTAAACCTTTACCCAAATTGTAATGGCCAAAACCAGCCAGCACTATTCACAAAAATCACCGATTAATTTTCAGAATTTTTTGTCTCAAAAACATAGGTTATGACCCCTCTTTGGAACGAGCTCATCGAGCTTGTTCCACTGAGGGGTCATAACCTATGTTTTTGAGACAAAAAATGAAAAAAATAGTCAAGAATTTTGTTTGCAAGTGTCATCTGCTTTTTATGTTAGGTAAAGGGTTAAAAATAAAATCCTCCTCCTCTCATTGATCTGGAAAAAATTTGCCTGAGAATCAAGTAAATTATTAGCTCACCTACTTCAGCGAAGTGGTGAGTTGTTATGATGAATATGGCAGCAGCATCTGCCATTGTTGCACATTTCCAATTTTGTAAGAGTTTTGTTTAGGTCATTTTTCTGTGACCCTAGGGCTTTGATATTTCATACTTCGGTCGCAGGGGACTTTCCAAACTGCTTTGTACTCCCAGGATTTGTTTTTCAATTTTAACCTTTTACCTAACACAGTATTTTTAAAAAATAAATTAAATTTCACATTTTTCGAAAACAAATTTCACAAATTTTCAATAAAACCATACACATATGGAAATCATTGGAACCAGCTTGACAAGCTGGTTCTGATGATATCCATATTTGTATGGTTTTATTAAGAAACTTTTGAGATATTTTAGGCTCTAGTAAGACTTATTCTCATTAATTTTCTGGCTGTTTTTGGCCGCTATGTTAGGTAAAGGGTTGACAAACTTTTGGAGTTAAAACTTAGTGTTTTTTGGAATTTATAAGAATTTGCATTCAAGTCATATCATATACATGTTATGTTACGTAACAAAGATATTTGGTGTTTATTTGTTTTCTTACACTATTTTTTTGTATATTGGGGATAATGATATTTTGGGTAGGTAAAATTTTTTTTTCATAAGATGCCTTCATTACTCCATGAAGTTTATTTTTTAGTTCAGGTTTGTGTACTCTGTTATGTACTGTATTACCCCAGTCTTCTCAATGGAACAAACATGCCAAGCTCTTTCTGTTCACCGGAACAAGTTATACTTCAATAATTCTAGTCAGTTGAATATTTTCCACTATTCAAGATGCCGTACAATTACAGCAGGGATTCTTCTGTGCACTTTGGGAAAAGGTCCACGGCCCATGCCATTGGGAAAATTTGCGTCATGGCTGCTCTAATTGAGAATTTGTTTTGGTGGGAGGGAAACATACAAAGGCTGAGAAAGTTTACATTTGAGTTGCACAGAGAACATTAGGACTGATGCATAACCAATTACATGAATACTGCAAGTAAGTTTTATGGAATCATGTTTACCCCAGATTTTGTAGTCTCAAATAAACTGTTCTTATATACTATAAAAGAAGAGTTTGTCATTTGCTTTGAATTCAGACACTTTCTCAGTACAGTAGAATCCTCTTAATTGAATATCCATTTTGCTAGTGGAAATTATTCAATTAACAAGAGTATACAATTAACAGGGATTTGGTCAGTTTCCTGTGTTCTGGGGGTAAACTGAGCATTTATTCTATTATATCTTCTTTGACAGAGCTCAAAGAGCTCTGTCAAACAAGATATAATAGAATAAATGCCTGTAATGGATGTAGTGAGACCAAAAAGGTTGATAAATAAGGGGAATTTGGTGCGTGTCACAGTAATTTTTTCGATATATTACAAAAATTTATATACAATTAACAGGAGTTTACTCTACAACCCATATGCAATTAACAGATCAAATTTGTACTGAAGGTATGGTAAATGGTTTTGTGTTTGAAAATTGTATTCAGTTAACAGGAATATACAATTAAGAGATATCTGATTAAGTGGGCTCCACTGTATTGTTAGGTAAGCGATGTGAATTTCATCTACAGTTGGTGTGCTGAAGTGGGTGATCATAAGACCTCAGAAAACCATGGTTTTCTGAGGCCTTATGACAACCCAGTTCAAAATATGGGTTGTGCATTAAATTGTTGTTTGAGTGGGGACTGAGATTAGGAAACTTGGGGTTGGGATATAACAGCAGTGCTCAAAATAACTTTTTTTCTATGCGGAGCAAAATGCTACACATTTCCAAAAAATGAATAGCATTTTGTAAAAATTGCATAGCTATTTTTGTATACTGGAGTTATGTTATGCTGTTTTGTATTGAATTCTTCTAAGTAGATAGAATAGTTTCCATCCATTTCTGGGCATTTCCAAATGATCTGCAACACATGAAACATTTACTATGTTTTTTTTTTAACTGAACTGCCTTTAAGGGTTGCATGGACTTGGATATTTTCAAATGACATCGTGGTTGTTTAACAGAGTTCTCAAAATGGAAGTTGGGATTTTTAATTAGATGGGCTTGAAGTTATTTTTAATGGACATTTTATGCAAAATGTTGTAAAAACAGTAAGAATTTAAACCAATAGAATTCATCTTACATATGAAGTTGCTAATGATGCTTGATGGAGAGTTAATCTCAGTTATGCCTGGAATCTTTCACAATCAGAAGTAAAGCATCAGTGAACTAGTTTTCAATTTGTTTGCAAATTTTCATTTACATTTTGCGATGCAAGATAATCAACTGCAGCCTAATAGGCTGCAGTTGATTATCTTGTATCGCAAAATGCTATATATAATTGAACATTGTGTAGCTTTTTGCAAGTTTTGCATAGCAAAAAGCGATGCAACACCGCTTATTTTGAGCCCTGTATAACAGGGTTCCAGTGAACTTGAATTATTCAAGGAACTGAATCGGATAGGAATGTTCTAATGGTTAGCTTATGTCTAACCTTTTCTAGTTCCTCTGCATGATTAATGTCATACAGTTAAAACTAGAAGTCCTGTCACGAACTCCGTGCTTATCTAGGCTTAATTATACCCCCGCTTCGAAGAAGTGGGGGCTATATAGGAATCGCCCTGTATGTCCGTACGTCCGTCCGTCCGTCCGTCCATCCGTCCGTCTGTCCGTCCGTCCGTCCGTACGTCCGTCCGTACGTCTTTCCAAAATTCTTGTGTGTGCAACTCCTCCTACATTTATCAATCAATTTGGACAAAACTTTTCAGACATCATCACTACTAAGTGAACATGCGCATATTCCAAGATTTTTGATCTGCGACAATTTTAACCAGGTTTTCTCCCTTTGACTTAGATTTATTATGTCTTTCCGTTCGAACAAATTCTTGTGTGCACAACTCCTCCTACATTAATGAACCGATTTTGATGAAACCTTTCAAACATCATCTCTACTAAGTGAACATGTGCATATTCCAAACTTTTTGATCTGCGACAATTTTAACCAGGTTATCTCTCTTGAACTTTGATTTAATATGGGTTTCTGCATGAAATTCTTGTGTGCGCAACTCCTCCTACATTTATCAATCAATTTGGACGAAAGTTTACAGACATCATCACTACTAAGTGAACATGCGCATATTCCAAAATTTTTGAGCTGTGGCAATTTTAACTAGGTTATCTCCCTTTAACTTAGATTTATTATGGGTTTCTACATGAAATTCTTGTGCGTGCAACTCCTCCTACATTTATCAATCAATTTGGACAAAACTTTTCAGACATCATCACTACTAAGTGAACATGCGCATATTCCAAGATTTTTGATCTGCGACAATTTTAACCAGGTTATCTCCCTTTGACTTAGATTTATTATGTCTTTCCGTTCGAACAAATTTTTGTGTGCGCAACTCCTCCTACATTAATGAACCGATTTTGATGAAACCTTTCAAACATCATCTCTACTAAGTGAACATGTGCATATTCCAAACTTTTTGATCTGCGACAATTTTAACCAGGTTATCTCTCTTGAACTTTGATTTAAGGGTTTCTGCATGAAATTCTTGTGTGCGCAACTCCTCCTACATTTATCAATCAATTTGGACGAAAGTTTACAGACATCATCACTACTAAGTGAACATGCGCATATTCCAAAATTTTTGAGCTGTGGCAATTTTAACTAGGTTATCTCCCTTTAACTTAGATTTATTATGGGTTTCTACATGAAATTCTTGTGCGTGCAACTCCTCCTACATTTATCAATCAATTTGGACAAAACTTTTCAGACATCATCACTACTAAGTGAACATGCGCATATTCCAAGATTTTTGATCTGCGACAATTTTAACCAGGTTATCTCCCTTTGACTTAGATTTATTATGTCTTTCCGTTCGAACAAATTCTTGTGTGCGCAACTCCTCCTACATTAATGAACCGATTTTGATGAAACCTTTCAAACATCATCTCTACTAAGTGAACATGTGCATATTCCAAACTTTTTGATCTGCGACAATTTTAACCAGGTTATCTCTCTTGAACTTTGATTTAATATGGGTTTCTGCATGAAATTCTTGTGTGCGCAACTCCTCCTACATTTATCAATCAATTTGGACGAAAGTTTACAGACATCATCACTACTAAGTGAACATGCGCATATTCCAAAATTTTTGAGCTGTGGCAATTTTAACTAGGTTATCTCCCTTTAACTTAGATTTATTATGGGTTTCTACATGAAATTCTTGTGCGTGCAACTCCTCCTACATTTATCAATCAATTTTGACGAAACCTTTCAAACATTATCACAACTAAGTGAACATACGCATATTCCCAAATTTTTGATCTGCGACAATTTTAACCAGGTTATCTCCCTTTAACTTTGATTTATTATGGGTTTTCAAATGGGATTCTTGTGTGTGCAACTCCTCCTACATTAATGAACCGATTTTGAATACATGGTGCACATTGTAAATGTGTTTTTCCAAATGTAAACCATATATGTGTGGGCTCTTTAAGTATTCAGTGCTGTTCTGTGGAAGGCCACATGCAAATACAAATTTCAACAACAAAAAATGATCTTTATGTATACTTTTCCTTATGGCCTTCGCCTACATGATCAGAAGTGCATTCCTCTAAAAACCCAAAGCGGGGGTATTAATCACCTTCAGTGATAGTTCTAGTTGCGCGTAGGAATTGTGTGCAATTGCCATATGGAATGACATCCAAATCACGGCAGATTCTCCTGGTTACTCATAGCAAACACAAGCAATGTTTCTGCCAATGGTCCATTGGCTGAAACATTGCTTGTGCACAGGCCATTTGTGTAGAATTTGATAGCCTTACTGTGGTCATACCGTGTAGATTAACGTGCAAATCGACGTGCTATTTGTGCGCATTTCATGACAGGACTTCTAGTTTTAACTGTAGCCTGTTATAAAAATGATTAGAATTCATCTATTATGCACCACATAATTTTTATTTAAAAAAAATGATATTTAATTTTAGAGGCACTTCGGCTTGGAGATTTATCAAAACTACCAAGTCACAAAAAGAAGAATAAAGAGAAGAAAAAATTAACCGTAAGTGCTTTAAGTAAAAAGTTATTTTTGCAGTAGGTAACAATAGACACAAATGGTCATCAGTTTAAAAGCTGGAGAGGAGAAAAATCACTATGAATCAAATGAACCACAGAAAATAACAACAAACAACTTCTGTTCTACTTGGAATCTTCTGGAGAGAGCAATAAAACACATCCCAACACTTCTAGCATGAAGATTTTAAAACTTCATCTACTGCAGTGACACCCCTTAAATATCTCCTGATGAAACTCCAGGAAGTGGAGCAGAGCATCGTTTACTGTAGTAGAGTATTTCTTCTTTAAAAGTATGGAAGGACTTGTAACTAATGCATGGGTTTGAAGCCTGCAGAGAAAATCAGAGGAAAGCGATTAACTCCCTCCTGGGAAGAGATTCAGTGGGGTGACTGGCCCCATACTATTACCATCATTTAACCCTGATGGGAAACCCTGAACCATAGGCCATTCTTTAACATCATCTCTTTGGAGCTGTTAACCGTCAAAGGTCGGAATTAGACAAACTTTGCTGTCTGAGAACAGGTACTTTAATATACAGTAAAGAAGAGGCCCTGTGGACAGTAACCAAATTACCTTGTGGTGGTTTCTAGCCAAGTCTTGGCTGCCTCAAGAGGTAGCCTAGACTTGACTAGAAATCACTTCTTACCTACTTGACTCACAGGTGGGTAGGGCAGAGTGTAAAAGTCCGGAAAAGTACCAAACCCTTAATGGTTTCCATCAGAGATGTAAGTGGCGATGAATACAAAAACAGAGAAACAAATCTGGTAAAGGGTTATGGTAGGTTCTCGGCTAAAGGCTGAGTACGGGGTAGCGATAGAAGGGGGTCCCCTTTGTACAGGGAGCCGGGAGAGGGGGTGTTAATTTTTAAGGCTCTGAGAATGCTGCTGGTGGCACGCTGAGCTGCAAAACAGGTGAAATATTTTACCTGAAAATTTTAATGTCACTTTTCTCAGAGATAGTGGAGTATTGCTCATTTATTTTTGTAAATAAATAGGACGTCTGGGTTGGAAATCTTCTATAGTGGACAGCATAGGTTGAAATGTTTGGCTAAACTTTGACTTTATTCTATTGCTGCGTTAATCATATAGCCATGGCTGCTGTCATTAAAATAAATACCAGTCATTACATCTCTTGATGAAATCTTATTAATTAATGCCTATTGAGATTGAATACTGACCCCATTTGTCGGGGAATTATCCAAGTTATTTAAGGCCTAAAAAAGTTGAAAATCTGTTTTTCAGGCCCTCCTGCATGGTCCTGTTGGCTTCCGCATGCTCTCATTTTATAATGTATGCAATCTTCAAAAAATAGAAATTAAATGGTTTATGTCTGATATTTTACCCAAGTTAATAAAATTGATAAATTTGTTCTGTGAGTGCAAGAAGGCTTTGCAATGCTTTAGCATTGCAAAGCCTTCTTGCACTCAAGGGACAAAATACACCACAACCCATGCTGTTCTCTACTGTAGATTAGGAGGCCAAAGACATAAAACAACCAAGAACATGAATTTTTGATGGCAAAGAAATAATTACAAAAAATAAAAAATAAAATAAAAAACCACTGGCCTTCATGCACTTTTACAAAAAATGGCTTGAGAAACAGAAAATCTACTTTATGAGGCCTAATGGGCTGGATTTTTGTCCAGCATCCAATGTGTAATTGGCCGTGAAGTAACCGGCAGTTCTAATATTAGCCCAGAATTGCTTGATGCTTAGTGGACCAGAAAATGTTTCAGTGCCAAATCTTTAAGGGGTCGTCCAACGTAACTTTGGGTATTTTTTTGTAAATTTTCACAATGCCCTAAATACGAATTAAAGCGGCGAATAACGACATATTATATACCAAAATAATGACAAAAGTATATAAAACCCGAATTTATCCACTTTTGGAAAAATATTTTTTATTTTTTTGCTTTTGATGACAAAGAAATTGCCAGCCACATAAGTAACCGTCAGGGTTAACAAGGAATAGATCGGTAATTCGAATGTCTGAGTTGTGAATAAAAGACTCCACACTCCATACTAGGAGAAAGCATATTTATCATTTCATCACCAACGTGGTGAGAATGCTCAGGGGAAAATGGATGACCACAAACACTTCATTCTGTTTGTCCGACACGTTGTTGTGATCACATGGGTTTTGGGGTGAAGTTGTGAAATGATATCATTGGTTGGTGACGATCAGAACATAAAAATGGAAAATTATATTTGAAAACAAAAATATATTCACATCAACATACACTACAATTCTCACAATTGTATATTTACAAAAAAATAATTTTACTGTCCCCAAACTATATTAGTGACGTAAAGAAGGCTTGATGAAGTCTGCTACAAAAGAAGAAGACCAATGTCAAGGAGAATTATCAGAAAGGTATATTGAGAAACGTCGTACCATCGTAAATTTAAATATCTCCCTCACACAACCGCATTGTGTATAAGACGGATCAGCGTCGATTTTGAGCGCTGTTAGCACCAAAAGGTTGCGAAAATCTAGGTGGGTTGACACTCTGTGGACAGAAATAGAGAAATTCCGCTAGATGGACAAAAATTCACATGAATTACCGAAATGAGACCACAACATGTCATAAGTGTTTAGATAAATGAATTTAATAACCAACACAGTTCCAACATAGTTCAGGCGGGTAACCCTCCACCTATAAAATTAGTATTGGTAAGCAGATCAGTTATTAATGTTCTTAAATCTTAGAAAACAACAATCAAGCTTCCCCAAACAGCAACTACGGAAGGCCGATAGTTCGAAAACAAATGAAGCATACCAAATCATGTACATAAATGAATTGGAAGCCAGGATGTCTAACTGAGTGTAGCCGATTGGTGAAAGTATTCAGCATGCAGAGCAGTTGTTTTTTTGTTGTTTTGGCCACATTTGAACATTCAAATGACACTCTTGGCAGCTGTCACTGGGCATGCAACCCCAGAAATGGACACATATAACACTAAATGAGGAAGTTTGGCAGTTCACCCTTTTTGGTGTATCAGTCTCATCATATGTTACCAATTTGATACAGATCTCATGCAAAATGGCACAGGATTGTGGGGGTATGGTCACAGCAGACTCACAAAAGCCACATTGGACATTCTTCATTTTTAGCTCAACTTTGACGAAGTCAAATTTGAGCTATTGTCATGGCCCGTCGTCCGTCTGGCCGTCTGTCCGTCTGGCCGTCTGTCCATACGTCAACAATTGGCTATGGCTCGGGCTAGAGGTCGTATTTATGAACCGATCTTTACGAAACTTCTTGTGTACCTTTGTTATGGCCCTGGGACGGGAATGAGTGTTTTTAGGTGTGGTCCAAAATTCAAGATGGCTGCCAGTGGCCATTTTGTACCGATGATGCAAAAATCAGTTTTTTGTACAGAACTTCTGTATGAAAGTTCTGATTTGAATAAAGTTTTGTATAAATGTTTAGTACCATGGGATACATCACATATAATACGGGTTTTTTTCTCATGCGTAAATTATGCAAATTAGACTGACTTTGATTTATTTAGTGTTACTTTCAGAGCTGTAAGTGCCAAGCTGCTATGGCTCGGGCTAGAGGCCGTATTTATGAACCGATCTTTACGAAACTTCTTGGGTACCTTTGTTATGACCGTGGGACGAGAACGAGTGTTTTTGGGTGCGGTCCGAAATTCAAGATGGCTGCCAGCTGCCATTTTGTACCGACGATGCAGAAATCTGTTTTTTGTACAGAACTTCCATATGAAAGCTCTGATTTGAATAAATTTTTGTATGAATGTTTAGTACCATGGGATACATCACATATAATACGGGTTTTTTTCTCGTACATAAATTGTGCAAATTAGACTAATTTTGATGTTTTTTGGGGTTACTTTCAGCACTGTAAGTGCAAATGCCAATACGGCTCGGGCTAGAGGCCGTATTTATGAACCGATCTTTACGAAACTTCTTGGGTACCTTTGGTATCACCGTGGGATGAGAACGAGTGTTTTGGGGTCCGGTCCGAAATTCAAGATGGCCAATGGCAGCCATTTTGTACAAAATTAGGAGCAATCAGATTTTTGCACAGAACTTCCATATGAAAGCGCTGATTTGAATAATTTTTTGTGTGAATGTTTATTACCATGGGATACATCACATATAATACAGGTTTTTTTCTCGTGCAGAAATTATGCAAATTAAATGAACTTTGATTTTTTCAGTGCGACTTACACACAGTAAGTACACATGTCAATACGGCTCAGACTAGAGTCTGTATTTATGAACTGATCTTCACGAAATGTCTTGGGTACCTTTGTTATCACCGTGGGATGAGAGCGAGTGTTTTTGGGTGTGGTCTGAAATTCAAGATGGCCACCAGCAGCCATTTTGTACCAAAATTAGTGCAATCAGTCTTTTGTACAGAACTTCTGTATGAAAGTTCTGATTTGAATAAATTTTTGTATGAATGCTTAGTAACATGGAATACATCACATATTGTAAGGGGTTTTTTTTCATGCAGAAATTATGCAAATTAGATGAACTTTGATTTATTCAGTGCTACTCACATAATGTAAGCACACATGTCAATATGGCTCAGGGCAGAGGCTGTATTTATGAACCGATCTTCACAAAACTTCTTGGGTACCTTTGTTATCACCTTGGGACGAGAATGAGTGTTTCTGGGTTCGGTCCAAAATTCAAGATGGCTGCCAGTGGCCATTTTGTACCGAAATTAGGTCCAATCAGTTTTTTGTCACAAGTTGTATACAGCTTGTATTTATGAACTGATCTTCACAAAACTTCTTGGGTACCTTTGTTTTCACCTTGGGACAGGAATGAGTGTGTTTTGGGGTGCCTTTGTTATCACTGTGCTATGAGAACAAATATTTTGGGGTTCAGTCAGACCCACTCTGGGACTAAGATTTCTTTTCTAGTTTAGCATCTGACTGTCACCCACCTTTACAATACTTTACCTATACATTTGTTACAGGCAACGGTCAGTATTTATGTACAGACCGTTACAATACTTTATATGTACCTTTGTTATCAGGTCATTACCTAGATGTTTGTCATTGCTGTGTCACATACTATACATGTACATGTCTTTGTCTTGACAAGTTGAGCTACAGTGTCATTGACACTTTCATTTATTAATGTTGCCAAGATCCCCAGCTTATTTGATTTTGTGTCGGTTAATCCTTTACCCAACGAATCGGCCGCATCCGCCCGCGTAATATGCAAATTCAGCAGTTGAAAAAGTATTATTTTTCAAAAAGTTTCAACAAAACCGTTTCATGTGACCCCTCGTTGGAACGGGCTCGTCGAGCTCATTCCATCGAGGGTCACATGATATGGTTTTGTTGAATTTTTTTGAAAAATTTTAAAAATAGTATTTAAAATAATAAATTTTAAAGGGTTAAAGGAATATAACTGATTGTGTCATCAACAATTATTTCACTAATCCATGAGTGTTAGGATAATTATTTTGTACCTAAAGTTTATCCAAATAGACATATTAAAGCATCAATCCAAAATTTGAGTGCAGTAGGCTAAATTGGTACACTACAGCGTGTACACTGGGGCGCATTTATTTTTTTTTTTGCTCTCCTGAAGACCTCCAGATCTTCATTTTCATTTATTTGCTGTGTGGAGATCTGGACATCTCTCAAATCTCCAGTTTCAGATACAAGTAGACGCTGGAGAGGAGAGGAAATCACTCTATGAATCATATCAAATGGGCTAGGCATTTTTTTTTGTTTTCCGGTTCTGTTCCAGTTTTTGCAGTAAACCAGAAAACCGAACCCCAACAACCAGAAAAAAATTGCCTAACGGTTTTACTGTTTGTGTATAAACTAATCAAACAATCTCACTACAGTGGAACACTGTTAATTGAATAGCCACTTTGCCAATGAAAATTATTCAATTAACAGGAGTTTTTTAACAGGGATTGTGTCTCTTTCATGCATTCTAGAGATAAACTTAACATTTATTCCACGAGCTCTGTCACACAATATATAATAGATGAAATGCCTGTATTGGATGTACTGAGGCCAAATAGGTCTATAAACAAAGAAAAACTAGGGAGAGTCAGGGTAATTTCTTGACAAGGGTTACAAGATTTTTTATTCAGTTAACAGGAGTTTACTCTATAACCTATATTCAATTAACAGGTCAAATTTGTACTGGAGGTCTGGTAAATGGTTTTGTGTTGGAAAATTATATTCAGTCAACAGGATTATTGAGTTAAGAGACCTCCAATTAAGTGGGCTCCACTATAGGGCACTGGACTAAAGACCACTTTGGACTCTCGTCACAGTCTAAGCAGTAAAGGAGGAAATACAGTAGAACCTGTCTTGAGAGACTGCCCTTTGGGCCACACAAAAGTGGTCTCTCAAGACAGGTGGTCTCTCGTAACAGGTTTCAGGTTTTCTCAAGTCGGTGAATAACCAACCACAAAATTCAGAAATGGAGAAGAATGGATTTTTGTAATTACTTTGTAGTTGTTCTTTTGTATGAAGTTTTTGTAACAAATTGAAATGGACCGTTATAAAAATTATAAAAATAAATTAGTGTTGAAAATCTTCATAATTTTTATAACAGTCCATTTCAATTTGTTACAAAAAGATTTTCAACACAAATTTATTTTTATTCCTATCTGTCACATTTCAGGTATGAATGAAATAGTTTATTCAGCAATAATCCTAATCTTTTCACAGGGGTCTTATAAGAACATCTCAATCTTTAATGAGTTAGCAATTGAAACCCAATTAAGAGCTTTAATACTTTTAATTATGTTAGTATAACCACAATGAATTTTACAATTCCAGAACAGGTAAAAAGCTTTTGTCATGGTTTGAGTCTTCAAAGGGGCGGTCTCTCAAGACAGGTCCATTATGGCATAAAAATACAAGTTGGCACTTACATTCATTTTCACACTTCTGACTTCAGAGCATGAGCATCTCAACTGACATGGAAATACCAGTTAGACTAGAGAAAGCCATATCAGCCCTGGGCGTCTCTTGCCCTATCTCCTGGACTATCCAGGAAAAAGGCAAGAGCATGCAACTGACCTTGGATTTCATTATTGAAGAGAACAACACACCACCCTCTTCAGGGAGAGGTAGTACCTTTGGAGAGAGGATCCCCTCTCCCACTGGTCCTCACCTGAAGAGGCACGGAGGCCCTGAAAAGAGTGAGAGGAAGAAAAAGAAGAGCCCTTCGACCAAGCGCAGGAGCACCCTGCACCTGGAGGCCTTCCAGAATAGGAAGAAAGAGGTGAGCGAGAGGATGGAGGTCCTGGAGGCAGCTGCCAGTTCCCCTCCTAGTCCCACTAGTACACCTAACCAACTGCCAGCTCCTGAGCCGGTACTGTTGGATGAGGAACGTCTGGTGGGGACTGAGGAGGAACCAGAGGTTGCTTTTTCACCACCTCCCACCCCTCACTGCCCATTTCCTTCTCAACCGGACAGCCCGGGTGAGCCAATCACAGGAATACAGCCACCTCAGTCTGCAGTCACCATCAAAGACCCAAGGATAAGGAGAGCATTAGAGTTGGCCAAACGAGAACTTGAGTTGGGGAAACAAGCCGTCGCCGAAAGCCGCGAGTCCAGGGAAATTAAAAAAAGACACTAGACACAATCCAGCCACTAAACTCTGCACCACCGCCAGCCATATCACCAAGCCAACCGCCACCTAAGAAAAAGAGCCGCAAAAAGCCCAAGAGGGGGTAAGCCTCCTCCCTCCTTCCTTTTCCTCCTCTACCACGCCTCGACGTCCTACAAAAACAAACAGCCAATGAGGGTCGAAAGGGGCTTGCTCCCCAAATCGTCCCTGCGCGCCTTCGGCGCGCAAAAAACATTTCGTTCGGGCGTCTTGTGTGTTTAACTGGTCTCTCAAGACAGGTGGTCTCACAAGACAGGTGGTCTCCCATAGCAGGTCCATTATAGAGTAAAACCAATCGGTGCCCGGCAGATGTGGTCTCTCAAGACAGGTGGTCTCTCAAGACAGTGGTCTCTCAAGACAGGTTTTACTGTAACCTTAAAATGAAAGTGTCAATTTCACTGCAGTGCAACTTGTCCAAGAAGGGACTGAACTAAATAGAAAGCTCCAGTAATGCCAAGTCATTCAATCAAGTTTCTACAAAAAAGACATCACACCAAAGCTACATATGAAGTCTGAAAAAGATCAGATGAAGGATGCAACCTGGGTGTACTAATGAAATTGTTGACAATTTATATGCCAAATCCAAGATTGTGGCTATGTTTTTCAACAAAATTCAGAAAAATTTGATAGCTCCCATGTGGGGATCTGCGAATCACTCATTTTTTTTTCGAATCGAATCTCGAATCGCACCGTGTCTCTGATATCGATATCAAATCGAATCCCAAATCGAATATTAAAAGACAAGTTATTTCACATTGCACCAAACGGAAGCTACGGTACACCGTGATGACCCTTAAAAGACTGACTGACATCTAAAATACCAATAAATAAATATTCTCTGTAACACCGTCGCTGAAACAGCAGCTAGGCCCATTATCCATAGTTTTAGTTTTTGAAGGCTTAACTTGTTACCATTCACGTTCTAAAGAATGTGAATGGTAACAAGTTAAGCCTTCAAAAGCTAAAACTATGGATAATGTTCTGGACAAAATTCACTACTTACCTAACAATTAAACATTGTCAGTTTCTGAATTAAATATGAATTGAGCCGACATATGTTGTGTTCTCTTCTGTGAGAATCACAGTTTATTCTCTTAGTTTTCCTTGTAAGAATTATTTGGGAGAATTGATTATGATTCTTGCAGGAATGTTCATCTAATTCTGTACATTATTGATGGTGTATTGTAAATATATTTCAGCCTGAAGATCGAGTTAATTTTGAAATCCAGAAATCACAGTTATTTGCTGCAAGATCTTCGAAGAAAGCTCGAAGACCACAAAAAATGAGAGGATATGCAGACGATCCACATGTGGACAAAAATAATGGTATGTAAACACTTTTTAGCTCACCTGAGCGAAGCTGAAGGGGAGCTTTACTGATCACTTTCCGTCCGTCGTCCGTACATTAGCGACTTCTTCTCACGAACTGCTGGACCAAATTCAACAAAATGTGCTGTGCATGTTCCCTATCGTATGTCAATTCAAGTTTGTTCAAATCAAGTTGGAGCACCCCTTCGTAGGGCCATGCCCAAAAATTGAGCCTAACTCTTAAAAAATCTTCTTCTCATGAACCAGCAGTAGCAGAGATTTGATATTAGGTGTGCAGCTTCCTTTTGAGGTGTAAACTCAGATTTGTTCAAGATAAGTTCTAGGGGCAATATTTGCCATCGTTATGGGAGGGGCAAGAATTTTTGCCCTGCCCAAAATTTCGATTTTCCAAACCGAGAGGCTGATTTGAACCAAATTTGATATGAGGTTTTATTGGGACATAAGTAGTTGATTTATGACAAAAAATTTTTCCCATCGCCCCATGGGAACCACAGGAGCTAAAAATAGACAAAATTTAGAACACCCATATCTCCAAAACTGCAAGGCACTGAGAATTTTTATTTGGTGTGAAGCTTTCTTAGGACCAACAGAATGGAATGGTAAAAAAAAATTGCTATCGGTTTTATAATAGGATACTTTTTTGGACTTTGAAAAAGTGCTGAGTCAGCATTTTTAGCTCACTGAAGGGAGCTTAACTTATCACTTTCCATCTGTCGTCGTCGTCCGTCGTCGTGAACATTTTTCAAACTACTTCTCCTCTGAAACCACTGGTCTGATTTTCACGAAACTTCATGTGGATGTTCATTACTATATGGCAATTCAGGTTAGTTCACATGAAATGGCCACGTCCCTTGGGGGCTCTGTATGGGGCATAACTCTGATAGCACCGTATGAATTATAGAAAAATTATTAAAAAATCTTGTTCTCCAGAGCCAGTGGGCAGAATCTTTTGATACTTGGTATGCAGCATCTTGGTATGGGTCTGATTGAAGTCGAGTCCCTCAACCAATATTGAGGCTCACTATGGGGGCGTGAATTTTTACTTAGTGCAATTTAAGAAAAATTCTTTAAAAATCTTCTTCTCCAGAATCAATGGGCAGAATCTTTTGATATTTGGTATGCAACATTGTGGGGTGGATCTGATTCAAGTTTGTTCAAATCGGCCCCCTGGATTCATATTTGGGCTCACTATAGAAGCTCAAATGCGAACTTAGTGCATTTCAGGCAAATTTCTTAAAAAATCTTCTTCTCCAGATCCAGCAGGCAGAATCTTTTGATATTTGGTATGCAACATTGTGGGGTGGATCTGATTCAAGTTTGTTCAAATCAGCCCCCTGGATTCATATTTGGGCTCACTATAGAAGCCTGAATTCGAACTTAGTGCATTCAGGCAAATTTCTTTAAAAATCTTCTCAAGATCCAGCAGCCAGAAACTTTTGATATTGGGTATGCAGCATGCTTGGGGGGGGGGGGGGGGGGGGGGGGGGGGGGGGGGGAGGGGGGAGAGATTCAAGTTTGTTCAAGCCATGTCCCTAGGTCCATATTTGGGCTCACTGTGGGAGCTCAAATTGTAACTTAGTTCAAAATGAGGAGTTTTCTTAAAAAATCTTCTTCAGATCCAGCAGTCGGAATGTTTTGATATTTGGTGTGCAGCATCCTTAGGGGGGAGGGGTGAGATTCAGGTTTGTTAAAGCCAAGTCCCTGGATTCATATTTGGGCTCCCTGTGGGAGCCTGAATTATAACTTAGTTCAATATGAGGAATATTCTTAAAAAAATCTTTTTTTTCCATCCACTGGTCAGAATCTTTGGATATTTGGTATAACCTTTTCTTAGGAGGGGCAGATGCAACTTGTTGAAATCCCTGGGTTGATATTTTGGTCTACTTTGTCAGGTGAGCGCCCTCAGGCCCCCTTGGGTCTCTTGTTTAGCTCTAAATGCAGGGTAGCATCACCAAATTCACCCACTGGGGGTCCTCATTCTGCAGATGACAGTCTGCTGCTTATTTTCAGGCTTAGACAGTTTTTCAAATAATATTCATGAGTAGCTGCTGTAGTTAATCCATTTGTATTGCAATGCTTATTGTAACAGTTTTCTGAATGTAATATCAAAAAGCAATGTCCTATGGGAACCCTGGGAAGTGAAGCATTGCTTGTTTACTGTGGTAAACAGGCTCTGTTTTGCTGGTAAAATAGGACCCAGTCACTTATGCTTGGGAGGAAGTCCTCCAAAATGGGCGACATGGGTATAAATGATTGACAAAACTTGACTTTATCCCCAGGTTGCAGTCATGATTAGCAGAAATAAGTGAACTTAAACACCTAAATATATATAAATCTAAAACCAAACATTGCTATTCGTAAAAATTGTCATTCATATTTTAATATGTTTTCAGTATTTTGACTCAAGAACATAGTATAAGCCGCCTCTTTGAAACAAGCTCAATGAGCTCAATTCAATGAAGAGCTGCACATATTTTTAGTCAAAAGTCAGTGAAAATTGAAAATTTTTAGCTATTCCATTTCTATATTTACAAGTGTTTTTTGCTGTTAATGTTTGTTAAAGGACTAAACTTATCCATAGCCAGACTGTATTTTTGTCTTTCCAAGCAGTGCTCTTTTTCGTCAAAAACTATATGGCCAGCATCGGAGCTCTTGGGTACATACTTCTCATGGCTCACATCTGTGATTTCTCATTTACGTATATATTCCTATGTCTATCTGAGCTCTGTCAGACAAGCTGTACTCAGATTATCTGCACCTTATGAGGTGATGCTAAAAGTATTTCACACATGAGGTAAAAAATAGTATATTCTGAGACGAGGCTATTTGAATATACTCATTTGGTACTCTTCAATTTATTTTGCTTGTTCTTTCATGTATTTTATTTCTTTATTACATGCCTGTTCTACAAAATCCCCATCTACAGCAACACTAAACCATGCAGAAAATGAAAATCTGTTCCGTACATATGTGCAAAACAGAAATCGTTGACAGACTATTTTTAAATAGAAGCGAAATTTCACTGGAATTTTCTACAAAACACAAATTATAATTTGAATCTCTAGCGATAGCTGAAAATCGTCCCCGGAGTTCCAATGTGTTCTTTGTGTCATTAGTCACATAGAACCAAGCCAGAAAATAAGCGGACTGTTATCTGCAAAATGAGGTCCTCAGAGGGTGAATTTAGTGATGCTACCCTGCACAGCAGAGTAGCATCCCTAAATTTACTGTCTGTGAACCTCAGTCTGAATCAGGGTCTCAATACTAAACAGAAAGAGGTACCCAGAGGATAAACAGGCCCACTTTATGGGATAGCATCATCAAATTCACCTTCTGGCGACCTCATTCTACAAATGTCAGACTGCTTATTTTCAGGTCTGCATAGAACACACTGGAACTCGGGGGATGAAATAGTAACACAGGTATTTTTATACTGTACCAATGACCCAGACATAGCTGGTGCTAACTCTTAAAATATAGGGCCAAACACAAATTTTGCCCCCCAATCCCCAAAATTTGCATCTAAAACTAAAGAAAACATGTCCTGAGAGGCCCTCCACACTTCGCCCCCACTGCGCATGCGCAGTGTCAAGGACGTTCCGAAATTGGCGCCATTTATCATTCTAAGTTTGGCCCTTCATCAGTTAACATCTGACTGATCTTTGTGCTTTTAAATCTCAGTTTAAATGATGCCAGACACATAAATATTAGTGAAATGGTGATTCTAAGGAGGATAGAAAAGGAGGAGAGGAAAAGAATGTGTGACAGAATATTATCAGGGCTGTAACTTAAAATTTTTTAATGAAATTATGTTAAGTTACCTATTTTCAAGGCAGCAGCCATTTTGTTGTCATTCTGATTATTTAGTTACACTGTTTTTTCAAGTGTTTTTCCTCTCTCCCTGTCCTTTAAGTTCCCCCTTGCTATTCTCCCATGCTTTTGGCATAATTTCTGTAATTATTATTACTAAAATTTCTTGGGAGTTTTAGCTGTATAACAGAATGAATTCTGTTCTTTCCCCATGTTTACGTCTTCACCTTCGGGTGGTTAGGCGTTGTGTTCTGCATCTACCATCTGATGTTCTGCAGTTTCTTCCCTGGAAGTCTCTGTTTTGCATCAGATGGTGTATTTTTGGTAACTGATTTCGGGCCTGGGTGCCTGGAGTCTTATTTTAGTGTTTTTACACTCATTGTTTACATTTACAACAGCCCTCTGTGTGAGGGGGGGATTTCTAAATAATAATATCTTTATGTTATTTTAATCATAACTAGATACATTATTATTGTTCGTAAGTGTTGAATAAATTGTTTAAAATATTTTTAAAATTTTTGTCCACACTTAGGCTTGGGATCCATTGGGGCTCAACGTTACTTTTCAGAAACTTGGGCTGTTCTGAAAAAATATTTTTTCAAAATATTTTGATTTCAATTATTTTTTCTATATTAATGGATCATATTATTATTATGTATTTTGATTGCCAGGCGTTAGTGCGAGTACCAGGACTTGTTTTCTTTTCACATTGAAAGGATATTGATCAATTGTTTTAAGAGGAAGTCTTCCTCTGACCTTATTATCATTCTATATGTGGTCAGTGTACTCGCATTAACTCCTGTTCTGTATCGTATGATTTCGATGACAATATGGGAAGCGTATGTCACGGTATGTTGTTGGGGATTTGGACACTCCGGTCCTTTCCCCGCAGGGTCACTCTACTTTATCAATTTCTATTTCAGACGATCAAGATTAGGGTGATGTATCTGTGATGTCTTCCAACAGTGTGCCTCCGTCGTCACAATTAATGAAGGGCTAGCGGAAAAGTGCTCATGTAATACGCCAATTGCCTAAGAGGACCCTAGTAGGTTCGACGGCCTTTGACGTCCGCTAGCTCGCCCGGTGTAGCGTCCATTCACCGAATGGTTCGGCAGCCGGGTTCGTCCGTTGCGGTCTAGAAGGAATTTTGGGGTGATGCGAGCACTATAAAATTAACTTAATGCACACCCAGTGACGGCGGATCGGAGGGAGAACGGAGGAAGCCTTTTAGTCCGGTTCATAGCTCGTTCCGGTCCATCCAGACGGCAAGCGAGAGAGGCCCCTCTCTCGTTCAACAACATCTGGCCCCAGATGTTGTGGTACAAATGTGTCGTTAGCGGAGCATACGTCCGTCGCTCGGGACGCTCCGTTGCATAGGCAGTCCGCTGTGACTGCTAAGGCTTCCTCTTCTCGTCAGCGCACACGACCGCACCTTGGCTGCGTGACCGCCGATATATTACCAGCTTCGCCGATCAAGGATTCTTCGGCGACCAGGTCACACCATCCGGCAGCCAGGGATTCGAGACCGATGGACTCCGGACGTTCGCATAGGAAAAGTATGCGGGAGCCATCTGATGCGGAGCTGCCCTCGGCGAAGCAGCGATAGACTGCGCCTCCGCAGGTCTCGACGCCGGACATTCTTGTGCACATAGCACAGCTTATCGCAGCATCCCAGCAGCCGACAGAAACGGTGTCGGATCGAGAATTATCCGACAGCGCTGGGTCGGTAGCCGGGGACTCGAGGCCTGCAGACTCCGGACATTCGCATAGGAAGTGTGCGGGAGTCAACGTACACGGAGCTTCCAGCGGCAATGCATCGTAAGTCCGCTACTGCACAGGCCTCGGGAACGGACGTGCT
The DNA here is from genome assembly GCA_031216915.1 of Pictodentalium vernedei. NCBI lineage: Eukaryota > Metazoa > Mollusca > Scaphopoda > Dentaliida > Dentaliidae > Pictodentalium > Pictodentalium vernedei. The sequence goes on along the minus strand of CM062295.1, from coordinate 59,922,680 downwards.
TTCCTTAATAGCACAGTTTATCGCAGCATCCCAGCATCAACTGAATCTGTCGCATATATTTTATCCGACGATGCTGGGTCGGGACGCTCCGCGGAAGCGGGTACGGACGTCCGAAAGTTTCATCCGGTCCGACGGGATACCGAAAGGGATTCGGTGGATTTCAAGCTTTCCCTTTCGGAACAACATATGCTGCGATGCCGGATAAGAAACTGATAGCGTCGGTGGACTTAGAAATTTTTGGTTCGGTTCAGGGACATCGTCTCTCAGTTCCGACATAGTCCAATAATGTCACACAACTTTTGAATTATTGAACGACGCTATATATATTATTATTTTATGCTTGCTATCCAAGCATTTCTGGTTTCTTGTTCGAAGAGTTATGGAGATGTCTTTCAAAAGTGTGCCTCTGTCGTCATAGTTAATGAAGAGTTAGCGGCAATAAGTGCTCATGGAATATGTCTATCGCTTACGGAGTGACATTCGCTAGCTCACCCGGTGTAGCGTACATTCATCGAATGGTTCGGCTGCCGGGTTCGTCCGTTGCGGTCTAGGAAGGAGATTTGGGTGATGCGAGCACTTTAATTACTTTAGTACTCACCCAGTGACGGCAGATTGAGGACAGATCGGAGGAAGCCAACAACATAGGGGACCGCATGTTGTGGTTCAGATATTTTACATTCGGAGCATATGTCCGTTGCTCGGGACGCTCCGTTATATTGACAGTCCGAGAGACTGTCTTTAATGCTTCCTCATCCTCACAGCAGGGCACACGACCGCACATTGGCTACGTGACCTCGAGTATCCGATCAGTTTCGGCATTCAGTGATTCCACAGCGAATAGGTCGCGCCATCCGGTAGCCAAGGGACACGAGGCCTATACACTCCGTTCGCTCGCATATTGGAAGTATGCACGGGGTAACGATCTCGGAGCTTCCTGCGGCAATGCATCGTAAGACCGCTGCTCCTCAGGCCTCAGTGACGGACGTGCTATCCGAGTTAGCACAGTTGTTTCGCAGCATCCCAGCAATTGACGGTTTCTCGGTTGAATCAGGAATTATCCGACGGCGCTGGGTCGGTGCGGTCCGCGGTTGCATCAAGCTACGGACGACCGAACGCTTTATAGGGTCCGACAGGATGGCGAAAGGGATTCAAAAGATTTCGAGTTTTCCCTTTAGTAGTATCGGAAGATGCCTTTCATATCTTCTGGCATTTCTTCCAGTGATTATTTTTCGGACTTCATTGCTGCGATCTTGGATAAGAGACTTATAGCGTCATTGGACTCGGAATTTTCGATCGGTACAGGGACTTTGTCCCTGACTTACCGACGCAGTCCAATATTGTCATTACAACATGTGTTTTAATTTTCGACGCTATATATTTATATATATACAAGCCTGCTACTAAGCATGATAGTTTAGTTTCTTGTCCGCGTGGCTCATTTCTGCCATTTTATCTTTTTTACATATAGTTTATTTTGGCAGAGCAGGGCATACCGAGAGTTCATATGCGTCTAGACGGTGTGATTAAAGACTGCATATATTCTTTTTCGCCGTTTATGTCTTTTCCAATTTCAATGTTGGGAACGACATTATGTATAGTAGACTTAACTTAGACGCTTTATTATACGTAATCCGCCTTACTGAGGCGTTATCATTACGTCTTCAAGAAAAGATTTACGGGATATTATTCTCAATGTAATTTCTTTTGAGGGCAGTAGTTGTTCACGTATAACTCCGCCCTTCAGTGGCTGATTGGAGTTGGTTAGACGTGATGCAGCCCTAGCTACATCCACGCGTGGATAGTAGGTTAAGAACTCTCTCAGAGTCGCTTCGTTCTCGGAGGAGCTTCTCTTCGACGGCAACTTTCCGGCAATCCATGAATTGCTTGATTTATACATTCTCTTGTCTATCTAGTGTTACAAGAGATTCAGACTGGGGCAAACATTCGGTGGTTGACTCAGAGAGTGCCGCCGCAGTTGCCGGACCCGAGTGTGGCTGTTATGACGGTTGCCAGTCAAACAGATTGGGATATATACTGATCCCTACGGATTCGAAGTGCCAGGGTCTTTGGATTCCGCAGTCTTTTAGCTATTAGTTTAACTTCCGCGGAATAATGTTTTTTAGGCTTGCTTTATGTCATTGCATGAACATTATTCAGAAACGCATGCCCAAATTCCTGTCCTTTAATTCGACAGTAGTGGCGTATCTCCGGAACCAGGGAGGCACTCTTTCGTTTCCGTTATTCAATTTAATGGAAAGAATCCGTCTGTTGGTTATAGTACACCAAGTTCAGTTTTGGTCCGTCATATTCTGGGTCGTCTGATTGTTTTATCGCACTCCCGTTCTCTTACGGGTCGCTTGTTGCTGTCAGAATGGACTCTCAACAAACAAGTATTCAATCAGATTTGCTATCTATGGGAGCGCCCAATGATGTTTTATTTATGACACAGCTTGCTAATCAATTGCAGACGTATGTGTTGGCTTGTCCAGATCTCTGAGCTAATACTGTTAACGCTCTATTGATCTATAGGACGGAATGATAGGATACGCGTATCCTCCGGCGCTGTTGTTTTAGCAGGTATTGCTAAGATAAACAACCACAATACATTTCTGTTGATAGCATCTCTATCTTCACAGAGATCATGAGTAATTTACTCTCTTGTCTACTGTGGATCTTAACGTGAAATCTTCCTCTATGTGAGGATCTTTTTTCACTGGGTAAATCGTGTCATCTTTATCACAACCAGCAAGGTCGCAACCTTCATGTATTCCGTTGTGTGGTCCGTATTGCATTGTAAGCACTGTACTGGACGAGCTTTGGACGCGATTTCTTACTATAGGAGATCCTCTTCTTCGCTATTCTATGCGACTAAAGTGGAGGCTCTTCCGTCGTGGTGTAGGGATCATTATGTTCATATGGTTGATCCCTCCATACTACTCATTGCTATTTTTTAGTATACTTGTTTCACAAGATCTACTGCAGCCTGTTGTTATTTAGGTTATAGGTTTATGTTACCTCATACCTATGCACTCTACGATAGTTTACAATTGAGTCTTTTGTCTCTTTATCTAAGTCAGTTAGTAACTTTTTGATAAATAGACTTAGAATCTTTAGATTAAATTCCTATACGGATTTTAACTTCGGTTCTTATTTAGCTAAGTAATCATTTGAATCTCTGGAAACAGTAGTTTTCAAATTCTGACCTTTTAGACAGTAATTCTGTTGGTTCTCTTTTACTGTAGAGTCAGTGAGTTTCATGCACTATCAATGGATGATTTTCACTTTCATAGTTTCGGAATCAATACTTCCGTTACTATTTAGGTTGGATTGTTGCATAAGAGTTAGGCTCCTATTATCCGGAACCTATTATTTTAAGGTCCTTCCGTCTTCGTATGGGCATAGGCCTTGACTCTTTCCGGGTACAGTTTATAAACAGATATCTGTTTATTACAAGGGCGTAAGCTTCTTCTGTCTTTGATGTCTAGTAGAAGGACGTTACGCTCCATTTTATTGTTAATGGATTCTATTAACTAGCGTACTGCTTATGGTATATCATTGGCTTAGCAGTTGTGCTTAAGATTTCGGCTCATGAAGTAAGAGTTCTTCTACTTCTTGGGCTTACATTAATAGTGTTGCTATTATAGATTTTTGAAGGCTGCTCATTGCGCTCAGCCATCCACATTCATGAATTTTATCTCAGAAATATCGAGTCCATTTCTGGAGGCCTCTATTGTTAGGTCTATTATCTACTGCTCAGAATGTCATTCACTTAACAGTTGCTACTATAGCTAGGTAGGCTGTCTGTTTCGGCAGTGTCTCCGTTCGGCTGCCCTCTTCGCTCTGGGCTATTTGACCCAGGGCAAGAAAAAGGGGGGGGGGGGGGGGGGGGGAGGGTGTTCCCTTGGGTCACCTGTTTTTACTATGAAAACAAGGGGATACCTCCTCCGGAGTTAGTATTCTGAGCTGTTATTGGGATGGTTGTTTAGTGAGAAGTTTAAGTTTATAAAATTCATTCAAGTCTTAGTTTTTTAAGTATAGCTTTTGAATATTGCATATGTCAACGGACATGATTATGCAATTCTCACACACTTTTAGGAGTATAAGAGTCTCTATTCTCTAGACTTACTTTATTATTGGCTTACTTTAAAAATTATTAGTATAAGGATTATTGGATATTAATAGAGTACATGGATGTATGAAGCTCAATTTTTGGAAGGTGTTGTATCTTTCTAATTTATCATAAATAAGAAAGATACATGTAAGGCCTATTACTTCTTTTCCCTACAGGGGATGACTCTATTTTATTTTATTGAGCGTATTCCATTTTGCTCTATGTCCTTGGCCCTCCAGCCTTTTTACTATTCAGCTATGTCTGGGTCATTGGTACAGTATAAAAATGTTAAAAAATTTATAGTAATTTATATATTTTTTATACTTACCAATGACCCAGACGGGGATGGCCCTCCCAGGAGTTGGGAACTCTTGCCTCCCCGCTGAGTACATAGCGCTTACCAGGCACTGGTTATTAGAATGATAAATGGCGCCAATTTCGGAACGTCCTTGACACTGCGCATGCGCAGTGGGGGCGAAGTGTGGAGGGCCTCTCAGGACATGTTTTCTTTAGTTTTAGATGCAAATTTTGGGGATTGGGGGGCAAAATTTGTGTTTGGCCCTATATTTTAAGAGTTAGCACCAGCTATGTCTGGGTCATTGGTAAGTATAAAAAATATATAAATTACTATAAATTTTTTAACTTTCCTCGCATATTTTATTGGCGATACAATGTGTTGTGTTGATAGTTGTCAAATGAATCGCTTAGTCTTCTAATAACTGTTTTTATAGATGTGAAGGCATTTAATAAACACAGGACGACACACCCATGTGAATGGGTTAATTGATAAGGCACTTGTGCTCTCGTTTTAACCTTCCACGCTGGCACTCGTGCCATATCGATTAACTCATTCACACATGTGTGTCATTCTGTGTATATATTGCTTGTTCTTTCATGTATTTCATTTCTTTACTTTCAGCTCTCAAAAAACCAAACAAGAAGAAAAAGAAGAAAGGAAAGTCTTCATTTTCTGAAGAACTTACAAGCACGGGGCAGTCAGCATTGAAAAAATTCCGAAGCGGGTGAGGTTGCTTACACAGACTTTTCCTATTCTAGAACTCATCCATGAAATATTCTCCCTCAGCACCTCTCAGATTTGATATTAATTTTATTTGAATCTAAATGGGAGCGCGGTGACTTATTGGTAGACTGTTGGACTTCTATGCTAGAGGTTCCAAGCTCGATCCCTGTCCAGGATGACCCCGCGTTGTGTCCTTGGGCACGGCAGTGACGGAACTTTATCCCGGTTGCCTACATGGGGGCACGATGATGCCGTGTACTAAGGCATATTGCACATTGATGGTGCACTGGTCTTCAACCTCTGTAACCCTGCTTGAGCTGAGCTTGAACAGAGTTAGAATGTTGGGTAGCTGACAGTTGCTTGTCAATGCTCAGTGGTTCTCTCTGGGTACTCTGGCTTCCTCCACCTGTAAAACTGTCATGATCACGATAAGCCATTGTGCATAAGTATGTGACCTTAAACACCAATAAATAAATAAATTTGAATCTAAATACGGAACATGTCTGGTGAGTGAAACTGAGCCCTACCATTGGTAGAGATACAAAATGTATTTTGTTTATATTTTATGATTCCCATCAAAGTTACAGTTGCAATAAAGGAACTGTACACTTAACATTTAATTCTTCACATAACGTAATGACCAAAAACCAGCATTCAGATTTATTCAGATTTTCTTATTTTTGTACGCATGTGTAAACAGAGCGTATTATAGTACAGTTGAACCCTGTTAATTTATTTATTTATTGGTGTTTAAGGTCACATATTTCTGCACAATGGCTAATCTTGACCACGACAGTTTTACAGGTGGAGGAAGCCGGATTACCCTGAGAGAACCACCTAGCAATGATGATCAGCTGTCAGCTCCCCAACATATTAACTCCACAAAAGCAGGGTTAGCATTGGTTGAAGACAGTACACCATCGACATGCAGTATGCCTTAGTACATAGGACCACCGTGCACCCACTTGGGCAATGGGGGTGAAGTGTCTTGCTCAAGAACACAATGTGGTTGCCGCAGGTGGGATTCAAACCGGGGACCTCTCGGGTTGCAGCCATCACCTGTACCTACTGATCCACTGTGCCCATCCCTGTTAATTGAATAGCCACTTTGCATTAATATTGTCCGTAAGTGTAACATTAATTTTTAAACTGGTTTTAAAAATCTTTGTCCACACTTAGGCTTTTTTGGGATCCATTTGGGCTCATCGTTCCCATTGGGAACTTGGGCTCATCTTGAACATTTTTTTTTTCTTTTGAATTAATGTTTGTAATGGATTATTATTATTATGTATCTTTGTTTGCAAGGGTTGGTGCGAGTACGATGACTGTTTAATATTTTTTCAAAATGAAAGAATATTGTTCAATTGTAAATTGAGGAAATCTTCCTCTGATTCTCATGTTCATTGTATTTGTTTTAGTCTGTGTACTTGCACTAATTCTTGCTCAGTGTGTGCCAATTCAGATGACAAACGTTGGAGACGTGTGTAACGGTATATTGTTAGTGGTGAGAGGTCCATGCCGGTCCTCTCTCCACAGGGTCACTCAAGTTTTTTCAGTCTCTTTTTCAGAGGAACAAGAACAGGGTGATGTTTCCGTGATGTCTTCAAAAGTGTGCTTCCGTTGTCGCAATAATGAGCTAGCGTCAAAGTGCTCAAGGAATGCGGCAAGTGCCTAAGAGGTCCCACGTAGGATCGACGGTCACTTGTCGCCCGCTAGCTCCCCCGGTGAAGCAATCATTCACAAAATGGTTGTGACACCGGGTTCGTCCGTTGCGGTCCAGGAGAGAAGAAGGAGTGTTGCAAGCACTATAATCTCGGATCGTGCACACCCGGCGACGATGGATCGGAGGATGGAACGGAGGAAGCCAGTCAGTCCGGTAGCCAGCTCGTCCAGGCCTACCCGGACCGTGAGCGAGAGAGGCCCTCTCTCTCTAACAACAACATCTGGGCCCAGATGTTGTTGTATGTAACGTTCGTTAGTCGGAGCATACATCCACTCCTGCTCGGGATGCTCTGTCGCATAGACAGTCCGACGCGGCTTGTCTGTTGGCTTCCTCATCCTCACGTCAGCACACACGACCACACCTTGGCTATGTGACCGCAGATATCCAGCCTGCTTTGCCGACCAGGGAGTCCACGTCAACCAGGTCACGCCATCCGCTAGCCAAGGACACGAGGCCTTTCCAGTCGGGATGTTCGCAAATGAGATGTATGCCGGAATTAACGTCCCAAGAGCTTCCTGCTGCTAAATTATGTAAGACCACGGCTCCACAGGCCTCCGTGACGGACTTGCTATCACAGATAGCTCAATTCATCGCAGCATCCCAGCAGCCATCAGAAACTTTTTCAGTAAAGAAACTGGCTGAGCAAGCTGGGTCGGTTCGCTCCCCTGCAGAGTCAGAAAGGGACGACCGAGATTCTTATGTGGTCCAGGCGGATGGTAAAAGGGAATCAGCGCAGCTGAAATTTTCTCATTTTTATACTGTACCAATGACCCAGACATAGCTGGTGCTAACTCTTAAAATATAGGGCCAAACACAAATTTTGCCCCCCAATCCCCAAAATTTGCATCTAAAACCAAAGAAAACATGTCCTGAATGGCCCTCCACACTTCACCTCTACTGCGCGTGCTCAGGGTCAAGGACGTTCCGAAATTGGCGCCATTAATCATTCTAAGTTTGGCCCTTCATCAGTTAACATCTGACTGATCTTTGAGCTTGTAAATCTCAGTTTAAATGATGCCAGACACATAAATATTAGTGAAATGGTGATTCTAAGGAGGATAGAGAAGGAGGAGAGGAAAAATGTGTGACAGAATATTATCAGGGCTGCAACTTAAAATTTTTTAATGAAATTATGTTAAGTTACCTATATTTTTATACTGTACCAATGACCCAGACTTAGCTGGTGCTAACTCTAACAAAACCAGGGCCAAACACAAATTTTGCCCCCCAATCCCCAAAATTTGCATCCAAAACCAAAAGAAATCATGTCCTATAGGACCTCCATACTACGCCCCCACTGCGCATGCGCAGTGTCAAGGATGTCCCGAAATTGGCACCAATTATCATTCTCTGTTTGGCCCTTCATCAGTCAACATCTCACTGATCTTTGTGCTTGTAAATCTCAGTTTAAAGGATGCCAGACACGTAATTTTTGGAGAAATGGTGATTCTAAGGAGGATATAGAAGGAGGAGAGGAAAAAGAAGTGACAAAAATAATCAGGGCTGTACTTAAAATTTTTTATGAAATTATGTTAAGTTGCCTATTTTCGAGGCATGGGCCTCTTGTTGTCATTCTTGCTAAATGTTGCACTGCTTATTCAGTGTTTCCTCTCCCCTAGCCTTCTAAAGTCCCCCCTTGCAATTCTCCCATGCTTTTGGCATATTTTTGAGAAAGTTCATTTCTAAAATTTTCTTGGGAGAGTTGCTTGGATACAGAATGTTTTCTGTTATTTTCCCCATAGTTACGTTTTCACGCATGGGTGTATAAACGTTGTGTTCTGCATCTTCCATCTGATGTTCTGCAGATTCTCCCCTGGGAGTCTCTGTCTTGCATCAGATAGAGTGTAATTTTGATGACTGATTTCGGGCCAGTTTTTTCAGTGCCTGGAGTCATGTTTTCTGGTATTTTACACTGTTTGTTTACATTGGCAACAGCCTTTTTTGAGGGGGGCTGTTTGCCTTTGGTGTAGTTTATCTCACTATAAGATACATTTATATTATCCGTAAGTGTCTCATTAATTATTTAATATAAATTTAAAATTTTTGACCACACTTTGCCATCGGATCCATCGGGGCTCAACGTTACTTTTCAGAAACTTGGGCTTCGCTGAAAAAATATTTTTTCAAAATTATTTTGATTTGCAATTGTTTTCTCATTTATTAATGGATCATGTTATTATGTATCTTTGTGTCAGGGGTTTGTGCGAGTAACTAGGACTTGTTGTTGACTTTTCACAATGAAAGGATATTGTTCAAATTGTAATAGGAAGAAATCTTCCTCTGACTTTCATGATCATTGTATTAATTGTAGTCAGTGTTCTCGCACTAATCCCTGTCCTATATGTCAATTTTGGGATGACAAACATTGGAAACATGTGTCACGGTATGTTGTTACTGGAGAAAGGGCTATGCCGGCTCTTTCTCCGCAAGGTCACTCTACTATCTCAGTTTCTATTTCAGAGGAACAAGAACAGGGTGATGTTTCCATGTTATCTTCTGCAAGTGCGCTTCCGTCGTCACAAATGAATTCAGAGCTAGCGGCAAAAGTGCTCATGGAGATTAGACAAATCGCCCGGTGTAGCGTCCATTCACCGAATGGTTCGGCAGCTGGGTTCGTCCGATGCGGTCCAGGAGGAAATGTTGGGTGATGCGAGCACTATAAACATTCAATGTGCACACCCAGTGACGGCGGATAGTAAGCGAGATCGGAGGAAGCCTTTGAGTCCGGTTCCTAGCTCGTCCAGGTCCAGTCGGGCCGCGAGCGAGAGAGGCCCCTCTCTTGTACAACAACATCTGGGACCAGATGTTGTGGTACAAAATGTGTCGCAAGCGGAGCATACGTCCGTCGCTCGGGATGCTCCGTTGTATAGGCAGTCCGCGGAGACTGCTAAGGCTTCTTCTTCTCGTCAGCGCACACGACCGCACCTTGGCTGCGTGACCGCCGATATCGTACCAGCTTCGCCGATCAAGGATTCTTCGGCGACCAGGTCACACCATCCGGCAGCCCGGGACTCGAGGCCGATGGACTCCGGACGTTCGCATAGAAAAAGTATGCGGGAGCCATCTGATGCGGAGCTGCCCTCGGCGAAGCAGCGGAAGACTGCGCCTCCGCAGGTCTCGACGCCGGACATTCTTGTGCAGATAGCACAGCTTATCGCAGCATCCCAGCAGCCGACAGAAACGGTGTCGGATCGAGAATTATCCGACGGCGCTGGGTCGGTACGCTCCGCCGAAGCATCGGGGGCGGACGACCGGGAGCATCATGAGGTCCGACCGGATGGTGAAAGGGATACGGATGATTTGGAGCTATCCCTTTCGGAACAACATAAAGCTGCCGTGGACTTCATCCGGCACTTTCTCCCTCAAGTTGTTCCGTCGGGCCAGACTGCTGCGGTTCCGGACAAGAGGATTATAGCGTCATTGGACTCTGAATTTTTTGAGCGGTTCAGGGACATCGCTCCCGAGTTTCCATCGCAGTCCAATAATGTTGCAAGAACATTTGAATTATTGAACAACGCTATATTTATACTTGCTTCCAAGACAGGGAAAGCAGGTTTCTTGTCCGCCAATACTCTCAACCTGCCTTTCATTAATGCAAGGAATAAATTCGACACGGCAGGACAGGGTATCCCGAGAGTTCCTCTGCGTATGGACGACGAGGCGGAAGACTTAGAGCTATCATTACCGTCGTCAGCTTCTATTCCAACCGCGGTGTTGGAAACAGCTATTTCGTCTAACAGAGCCAATTTAGATGCCTTATCTTACGCAGATCACCTTACTAAGGCGTTATCACTGCGCCTTGAAGGGAAAGAATTTCAGGATATACAATCCTCTTTAAGACTTCTTTCAAGGGCAGTAGCTTATTCCACGTGTAACTCCGCCCTTTCTGTGGCAAACCTGGAGTTGGTTAGACGTGACGCAGCCCTAGCTACATCCACACTCGTGGATACTAAGGTGAAGAACTCTCTTAGAGTCGCTTCGGTCTCCGGAGAACTTCTCTTTGACGGCAAGCTTTCTGCTATTTATGATAAAATTACAAAGAAAGCTTCGGATTCTCTGTTGTTCAAATCTGCTTCTAAGAAGTCGGATACAGCAGACAAGAATAAGACAGGCACTTCTGGGTCTAATGCGCCCAAGAGAGGTTCCTATAGAGGTTCCGGTGCGTCCTCTTGGTCTTATTCGAGAGACCGTCAGGGTAGCGACTCTCGTTCGGGACGTCCTTCGGGCCGGGACAACCGGTCGGACGCCCCGAGGTTGACGGGACGAGGTGCGGGTCGCGGAGGACGTGGTTTCTCCTACCGCAGGCCTCGCAGGTCCAGGAGGTGATGGCTTAAACCTCTATCGCGTACCGGTTGGCGGAAGGTTGTCGAGCTTTTCACAAGAATGGGCATCGATTACGGACGACACTTGGGTGAGAGGAGTGACTTCGGAAGGCCTAAAGATATCCTTCAAACGAAAGCCTCCATTAACTCGAAGTCCAAAGTGGACTCAACTTCCGTCAAATCCGCAGAAAAGAGACGCTCTGTTATCAGAGGTGCAGTCTCTTTTAATGAAGAACGCGGTAGAGGTCGTAGAAAACCAGGAGACCCCGGGATTCTACAGCCATCTGTTTCTGGTTCCGAAACCAGACGGCTCCTTCCGTCCAGTCATAGATTTGAGCTGGATAAACAAGCTGATCGTCGCTCCGAAATTTTATATGGAGACGATTCGGTCGGTCAGAGCGAGTATTCGGGTGAACGATTATGCAACAAGCATAGATCTCAAAGATGCGTACTTTCACGTCATGGTACTTCCGACATTCAGAAAGTATCTACGCTTCGCAGTCCTAGGAGTGGTGTATCAATTCCGGGCGATGTGCTTCGGACTGAATCTAGCACCCTGGGCTTTCACTCGGGTAATGAACTCGGTAATGATCTATTTCCGAGCTCATTTGTCTGCGGTAACGTCGGCCTACCTGGACGACATTCTTCAGAGGTACGGCAACGAGTTAACGCTTCAGAACGATGTTCAGAATCTACTTCTATTGCTCCGACGTCTCGGTTTTATAGTAAACGAGGAGAAGTCGGATCTGGTGCCGTCCAAGTCATTCACTCATCTGGGAATGAGCTTCGAGACGCACAACAATCTCGTTCGTCTGCCGTTAACCAGAGCGAAATTAGTCAGTTGTTACCCTCGCTATTGTCTGCACGCAGACAAAGTCACAGCGAGAGAATTTATGACACTGATAGGTCTGTGCGGAGCCGCTGCGGATCTCATTCCGATGGGGCGGTTACGCACGCGTCCTCTCCAAATTTTCTTGACTCAGAATTGGAGTGTGAAAATTCATTCGCTCGACGTTGACGTTCTCTTGTCAGATCAAGTGAAACAAGAGATTCAGACTTGGGCAAACATTCAGTGGTTAACTCAGGGAGTTCCGCTGCAGTTGCCGGATCCGAGTTTTACCATTATGACGGATGCCAGTCAAACAGGTTGGGGTGCATCATTGATCCCAACGGATTCGAGATGCCAGGGTCTTTGGGATCTGCAATTCCTGAGCAAGCACATAAACATCAAGGAAATGATGTCAATTTGGCTTGCGTTACGTCATTGGATGGACATTATTCACAATGCTCATGTCCAAATCCTATCCGACAATACGACAGTAGTGGCGTATATACGGATTCAGGGAGGCACTCATTCAGTTCCGTTGTTCAATCTAACGGAAAGAATCCTTCTGTTTGCGCTAGAACATCAGGTTCTTCTTTCGGTCCGTCACATACCGGGTCGTCTGAATGTGCTAGCAGACTCCCTTTCACGAAAGGGTCGCTTGTTGCCGTCGGAGTGGACTCTCAACAAACAAGTATTCAATCAGATTTGCTACCAATGGGAACGGCCAATGATAGACTTATTTGCGACACATCTCAACAATCAGTTGCAGACGTATGTGTCTCCGTGTCTGGATCCAAGAGCATTTGCAGTAGACGCTCTGTCGATCCCTTGGGACGGAATGATAGGATATGCATATCCTCCAGCGCCGTTAATTCAACAAGTATTGCTAAAGATAAAACAATCTCAATGCAAGATTCTGTTGGTAGCATATCTGTCGCCACAGAGACCGTGGATAAATCTACTCAGGTGTCTGTTGTGGGACCTACCGCGAAAGCTTCCTCCACAGGAGGATCTTCTTTCGCAGGGGAAATCGCGTCAACTCCATCACAACCCGCAAGGTCTCAACCTTCACGTTTTTCCGTTGTGCGGTCCTTCTTGCATGACAAGCACTTTACAGGACGAGCAGTGGACGCGATTTCTAACTGTAGGAGGACCTCCTCATCGCTAAACTATGCGGCTAAGTGGAAGGTTTTTCGCCGTTGGTGTAGGGATCATTCTGTAGATATTTTTGATCCCTCTACACCAGACATTGCAAACTTTCTAGTATACTTGTTTGACGAAATCAAACTGCAGCCTGTTACTATTAAGGGTTATAGGTCTCTGTTATCTGATACCAATGCACATCATGATAGTTTACAAATTGGATCTAATGTCTCTTTATCTAAGTTGGTTAGAAACTTCTCGATAAATAGACCCAGAACTCTTAGATTAATTCCTAAATGGAATTTAGCTTGGGTTCTTCTTAAATTGAAGGAAAAGCCATTTGAACCTCTTGGGACAGTAGATTTCAAATTCTTATCTTATAAGACAGCTTTTCTCTTAGCTTTCTTTTCTGCTAGAAGAGTCAGTGAGCTTCATGCACTGTCGGTGGATGATTCTCACTATCGTAGTGTCGGGAACACTATCACCTTCACTACTAATGTGGGTTTTTTAGCTAAGAATCAGGCTCCTAATAAATATCCGGAACCTATTGTTATTAAGGCTCTTCCGTCTTCAGACGGGCGTAGGCCTTTACTCTGTCCTGTTAGAGCATTACGTATCTATAAACAGAGATATCAGTTTATCAGAAAGGGACGGAAACGTTTCTTTCTGTCTTTGATGCCTAATAGAAAGGACATTTCGGCCCATTCTATTGCTAGATGGATTCAATTAACTATCCGTACTGCTTATGAAGATTTATCTCCTTCTCAGCAGTCTGTGCTTAAGATTTCTGCTCATGAAGTAAGAGCTCTTTCTACTTCCTGGGCTTATGCTAATAGTGTTGCTATTACAGATTTAATGAAGGCTGCTTATTGGTCTCAGCCATCCACATTTACGAATTTTTATCTCAGAAATATTGAGTCCATTTCTGGAGACCTGCATTGTTTAGGTTATCTGTTGCTCAGAATGTCGTCCACTAAACAGTTGCAACTATAGTTATGCAGGCTTTCTGTTCCGGCAGTGACTCCGTCCGGCTGCCCTCTTCGCTCTGGGCTATTTGACCCAGGGCAAGGGGAAGGGGGGGGGGGGGGGTTCCCTTAGGTCACCTGCCTTATAGTGAAAAGCAAGGGAATGCCTCCTCCAAAGTCAGTATTTCTGAGTCGCTTCCGGGATGGTTTTAAAGTGTAATATTAATGTTAAAATTCATTCATGTCTTATTTTTAAAGTGTAGCTCGGTGTGAAGCATTTGTATATGTCAAGTGTCAAACGGGCTTTAATATACAATACTCGGACACTTTTAAATGACTATAAAGAGTCTCAATTCTCTGGACTACTTTATTTATTGGCTTGCTTTAAAAATAATTAGTATAAGGGTTATACTGGATGTTAATAGAGAACATGAATGTTATTGTGCTCAATTATTAAGGGTAGTGTATCTTTCTAATTTAATATTAAATAAGAAAGATACATGTAAAGCCTAATACTCCTTTTCTCCTTAAGGGGTTACCTCTTTACTATATAGTTGAGCTTATTGGATTTTCCTCTATGTCCTAGGCCCTCCAGCCTGTTTACTATTCAGCTAAGTCTGGGTCATTGGTACAGTATAAAAATGTTAAAAAATTTATAGTAATTTATATATTTTTTATACTTACCAATGACCCAGACGGGGATGGCCCTCCCTGGAGTTGAGAACTCTTGCCTCCCCGCTGAGTACATAGCGCTGACCAGGCACTGCCAGTAAGAATGATAATTGGCGCCAATTTCGGGACGTCTGCGTCACTGCGCATGCGCAGTAGAGGCGTAGTATGGAGGTCCTTTAGGACATGATTTCTTTTTGTTTTGGATGCAAATTTTGGGGATTGGGGGGCAAAATTTGTGTTTGGCCCTGGTTTTGTTAGAGTTAGCACCAGCTAAGTCTGGGTCATAGGTAAGTATAAAAAATATATAAATTACTATAAATTTTTTAACTTTTCAGTGTTTTCCTCTCTCCCTTTCCTTTAAGTCCCCCCTTGCTATTCTCCCATGCTTTTGGCATAGTTTCTGTAATTATTATTACTAAATTTTCTTGGGAGTTTTAGCTGAATAACAGAATGAATTCTGTTCTTTTCCCCATGTTTACGTCTTCACCTACGGGTGGTTAGGCGTTGTGTTCTGCATCTACCATCTGATGTTCTGCAGTTTCTTCCCTGGAAGTCTCTGTTTTGCATCAGATAGTGTATTTTTGGTAACTGATTCCGGGCCTGGGTGCCTGGAGTCTTATTTTAGTGTTTTTACCCTCATTGTTTACATTTACAACAGCCCTCTGTGTGAGGGGGGGATTTCTTGAAAATAATATCTTGATGTTATTTTAATCATAACTAGATACATTATTTTTGTTCGTAAGTGTTGAATAAATTGTTTAAAATATTTTTAAAATTTTTGTCCACACTTAGGCTTGGGATCCATTGGGGCTCAATGTTACTTTTCAGAAACTTGGGCTGTTCTGAAAAAATATTTTTTCAAAATATTTTGATTTCAGTTATTTTTTCTATATTAATGGATCATATTATTATTATGTATTTTGATTGCCAGGGGTTGGTGCGAGTACCAGGACTTGTTTTCTGTTCACATTGAAAGGATTTTGATCAATTGTAATAAGAGGAAGTCTTCCTCTGACTTTTATAATCATTCTATATGTGGTCAGTGTACTCGCATTAACTCCTGTTCTGTATCGTATGATTTCGATGACAACATGGGAAGCGTATGTCACGGTATGTTAGTGGGGAATTGGACACTCCGGTCCTTTCCCCGCAGGGTCACTCTACTTTATCAATTTCTATTTCAGACGATCAAGATTAGGGTGATGCATCTGTGATGTCTTCCAACAGTGTGCCTCCGTCGTCACAATTAATGAAGGGCTAGCAGAAAAGTGCTCATGTAAATACGCCAATTGCCTAAGAGGACCCTAGTAGGTTCGACTGCCTTTGACGTCCGCTAGCTCGCCCGGTGTAGCGTCCATTCATCGAATGGTTCGGCAGCCGGGTTCGTCCGTTGCGGTCTAGAAGGAGTTTTGGGGTGATGCGAGCACTATAAATCAACCAAATGCACACCCAGTGACGGCGGATTAGAGGGAGAACGGAGGAAGCCTTTTAGTCCGGTTCATAGCTCGTTCTGGTCCATCCGGACGGCGAGCGAGAGAGGCCCCTCTCTCGTACAACAACATCTGGCCCCAGATGTTGTGGTACAAAATGTTTCGCATTCGGAGCATACGTCCGTCGCTCGGGACGCTCCGACATATAGTCAGTCCGGAGTAGACTGTCAATAAGGCTTCCTCATTCTCATGGTAGCGCACACGACCGCTCTTGGCTACGTGACCTCGGATATCCAGTCAGCTTCGCCAGTCAGTGAATCATCGGCGACCAGGTCACACCATCCGGTAGCCAGGGACACGAGGCCTGCAGACTCTGGACGTTCGCATAGGAAAGTGTGCGGGAGTCAACGTACACGGAGCTTCCGGCGGCAATGCATCGTAAGACCGCTACTGCACAGGCCTCGGGAACGGACGTGCTTTCCTAAATAGCACAGCTTATCGCAGCATCCCAGCATCAACTGAATCTGTCGCATATTTTTTATCCGACGATGCTGGGTCGGGACGCTCCGCGGAAGCGGGTACGGACGTCCGAAAATTTCATCCGGTCCGACGGGATACCGAAAGGGATTTGGAGGATTTCGAGCTTTCCCTTTCGGAACATCATATGCTGTTGTGTATGTCATCTGACTTGATCTTCTACAGCTTCTTTCGTCGGACCAGAATGCTGCGATGCCGGATAAGAAACTGATAGCGTCGGTGGACTTAGAAATTTTTGGTTCGGTTCAGGGACATCGTCCCTCAGTTCCGACATAGTCCAATAATGTCACACAAACTTTCGAATTATTGAACGACGCTATATATATTATTATTATATGCTTGCTATAACCAAGCATTTCTGGTTTCTTGTTCGTAAAGTTACGGAGATGTCTTTCAAAAGTGTGCCTCTGTCGTCATAGTTAATGAAGAGCTAGCGGCAATAAGTGCTCATGGAATATGTCTATCGCCTAAGAGATCCCTTGTAGGATCGACGGAGTGACATTCGCTAGCTCACCTGGTGTAGCGTACATTCATCGTCGGCTGCCGGGTTCGTCCGTTGCGGTCTAGGAAGAAGATTTGGGTGATGTGAGCACTATAATTACTTTAGTACTCACCCAGTGACGGCGGATTGACGACAGATCGGAGGAAGCCTGTTAGTCCGGTTCCTGGCTTGTCCAGGTCCGTCCGGGCTGTGAGCGAGAGAGGTCCCTCTCTCGTCCAACAACATAGTGGACCGCATGTTGTGGTTCAGATATTTTACATTCGGAGCATATATCTGTCGGTCGGGACGCTCCGTTATATTGACAGTCCGAGAGACTGTCGATAATGCTTCCTCATCCTCACAGCAGGGCACACGACCGCACATTGGCTACGTGACCTCGAGTATCCGATCAGTTTCGTCATTCAGTGATTCCACGGCGAATAGGTCACGCCCTCCGGTAGCCAAGGGACACGAGGCCTATACACTCCGTTCGCTCGCATATTGGTAGTATGCACGGGGTAACGATCACGGAGCTTCCAGTGGCAATGCATTGTAGGACCGCTTCTCCTCAGGCCTCAGTGACGGACGTGCTATCTAAGTTAGCACAGTTGTTTCGCAGCATCCCAGCAATCGACAGTTTCTTACTCGAATCAGGAATTATCTGATGGCGCTGGGTCGGTGCGGTCCGCGGTTGCATCAGGTACGGACGAACGAACGCTTTATAGGGTCCGACAGGATGGCGAAAGGGATTCGAAGTTTTCCCTTTCGTAGCATCGGAAGCTGCCATTCATATCTTCTGGCATTATCTTCCAGTGATTGTTATTTCGGACTACATTGCTGCGATGTTGGATAAGAGACTTATAGCGTCATTGGACACAGAATTTTAGATCGGTTCAGGGACATTGTCCCTGACTTACCGACACAGTCCAATAATGTCATTAGAACATGTGTTTTATTTTTCGACGCTATATATGCATATAAGCCTGCTACCAAGCATGATAGTTTAGTTTCTTGTCCGCAATGCTCATTTCTGCCGTTTTATCATTTATACGAATAATTTATTTTGGCAGAGCAGGGCATACCGAGAGTTCATATGCGTCTAGACGGCGTGGTTAAAGACTGGAAATATTCTTTTTCGCCGTCTATGTCTTTTCCAACCACAATGTTGGAAACGACAATGATGTCTAGTAGACTTAACTTAGACGCTTTATCATACGTAATCCACCTTACTGAGGCGTTATCATTACGTCTTCAAGAAAAGATTTACGGGATATTATTCTCAATGTGATTTCTTTTGAGGGCAGTAGTTTGTTCACGTATAACTCCGCCCTTCAGTGGCTGATTGGAGTTGGTTAGACGTGACGCAGCCCTAGCTACATCCACGCGCGTGGATAGTAAGGTGAAGAACTCTCTCAGAGTCACTTCGTTCTCGGAGAAGCCTCTCTTCGACGGCAACTTTTCAGCAATCCATGAATTGCTCGATTTACACGTTCTCTTGTCTATCTAGTGTTACAAGAGATTCAGACTGGGGCAAACATTCGGTGGTTGACTCAGAGAGTGCCACTGCAGTTGCCGGATCCGAGTGTTATAGTTATGACGGTTGCCAGTCAAACAGATTGGGATATAATATTGATCCCAACGGATTCGAAGTGCCAGGGTCTTTGGGTTCCGCAGTCTCTAAGCAAGCAATTATCTTCCGCGGAATAATGTTTTTTAGGCTTGCTTTATGTCATTGGATGAACATTATTCAGAAACGCATGTCCAAATCCTGTCCGTTAATTCGACAGTAGTGGCGTATCTCCGGAACCAGGGAGGCACTCATTCGTTTCCGTTATTCAATTTAATGGAAAGAATCCGTCTGTTGGTTATAGTACACCAGGTTCTGTTTCGGTCCGTCATATTCCGGGTCGTCTGATTGTTTTACCGGACTCCCGTTCACTTAGGGGTCGCTTGTTGCCGTCAGAATGGACTCTCAACAAACAAGTATTCAATCAGATTTGCTATCTATGGGAGCGCCCAATGATAATTTATTTACGACACAGCTTGCTAATCAATTGCAGACGTATGTGTTGGCTTGTCCGGATCTCTGAGCTAATGTTGTTAACGCTCTATTGATCTAATAGGACAGAATGATAGGATATGCGTATCTTCCGGCGCTGTTGTTTCAGCAGGTATTGCTAAGATAAACAACCACAATACATTTCTGTTGATAGCATCTCTGTCTTCACAGAGACTGTGGGTAATTTACTCTGATGTCTACTGTGGGACTTAACGCGAAATCTTCCTCAATGAGAGGATCTTTTTTCGCTGGGTAAATCGTGTCATCTTTATCACAACCCGCAAGGTTGCAACCTTCACGTATTCCGTTGTGTGGTCCGTATTGCATTGTAAGCATTGTAAGCATTGTACTGGACGAGCTTTGGACGCGATTTCTTACTATAGGAGATCCTCTTCTTCGCTATTCTATGCGGCTAAAGTGGAGGCTCTTCCGTCGTTGGTGTAGGGATCACTATGTTCATATTGTTGATCCCTCCATACTACTCATTGCAACTTTTTAGTATACTTGTTTGACAAGATCTACTGCAGCCTGTTATTATTAAGGTTATAGGTTTATGTTACCTCATACCTATGCACTCTATGATAGTTTACAATTGAGTCTTATGTCTCTTTAAGTCAGTTAGTAACTTTTTGATAAATAGACTTAGAATCTTTAGATTAAATTCCTATATGGAATTTAACTTCGGTTCTTATTTAGCTAAGTAATCATTTGAGCCTCTGGAAACAGTAGTTTTCAAATTCTGACCTTTTAGACAGTAATTCTGTTGGCTCCTCTTTTACTGAAGAGTCAGTGAGTTTCATGCACTATCGATGGATGATTTTCACTTTCGTAGTTTCGGAATCACTACTTCCTTTACTATTTAGGTTGGATTTTTGCATAAGAGTTAAGCTCCTAATATCCGGAACCTATTGTTATTAAGGTCCTTCCGTCTTCGTACGGGCATAGGCCTTTACCCTGTCCGGTTAGAGTTTATGTATTTATAAACAGATATCTGTTTATTGCTACGGGCGTAAACTTCTTCTGTCTTTGATGCCTATTAGAAGGACGTTACGCTCCATTCTATTGCTAATGGATTCAATTAACTATCGATACTGCTGATGGTATATCTTGACTCAGCAGTTGTGTTTGAGATTTCGGCTCATGAAGTAAGAGTTCTTCTACATCTTGGGCTTACATTAATAGTGTCGCTATTATAGATTTTTGAAGGCTGCTCATTGCGCTCAGCCATCCACATTCATGAATTTTTTTATCTCAGAAATATTGAGTCCATTTCTGGAGGCCTCTATTGTTAGGTCTATTATCTACTGCTCAGAATGTCATTCACTTAACAGTTGCTACTATAGCTAGGTAGGCTGTCTGTTTCGGCAGTGACTCCGTTCTGCTGCCCTCTTCGCTCTGGGCTATTTGACCCAGGGCAAGAAAAAGGGGGGGTGGGAGGGTGTTCCCTTGGGTCACCTGTTTTACTATGAAAACAAGGGGATACCTCCTCCGGAGTTAGTAATTCTGAGCTGTTATTGGGATGGTTGTTTAGTGAGAAGTTTATGTTTTAAAAATTCATTCAGGTCTTAGTTTTTAAAGTATAGCTTTTGAATATAGCACGTGTCAACGGACATGTTTATGCAATCCTCAGACACTTTTAAGGAGTATAAGAGTCTCTATTCTCTAGACTTACTTTATTTATTGGCTTACTTTAAAAATTATTAGTATAAGGATTATATTGGATATTAATAGAGTACATGGATGTATGATGCTCAATTTTGGAAGGTGTTGTATCTTTCTAACTTATCATAAATAAGAAAGATACATGTAAGGCCTATTACTTCTTTTTCCCTAGAGGGGATGACTCTTTTTTATATTATTGAGCGTATTCCATCTTGCTCTATGTCCTTGGCCCTCCAGCCTTTTTAATATTCAGCTATGTCTGGGTCATTGGTACAGTATAAAAATGTTAAAAAATTTATAGTAATTTCTATATTTTTTATACTTACCAATGACCCAGACGGGGATGGCCCTCCCAGGAGTTGGGAACTCTTGCCTTCCCGCTGAGTACATAGCGCTTACCAGGCACTGGTTATTAGAATGATTAATGGCGCCAATTTTGGAACGTCCTTGACACTGCGCATGCGCAGTAGAGGTGAAGTGTGGAGGGCCATTCAGGACATGTTTTCTTTGGTTTTAGATGCAAATTTTGGGGATTGGGGGGCAAAATTTGTGTTTGGCCCTATATTTTAAGAGTCAGCACCAGCTATGTCTGGGTCATTGGTAAGTATAAAAAATATAGAAATTACTATAAATTTTTTAACTTTCCGAACAACTTAAGGTGGCCGTAGATTTCATCCGGCATCACCTTTTAGAAGTTGTTTCTCTGGACCAAAATGCTGTGTTACCTGATAATAAACTGAAAACGTCAATGGACACAGATTTATTTGGCCGGAATAGGGACATTGAGCCTAACTTTCCGACCCAGTCCAGAAATGTCACGGACATTTGTTCTTCTTAATGACGCTATATTCAGACTAGCCTTTAAGACTGGCAAATCAGGTATCTTATCATCTCATGCTCTACAGCTGCCTTTCATCAATCATAGAAATAGATTTGAAACGGCAGGACAGGGCGTGCCGAGAGTTCCTCTGCGTTTAGATGACCAGGCAGATGACTTAGAATTGTCATTGCCGGCATCTATGTCGATTTATCCAGTACGCTGGTGACGACTATCTTGTCTAACAGAAAAATCAGTTTAGACGCATTATCTTACGCAGATCACCTTACCAGAGCGTTATCATTACGTCTCAAAGGAAAGAATTCCAGGATGTTCAAAACTTCCTTGAGAGTTCTTTCAAGGGCCATAGCATTTTCTACGTATAACTCCGCCCTTTCAGTGGCAATATGGAGTTAGTCAGACGCGATGCTGCCCTGTCTGTATCCACAAGAGTGGATAGTAAGGTGAAAAACTCTCTTCCAGTCACTCTGGTCTCAGGAGACCTTCTCTTCGACGGTATATAATCAGATTACTAAGAAAGCTTCGGATTCTCTGCTTTTAAATCCGCTTTGAAAAAGTTGAACTCAGCAGGTAGGAGTAAGGCAGGCACTTCGGGGGCGAATACGTCCAAAGGAAGTTCCTATAGAGGATCTAAGAAAGCCTCTACGTCTTACTCCGGAGACCGTCAGAGTAGCGACTCAGATAGGGGTGGTAATGCTGGCCGAGATAATAGGTCAGATGCCCCTAGGTCGACTGGGCGAGGTGCGGATCATGGAGGACGTGGTTTCTCCTCCCGCAACCCTCGCAGGGCCAGGAGGTGATGGTCTAAACCTCTATTGCATTCCAGTGGGCGGAAGGCTGTCGAGATTCTTAACCAATTGATTGTCAATTACGGACGACCCATGAGTGCAAGGGGCTATTTCCGAAGGTCTAAAACTGTCCTTCAAGGAGAAACCCCCATTAACTCGAAGTCCATGCTGGTCTCAGCTTCCAATGAACGTTCAGAAGAGAGATTCGCTTGTATCAGAAGTTCAATCTCTTCTGGACAAGAATGCTATAGACGTCGTAGAAAATCAGGAATCTCCAGTTTTCTACAGTCACCTGTTCCTGATTCCAAGACCAGACGGCTCGTTTCGTCCAGTTATAAATCTGAGCTGATTGTGGCTCCAAAAACAAGCTGATTGTGGCTCCAAAATTTTATATGGAGACCATCCGATCGGTAAGAGCGAGCATTCGAGTGAACGTTTATGCTGCGAGCATAGATCTCAAGGATGTGTACTTTCACGTCATGGTACATCGCGTTTAGAAAGTACCTTTGTTTTGCTGTCCCAGGAGTTGTTTTCAGTTCTGAGCAATGATGCTCTACTCTGAATCTAGCACCCTGGGACTTCACTCGAATAATGATCTCGGTAATGACTCATTTCCGAGCTCATTCGTCTGTGGTAACGTCTGCCTACTTGGACGACATTCTTCAGAGTTACGGCAGCAAGTTAACGCTTCAGAACTATGTTCATAGTCTGCTTCAATTGCTCCGACGTCTCAGTTTCATAGTAAACGTAAAGAAGTCCGATCTGGTGCCGTCCAAGTCATTCACCCACGTGGGAATGAGCTTAGAGATGCACAACAATCTTGTTCGTCTGCCGTTAACCAGAGCGATATTAGTCAGTTGTTACACTCGCTTTTGTCTTCTCTCAGATGTAGTAACAGCGAGAGAATTCATGAGACTGACAGGTTTGTGCGGAGCCGCTGCAGATCTTATTCCGATGAGGTGGCTATGCACTCGTCCACTGCAGATATTTTTACTCTGAATTGGAGTGTGAAGACTCATTCGCTCGAAACGAACATCGTCTTGTCGAATCATGTGACACAGGAGATTCAGACTTGGGCAGATATTCAGTGGTTAACTCAGGGCCGTATGTCACCGTCAGAATGGACTCTCAACAAACGAGTATTCAATCAGATTTGCTACCTATGAGATCGTTCTATGATAGACTTATTTGCGACGCATCCCAACAATCAGTTGAAGACGTATGTGTCGTCATGCCCAGATCCTCGAGCATTTGCAGTAGACGCCCTCTCGATCTCTTGGGACGGAATGATAGGATACTCGTATCCTCCAGCTCCATTGATTCTGCTGGTATTGCTAAAATCAAGCAATCTCACCACAAGATCCTATTGGTAGCATCTCTGTCACCCCAGAGACCATGGATAAATCTACTCAGGTGTCGGTTGTGGGACATTCCACGGAAGCTTCCTACACGGGAGGACCTTCTTTCGCAGGGGAAATCGCGCACACTGCATCACAACCCGCTAGGTCTCAACCTTCACGTATTTCCGTTCTGTTGTCCTTCTTGCACGGCAGGCATTTTACAGGACGGGCAGTGGACGCAATTTCTAACTGTAGGAGGACCTCCTCTTCGCTAAATAATGCTGCTAAGTGGAAGGTTTTCTCTTGATGATGTAGGGATCATTCTGTTGATTTTATGATCCCTCCATTCCAGACATTGCTCATTTTTTGGTCTACTTGTTTGACGAGATCAAACTGCAGCCAAATACTATTAATGGTTATAGGTCTATGCTATCGGATACCTGTCCTCATCTTGATAGCTTACAGATTGGATCTAATGTCTCTTTATCTAAGTTAGCGTAAAACTTTTCGATAAATAGACCTAGAACCCTTAGGTTAATTCCTAAGTGGAATTTAGCTTGGGTTCTTCTGAAGCTAAAAGAAGGGCCATTTGAACCTCCTGATACAGGGGATTTCAAATACTTATCTTATAAGACAGCTTTTCTCTTAGGCTTCTCTTCTGCTAGAAGTTAGTGAGCTTCATGCACTATCTGTTGTTGATTCTCACTATCGTAGTTTTGGTAATACTATTACATTGACTACTAATGTTGAATTTTTGGCTAACAATCAGGCTCCGAATAAGTACCCTGAACCTATTGTTTAGGCTCTTTTGTCTACAGACGGTCATAGGCCTTTGCTTTGTCCAGTCAGAGCTATGTGTATTTACAACGTAGATCTGAGTTTATCAAAAAGGAACGTAAGTGTTTCTTTCTGTCTTTACTGCCCAAAAGAAAGGACATTACGGTCCATTCTATTGCAAGGTGGATTCAGTTAACTATCCTTACTGCTTGTGATAATTATCTTCATCTCAGCAGTCTGTGCTTAAGATTTAGGCGCATGAAGTAATAGCGCTGTCTACATCTTGGGCTTATTTATGCTAATAGTGTTGCTATTACCGATTCGATGAAGGCTGTATATTGGTCTCAGCCTTCCATGTTCACAAATTTTTATCTTAGAAATATTGAGTCCATTTCTGGCGACCTGCGTTGTTTAGATCTGTTATCTGTTGCTCAGAATGTCGTCCACTAAACAGTTGCAACTATAGTTATGCAGGCTTTCTGTTCCGGTAGTGACTCTGTCCTGCTGTCCTCTTCGTTCTGGGTTATTTGACCGAGAGCAAGGGGAAGGTGGTGAAGGTAGTGAAAAGCAAGGGAATACCTCCTCTGGAGTCAGTAATTCCGAGTTGCTGCCGGGATGGTTTTAAAGTGTAAAGCTATTGTCTATCTCATTATGTAATAATTTTAAAGTATAGTTCGGTGTGAAGCATTTGTATATGTCACTTGTCATACGAGCGCTAATATACAATCCTCAGACACTTTTAAAAGAGCATAAGAGTCTCATTCTCTGGACTATCTTTATTTATTGGCTTTCCTTTAAAAAGATTAGTATAATGGTTTATACTGGATGTTAATAGAGATCATTGATGTTATTGAGCTCAATTACGGAATGGTATTGTGTCTTTCTTTTTTGGTATAAACAAGAAAGATACATGTAAAGCCTGTTCTCCTCTTCTCCTGGAGGGGATATCTCGGTTTACATGTAATTGAGTCCATTGGATTTTCCTTCATGTCCTAGGCCCTCCAGCCTTTTTTCTATTCAGCTAAGTCTGGGTCATTGGTACAGTATAAAAATGTTAAAAAATTTATAGTAATTTATATATTTTTTATACTTACCAATGACCCAGACAGGGATGGCCCTCCCATGAGTTGGGAACTCATACCTCCCCGCTGATTACATAACGCTGACCAGGCACTGGTTGTAAGAATGAGGATTTGGCTCCAATTTCGGTGCTTCCTGGACACTGCGCATGCGCAGTGGACAAAAGTATGGAGGACCACATAGGACATCTATTTCTTGGATTTTGATGTAAATTTTGGGGATTGGGGGGGCAAAATTTGTGTTTGGCCCTAGAATTTAGGAGTTAGCACCAGCTAAGCCTGGGTCATTGGTAAGTATAAAAAATATATAAATTAGGCTACACAAAGTAGATCTCCTGTTTCTCAGGCCATTATTTGTAAAATAGCAAGCGGGCGAGCGTTTTTTTATTTTATTTTTTATTTCTGTAATTATTTCTTTGCCATCAAAAATTCATGTTCTTGGTTTATGATTTAGGCCTCATAACCTACGGAATAGCATGGGTGGTGGTGTATTTCGTCCCTTGAGAGCAAAAAGGCTTTGCAATGCTAAGGCATTGCAAAGCCTTCTTGCACTCAAGGGACAAATTTATCAATTTTTTTAAATTGGATAAAATATCAGACATAAACCATTTAATTTTTATTTTATTTAAGTTTACATTGGCTATAAAAAGGGAGCATGCGGCAGCCAAATGGACCATGCGGGAGGGCCTGAGAAACAGATTTTGAATTTTTTTAGGCCTTACTATAAATTTTTTAACTTTTCAACCTGAAAGACCCTAGATATAGATATATTCCTTGCATCTGATTAATCAAAGGCAGACAAGACTCCCGGTATATCGAAATTTCTTTCATAGAGAACATCACAAAATACTGGCAGTCTATACCATCAGATCCATTTTGCTGTAACTCAAGCCAAAAAATAAGCAGACTGTCGTCTTCAAAATGAGTTCCCCAGAGGGTGAATTTAGTGATGCTACCCTGCAAAGCAGGGTAGCATCACTAAATTTACCCTCTGTGTACCTCAATCTGAATCAGGATCTCAAAACTAAACAGAAAGAGGTATACCAAAGGATGAATAGGCCCACTGTATGGGATAGCACCATCAAATTCACCCTCAAGGGACCTCATTCTGCAAATGTCAGACTGCTTATTTTCAGACTGGTGGTTGTTTGGTCATTTTTATGAAATTTCATGCATCAACAGGTGCTGAGCTTCATCAGTTTTGGGAGGGAAGGGTGCTCGACAGAGCCCCCACCCGGAATTCTCCTGGTACAATATACAACTAGTCTGCCTCTGCAGAAAGTGTGAATCATGTTCAAATGTGATGTTCAGGGACATAAATTCTGGCCCTGGATGTTGATCCAATATTTCATGAGGAAGTTATTACTCTTCCTTGTTCTTGCATTTCCTTGATTTATGGTTTCTAGATTACTTGAGCTACACTCGACATTGCCTATCCATTTTTGGCATTCAAGCTCACCCAAGTAAAAAGCAGAATTTTGTGTGACATCCTATTGTAGAGTTATTGCCCTTTATTTTCTTAGAAATTTGTTCAAATCAAGTGCCGGAGTTCCTATTTGGGCTCACTATGGGACCCTAAAGTTATAAGAGGAATATTCTTTAAAAATCTTCTCCTGAACCACCAATCAGAATCTTTTGATATTTGATATACAGTATCCTGGGAGGGGGGGGGGGGGGGGGGAGGGGGACAGGGGATTCAGGTTTGTTCAAATCAAGTCTCTAGATTCATATTTGGGCTCCAAATGGGAGCCCAAATTTTAACATGGTGCAATATGAGGAATAATGTTTAAAATTCTTCTCCAGAACCACAGATAAGTATCTTTATGATATTTGGTATACAACACACACCCTCAGAGAAGTTGGATTCAAATTTGTTCAAACCAAGCCAGAGTTCACATTTGAGCTCCCTATTAAAAATATTCTTAGGATTCTTCAGTCAGAGTCTTTTGATATTTGGTATACAGGATCACTGGGGAGAGGGTCGAGTTAGATTCCAGTTTGTCCAAATAAATTCGACAGGTTCTAACTTGGGTTCCCTGAATTCTAACTAAGGAATATATTTCAAAGATCTTCAGACTCCCGAATAGTTTGATATTCGGAATATAACCTCACTATGACTCTTAAAGTAAGGTTTGTTGAAAGCTTTGTGTTCGGCTGATTTGGGGTGTGGGAGGGTGATGATGCCTCAGGGGTTTGAGATTTAACATACTGGATGGTCATCGATGGTTCGGCCACCGTATGAAAATTTTAAATTCCAGGGTCCCAAAACCCCCATTTCCATACATCTGAGCGGATATTTTGAGAATTTTCAGAAGATTTATTTGAAAGATTTCACACATTGAGAGTACCCCATCCCCACTCCCCTGCACCCCCCCTCCTCCCCACCCTGCCCTCACAAAAAAATAATTTGGGAATTCAAATTTGACGATTTTTGAGTCGAAGTACACTTCTCAGTGAACTAACTGATGTTCATTTTACATTACTGTTTCCCTGTGGTGAATATGAGCACAAGGATAGAGCAAGCAATATTTTCGCAACATTGCCTGCAAGAACAGGAACGGGAGAGACAGTGTGTTCCTCAGGAAAATAGTTTGCATTATCCCAGTCAGGCCGAGTCACGAAAAAGTGAACAACGTATTTTTACTATTTTATGACATGAGCTACAACTTCCAACGACTTACAGTAACTAATAGCATGAGGGTTGGACTTTCCTGTCACCAAACACCCACACCAACATGATTGAGTTCTACAGTGCAGGTCACATGTCAGTCACGTGATGAAGTTGTTGACATTGTGATGTTTTCGTATGCATTTTGGAATGTGGACATTGGAGTATACTGAATGGTAATTAGTAAACTACACCAGTGTATGCTTGCTTTGGCCAATTTAAATTAGCTGTTGAATGACACATCCTATCATACCCCACCTTTACATTGCATAAAGTGTGAATATATCATGCACACCCCTTTTCAACCGAATGTTTCATGCTGGTATGTTGTCTGGTAAAAGGTACACGCAAGTCTTAAATGACGGGTGCTCTACGGTGCACACGTGTTTTTTTCAAATCGAAGGTCTGACAGCATCCATCATAGACAAAAAAGGACGAGTTTCGGAGTTTGATATCACTGCAAGAACTAGGGTTGCATACCTTTTGGCCCAATGTGTGATATATCTTATTGTGTATGATAATAGCAGTGACGTGGTGTGTTTACCATTTAGCTATCATGATTTATTTTCTTTGTTTATTTTATTACTTGCACCAAAAGTATATTCAATATTGTCACCGCACTTTTTTCGACCATTTTTACGAAAATAATATGGGTGAACAAAACTCTTTGGTATCGGTATCGGCCGATAGTAAATCAAAACTGTTTGGTTTCAGATGAATAGGCAAATCTCTTATCGGCTCATCACTACAATTTGGTCCAGTAGTTTGTGAGTAGAAATCAATAATGTAAAGTTCACGACGGACGGCAAGTGATAAGTTAAGCTCCCTTCAGTGAGCTAAAAATCTTAAGAATATTTCTTCTGTATTTTAGGCCATCATATAATATTTCTTCTGTATTTTAGGCCATCATATCATGATATTTCTTCTGTATTTTAAGCCATCATATCATATTTATTTTAGGCCATCATATCATATTTCTTCTGTATTTTAGGCCATCATATCATGATATTTCTTCTGTATTTTAGGCCATCATATTATCATGATATTTCTTCTGTATTTTAGGCCATCATATCATATTTATTTTAGGCCATCATATCATGATATTTCTTCTGTATTTTAGGCCATCATATCATGATATTTCTTCTGTATTTTAGGCCATCATATCATATTTATTTTAGGCCATCATATCATATTTCTTCTGTATTTTAGGCCATCATATCATGATATTTCTTCTGTATTTTAGGCCATCATATTATCATGATATTTCTTCTGTATTTTAGGCCATCATATCATATTTATTTTAGGCCATCATATCATGATATTTCTTCTGTATTTTAGGCCATCATATCATGATATTTCTTCTGTATTTTAGGCCTTCATATAATGATATTTCTTCTGTATGTTAGACCATCATACCATGATATTTGGTAGGTCATTATATAATGGTATTTCGTAGGTCATCATATAATGATATTTCTTCTGTATTTTTGGCCATCATATCAGGATATTTCTTCTGTATTTTAGGCCATCATATCATGAGCGAAAAGAACTGGGCATAGATATGAAGAAACACAGGCGAAAAAATAGGCAAGTACTGAATTTTTGAATCAGCTATGTTTTGGTAGAAAAAATGAAAATATTTAACAGATGCAGAGAAAGTAGGTTTGCAGATCCGGTAGCCATCATCACATTCAATTTTAAAGTAAACTATTGTAAATGCCCACATCATTGATTCCAGCTTGAAATTAATCTTCATTATTCTAGCTTTGAAATGGCTGAAATTTTATCCTTACTACTTCAGACTTGTGGAAGTGCTTTAAGCTTCTCCCTCATGAGGCTGCTACTCCAAGATGTCCTGCAACTCTTGAAATTGAAATCTTCACCACAACTAAAGATATCAAAATCAACTTGACATGTAGGTTGGTCATGATGAGTAGGACAACGCTCTTTTGAGTGGGTCATTGTAGTCAAGGTCACAGTGGTCGTTAACCTGCATTTGGTTTCTGCTTTATCTTCAAAGATATAATTGACCTATTCGGAGAACTGTTTTTCATTTCATAACATATCTTTCATCTACACTTGATTATGTAAGTTATACATGTTGACAGGTATGTCTGTTCTAAAAATATCTCTCGGGATACATTGGATAAATAATTGTATTAAAGCCTAAAACAGTTAAAAATCTGTTTCTCAGGCCCTCCCGCATGGTCCTTTTGGCTGCCGCAAGTGCTCTTTTTTATAACCAATGCAAACTTGAGAAAGTAAAAATATTTTACCCAAGTTAATAAAATTGATAAATTTGTCCCTTAAGTGCAAGAAAGATTTGCAATGCTTTACACGAAATACACTGCCACCCATGTTTTTCTGTTGATTATGAGGCATAAAACATTAAAAAAATGAAGAATATAAACTTTTGATGGCAAAAAAATAAAATAAAAAAACGCCCGCCCGCATGCAATGTTACAAAAATGGCCTGAGAAACAGAAGATCTACTTTGTGAGGCCTAAAGTGCCAGAGAGGTCAGAGCTGGGAGGTTTGGATTATTCTGTTTCTGTTTCAGTTCGATTTCCGGAAAATACCTCAGGTTTTGGTTCAGTATTTGCATGCGTTGAGAACACATAGTAAATAACACTATAGGCTTCTTAACTTGTAAAAACTTGAAATAGTTTGTACGACACCAATCACCACAAAAAGCCCTGTCCGAATGTATCTCCACTGTGTTCAGTCAGACTTCCCTTTCAGCA
Organism: Pictodentalium vernedei; assembly: GCA_031216915.1. Lineage (NCBI taxonomy): Eukaryota > Metazoa > Mollusca > Scaphopoda > Dentaliida > Dentaliidae > Pictodentalium > Pictodentalium vernedei. The sequence continues at coordinate 59,891,494 of CM062295.1, read as the reverse complement.
TTCTTAGGGGTTCTGGGTAGTGTCCAACCGATTACCAAAAATGGTCGCTGACTGATTACCGGTTATTTGAGCCCACAATCGGCCGATTCTGATGCCGATTCCGATTGTAATACCGTGCACTACAAAACAAGTCGAGGCTCGAAAGAACTACATTAAACTGAACATTTTTCAAAGTGTTAAACTTCATTGACTGGGGTCCCAGTAAAATTACCAGTTGCACACACTTGGGCGGTAAACGTGGCTCTAAGAGCCACGTTTACCACCCAAGTTCGCACGACTGGTAATTTTACTGCGACCTGAGTCAATGGAGTGCATCCTTCACTTTTCCGGTATGGACTGGCGATTGCTGCAAGTGTGCTCAGTTGTAAGCTTTACATTCGTTTAACATGTATATCCCGTAAAGGGCCATCTAGAGAGATTAGGAATACATATTGTGGTTGTTTCTCAACTTTATTGAATGGTATCATCGACATCATTTTACATTAACAATTGAACAATTGCAGAAGATAATAAAATGTGATTCAGAAAAATCACAAATTGCTTGGCAACAATCAGTTGAACCGATGTTCCAGGATCCGTTGCCATTGTCATCCGATTGCCCATAATCGGCCGATTGTGGTCGCCGGTTCTGATCATCAGTTGAACACTAGTTCTGGGTGTAACGTCCCTTGGGGTGTTTTGAAAGTGGGTCACACTCAAATATCTAGCATGATATAAACTGTTATTGTGGGACCAACAATAAATGAGTCAAAACTCAATGGAGGTAAATAATATGGGTCAAGGTCATTGACGTCACCCAGAAGTCATTAAGTACATTTTTCAGAATTGCTGGAAATCACATTTTTCAATCAACTTCTCCCTATGTATCCCTGAAGATCGTACATGTATTTTTACACTCCTAAATATAAAAATGGGCGGGGCCAAACATTTTGAAAGTGGGTCACGCTCATATCTCAAGCATGGTATGATATGGACCTGGGACCAACACCAAATGAGTCAAAATGCACTTGAGATTCAGAATATGGGTCCATGTCATCCCTGGGTCATTGGGTGTTTTCTTTAGAATAGCTGAAATTGCATTTCATAACCCCCTAATGCAATTCCGAAGTTCCTGTATGTATTTCATCACTCAAAAAAGTGGGCGTAAAAAAAGGGGTTGAAAATGGGTCACGTTCACATCTCAAGCATGGTATGACCTATGGACTGACACCAAATGAATCAACACACAATTGAGGTTCAAAATATGGGTTAAGATCACTGCACGGTTTATCAATAAACCGATATATACCGGTATTCAAACCAATATCGATTGAATACTGGTGCAATTACAAAAATATCGGTTTATCGTCATTATTACCTCACAATTTAATTTTCAAGATGTCTTGGGATTTTTAACTGTAGCCCCGAATGAATAATATTATCCCTTTATCAAAGAAATCATCTGCATGTGCTCACGTAATATACAATTTCAGCAGTTGAAAAAATAATTTTCAAAAATTTCAACAAAACTATATCTTGTGACCCCTCATTGGAACGATCTCGTTCCGGGTCACATGATATGGTTTTGTAGAATTTTTTTTTGGAAAATCTGATAAACTTTTTAAAAAAAATATTTTGATATCGTCTCCCTTGGGTAAAGGTTTTTTGAACCGCATCATCAAGGCATGCTAATTCGTTCCGACTGTGATGCCTCAAGCCTTGGTTGTGGTACTTGTGTTCATTTTTCGGAACCATTTTCGATTTACCGGTATACCACGGTATTTTTTTGAACACCGATACCAGTATTCAGTTTTAAATATCATGCAGACCTAAGATCACTGAGATCACCCAGGAGGAACGGCTGGGAATTGCATTTCATAACAGCCTAATGCATTCCTGTCACTCACATCAAGCTCCAGGGTATTTTTTGTTTTTAAAAATTTGATTAGCAGTTCTTATCGGTGTCCTGAAAAATTGATTAGCTATTTCAACTTCAGAGAATTAATTTATAGGCACTGACATCATAGAAAACATGGGTGGAGTTTTGTCAACTGATTTGAAAACACTCGTAAAATGGTGGTTAAATTTATCATTTTGCATGACCAACAGAAGTTCATAATATATTGGTGTATTGTTACACCATTTATCTGTAGTTTTACCATTTTCAGTTGGAATATTGGATGAGCACATAAAATTGTTAACCCTTTACCTAACATGAAAAGCAGACGACAGTTGCAAAAAAAATTCTTGAATAACTAATTTTTTTCATTTTCTGTCTCCAAAACATAGGTTGTGACCCCTCATTGGAACGAGCTCGTTCCAATGAGGGGTCATAACCTATGTTTTGGAGACAAAAAATGAAAAAAATCATGAAAATTAATTGGCGATTTTTGAGAATAGCGCTGGCCGGTTTTGGCCGTTACGTTGGGTAAAGGGTTAATAGCACAATGTGAACCAAATTTCGGTGTTTGGATCGCACATGGGAGATCTTGCTTCGCAAACCCGAACAAAAAATACCCTGAGTTTATACATGTATTTCATCATTCGAAAAAGTGGGCAGAGCCAGAAGTTTTGAAAGTGGGTCACGCTCATATCTGAAGAATGGTTTCACCTATGGACATAGGACCAACACCAACAATGTATTTCTTATTTCTTCTATATCTATTTCAGATTCCTTTATAGAACACATTTTATTACATGCCAGTTCTATCTAATCCCCATCTACAGCAAAGCTAAACCATGTGGAAAATGAAAATCTGTTCCACACATATGTGTGGAACGGAAATTGTTGACAGACTATTTTTAACCCTTTACCTAACATGAAAAGCAGACGACACTTGCAAAAACAATTCTTGAATAACTAATTTTTTTAATTTTTTGTCTCAAAAACATAGGTTATGACCCCTCATTGGAACGAGCTTGACGATTAATTTTCATTATTTTTTTCATTTTTTGTCTCAAAAACATAGGTTATGACCCCTCATTGGAACGAGCTCGTTCCAATGAGGGGTCATAACCTATGTTTTTGAGACAAAAAATGAAAAAAATAATGAAAATTAATTGGCGATTTTTGAGAATAGCGCTGGCCGGTTTTGGTCATTACGTTGGGTAAAGGGTTAAATAGAAGCAAAATTTCACTGGAATTTTCCACAAATCGTGCAATGCAATAACAGTTTGAATCGCCAGTGAAATCTGTAAATCGTCCCTTGAGTTCCAATGTGTTCTATATGCCAGCAGGCACACAGAACACATTGGAACTCAGGGGACGAAATAGAAACACAGGTTCCACTTGCAAATTTGGTTAGCGATAAAATGTTTTCTTTTGTTGAGAGCTGTCAAATGAATTACCGAGTGTCCTTCTAATAAGTTTTTTTTATATAGACCTGAAGGCGTGTAATAAACACAGAATGGCACGAGTGTGTGAATGGCTTAATCGATATGGCACTTGTGGCATCGCGGAAGGATAAACCTCGAGGCCAGCGGCCTCTCGTTCTATCCTTCCGCACTACACTCGTGCCATATCGATTAACCCATTCACACCCGCGTGTCATTCTGTGTACGAATGGTGTGCACAGAAATTAATTGGGCTTTTTAAAAAAATTTTGTCCGATTCCTATATAAAATCTTGAAATGCCGTTTACAAAAACCCATTTCTGATTTCTTTAGATATTTGCTCCCGAAAATAATTCTCAATACATTCTCTTTTTGTAAAGTTTATTTCTGATGCTTTCACCAATTTACTGATCACAGTAAATTTTGATTCTCCAGTTTAAAATTTTTTTTACACCTGGTGCCTTTAAGTCGTGTTTCATAACTCTGCCCCAGACATTGGGGTTTGAGAATGTCCAACCCCTGTCTTCCTTCATTAATGGAACTCATGGAGTTGGAAAACTGACAGCTCAGTTAAAAGGGTTTCTCTTTTTTTGGTCTACTGAGAAGACATGTCTGTGTTTAACCCTTCACCCAAAGCAGACGATGTCAGAATTTATTATTTGAAATATCATTTTTTAAAATTTTTCAGAAAATATCAACAAGACTATATCATGTGATCCCTCATTGGAACGAGCTTGACAAGCTCGTTCCAAAGAGGGGTCACATGATATGGTTTTGTTTAAATTTTTTGAAAAATAATATTTTTATATATGCATATTACGTGGGCGGATGTAGCCGATTCGTTGGGTAAAGGGTTAAAAGTAAAATTATTTCAGATTTTACAGTTGCCTTGTTAATGAGCTTTGTGTTACAGCTCTTCACTATAAACATAAAAGCTTATTCGATATTTATTTTAGGGCTGTCGCGACTATCATTTTTTGTAATCGACTAATCGTGACCAGTAATCGGCGGTTAGTCGATTAATAGTTGCTTCCCATGATTTTTTAGCAAATCATTCTTCTGTTCGTATAACTCTGAAAATGACAATGGCACTAGTGTGTTCAGACGAAGTGGGGTTGTGGGAACAACAAATCGGACCCGACTGAAGCTACATGTAGTCCAATCTTGGACCCACAGTCCGTAATATAATTTTTGGGGTTGGTACGTCCTGTTGGACGTACCAACCCCAAAAATAATATTACTGACTGCGGGTCCAAGTTTGAACTAGACTGAAGCCGATGAATTAAAATGAATTTACCAAAGAACGTTCCTGCATATGTTTCCTTTCTGCAATAAGTTTCTCGAAATTTTGAACATTGAGATCTATGCATTCCCTCGTCAGTTGTTAAAATTGGATCTTAGTCTGAAGTTCCGAACTTTGAGAAGTGATCTGACGTTCTGACTTTCGTCATAATTTTGTCACTTCCACACTTTGGGTTTTCCAATGGGTGCATTCGTGTGTACAAGACTGGAGAAATTCAGAAGAATCTATTCTTCTCGAGTAACTGTGAGTGTTCTTTCTTACACAGTCAGTGACAGTCGTACAGTCTTCCGGATATGAATGTTAACTATGGTTAGATATTTAAAGTTATTCACCTTCATTGATCATTCACCTCACAAAACAATGCAATTTAGCCCCGACGTGTAGTAGACGTGTACCACCTTGAAAATGAACGACGATCGACTAAAAATAAAAAACGTCGACTACTTCAATAGTCGACGGTTAGTCGACTAATCGAATAATCGCGACAGCCCTAATTTATTTACTTTTTTATTACAGGTTCAAGAAATAAAAATAAAGACTATGAAATGATGTCTGTGAAAGTTTTTTTTTGAATTTGGAATATTGTGATAAATCCATGGAACAAAGATTTTTATTAATTCTTTGGGAATCATGGAACAGAAGTCTTGGAATGATGATTTCAGGCAAAACCAACATGAAACTCGTATCTAAAGATATGTTTTTTTTCCATCAAGAGTATTCAAGGCTGCACTCCATTTTAACCAGTTTAATTCCTGGTTTTGGAAACTTTTTTCAGAATTGTATTCTGATGCTGGAGTTGTCAAAATAAAAAAAACAGGGCTCAAGAACAGGACAAACTGATTGTTATTTTTTGGCGTGAAAAAAATTCAGTTCTATGATCTCAAAATTGGTCTTTTTCTTCATTGGATTGTGACACAACTACATCAGTTGGCTGACTTTTCATGAATAAAACATTACAAATTCAATTCTTAGGGATGGATTCTTTGTGGGTGAGATTCCTTGTTGTTGTAGGGAGAAAAGTAGACTGAGAATTTCCACCGGATCCACTTCTGCGATCTCTGCTTATGATCTTTTATTTTAACAAGCTCATTCCAGTGAGAGGTTACTTAGAGGCAAAATCTGGTTTTGTTTTGAAAACTACCTATAGATTGAAGTCTGATTCAATTAACAGGGATTGGGGCGCGTTGGCTCAGTTGGTAGAGATGCAGGATGCAAGCCGAGAGGTCCTCGGTTCGAATCCCACCTGCGGCAACCGCGTTGTGTCCTTTGGCAAGACACTTCACCCCCATTGCTCATGTGGGGGCACGGTGACGTTGTGTACTAAGGCGTACTGCACGTCGATGGTGCACCAGTCTTCAACCAATGCTAACCCTGCTTGTGTGGAGTTGGTATGTTGGGGAGCTGACAATTGCTCGCCATTGCTCGGTGGTTCTCTCCGGGTACTCTGGCTTCCTCCACCCGTAAAACTGTCACAGTCATGGTTAGCCATTGTGCAGAAATATGTGACCTTAAACACCAATAAATAAATAATAATAAATTAACAGGGATTGTGTCACTTTCCTATATTCTAGAGATAAACTTAGCATTTATTCTATTATATCTTGTTTGACAGAGCTCAAACAAGATATAATAGATTAAATGCCTGTATTGGATGTACTGACACCAAATAGGTCTATAAACAAAGGAAAACTGGGGTGAGTCAGGGTAATTTCTCAACAGGTTACAAGATTTTAGATTCAATTAACAGGCGTTTACTCTAAGAGGTCCAATTTGTACAAGAGGTATGGTAAATGGTTTTGTGTTGGGAAATTATATTCAATTAACAGGGTTATTCAGTTAAGAGATATCCAGTTAAGTGGGCTCCACTGTATTTGGTATGTGAGAAGTTATTAACCCTTTACCCAAAGCAGACGATATCAAAATTTATTATTTTAAATATTATTTTTGTTAATTTTACAAAAAATTTCAACAAAACCATATCATGTGACCCCTCATTGGAACGAGCTCATTCCAACGAGGGGTCACATGGTATGGTTTTATTGAAATTTTTTGAAAAATAATTTTTTTTCAACTGCTGAATTTGCATATTACGTGGGCGGATGCGGGCGATTCATTAGGTAAAGGGTTAACAATATCTTGAATGAGTTTAAAAACTAGTTCGGTTCATCCATACTAAGTGGCGTTATGACCCTTAATTAGTTCATTTTTGCCTGTTTTCAACTGTTGAGCATGAAACTTGAACAAATATAATGGATTTGGTCAATATTTGGTATCTGAGACTCCTTGACAATGTATTTAATGAGTTCGAAAACCGGTAATGTTCGACCACACTGTGCAGAGTTCTGGCCCTTAATTTTTGCCTGTTTGCAATTCGTTAGCACAATATCTTGAACAAATATCAATGGATTTGAAAAAAACTTGATCCCGCATTCATGATGTGCAATCCTTGGTAAAAATAAAATTTCTGAGTGACAATTTTTGTGACTGGAATTGGGCAGGTGTTCTGTTATGTTAGGTAAAGAATCATTAAAATTTCTTTTGCTTCTAGCTGAATATCAAGTTAACCTGAAAATCTTTACACTTACTACAGCCAGTACTTTAGCTTATACTACTGAAGCAGTTAACAGGCACACAGTATTTAAAATGTCTCCATTGAGCATATTATATGCTTATATAGGACACTGTTGGAATTTGCTGGACAAGGCATTGCAACACATAAACATTCCATCAGCAGTTGGGAAGATACAAAAAATTGTTGTTTTCGTTCTCAAATGGACACATTGTGAGAAACAGTGTAATAAAAAGAATATATACAGTACCTATAAATTGTAAATATTATTTCTGTCACTCTTCATTCTCTCAGATACAAGGATGAGAACAACAATAGAAAAAAATTGAAATCACCTTTCCCCATTAAAATGTTGTACATGTATTACAACAGAAAAAACATCTCCTTAAATGTGCTGCAACAAAACTGTAGAAACTCTCATCATTGCAGCTACAAATATGCATTTTAGCCTTTTCAGCAGCAGATTGATCCACAAGAGGTGCAAAGAATCCCCCCCCCCCCCCCCCCCCCCCCCACAAGAAAAAAGTCCTTGAGATTGGTTCAATGTACCCTTGTGAGAATTTCAGTATTTGGCAACATTTCCTCACATTCTTGAATATGTGTTGGGTGATTCAGTATATTTGGTGTGAGGATCAGGTCTTTTTCTTTTTTTCAGCAGCAGATCCACGAGGGTGCAAAGAATCCCCCCCCCCCCCCCCCCCCCCCACCATGAAGAAAAAAAGTTCTTGAGATTGGTCCATGTACCCGTGTGAAAATTTCAGTATTTGGCAGCTTTTCCTCACATTCTTGAATAAGTGTTGGTTGAGTCAGTAAATTTAGTGCGAGGATCAGGTCTTTCTTGTTTTTTTAAAACTAAGCTTCATACACCCAATTAAAAGTCAATTGTGGCATAAATAGAGAATACAACTGAGATACAGTACATAGGGCAGGAATCAATAACCCTTGTTGGGAGGTTTTTTCTGTATTTGTCTTGTGTCTTTAGCACTCATAAAACACCTGAAAATCTCCAACTCATGTCATTGATTCGTGCCCCCCCCCCCCCCCATACTCCACTTCCCACTATACTCTACCCTCATTCTGTTCTGTCTTATGCACCACCTTTATATACTTCTGTAAAGTTTTGTCAGTTCGGTGCCTAGAGCTGAAACGGTTGGCTCATTTTCGTAACCGACTGAGAGCTATAACCGAATAATATCCGGTTATCCGTAGCCATTATTTGACCAAATCTGGGATCAAAACTATAGGAATTGGAAAGCAGTATTCTCAGAAACATTTCCGTAGTGTGTATACAAATAAACGTTGTCGAGGACTCGACAATGTTCGTTTGTATACATACTACGGAATAGTTTCTGCGGTTACTCAATTCTCATGGAAATTGATGATCATTAACGAAGTCTTGAACGCCAAAGTCGATTGTTTCTTAATATATACAGCACAGATTTGAGGTGTAATCTACGTTTTAACCCGTGGAATGACGACCACTGTCGATATTTCAGATAACCGGTTGATGGTTTTTTTAATCGATTAGGTAGGTAACCGGTTTCAACCTGCTTATCCGGTTAACCATTTCATTACTATTGGTGCCTAAGCATGCCTGAAAATAAGCAATCTGTCACTAGCAGAATGAGTTACCTCAAAGGGTGAATTTGCTGATGCTATCCCATACAGTAAGCTAGAATCCCCCAATTAATCCACTAAGTACCTCTTTGTGTTCAGGTCTGAGACCTTGATTCAGATTAATGTTCACAGAGTACAGTACAGCCACCGTGGACTGGTCATAATCCACGCATTGGCAGTGAAGTCCACACATGCATCTTTGAGGTAATAAAAACCATTCAGCAAAATTTTAATTAATGAAGGACCGTGTTGTACCCAGTGCATCATTAATTAAATTTTTAGCTCAACTTGACAAAGTCAAGCTGAGCAATTGCCATCACTTCTCGTCCATCGGCGTACCGGCGTACGTACATTAGTACGTATATCCACAATTTCCTTTGGCACACCTCACAGGTCGCATTTATGATCAGATCGCTTTGAAACTTGGTATGCTTGTTTGGTGTGACCTCTAGATGGGAGCTATCGATTTTCTTCAATTTCCGTCAAAAAATGTTGCCGCGACCAACATTCTCAGAACTTAGTTTAGTCAGACCACAATATTTCCCTTTGGCACACCCTACAGGGCACATTTATGATTGGATTGCTTTAAAACCTGGCATGCTTGTTTAGGGTGACCTCTAGATGGGAGCTATCGATTTTCTTCAATTTCCATCAAAAAATGTTGCCGCGACCAACGTTCTCAGAACTTAGTTTAGTCAGACCACAATATATCCCTTTGGCACACCCTACAGGGCACATTTATGATTGGATTGCTTTGAAACCTGGTATGCTTGTTTGGGGTGACCTCTAGATGAGAGCTATCGATTTTTTTTCCATTTCCCTCAAAAAATGTTGCCGCGGCCAACGTTCTTAGAACTTAGTTTAGTCAGAAGACCTCAATATTTCCCTTTGGCACACCCTACAGGGCACATTTATGATTGGATTGCTTTGATACCTGGTATGCTTGTTTGGGATGACCTCTAGATGGGAGCTATTGATTTTTTTCCATTTCCATCAAAAAATGTTGCCGCGGCCAACATTCTTAGAACTTAGTTTAGTCAGACCTCAATATTTCCCTTTGGCACACCCTATAGGGCACATTTATGTTTGGATTGCTTTGAAAACTGGCATGCTTGTTTGGGATGACCTCTAGATTGGAGCTATCGATTTTCTTCCAATTCTGTCCGTCAAAAAATGTTGCCACTGGCAACGATCTTTGAACTAAGTTTAGTCAGGCATCAATATATTCCTTTGGCATGCCCAACAGGGCACATTTATGATCAGATCGGTTTGAAACTTTGTATGCTTGTTTAGGGTTACCTCTAGATGGGAGCTATTGAATTTCTTCAATTTTCGTCAAAAAATGTTGCCACTGGCAATGACCTTCGATGAACTTAGTAAAAACTTAGTGCAGTTAAGCATCAATATTTCCATTTGACACACCCTGCAGGGAACATTTAAGATTGGATCACTTGCAAACTTGGTGTGCTTGTGTGGAGTGACATCTATATGGGAGCTGTCGATTTTCTTCCATTTCTATAAAAAAATGTTGCCGCTGACCTTTGAACTTAGTTTAGTCAGACCTCAATATTTCCCTTTAACACACCCTTCAGAGCACATATATGATTGGATCACTTTGAAACTTGGTATGTGTGTTTGGGGTGACCTCTTGATGTGAGCTATTTTTTAATTTCCATAAAAAAATTATTGTCGTTATCACCAGCCTTTGAACTTACTGCATTTGTGCATCAACTTATCCCTTTTGCACTCTCTGTAGGGTATATTTATGAATTTCCATAAAAAAAACCCCAAAAACCATTGCCACAAAGCAATGACCTTCTACTTAGTGCATTAACATCTTCGTCTGGCATGCCTCAGAGGGCACATTCATTATCAGGTTGTTTTGAAACTTTGTATGCTTATGCAGGGTGACAAAGATAGGAGCTATTGATTTTCTTTTCATTTCCATCAGAAACTGTTGCTGTTACCAACAATCTTTGAATTTATTGCATTTGTGCATCAACATTCTTTGACATGGCCTGCAGGCCACATTTATCATAGGATTTTTTTTAACTTGGTGTGCTCATTAGTCAAGAACTCTAGATAAGAGCAGTTGATTTGCATTCATTTCTGTGAAAAAAGTTGCCATTTACAATAACCTGTGAACATACTACATTTGTGTATCAACATTCTTCCTTTAGCCAGTCTTACAGTTTACATTTGAAAATGCATGGATTACTCTGACGTTGTGCACACAAAATGCTGTTATGTTGAAATTTCATCAAATGACATTGGTACCAATGATCTTCATTTTTGCCATTTCATTTATAACTTACCAAGTTCAAGTTTGTCAAGTTGAGCTACAGTGTCATTGACACTTTCATTGGTGATTATTCCTATAATTAGTGTTTTGAGTCTAATATTATTGTGTCCGTGGAAATATTGCCCACTCGTGGAAAGTGATCAGTCCACGGCCGTTGTACTGTAGAGCTCTGCAAAGCGTCGAGATTCAATTTGAATTTTGAATCTTTAAGTTGCTATTCGGTTTCATTCGAATTGGCTGCACGCTTCGTTTCCATTCGAATCTTTTCACAGGAATATAGCTTGGCATCAGTAATGTTCGTCATCTCACATCACATGTAGTTCAGGTGGAAATTGTACATAAATACTATGGGGAGGCATGACCAGCAGAACAGCATTACATGTCATAAAAGGGCGGGTCACAGGGCAGTACTACTGTGACAACATGTTAGCAGCTCATGCACTGCCATCACAGCTGTCGATTCATTTTCCAAGATAACAAAGCAAGAGCACACAGGGCCTGTGTTGCTACAAAGTTCCTCCAGGAGCAGACATCACCACTCTGCCTTGGCCAACACTAAGTCCAAACCTTTCACAAATCGAGCACGTCTGGGATATGCTTTGCAGGCACCTAACGGCAATACCAACAGCCCACTACCAGTCCAGGAACTCGCCGCTGCACTGCAGGAAGAATAGAATAACATCAGTCAAACTGATATTGGACGTTGGTGAGGAGTATGCCACGTTGGATCCACACTCGTCTCGCAAACCGATGAGGATTTACAAGGTATTGAGGTCTTGTACTGAATGTGGTAAATTTTCTGACTGACCATCCATGTCTTCTGCATCTCAGTGTGTGCTTGTCAGATACCAAACTATCACTGAAATCATTCATCAGATGCCACCGTGCAATGCCTCAACTGTCTTTTTGATGAAAATATTAATATATTTCTTTATATCTCACTTTTATCAAATATCCCCTACTTTTTTTGAATAGTATATATAGTCACTAAAACGTTTAATTTTTTCCACAAAAGACTGAACTTACGAACCATTGTCGGAATGAGCTCAACAACTTGCAGAACCAGCAAATAAGACAATATGATTTTACAAACAACTAAAAATGTAAGCAAGTGATTATGTGCTTCATTTCTGAAGCAAAATGTAGTCTGCATCCTCCGAGAACTTCAAATCTTGGCCAAAATTATCAGCAGTTTCAAATGAAAAATTCTTGCTCAAAGGGGAGAGGTGGAAATGGTTTCCTCAAAAGTTGGGCAGCTGAGGATACAGATGGAAGTTCAGAAGGGGGCACATCTGAACCAAGACCTACAGCCATGTCCCTGTTGATAGGGGTTAAAACTGATGTTTATCTAACAAGTCATTTCAATAGTGGATTTTACAACAATATAGAGGAAACAAAGAATTGGTTGGTTCAAATATATTTTCTTTATCACTTTGTACAATGTTTATTAAATAGAATTATTAGTTATGAGTTTGTTTTGACTTGGTGAACACTATATTGTCTCCATGTGGATGAGAAACTAAGAAATGTGCAGTTGGGAGAGCCATTCTCATCATGTCTGGAACTCCTGCTGTTGGGAGAACAAGCATTTCTTTCATCAGTTGTTCTAAATATATTTGGCAGTATCACTTTACAGGCACTCTGGTATTAATTCTTACGCCATGCATATCTTTAATTTCTTCTGCTAATGCCTAGAAAAGAAAAGTTTTTAAGCCTCTTAAAATCACATAAATGTGTAAATAGATCATAGAAGGGCTGGCATTACCAATGTTGTCACCAGAGACGGGCAGTATTGGAAATTTTTTTTTTTTTTTTGGTTTTGTTAAGCGGTATACTGTGGTATCGGTTTGGTATTTGACGTGACTGAGATTCATTTGCTGATAGTACCAACCGAAGGGAAATTCACACAAGGAAAATACAGTATAAGAATAAGAAATGCTAACGGCAATGAACAACGAGTTCAACTTTGGTATTCTTTTGCCAAACACAAATCTTTGGTAATTTTGTGACTTGTTCCAAATATACCTTAACCTTTAACCCCATACCTAACACAAAAGGCAAACAAAATATGGAAACAAAATTCTTGAGAATTTTTTTTTTTTTTGTGGGGGCAGGGTGCTGAGTTGTAATTTTTGTGAATAGTGCTAGCCAGTGTTGACCGTTACCAGGTCCTGGAAATGAGATGGGTGTGAGTGCAATTGCACCCATCTGTACCCATGTTTTCTATTTTATAGGAGGTAAAAAATGCAATTATTGTGTAACTGTGAGGGCATATGTGTGTTGTTTTGAGAAAGTGACTGTCCTAGTCCAGTTGTACATTTAAAGTTTTGGGTGATCGTATTCCCTCAGAATTCATGCACTAACATTTTATGGTTGCGATTTACTCCCGTCTGATTTCACGGGAGCGTAAAGCTGCACATCATCAATTTGGTTCATTTCAAGCACTGCTGTTACATTGGGTAAAGGCCCATTTCAGGCTTTTGCGATCTCAGAGCTTGTGCCCTTAACTAGAGCTGTAGGTTGACTGAAACCGAACCAAGGTTTTTAGTTTTTTTTAAAAAAAACGAAACCGAAACCGTCGACATCCCATAATATAAGGTTTTTTGTTTTTTATTAAATACCCTCTTGCCAGCTCTTGCTGCAGAAATTCACAGAATGTAGCCTTCCCAGTGTAGTGAGAGTACCCAGACACTGCCATTGGGAGTGTCTGGGTACTCTCACTACTCTGGGAAGGCTACATTCTGTGAATTTCCGACATTTCAGTTTAGTTGTGTTTGCAGCTTTCCTCAAGTTGCGTGTAGGTGTCAGACCTCAAAAAATGGCCAAGCACAATAAAAGTTCTGTATATTTAGGTAATTATTATATTGGCCTTCCTGATTCTTCATGTATTATAGCTTATTTCGGGCATTCATTGAGTTTCACTCAATTTCACTACCATTCAGTTATGACTCTGGACATAAGAATGAGTTTTATTGAATTTTACTTGGCCTCATGAACAAACCGAAAAACGAACCTAACCGAGGTTTTTCTCCACCTGAAAAATCAAAACCGAAACCGAACAAGAAATTTAAAAACCTACAGCTCTACCCTTAACATGCCATCATCAGGAGGTGCTGCTGAAATCACTTGGGGAGTGATTTCTAGTCGACTGTTGCCTGCCTTGACAGGTTAACAAAGACTGGACGAAAAATCACTCACAGCAACTGGACATATACAGGTTGTGGTCTTGTGGGAATTCAGGTCGACTGCATAGGCCCTAAGGGTTAAGAAAACATGAAAATGAATACTTCAACAGCTATCAAACCTCAAAAAGGCCTTATGAATTGTGAATGTAGGAAAATTTGAAAATACAGGTTTTGATAATCAGTGATTGGTTTGGTCCAGTTCAAGCCAGAAAATAAGCAACCTGTCATCTGCAAAATGAGGTCCCCAGAGGGTGAATTTAGTGATGTTACCCTGTGCAGGGTAGCATCACTAAATTTACCCTGTCAACCTCAATCTAAATCAGAATCTCAAAACTAAACAGAAAGAGGTACCCACAGGATAAACTGGCCCACTATATGGGACAATAGCATCATCAAATACTCCCTCTGGGGACCTCATTCTGCAAATGCCAGACTGCTTATTTTCAGGCCTGGTTCAGTTTTTAGCTTGCCGGACTTTCAGTCAGGAGAGCTATAGTAATCACTCGCCGTCCGTGAACATGGTATTTGCATCTTCTCCAAAACCGCTGAACCAATTTAATTGAAATTTGAGATAATAGTTTGTTATGACATCGCATTTTGATTTTGTTCAAATCAAGTTGCCTCGCCCCTCGGTAGGGCCACGCCCAAATAGTGTGCTTAAATTTAAAAAATCTTCTCATGAACCAGCAGTAGCCGAGACTTGATATTTGGTGTGCACCTTCCTTTTGAGGTATAGACTCAGATTTGTTCAAGAGAAGTTCCAGGAGCTATATTTGCCTTCATTATGGGAGGGACAAGAATTTTTGCCCCGCCCAAAGTTTCTATTTTCCAAACCAACAGACTGATTTGAACCAAATTTGATATGAGGGCTTCTGGGTCACAAGTACTTAATTTATGCCAAAAAATGTTCCCCATCTCCCCGAGCTAAAATAAAAAAAAAATAAAACGCCCATATCTCCAAAACTGCACGGCACTGAGAATTCTTATTTGGTGTGAAGCTTCCTTAGGATAAACAGAATGGAATGGTCCAAACAAATTGCTATCTGTTTTATCATGGGGTACTTTTTCGAGATTTTGAAAAAGAAATATTGTGTGTGCACAGGCCATATGTACACAAATTGATAGCCTTACTATGGTTATCACACGTAGATTAACGCGCCGATCGACGTGCTATTTGTGCGCATTTCATGACAGGACTTCTATTTTTGACTGTATATAAAGTCTGAACATCCATTGAAAAATTATAGACCAGGCAAAATTAGAATGGGGGTATGAACAGTCAATGACCTTTACGCTATGACCCTTAAGTCATTAGCAATCGTGTGAAGTTTAAACAAGGTTTGTCCATTATGGAGCGGACAAACTTATAAGTTAGAATGGAGATACAAACAAAAGTCAGTGCCCATGAATCCAATATTATGATCAAGTCGAATATCATTTCAAACACTGAATATTTGCAGGGACCTATAAGTATGTAAAAAAGTCTGAACATGTAAAGTCGGTACATTGAATAATTATAGACCAGACAAAATTAGAATAAGGAAACAAACAAATGAACAGTCAATGACCTTGACCTTAGGCTATGACCTTGGGTCTTGCTCATCACACACCCTTAAGTCATTAGCAATCGTGTGAAGTTTGAGTGTAGTGTAAAGACGATCAGTCCATTGAATACATTGTACAGACTGGACAAAGTTGATGAACAAATATATTTATGATCTGTGACTTTGACCTTGGCACACCCTGGAGACAAGCAATCAGTGAGTGGAGTATGAACAGATGGGTCCATTGAATAATCTCTTATGGACTAGACAAACTCAAAATGTAGAAACGAGCGAACAGTCTCTGACCTTGGGTCATGGTCATGACACACCCTTCAGGCATCAGCAATTGTGTCAAGTATGAACAATTTCAGTCCATTGTATAATTTGTATGGACTAGGCAAACTTGGAATGGAGAAACAATCAAAGTCTTTAACCTGAACCTTGGAGTTGTGACATTGGTCAAGGTTATGACATGTTCTTGTGTCATAAGCAACAAGTGTTTGACCACCGAGGTGGTATTAGTCCCCTACGGCGCTTTTGTGACATAAGGTGTTTTGTCACAGAAGACACTAGAGTATATAAGCATCTTGGATTTTGAAAAAAAAATATTGTGCTTGCATAATCCCCTCACAACCCTTTATCCATGTACCATATATGAAAGGCGTAGCTTGAACCATGTTGGAGGGAGGGGTGGTAACATAAAATAGAGAAAAAAGCTTAAAAAACACAACAAAAATGGCCGCCATTCTGCCATCTTGGATTTTGAACAAGAGCAGCGCTGGGCATTGCATCATACGCCTGTGAACTGTTCAAATTGTACCATTTTAACACATTTGCAATTTTTTTAGAGTGCCAGAAATTTATACTGGCATATATATATATGTTACGGTCAGACTTTGAAATCAGTGATTTTGTGAAATGACTAAATTTTTCAGTCATTTGAGAAAAAGACTAACAAGTTTGAAGCCAATCGAAAAACAAATACTAAAGTTATCATCCGGAAACCAAATATTTGACGAAGAATTCTAAGTCCAACAGGGGCCATAATTCAGGCAAAAATTGTTCAGACTGACCCCATATTCAAACTTGGCCTGTATTTTGTTGTGATTAAACCACATACCAAATTTGGAGCCGATCGGAAAACGAATACTAAAGTTATCAATTCTAAGTCCAACAGGGGCCATAATTCAAGCAAAAATTGTTCAGACTGACCCCATATTCGAACTTGACCTGTATTTTGTTGTGATTAAACCACATACCAAATTTGGAGCCGTTCGGAAAACAAATACTAAAGTTATCATCCGGAAACCAAATATTTGACGAATTCGAAGTCCAACTGGGGCCATAATTCAGGCGAAAAATGTTCGGACCGACCCCATATTCGAACTTGACCTGTATTTAGTTGTGATTAAACCACATACCACATTTGGAGCCGATCGGAAAACAAATACTAAAGTTATTCGGAAACCAAACGGACGGACAACGCCATACTATAATACGTCCCGTTTTTCAAACGGGCGTATAAAAATAAATATTGACTGTGCATCATCCCATCAGAACCATTTATCCATGTACCAAATATGAAAGGTGCAGCTTGAAGCATATTAGAGGGAGAGGTGGTAACATAAAACAGACAGATGGACAGACAGACAGATGTTAGATTTTGAAAAAAAAAAATATTGAGCGTGCATAATCCCCTCACAACCCCTTTATCCATGTACCATATATGAAAAGTGCAGCTTGAACCATGTTGGAGGGAGCAGTGGTAACAAAAAATAGAGAAAAAAGCTTAAAAAACACAACAGAAATTGTTGCCATGGCGCGATCTTGAATTTGGGAAAAAAAAATATTGAACGTGCAACATCCCATTACAACCCTCTATCCATGTGCCAGATATAAAAAGCTTGAACCATGTTGGAGTGAGGGGTAACATAAAATAGAGAGAAAAAAGCTTAAAAAACACAACAAAAATGGCCGCCATCTTGGGTTTTGAAGAAAAAATATTGAACGTGCATTATCCCTTCCCAACCCGCTATCCATGTGCCAAATATGCCAAGTGTAGCTTGAACCATGTTGGTGGGAGGGGTGGTAACATGAAAATAGAGAAAAAAAAAAGCTTAAAAAACACAACAAAAATGGCCGCCATTCCACCATCTTGGATTTTGAAAAAAAAAATTTGAGCGTGCATCATCCCCTCAGAACCATTTATCCATGTACCAAATATAAAAGGTGTAGCTTAAAGCATGTTGGAGGGAGAGGTGGTAACATAAAACAAGAGGCCCCACGTGGCCTTAATCGCTCACCTGACAAAGTGACTCTAAGAAGTATTTTAGGTCACCTTCACCATGTCATGCCTCATCAACATTAACTGGTTGAGTGATAGATTTTGTTTGAAGTTCAACATTTGTTACCTAAAATTAGTTTTATTTAAAATCATTGGTGTGTGGCCAATCTCCAATGATTTTTAATAAAGCAAATTTATCTCTGCAGACAAACTGGTTTAGCATGAAGCACAAACAAGGAATGTGAAGAGATAGCCTTGGACATCTCTCCCCAACTGTGGATATCTTCCATGTGCTACATGTATATATTTGCATGCAAGAAAACAAAAATTTTCACAAATTTTATTTTTTTTTATCATCATTGGAACAAGCTCAAACAGCTTATTCCAATAGGGGTATAGGAAGATCAGGTATATTTTTGAGACAGAAATGTGAATATATAAATAATGGTGTCTTTTTGTGAATGATGCTGGAGAATTTTGCGTAAAGATATGGTAAATGGTTTGTTCTGGATACAGAATGATGCAAAAGTATTTAAATTTGATTAGGCAAGTTGTTCCTATAATGCATTTAAAAATTGAAGTAACTGTTTTTTTGCTGACGAACTTTTAGATGTGTGTGTCTGTGTTTGTGTGTGTGTGTTTGTGTGTGTGTGTGTGTGGGGGGGGGGGGGGTAAGAGTGTTCTTGAAAACAAAATTCCTGAATAAATGGAAAATTTTATTTTTTGTGTGAAAGACATAGTGCGTGAATGTTGATTGGAACAAGCTTAGAGAGCTCATTTTAATGTGAAGTCATAAAGCTGTGTTTTATGTACGAAATTCTGGAATAACTAAAAAAATTGCTTTTTTGACTCAAAAAGCATGGTGTGCGACCTCTCATTGGAATGAGCTCAAAAAGCTCATTCCAATGGGGTATTTACAAGCGATAAGTACATGTATGTTTAAGAGACAAAAATTAAAATTTGAATAGCGATTTTTGCGAAGAATGCTGACAAGTTTTGGCAGTTATGCTGGTAAAAAGGTAAGATAAACAAAGTGGTTGTTTTTTAGAGGCGACATTTAATTAAGGGGAATTAACCCTTGATTACTGAGGTAACTTCTAAAAGTACTGAAATTTCATGAAGCAATGTGAATAACAGACAACAGTTGCCTAAAAATTTCATGAATAACTAAAATTTTTATTCCTTTGTCTCGAAAACATGGCATATGACCTTTGTTGGAATGAGCTGAATGCGTGTGTTCCAATGAGGGGTCATAAAATTTGAACGAAGATTTGTGTGAATAATGCATTAGTACTGCTAGATTTGGGTAAACGGTTCACCCTGGATACCACCCCTTCTGTAGTAGATCTTTTCTGCAAATTTTGTCTAAGATTCTATCAACTTTACAAATAAATACGTTCATGAATCACAATCAGATCCACCCTACAATGTTGCATACCAAATATCAAAAGATTCTGCCTGCTGGATCTGGAGAAGAAGATTTTTTAAGAAATATGCCTGAAACACACTAAGTTAAAATTTGGGCTCCTATACGGAGCCCAATTATAAACCCAGGGGGCCGATTTGAACAAACTTGAATCAGATCCACCCCACAATGTTGCTTACCAAATATGAAAAGATTCTGAAGCTGGATCTGGAGAAGAAGATTTTTTAATAAATTTGCCCGAAATGCACTAAGTGCGAATTCGGGCTTCTATATTAAGCCCAAATATGAATCCAGGGGGCCGATTTGAACAAACTTGAATCAGATCCACCCCACAATGTTGCATACCAAATATCAGAAGATTCTGCCTGCTGGATCTGGAGAAGAAGATTTTTTAATAAATTTGCCCGAAATGCACTAAGTGCGAATTCGGGCTTCTATATTAAGCCCAAATATGAATCCAGGGGGACGATTTGAACAAACTTGAATCAGATCCACCCCGCAATGTTGCATACCAAATATCAGAAGATTCTGCCTGCTGGATCTGGAGAAGAAGATTTTTGAAGAAATTTGCCTGAAATGCACTAAGTGCGAATTCGGGCTTCTATATTAAGCCCAAATATGAATCCAGGGAGCCGATTTGAACAAACTTGAATCAGATCCACCCCGCAATGTTGCATGCCAAATATCAAAAGATTCTGCCTGCTGGATCTGGAGAAGAAGATTTTTGAAGAAATTTGCCCGAAATGCACTAAGTTTGAATTCGAGCTTCTATAGTGAGCCCAAATATGAATCCAGGGGGCCGATTTGAACAAACTTGAATCAGATCCACCCCGCAATGTTGCATACCAAATATCAAAAGATTCTGCCTGCTGGATCTGGAGAAGATGATTTTTTAAGAAATTTGCCTGAAATGCACTAAGTTCGAATTCGAGCTTCTATAGTGAGCCCAAATATGAATCTAGGAAGCCGATTTGAACAAACTTGAATCAGATCCACCCCACAATGTTGCATACCAAATATCAAAAGATTCTGCCTGCTGGATCTGGAGAAGAAGATTTTTTAATAAATTTGCTTGAAATGCACTAAGTTCAAATTTGGGCTCCTATACTGAGCCCAAATATAAACCCAGGGGGCCGATTTGAACAAACTTGAATCAGATCCACCCCACAATGTTGCTTACCAAATATGAAAAGATTCTGCCTGCTGGATCTGGAGAAGAAGATTTTTTAAGAAATTTGCATGAAATGCACTAAGTTCAAATTCGAGCTTCTATAGTGAACCCAAATATGAATCTAGGAAGCCGATTTGAACAAACTTGAATCAGATCCACCCCACAATGTTGCATACCAAATATCAAAAGATTCTGCCTTCTGGATCTGGAGAAGAAGATTTTTTAAGAAATTTGCCTAAATGCACTAAGTTCGAAATCGGGCTCCTATACTGAGCCCAAATATGAACCCAGGGGGCCTATTTGAACAAACTTGAATCAGATCCACCCTACAATGTTGCATACCAAATATCAAAAGATTCTGCCTGCTGGATCTGGAGAAGAAGATTTTTTAAGAAATTTGCCTGAAATGCACTAAGTTTGAAATCGGGCTCCTATACTGAGCCCAAATATTAACCCAGGGGGCCGATTTGAACAATCTTGAATGAGATCCACCCCACAATGCTGCTTACCAAATATGAAAAGATTCTGCCTGCTGGATCTGGAGAAGAAGATTTTTTAAGAAATTTGCCTGAAATGCACTTAGTTCGAATTCGGGCTTCTATAGTAAGCCCAAATATGTATCCAGGGGGCCGATTTGAACAAACTTGAATCAGATGTACCCCGCAACATTGCATACCAAATATCAAAAGATTCTGCCTGCTGGATCTGGAGAAGAAGATTTTTGAAGAAATTTGCCTGAAATGCACTAAATTCGAATTCGAGCTCCTATAGTGAGCCCAAATATGAATCTAGGGAGCCGATTTGAACAAACTTGAATCAGATCCACCCTACAATGTTGCATACCAAATATCAAAAGATTCTGCCTGCTGGATCTGGAGAAGAAGATTTTCAAAGAAATTTGCCTGAAATGCACTAAGTTCAAATTTGGGCTCTATACTGAGCCCAAATATAAACCCAGGGGGCCGATTTGAACAAACTTGAATCAGATCCACCCCACAATGTTGCATACCAAATATCAAAAGATTCTGCCTGCTGGATCTGGAGAAGAAGATTTTTTAATGTTTTTCCCATTGCCTACAGTGTTAAAAAGTGCTGACTCGGCACTTTTTCAAAGTCCCGAAACTGTACCCTATGATAAAACCGATGGCAATTTTTTTTTACCAATCCTTTCTGTTGGTCCTAAGGAAGCTGCACACCAAATAAAAATTCTCAGTGCCGTGCAGTTTTAGAGATATGGGCGTTTTAAATTTTTTCTATTTTTAGCTCCTGCGGTTCCCACGGGGCTGCGGGAAAAATTTTTTTTGCATAAATCAAGTACTCATGACCCAATAAGCCCTCACATAAAATTTGGTTCAAATCAGCCTCTCGGTTTGGAAAATAGAAATTTTGGGCGGGGCAAAAAATTTTGCCCCTCTCATAACAACGTCAAGTATAGCCCCACAAACTTCTCTTGAACAAATCTGAGTCTACACCTCAAAAGGAAGCTGCACACCAAATATCAAGTCTCTGCTACTGCTGGTTCATGAGAAGAAGATTTACAAAGATTTTGGTGCCCCTTGGGGGCGTGGCACCACCCAGGAGGAGGGGCAACTTCATTTGAACAAATCTGAATTGGCATTAGGTAATAAACATTTAGCCAACATTTGAATAAAATTGGGCTAGTGGTTTAGGAGGAGAAGTCGATAATGTAAAGTTAACGCCGGACGGACGACGACGGACGACGGACGCCGGACAGAAAGTGATTAGTAAAGCTCCCCTTGAGCTTCGCTCAGGTGAGCTAAAAACAGACAGACGGACAGACAGATGCACGGATGGAGTGCAATCCTATAGTCCCCTTATGGTTCCCGTAGGGGACTAATAACTGTGGGATGTTTTAAAAAGATCAAGCTATTGAATAATTTTTCATGGATCAGACAAAATTAAATCGGACGAACAGAATGACCTGAAAGGATGGACAAAGCAACTACTAAAATTTTCAAGGAGCATAAAAATGCAGGCATGTGAACAATCATTCTCACAGTTTCCATTTCATAAGTACGAAAAATATTAAATACAACTATTTTAACTTAACCAAATTTCAGAAATCCATACTCAAATTCTTTATTTTTATTTTGCCCAAATGCCAATTGTTAACCTGAAATAAAGTAGAGCCATCACTGAAGGTGATTAATACCCCCACTTCCGAATACACCTCTGAATGTTGAGCTTGAAAAAACCATAAATCCAAGTTCATGGGAGATAACTTTGTTAAAATTGTCGCAGATCTAAAATGTTGGAATATATACATGTTCACTTGCTAGTCATAATGTTTGAGAAGTTTCATCAGAAACGGTTCAATTGACTGATTGATTTATTGGTGTTTAAGGTCACATATTTCTGCACAATGGCTAATCATGACCACGACAGTTTTACGGGTGGAGGAAGCCAGAGTACCAAGAGATAACCACCGAGCAATGGCGAGCAACTGTCAGCTCCCCAACATACTAACTCCACACAAGCAGGGTTAGCATTGGTTGAAGGCAGGTGCACCATCGACGTGCAGTATGCCTTAGTACACGGCGTCACCGTGCCCCCACGTGGGCAATGGGAGTGAAGTGTCTTGCCCAAGGACACAACGCCATTGCCACAGGTGGGATTCGAACTGAGGACCTCTAGGCTTGCAGCCTGCACCTCTACCAGCTGAGCCACCGTGCCCCCAGAAACGGTTCAATAATGTAGGAGTTGCACACACAAGAATTTCATTTGAAAATCCATAATAAATCTAATTTCAGGGGAGATAACCTGGCTAAAATTGTCGCAGATGAAAAATTTTGGAATATGCGTATGTTCACTTGCTACTCATGTCTGAGAAGTGTCATCAAAATCGATTCAATAATGAAGAAGGAGTTGCACACACAAGTATTTATTTATTTATTTATTTATTGGTGTTTAAGGTCACATACTTATGCACAATGGCTAATCATGACCATGCCAGTTTTACAGGTGGAGGAAGCCGGAGTACCCAGAGAGAACCACCGAGCAACGACGGGCAGCTGCCAGCTCCCCAACATCGTAACTCTGCACTGCAGCACAGATTGGTTGAAGATATGTGCACCATCGACGTGCAGTACACCTTAGGACACAGCGTCATTGTGCCCCCATGTGGACAATTGGGGTTAAGTGCCTTGTCCAAGGATACAACGCGGGAGTCCGAATCGATCGCTCAGATGGTCATCGATCTGAGGACTAACCGGGCTCGACATTGCTTAACTTCGGTGGTCTGACAAGAACCAGTTATCGCAAAGCCCCCGCACACACAAGAATCTCATTTGAAAATCCATAATAAATCTTAAGATCAGGGGAGATAGCTAAAATTGTCGCATATGAAAAATTTTGGAATATGCGCATGTTCATTTACTAGTTACAATGTTTTGAGAATCTCATTTGAAAATCCACAATAAATCGAAATTCAGGGGAGATAACCTGGTTGAAAACGCTGCAGATGAAATATTTTTGAATATGCGCATGTTGACCTGCTAGTCATAATGAATGAGAAGTTTCATCGAAATCGGTTCAATAATTCAATAAGTTACAGTACGTGGAGAGTGTATTATCACTAAATCACTCGCAGAGTGGAGATTCCACCCGAGGAATAATTGCAAATTTGTTGCAAAGCATAACCAGCACCAGCAAAGTTTCAGCCAATGGACCTCCGGGTTAAACCCGGAGGTCCATTGGCTGAAACATTGCTGGTGTTTTTTGTCGATATGTACAAAATTTGAAAGTTATAGCTTGAGTGATAACTCCACTCTGCAGGTGATTTAGTTACAATCCACTCTCCACGTACTGTATAAATAGACACGAGATATAATCAATTCGAAAATGTCATATAATTTCCTTTCAAAATATATCATCATCTATAAGTCATTTTTTCTCATAGAAAACACATCTGATACACTCAAAATGTTCTTTTTCTGCTTCAGGAGCCAAAGTTAATCTGTTCTGTGTTCCCAATATTTGGAGTTATTTAGAATTTGGTCTCTGAAAAGTTGAGATACGACATTGCAGAAGACCACTCTATATATATATATCTCGCAGAAATCCTGGACAGGACAAACAAATTCAAAAGTTAATATAAAGCAATGATAGAAAACTTACATCTGTTACAAGTCTGTGTTGTGCTACTGTTCTTTTCCCTTTGAATTCTTGATCTTCAATGCTTACTTCGTACATTGCTCCACAACCACCTACAGAAAGATAACATTCTATTATTTTCAGACAACTGAGTTTGACGTTTTCATTGCGAATACAGGAAAAAAAGTTCCTTTCTGTTATCCAAGTTTAGTCCTAAAAAAATGATGGTAAACAGGGAGCTTTTCAGAGTGCCAGTCAATAGACTGGCCTGGTTTTCTATTGGAGAGCCATTGCTCTCTCTCCCGTGCCTCTGGCAAAAGTAAATTTAGGGGAGTCATATTTGTCCATCTAAAGATATAACAAGAGCAATGCAAAGTGTGGCGTATGCCCCCAATGGTGTCAAAACAAGGGTAGATAAGTTTCTGAGGGGTATACACGAAGCATGGCATATGCCCCCAATGGTGTCATAAAAGGGAAGGTAAGTCTCTCAGGTGTATAATCAAAATTAAAAGGAAGTTTCATCAAGACACCAACAATGCATAACAAAAAATCCGGCAAGAGGATCACAGATCCACAAGTCGAGTTTTGACATTAAAATTTTGTGAAAAGTCAGAAAAGCAAGTTATTTGTCGCAACAACAATTTTTTCCAACACTGATAACTACAGTTTTCATGCCCCCACTCTTAAAAAACTTTTACTTCAGGCAGTTCCTATCATTGCCCTATTCTCACTCTATACCAGAACACTCGAAACCAATTTGTCGAAAAAAAATCTGTTTATAGTAACAGTGACCTTGGTCCTGGGGCAACAGATCCCAAAATCAATAGGTGTTTCCTTTCCTCTGGAGTAACCTTTGATGTAAATTCAGTGAAGGTGTGACAAATAGAGCTAAAGTTATTGCCCGGAAACCAATTTGTCAAAAAAATTCTATTTATAGTAACAGTGACCTTGACTTTGGGGCATCAGAACCCAAAATCAATAGGTGTCTTCCTGTCCTATGGAGTAACCACTGGTGTAAAGTTGGTGAAGGTGCGACAAATAGAACTAAAGTTATTGCCCACAGAAACCAATTTGTTGAAAAAAATTCTATTTATAGTAACAGTGACCTTGACCTTGGGGCATCAGACCCCAAAATAAATAGGTGTCTTCCTTTCCTATGGAGTAACCTCAGGTGTAAATTTAATGAAGGTGCGACAAATAGAATTAAAGTTATTGCCCAGAAACCAATTTGTTGGAAGAAAATTCTATTTATAGTAACAGTGAACTTGACCTCGGGGCATCAGACCCCAAAATCAATAGGTGTCTTCCTTTCCTATGGAGTAACCTCTGGTGTAAATTTGGTGAAGGTGCGACAAATAGGACTAAAGTTATTGCCCGGACACCAATTTGTCGAAAAAAATTCTATTTATAGCAACAGTGACCTTGACCTCAGGGCATCAGACCCCAAAATCAATAGGTGTCTTCCTTTCCTATGGAGTAACCGGTGGTGTAAATTTGGTGAAAGTGTGACAAATAGAACTAAAGTTATTGCCCGGAAACCAATTGTTTACGCCCGCCGCCCGCTCGCCACTTCATCAAACTATAAGTCGAGTTTGACTTCTTCAAAATTCAACTAAAAATAAAATTGATTTGAGTCAGCATTCATTAGTTATTGAACATAAACCAAATGCAAAATGGCCGCCATGGTGGCCATATTGAATTGGCCAGGTGATCCAAAATCGAAAGGAGTCTTCTTCTTGACACCAGTAATGCATAACCAAAAAATGAAATTGGTTCGAGTCAGTATTCATTAGTTATTGGACAGAAACCAAATTGAAGATGGCCACCATGGAAGCCATAATGAATTGGCCACTGGCGACCACCTTGATTCAGCTGACTGATCCAAAATCGAAAGGATGCTTCCTCTAGACACCAACAATGCATAATTAAATGAAAGTGTCAATGACACTGTAGCTCAACTTGTTAAGACATGTACATGTATAGTATGTGACACAGCAATGACAAACATCTAGGTAATGACCTGATAACAAAGGTACATATAAAGTATTGTAACGGTCTGTACATAAATACTGACCGTAGCCTGTAACAAATGTATAGATAAAGTATTGTAAAGGTGGGTGACAGTCAGATGCTGAACTAGAAAAGAAATCTGAGTCCCAGAGTGGGTCTGACTAGGGCTGGGCGATAAGGGAATCTGAATACCGGTAACGATATCAGAAAAAATATCGCGATATACCGGTATATCGTGCAGCAGTGTGTGAAACACATATTAAATGCAAAGGATATCATGAATAAAAAAGATATTTTGGGAGCAAAAGATAGAAGTATCACTTACTGCTCTGGGAAAATGAGTGATTTGAAAGGAAGACCATAATAATCCATGTCTACAAAGTTATTGAACCTATTGTTTAATACGAAAATAAGCCATAAAATTATCATGGGTTTACTGGCTTTCATCTGAATCTGGGATACAAGTAAATTAGTCTTTGTCAATTTAATTCCTGTAAAAACATGGCCAGCCTCTCTTGCTGATAAGCGTTTAATTACTGAGCCAGTCAATTGTCACATTGTGTTAATTGCGAATGTGTAGCTTCATGAAAACAGTGGCAAACAAAACTTTTTATCAAAACAACGGGTGTCCAGTTGATGGAATTCCGAGGGCCTGGTTTCACAAAGAACCAGTAGTAGCTCCTCCCCTTCTCCTATCTTCCAGCAGTGAACTCCTCAGATGACAATGTCAAATGTCATCTGTCACATGTCAGACCAGTCGGTCTGTTGATATTAAGCACGCCTCCAAGACATGATCACCCTTCACTTTCATGATAGTCTGCCGGTGTCAATGACCAGCCGACAATGTTTTCTCCCAGTGATGGCATCACACCTCTGTCATATTTGACAAAAATTGTTGCACATTTCGCAGTTGTGAATATGTGTGATTTGAAACATTTTTGTGTCAGATTGCTGACAACGAATTAAGCGATAAGTATGGCTTGCTGATTACAGTTCAAACAAATGCGACCAACCCTGCAACAGCAGGTGACCGTGTTTTTACAGAGTGACAGTCGGGTGTTTTCCGTAACAACAAAGCATTTGTGTGATGTATGGTACTTTAATTATTCACCAATTAAAAATAAGTATTAAATTTTTATTTCATAATTTCTCCATGAATGCTTGCATGTCGGTGACGATAAACGAGATAGAACGTTACTCTCGTCATCTCCCGCTGTTTATCATTTGTTCACGAAATGAGGAAAGATAAACTTCCTGTATTTTCAAAGCAACTTTCTGTGTGATTTTACGAAAAAACACATGTTGAAATTTTATTACCATGTGACCCAAACCAATATCGTTACAGACGATATACCGGTATTGCCAAAAAATAGACGATATTTAACCGGTACCGATTTCAATACCGGTATTTACCCGTATATCGAAATATTGCCCAGCCCTAGGTCTGACTGAACCCCAAAATATTTGTTCTCATAGCACAGTGATAACAAAGGCACCCCAAAACACACTTGTTCTTGTCCCAAGGTGAAAACAAAGGTACCCAAGAAGTTTCGTGAAGATCAGTTCATAAATACGAGCTGTATAGAAGTTGTGACAAAAAAATGATCGGACATAATTTCGGAACAAGATGGCCACTGGCTGCCATCTTGAATTTTGGACCACACCCAGAAACACTCGTTCTCATCCCAAGGTGATAACAAAGGTACCCAAGAAGTTTTGTGAAGATCGGATGATAAATACAGCCTCTAGCCCAAGCCGTATTGACATGTGCACTTACAGTGTACAAGTAGCACTGAATAAATCAAAGTTCATCTAATTTGCATAATTTCTGCATGAGAAAAAAACCTGTACTATATGTGATGTATTCCATGTTACTAAACATTCATACAAAAATTTATTCAAATCAGAACTTTCAAACAGAGGTTCTGTACAAAGACTGATTGCACTAATTTTGGTACAAAATGGCTGCTGGTGGCCATCTTGAATTTTGGACCACACCCAAAAACACTCGTTCTCATCCCACGGTGATAACAAAGGTACCCAAGAAGTTCTGTAAAGATCGGTTCATAAATACAGCCTCTAGCCTGAGCCGTATAGAAGTTGTGTACAAAAAACTGATTAGATCTAAGTTCGGTACAAAATGGCCACTGGCAGCCATCTTGAATTTTGGACCGCACCCAGAAACACTCGTTCTCATCCCAAGGTGATAACAAAGGTACCCAAGACGTTTCGTGAAGATCGGTTCATAAATACAGACTCTAGCCCGAGCCGTATTGACATGTGTACTTACTGTGTGTAAGTAGCACTGAAAAGATCAAAGTTCATCTAATTTGCATAATTTCTGCACGAGAAAAAAACCCCGTATTATACGTGATGTATCCCATGGTACTAAATATTCACACAAAAAATTATTCAAATCAGCGCTTTCATATGGAAGATCTGTGCAAAAATCTGATTGCACCTAATTTTGTACAAAATGGCTGCCATTGGCCATCTTGAATTTCGGACCGGACCCAAAAACTCTCGTTCTCGTCCCACGGTAATACCAAAGGTACCCAAGAAGTTTCGTAAAGATCGGTTCATAAATACGGCCTCTAGCCCGAGCCGTATTGGCATTTGCCCTTACAGTGCTGAAAGTAACACTAAATACATCAAAGTTGATCTAATTTGCATAATTTACGCAGGAGAAAAAAAACTGTATTATATGTGATGTATCCCATGGTACTAAACATTCATACATAAAATTATTCAAATCAGCGCTTTCATATGGAAGTTCTGTGCAAAAATCTGATTGCGCCTAATTTTGTACAAAATGGCTGCCAGTAGCCAACTTGAATTTCGGATCGCACCCAAAAACACTTGTTCTAGTCCCACGGTCATAACAAAGGTATCCAAGAAGTTTCGTAAAGATCGGTTCATAAATACGGCCTCTAGCCCGAGCCGTATTGAATTGTTGACTGACAGATGGCCAATGGACGACTGGCCATGGCATAAGCTCAAATTTGGATTCGCCAAAGTTGAGCTAAAAATAAAAATGATTCGAGTCAGCATTCATTAGTTATTGGACAAAAAACAAATTCAATATGGCCGCCATATTGAAGTGGCCAGCTGAAACAAAATTGAAAGGAAGCTTCCTCTATACACCAATAAGGCATAACGAAAAATTGAAATTGATTCAAGTCTGTATTCATTAGTTACTGACAGAAACCAAATTCAAGATGGCAACCATTGATGCCATAATGAATTGGACACTGGCCATCTTGGTTCAGCTGACTGGTCCAAAATTGAAAAGGAAGCTTCCTCCAGACACCAACAATGCATAATTGAAAAATAAAAATGATTTGAGTCAGCATTCATTAGTTATTGGGTGGAAACCAAATTCAATATAGCCACCACGGCGGCCATATTGAATTGACTGGGTGGACCAAAATAAAAAGGAAGCATTGTCTAGTCATCCACAAGTGACCTCTAAAATTATGATTTGATCAAATAAGCGGTTCTTTATTTATTGGACGGAAACCAAAAGTTAACGGATGGACGACAGACGGGTAGAGTGAAAACATAATGCCACCGAGAGGTTCTTGGGAGCATAGAAAAAGCAAACAACTTGCTTTAATTTGGGTTAAATATTGAATTGCCCATCAAAATAAGTCAATGTGGCCTTTTAGTAATTTCAAGTAATCAGCCCTGAATAGGTAATGCAAGCCCTTTTTTGAATAGGCTCAATGGTGCTAAATATGACACTTGGGAGATTCAGTGGTGGTTAACCATTTACCTAACAAATCGCCCGCATCGGCCCACGTAATATGCAACTTGAGCAGTTGAAAAAAATTAAATTTTTCAAAATATTTCAACAAAACCATATCATGTGACCCCTCATTGGAACGAGCTCATTGAGCTCGTTCCAATGAGGGGTCACATGATATGGCTTTGTTGAATTTTTTTGAAAAATAAAAAAAAATGATATTTAAAATAATAAATTTTGATATCATCTGCGTTGGGTAAAGGGTTAAAAGAGCCTCTTTTACACCAAATGATAGTTGGAATGAAAGAATGCCAGATACACCCACACCACTCAATACAGTGGGCACAATGGTGGATGGAATGAAAGAGTGCCAGATACACCCACCACCACTCAATACAGTTGGCAGAATGGTGGTTGGAATGAAAGAGTGCCAGATACAACCGACCATCACTCAATACAGTGCATAGAATTCTGTGTTAAGTAGTAGAGAAGCAGGGATGTGGTTACAGGATCTGGATTGGGGTGAAAGGGATGTCCCCTCTATGGTGAAAATGTTCTGACTAATGCCTTTGGATATTCTAATGAGATGTTTTATCAAACTTTTTCCCTTGTTGACTTTCTTGAAATGTATAGAGAACTGTGTCAGTTGGTTAATTTAGGATCTATTTCACATAGGAATTGTGCGTAATTGCCATAATAGAGCTGGGAGGTTAAGTGAAACTGAGTTGTGTTTATGGTTGTTGGGAACCCTGGGAAGTGAGGTAGTGCTAATTCACTATTGTAAACAAGCTCTGTATCACTGGTGAAATAGGACCCAGTTACCAAAGCTTGGGGTGGAAGTCATCTAAAATGACAACATGGGTATAAACGATTGTCTAAACTTTATTTTATATCAATTTGCCATTCACGGTTATTTTTGTGCAGAAATATGTGACCTTAAACACCATTAAATAAATACTGAAAACAGTAAAAAAAATCACGACAGAATATCTCCAGAAAAACTGATACACTTGGCTATTGGAAAGAGAGAGTCCACTCCTCTAACAATGGCTGGGAATCATTTTATATGAATTGGACAGGGCTGCATTGGACAGATGGACTGTGAATCTGACCTTGGAGTTATGACCTTTGGTAAAGGGAAGGAGACACCCTGGAGTCAATCATTGTTTAAAATATACACAAGATATGTTCACTGAATCATATTTATGGACAGAACAAAGTTTAACAATGAGAAATCTGCAATTCCAAGTCCTGTCTGGAAATACTTCTCACAAACTGATGCTCCCTTCGCTGGAATGAAAAATAAAGTGCAAGTAATTCCATTGTTCAAGACTCACAAAATTTGATCAAGGATTTTTCTTTCATTTAGATGTTAGTGTTTCTTTACATGCACTGATTTCACAGAGGGGAATGTGTTTGGCTTTGAGAAATGGATATTTTTCTCTTTGTTGGTGAGGCATAGTTTTTTTCACCTGAATTTTTGGGGAGTGGATGCACAAACTACGAATCCGCTAATTTAGTAAACAGAATAAAAAGCAGTGTTAGCAGCTGTTTGAAACTTTGGCCAGTGTGTATGGATTTTCAGTCAAAAACTGTTAGACTTTTATGGAAGTATTGTAAATTAATGTGTACAGAACAGTCGACATGGACTGGTCATAATCCATGCATGGGCAATGATGTCCATGCATGCGTCTACTGGTTAACCCTTTACCCAACACAGACGATATCAAAATTTATTATTTTAAATATTATTTTTTTAAATTTTTAAAAAAATTTCAACAAAACCATATCATGTGACCCCTCGTTGGAACGAGCTCAACGAGCTCGTTCCAACGAGGGGTCACATGATATGATTTTATTGAAATGTTTTGAAAAATAATATTTTTTCAACTGCTGAATTTGCATATTACGCGGGTGAATGCAGGCGATTCGTTAGGTAAAGGGTTAATAAAAATCATCATCAGCAAAATTGTAATTAATGAAGCACCAGGTTGTACTCGGTGCTTCATTAATTAAATTCTTGATGATTATTCCTAAAATTAGTGTTTAGTGTCTAATATAATTGCATCAGTGGAAATATTGTCCACCCATGGAAAGTGACCAGTCCGCGGCATCCATACTGTAAGCTTCACTTGCGCTACGCATCACGATGTACCCGGTTACTTCATTAAATAATTTTTTAATGATCATTCCTATAATTAGTGTTTGGAATCTAATATAACTGCATCAGTGGAAATATTGTCCACTCGTGGAAAGTGACCAGTCCAGGGCATCCGTACTGTAAGCTTCATTTGCGTTACTCATCATGATGTGTACCCGGTTGCTTCATTAATTAATTTTTTAATGATCATTCCTATAATTAGTGTTTGGAATCTAATATAATTGCATCAGTGGAAATATTGTCCACTCGTGGAAAGTGATCAGTCCAGGGCATCAGTACTGTAAGCTTCATTTGCATTACTCATCATGATGTACCCGGTTGCTTCATTAATTAATTTTTTGATGATTATTCCTATAATTAGTGTTTGGAATTTAATTGCACCTGTGGAAATATTGTCCATCTGTGGAAAGTGACCAGTCCACGGCGGCCATACTGTAAGCTACACTTGGGTTATGTGTGTCGGTTGGTGATATGAATGGTAAAATTCCTTATCATATATTTTATTCATAAAGAAACACAATTTAAAAGAAGATAGCGTTTTAAAATGATGGGAGTTTAACCCTTTACCCAATGCAGATGATTTCAAAATTTATTATTTTAAATATCATTTTTTAAATTTTTTTTCGATGAGCTCGTTCCAAAGAGGGGCCACATGATATGGTTTTGTTGAAATCTTTCGAAAAATAATATTTTTTCTGCTGCTGAATTTGCATATTACGTGGGCAGATGCAGGCGATTCGTTGCGTAAAGGGTTTAGTCAAGTATTTTTGATACAACATCCATGAATATGACCACAAAGCTTAGACAGACTGTTATGAATAAAACAACAGAATATGGATATAAATGAAATATATTTAAGAAAAGAATCTCCTATGAAATATATAACTATTATTTTTTTAAGTTTGCATTGGTTATAAAGAGGGAGCATGCGGCAGCCAAAAGGACCAAGCGGGAGGGCCTGAAAACAGATTTTTAACTTTTTTTAGGCCTAAATAGAAATCAAAAGCATAACCCAAGTCTTCTGTTAAAACCTGAGATGACACCAAAACCGAGGCAAAATTCCACAACCTCCCAGCTCCACATGAAAACTTCTATTTCAAACTTATACACTTAATTACCAGATATATCCTGTACATTTATGGCAGTTGCTGTCTCAAATCTTGCCTTTAACACTTCAAGTATCTTCTTCTCTCCCTCAGTTCTGTCATTCTCTCTTACATCTGTACACAGTTTTGCTGCCTGATATAAAAGTTTACTACTTCTTTCTCTTTTATAACAATGTACCTCAAATTAAAGAAAGAATTTTCTGAGATTGTAGAATTAGGAGTCACAAATTTTGTAATAGTTATATACCACAATAAATGTGAGTACTTTGGTCAGTGTTAAGTGCATGAATACACTACTGCGCAAGCGACCATTACATGAATATCCTAGGTCCGAGGTGAGACAAAAGTATTAAACCCACCCAATATTACACAGACAATGAATGCAATAATTAAATTGGACAAGACATTTGGAGTGAAACGGATGAACTCCAGAGAGCGTAATCACGGCATTAATTGTGAAATAGATTAGACCAAATAAACTACTGCATGTTGATGTCACAGAATGTCAGAATGATAACCAGTCATCAATAATTTACCGAATCAAATTTATGTACGTTTGTGTCGGACTGTTGCAATTTGTTGGAATTTAAAAAAAAATATTCTAACTGATTAAAAAACATAAATGTTTTTTGAGTGTTGGTAATGGTAAGGCCAACATCATTTCGTCGAGTTGAGATTGAGTTTTTCATGTATTTTGACCACAAAATTGTGAGAGTCATGCAAAATACGACAATAAGTACATCCTCTTTGCTCAGGTGCCCTAGAAATTAATTACAGCTGTAATCTGTGACCATGAATCACAACGATTTTAATATCGTGTCGGACATTGACTCGTTAACAATCGCCTATATTAGTCGGCGACTTCTCTTAGATCTTGAGTGAAGATATCGTGGACCTGGGATATTCATGTAATGGTCGCTTGCGCAGTAGTGTAGGTGTACCATCACAATAATTGATACTTCTGGTAAAGTAAATCCACATTTGAACTAGAAGTTCTGTGACTCCATTGCCCACTATTTTGAAGTCATTGCGTGCTGAGTAAATGCACTTTTGTCCCTGTTAACCTGCACAATTAGCGTAACTCAATTCCTTAAAAAAAACAGCGTGCCCAACTCTGTACAATTCTTTACTAGTACCATATTTACTCTATATATTGGGACACTCTATAATTTGGGACACACATTTTTTCCAGAAAAATACTTTTTTTATGCTCCAATGTTTGGGACACTCAGGAGACTTGTTTCCAGTTTCCCAGTCACCTGAAAACGGTGCAAAATGCTCAATATTACAGCTAAGTTTGTGTTTAATTTTCCTTTTTAAACAATAAAAAATTGATAATACATACTGATTTGTGTTGTTTTTATTTAAATCTGTTCCGAAGTTTTAATATTTACAGTCCGGACTGACATGAGGAAGACTATTTAATATTGCATTGTGACAGTCTTCAACCCTTTATCGAACGCTAGTGGCAGATGACACTCATAAAAAGAATTCTTGTGTAACTAAAATTTTTCCTTTTTTGCTTCCAAAACATAGCTTATGAGCCCTCTTTAGAACAAGCGCAATGCGCGCGTTCTAATGAGGGGCATAAGCTATGTTTTGAAAGCAAAAAAGGAAAATCTAAAAAAAATTGGATGCTGATTTTCGTATATACATGTAGTGATGGAAAACGAACCACACACAACTTGATTCAGCATCAAAACAAGACCAGGTTGTGTTTTTTACCCATTTTCTAAGATGTGGGACATCTGTGAAAATATTTATTTTTAGCTGTCCCAATACAGTTAAAACTAGAAGTCCTGTCACAAACTGTGCGCTTATCTAGGCTTAATTGTGCGTATGAACTGCGCGCAATTGCCATATCGAATGGCATCCAAAGCATGGCAGGTTCTCCTGGTTACTCATCGTAAACACGGACAATGTTTCTGTCAATGGACCTCCGGGTTACCCGGAGGTCCATTGGCTGAAACATTGCTTGTGCACAGACCATATTTACAGAATTTGATAGCCTTAATATGGTCATATCATGTAGATTAACGCACATATCAACGTGCTATTTGTGCGCATTTTGGGACAGGACTTTTAGTTTTAACTGTACATAGAGTAACTAGAGATCATTAACCCTTTACCTAACATGAAAAGCAGACTACACTTGCAAAAAAAATTCTTGAATAACTATTTTTTTTCATTTTTTGTCTCAAAAACATAGGTTATGACCCCTCATTGGAACGAGCTCGATGAGCTCGTTCCAGTGAGGGGTCATAACCTATGTTTTTATGACAAAAAATGAAAAAATAATTAAAATTAATAGGCGATTTTTGAGAATAGCGCTGGCAGGTTTTTGCCGTTACGTTGGGTAAAGGGTTAACATCATTCCTAACCTCTACTGAGATACATGTACATGTAAAGATATTAGAACTCGACTCCATATACAGAATGAAGACAGTCGATTACTACCTACATGTACATGTAATCTCAGTGCCGTATATTCTCCACTTGAAAAGTATTTACAATTGTTCATAATAGCACAAGAAACCCTGGTAAAATTTCATCACATGGACCACCGGGAGCAACCCAGTGGTCCATGTGATGGAAGTTTGCAAGTGCTTCTTGTGTTTTGTCCTCAGTAATTGTCAATAATTACAAAGTGAAAAATCTATCTCACAGCAATTTAGTAGTAATCTGTCCTCCACTTACTGTAGTGTCAATCGATATTTTCTTTCTGTTCGATGGGTTCAGTTCGTGATTCCACTACTGACCTCACTAAAAGCACATTACATTTTGCGCTGCACAGCACAAACACTCTTGTGTATTTCAGACTACTTCATTGTGAGAGATTTTTTGAGAATTTGGTACAGTTAAAACTAGAAGTCCTGTCACGAACTGTCTAGGCTTAATTGCGCGTAGGAATTGTGTGCAATTGCCATGTCGAATGGCATCCAAAGCATGGCAGGTTCTCCAGGTTGCTCATAGCAAACACAGGCAATGTTTCTGCCAATGGATCTCCGGGTTACCCGGAGGTCCATTGGCTGAAACATTGCTTATGCACAGGCCAAATGTACAGAATTTAATAGCCTTAGTATGGTCCTAACACGTACAGTTAAAACTAAAAGTCCTGTCCTGAAATGCGCACAAATAGCATATCGATATGCGCGTTAATCTACGCGATATGACCATAGTAAGGCTATCAAATTCTGTAATTATGGCCTGTGCACAAGCAATATTTCAGCCAATGGACCTCCGGGTAACCCGGAGGTCCATTGGCTGAAACATTCCCCGTGTTTGCCATGAGTAACCAGGAGAACCTGCCGTACTTTGGATGCCATTCGATATGGCAATTGCGTGCAATTCCTACGCGCAATTAAGCCTACATGTAGATAAGCGCACAGTTCGTGACAGGACTTCTACTTTCAACTGTAGATTAACGTGCAGATCGACTTGCTATTTGTGCGCATTTCATGACTGGACTTCTAATTTTAACTGTACAGTATAGTTGCCGTGGACTGGTTGTAATCCATGTGTGGGCAGTTGTACCCAGTGCTTTATTATTAATTAAATTGTTGATGATTATTCCTATAATTGTTGTTTGGAATCTTAATTTAATTGCGTCAGTGGAAATATTGCCCATCCATGGAAAGTGACCAGTATACAGCGGCTGTACTGTAAGTTTAAGTAACCATTATCTTCATTGAGAGAGGAGATAGGTCTGTATGTTTTATATATTTTTATGCACAATGAAAGTGAAACAACTTTGCTATATTATGATAGCATGAAAGTTTAATCCTGGTCTACTATGTTGGCTTTAAGAGGAATACTGTCAAACAATGGTTATTCTTTACAAAACATTCCAACTTTTGTTATTACTTCCTGTCAGACATCTTATAAAGTTACCTCCGTGGGAACCCCATGAGGTGGAGCAATGCTTGTTTACCATGTTCTGCTTTACTGGTACAGTTAAAACTAAAAGTCATGTCCTGAAATGCGCACAAATAGCACGTCGATATGCGCGTTAATCTACGCGATATGACCATAGTAAGGCTATCAAATTCTGTAAATATGGCCTGTGCACAAGCAATGTTTCAGCCAATGGACCTCCGGGTAACCCGGAGGTACATTGGCAGAAACATTGCCCGTGTTTGCTCTGAGTAACCAGGAGAACCTGCCGTGCTTTGGATGCCATTCAATATGGTAATTGCGCGCAATTCATACGCGCAATTAAGCCTAGATAAGCGCACAGTTCGTGACAGGACTTCTAGTTTTAACTGTAACATAGGACCTGGCACCAATGCCTTGGGTGGATAACCTTTCGTGGGAAGTGTAGCTATAAACGATTGATTACACTATTTTTTTATAACCAAAGATGCTGACAAGTGACGACCTTAAACACAAATAAATCAATAAATAAATACGTCAAACACAAGTCTTGTTTTAGATGCGTGAAGATGGAGCCTGTTAAGACAAAAATGCTCTGTCCCTAGATGCTCATTTTAAAAAAACAAGAGGCCCCAGGGGGCCTTAAGGCACTCACCTGACATGGCACAGTTAAAACTAAAAGTCCTGTCATGAAATGCGCACAAATAGCACGTCAATCTGTGCATTAATCTACATGTTATGACCATAGTAAGGCTATCAAATTCTGTACATATGGCCAGTGCACAAGCAATGTTTCAGCCAATGGACCTCCGGGTAACCCGGAGGTCCATTGGCAGAAACATTGCCTGTGTTTGCTATGAATAACCAGGAGAACCTGCCGTGCTTTGGATGCCATTCGACCTGGCAACTGCACGCAATTCCTACGCGTAATTAAGCCTAAATAAGCGCACTGTTTGTGGCAGGGCTTCTAGTTTTAACTGTAGTCTAAATATCAAACCAGGGACTTGACTTGAATAAGCTGCATACGTCCCTCCTAAGAAAAGTGTATACCAACTAGACGAAGCTATTGTGCCCACACAATACACAGGATTTTCCTTCTATTTTCAGTTTCTGCACT
Organism: Pictodentalium vernedei; assembly: GCA_031216915.1. Lineage (NCBI taxonomy): Eukaryota > Metazoa > Mollusca > Scaphopoda > Dentaliida > Dentaliidae > Pictodentalium > Pictodentalium vernedei. The sequence goes on along the minus strand of CM062295.1, from coordinate 59,852,656 downwards.
TGCACGTCCCAAAATTGAGATAAACACATAAAAAACAGATTTTTTTTTTATTTTTGTTCGGAAATTTTCGAAGTCTCAAACAAAATTTTTTCAGACTAAAATTGTTTTTCTTCTTCTTAAAATGGACCAAAATGCATAAAAAATCAAAGAACTAATTTCTGGATTTTGGTCCAAAAAAAGTCCCACCTGGCCCCCAAATATTCAGTGTAAAAAAAAATGTTTTTTTTGTCTTAAAATTGACCAAAATGCATAAAAAACAAAAAAACTCATTTCCCGATTTTGGTCCAAAATGTTCTTAGTCCCACACGGACCCCAAATTTTCAGTGTAAAAAAAAAAAAAAAAATTTTTTTGTCTTAAAATTTACCAAAATGCATAGAAAAACAAAAAACTAATTTCCGGATTTTGGTCCAAAATTTTTAAGTCCAGACCAAGACCCCAAATTTTCAGCCCAAATATGAACCCAGGGATTTGGCTTGAACCAACTTGAATCTCACCTCCTTAAGCATGCTGCATACCAAATATCAAAAGATTCCTATTGGTAGATCTGAAGAAGTAGATTTTTAAAGAATATTCCTCATACTGCACTAATTTAAGCATTTGGGCTCCCAAAGAGAGCCCAAATATGGACCCAGGGAATTGATTTCAATAAACATGTGAAACAATCTTCCAAAGATGTTATATGTGAAATTTGAATGCTTTTGGAGCAGTGGTTTGGGAGAAAAGTAGTGTTAAATGTTTTTCCCATTACCCACAGTTTTTAAAAATGCTGACTCTGCACTTTTTCAAAGTCCCCAAAAAGTACCCCATGATAAAACCAATAGCAATTTTTTTTTTTACCATTCCATTCTGTTTATCCTAAGGAAGCTTCACACCAAATAAGAATTCTCAGTGACATGTAGTTTTGGAGATATGGGCGTTTTAATTTTTTTCTATTTTTAGCTCCTGTGGTTCCCATGGGGCGACGGAAAAAGTTTTTTCGCATAAATTAAATGCTTATGACCCAATAAGCCCCCATATCAAACTTGGTTCAAATCTGCCCCTCGGACTGCAAAATAGAAATTTTGGGTGGGGCAAAAATTCTTGCCCCTCCCATAACGAAGGCAAATGTAGCTCCTCGAACTTCTCTTGAACAAATCTGAGTCTACACCTCAAAAGAAAGCTGCACACCAAATATCAAGTCTCTGCTACTGCTGGTTCATGAGAAGAAGTTTTTTAAGATTTTCGCACACTTTTTAGGCATGGCCCTACCGAGGGTCAACTTGATTTGAACAAACTTGAATTGACATATGATAGGGTATATGCACAGCAAATTTTGTTGAATTTGGTCCAGTAGTTTGTTACAAGAAGTCGATAATGTAAAGTTAACGCCAGGCGGACGACGGAGGGAAAGCGATTAGTAAAGCTCCCCTTGAGCTGTGCTCAGGTGAGCTAAAAAGTAAACTCTTAACTTGCCAAGTGTATTTTTTCTTCTAATCAAATCATGGCTGCTGTAGATTCGCTGCAATCTAAATTTAAATAATGTTTTTACATCTGCTTTATACATTACATTAAGAAATGGGTTAAATTTGAGATGCAGTAGTTCTCAGATAATATTTAACTCTTAAAGGCCTATTTTGGACTTTCGCAACCTTAGAACAGGTGAACTTAACACGCCTTGATGAGGAGGACTAGCTTGTAATAGATAAATTACCTAAGCAGTGGTTTTTAACAGGCAGCCAATCCTTGTCTAGAAATCAATGCTTTGACACTGGATATGTACAGGCTGTGGTCCAGTGTGATATCAAGACAATTGTCCAGGCCCTTGATGGTTAACCCTTTACACAATGCACAGGATATCAAAATTTATTATTTTCAATATTATTTTTTTACATTCTTGACAAAATTGAAAAAAAAAATGTCATGTGACCACTCACTGGAACTATCACGATGAGCTTGTTCCAATGATGGGTCAAATAATATAGTTTTGTCGAATGTTTTGAAAAATACTTATTTTTTTTCAACTGCTAAATTTGCATATATGTATTATGCAGGCGGATGTTACTGATTCATTATGTAAAGGGTTAATCATTATCAACACAACAATTAGTCTATGATAAAACAGCCATTAATGATCACTCTTGCCAGAGCATTAACTTCATATATTACAGTCCCCTTGTCAAACAAATGATATCAGGAACTCTACAAAAATTACAATTAGGCCTAAAAAAAAAAAATCTGTTTCTCAGACCCTCCCGCATGGTCCTTTTGGCATGCTCTCTTTTTATAATAAATTTAAACTTAAAAAAATAAAAATTAAATGGTTTATGTTTGATATTTTACCCAAGATAAAAAAATTGATGAATTTGTCCCTTGAGTGCAAGAAGGCTTTGCAATGCTTTAGCATTGCAAAGCCTTCTTGCACTCAAGGGATGAAATACATCACCACCCATGCTATTCTGTAGATTATGAGGCCTAAAACTTGAACCAAGAACATGAACTTTTGATGTCAAAGAAGTAATTACTGAAATAAAAAATAAAATAAAAAAACGCTTGCACGCATGCAATTTCACAAATAATGGCCTGAGAAACATAAGATCTACTTTGTGTGGCCTTACCCACTTGAAGTATACCAAGTGGAAATGATTATAAATATGGCATTTGTTTGTTTTTAATGACATGTACTTTAAGCTTTAGAAAACTTTCGAACAATACCTGTTCTGACTGCATGAAAATGGCAACTATCGTGAAAAATGCAGGTTTTTTAGAATTTTGGGGTGGTCTAAAATGTTTTGTATAGCTTTATGCTGCAAGGAAAGTAAAACAACTTCGATGATATTATTCGCTATCATGCAAAGTTCCATGCTGATCTCTAATGGTAGATTGAAGAGCAATACTGTCAAAAAACAGTTATTTTCTGAAAAACTTCAAAATTTTGGTTGGTGCTTCCTGTAAAACATTTTTGTAAAGTTCAACTTTAAGGCCAATTCTGGATACATTATCCCTTTACCCAACGCAGACGATATCAAAATTTATTATTTTAAATATCATTTTTTAAAAAATTTTCAAAAAATTTCAACAAAACCATATCATGTGGCCCCTCGTTGGAATGAGCTCGACGAGCTCGTTCCAACGAGGGGTCACATGATATGGTTTTGTTGAAATTTTTTTAAAAATAATATTTTTTCAACTGCTGAATTTGCATATTACGCGGGCAGATGCAGGCGATTCGTTGGGTAAAGGGTTAAGATGCTTGATCTGAAAATGTTTGTTTTTTCAAAGATTAACTCGTTACATACAAAGTGTATTTTTTTATACAATCTGTGAAGCCGCCATGATTTGATTTGATGGTAAGCCTGATTGAGTCTGCAATCAAAATATAAATAAGACACGTAAACTATATATAGTGGCTAATTTTACAAGAGCTAGCAAGTGAAACTAACTAAAGTGCTTATTTTGGGGACAGAAATAGACTTTGGGGTGGGCCAATCTTTTGCCCAGTCGTACAACATTCAGTGGTTGGAGTCCTGTAACAGACCCCACTAACCCCACCCCTCTTAATTCAATCCACAAATGGTGCCTTGTAAGGTTTGAGATGAAGCCAGTGCTACAGTTAAAAGTAGAAGTCCAGTCATGAACTGTGCGCTTATCTAGGCTTAATTGCGCGTATGAATTGCACGCAACTGCCATATCGAATGGCATCCAAAGCACGGCAGGTTCTCCTGGTTACTCATAGCAAACACCGGCAATGTTTCTGCCAATGGACCTCCGGGTTACCCGGAGGTCCATTGGCTGAAACATTGCTTGTGCACAGGCCATAATTACAGAATTTGATAACCTTACTATGGTCATATCCCGTAGATTAACGCGCATTTTGACGTGATATTTGTGCGCATTTCAGGACAGGACTTTTAGTTTTAACAGTACAAGTCTCTCTTCAATGAGGATAGACTTGCACAATGGCTCCATTCAAAACTATAAGAGGGTCCCTATGGGGGGCAGTAGTTTGGGCCGAAAGAATCAGGTAAGTTGCCCCCAAAGGATTCAAGTCACTGTCCATCGTAAAACTGATCAAAGGCTAGTCTAACTCCAAGCCTTCCACCCATAACAAAAGAGCATTGCTGAAAGAGATTAGCATCCAAATTCCGAAGTGGGCCATGTTGAAAGGTCTACGGTGAAGGGGATTATTTATTAATTCCCACATTCAGTGTGGATCCGAGAAGAGGCTACTTGCTGAGAACAAAATAAAATTTGAAAATGAAAATAAAAGTATCCACTCTATATTATGTACAAATTAGTAACAAAACAATTTTAATCCAGCCAAGCATATGATGATCTTTGATGTTGAGTTATTGATTATCAATTTTCTTTGAGGTGATGTCCTGTTTTTCATATGCACTAACTTCAAAGGCAAATCACCCTGTCGGTAATGAAAACACACACCTGCCGCAAAGGAGATACCTGAGTTATTGCTGTCAACGTGTATTGTTTAAATATGGCAGTCAAACTGAAATCTGCATTCAGATCATCGATCCGATTATTAGAAGCATTCAAACCTGACAATTTCACATTTTCTTCATTTTAAATTCTCTTTATTTTCAATGATGTTTTCCAAACCGCTGTATCCATGTGGAGTTTGTGGTGAAGAGTGCCACAAAATCAGAAGCATAGCTTGTGATATTTGTGATTGTTGGTATCACATGGAGTGTGAGAAACTGAAAGTTAAGGAGTTTTCTCATTTGTCTAAGTCTTCCCTGAGTCACATTTGTCTGAGTTGCTTGCACACGCCTGGTTCTTTTGACTAGGAAGATTCTCATTTGAGGCTCATGGCAGCGGCCAACAATGGGTCAGTTTTTGATGCTGCAAGGAGGGAGAAAATCTTGCGCAATGAAAGCCAGACAATAAAGGTCACTGACATACATTACTACCATCCTATGAGGAGATATTACAGGATAAATTTGCCCGCCAGCTTCTCGGTCCTCAGTGGAAAGACTCTGTTGCAATTTCGGTTACTGGGAATGGAAGCTGTCTATTTAATGCCATATTGGCTGCTTTGTTTGGAGATGAGTCTCGTTCCATGGAACTGAGAGTTTGTACCTGCATTGAGTTGGCTTTGAATAAGTCTTCTTACGAGGAGGCTCACAGAAATACAAGGATACCTGACGTCAGTCCAACTATCGATGCTGACATTGTGTCCTGTGCCAAGGCCGTAGGTCGTGCAGCATATTCCTCAGTCTGGACAATACACGGTGCTTCGACCGTGATTGGTTGACCTATTAAGTCGGTGTATCCTACAGAAAGTGGGCCTGTGGATGCGTGCATTGGAATATTAAATACAATGTTCCATCCCTGGGTTGGTTCCAGATGACTCCACCCTATTTCAGTTCTTTGGGCAGGCAGTGCACCCAACACAAAACCTTACTGGGTACCCAACCACTTCGTTCCATTACTGCCAACAATGTCGCTTCCAAAGGTCGTTCATGTTGTTCCAGATTGTTCCAATGAGGATTTTAGTAGAGGTGATGAATGCTCTGAGCCTCCAAAAGTTACATATGCATCAGTTGTCGTGAATTCAAAAGTATCCAAACCTGTTACGGTGAAGACAGTAGTTCTTGACAAAAGTGTCAAAGAGTTGTCGGATGTCTCTCATTGTGAATCAATTGGTTCGTTTGTTGACGATTCTCAGAAGGTCACTCCTTTGAACATCTTGGATTCAGTTCTTGACAAAAGTGTCGAAGAGTTGTCGGATGCCTCTCATTGTGAATCAGTTGATTCGGTTGTTGTCGATTCTCCAAAGGTCACTCCTTTGAACATCTTGGATTCAGTTCTTGACAAAAGTGTCGAAGAGTTGTCGGGTGTCTCTCATTGTGAATCAGTTGGTTCGGTTGTTGTCGATTCTCCCAAGGACACTCCTTTGAACATCTCGGATTCAGTTCTTGACAAAAGTGTCGAAGAGTTGTCGGATGTCTCTCATTGTGAATCAGTTGATGAAGAGTCCAGTCACAACTTTACTTGTCTGTCATCTGTTGTCCATCACCCGTACAAGAATCTGTCAGAAAATGGGTTGAATAACAAGTTTGTTCCACGTGTAACCAGTCTGTATACAATTGCACAGTCAGAGGATGTGGAACCTTGTATACCTCGAGGTATTAAGGAAAATGTTTTCTTTTGTGTGGATGACTTGGAAAATAAGCAGTGTCGTGAACGTGGTCGTTATAGTGTTCATTCTGATGATTGAGGTGTCTGGTCTTCAAAGAGTATTTCAGTTAATAAAACATATTCTCTCAAGTCTGAGTCTGGTTTATCACATATTGAAAAGAAAGGTGATTTGTTTGGTAAGAAAGTTACAAAGGCTTTTGTTCCATTTGACCCCCAGTCTGATCATTCACAGGTTGTCAAAGTCACCAGAAAGTATGCTTCTCTCCTACGTAAGCCAGTGTACAAAAAACGAGTGACTTGGTTTTCAAACTTGAGTACGGCAGTTGTTGAGTATATTGGCCCGTATCCTGAAGAGGGCAATATGCACGGCAACGCCAAGCAGTCAGAATCCAATTAGAGGCTTACGTCTTCCCAAACACAAATTATAAAGGAAGGTGTCTGCAATGGAAAAAAGCCACGTGAGATCAAAAGGACTGTATCCATGGAATGTCCCGACGACAAAATTGGGATCAAATAAAAAACATGGCGTATAAGGAAAGAAGACAACAACGATCGACAGACATACACAGGTAGAACATAGCAGATGATGCAATGGCAATGATTAGTAAGCGACAAATGAAATCAACTTCAGATCCGCCAATACTTCTAGGACCAGTATTTATGCATTGGGATGGCACGTTTCAATGCTACCATCGTTTTGTCTTATCTGTCCAGCAAATTAAATGACTTACCCCAGGAAGAAATCATTTTCGGCTCAGATGATAAAACAGCTTTAGTAAATGCAATCAATTCATGCTTTCCAAAGGTTACTCACACATTATGCACTCGTCATCTAATGGAAAATTTGAGGCGCAAATTTGAGGAAAACAAACGACGATGTGACAGTCAACAAAATTGTCAATAAAATTTTTGAGTCAAAGGATGGCCTTCTGGCGATTGACGATGACGTAAAATATGATGAAATTGAAGTGGAAATCTTGAATTTTGAGAGCAGGAATCTGACATCATTGATGCCTCGATTGCAATCTTAGATCCTTTCAACAAGAAAAAACAACAACAATATACCCAAATTTTGGACAAATAACAATAATATAATTAAATTAGAAAAAAATTAAAAATTCTTAAATTACCAGACCTAACGAACAAACTGTTTGCTATTGTCAATGACCAGATACAGTTAAAAGTAGAAGTCCTGTCACGAACTTTGCGCTTATCTAGGCTTAATTGCGCGTATGAATTGCGTGCAATTGCCATATCGAATGGCATCCAAAGCACGGCAGGTTCTCCTGGTTACTCATAGCAAACACGGGCAATGTTTCTGCCAATGGACCTCCGGGTTACCCAGAGGTCCATTGGCTGAAACATTGCTTGTTCAGGCCATAATTACAGAATTTGATAACCTTACTATGGTCATATCGCGTAGATTAACGTGCATATCGACGTGCTATTTGTGCGCATTTCAGGACAGGACTTTTAGTTTTAACTGTAAGGGAAATTAGAAATGCTCTGCATGATTCTGGAGATTTTGTTTTGGCTCACCATGTTGAAAAACTTTGGGTAAAACATGCAGTATGGGTTAATCTGGAACCCAGGAGACGAGACAAAAGACTCAGGCACTTAGTGTCTTTCATTAAAGAACCATAAATATGGAACAACCTAAGACAGGGACAGCTGGCACCATTAACGGATCACTACAAAGAAATGTGCACCGGTATGCATGACAGAAGAACAAACAATTTTAAACCAGCCAAGTCTACATACATGTATGACTTGCAGGTCCAAAGCCCTGGTAAATGGTGATGGGAATTGTATGTACCAGTATAGGCAACAAAAGAACAGACAATTTTAAACCAGCCAAGTCTATGACTTGCAGGTCCAAAGTCCTGGTAAATGGTGATGGGAATTGTGTTTCTATATTTAAAAAAAACAAATTTAAAGTCTGTGTGATGGGAATTATTTATTAATTTTGTATTTACAGCAAGAACAGACTACTTACAGGTAGGCCTAAAAAAAAAAGATGTTTGTTTCCGCTAACCCAACCTACCTCTCACAAAAGTAGCCTACCGCATCCATTTTATTGCCATCATCAACAAACGTAGAAATTTTTTAATTCACACACTATGTTTAAATATGTATTTAAATGTGTTTTTGTTGTTTTTACAACCCACCTATCATTTATTGTTCATAAAATTATCAGTAAAACAAAGAAAATATTGATGAGAAATCGGACCATCCCTATTGGTTGAGAATTTCACCCCGAGACAGAATGTTTATCTTTATTAATCATTTTTCTTTTACAGTGAAGAATAATTTGCTCCAAAAAATGGCTTTGAGCAACCTAAAAATGGTTAAGCAAAAAGATTTATTCCACATGTGTTGAATGAACTGGAATCTAGGTCCTTGGAGAAAGTGGGAGGAAAGTTAATGAATCCTGACCAAATATAAAAAATAAAAAAATAAAATAAAATGTAATCCCTACCTACCTACCCTACCTGTGGAATATCCGTTAGCGGAAACAAACAACTTTTTTTTTTAGGTCTTAAAAAAACTACACACAGTCAGTGTTAATTAACAGTCACAATCTTGTTCTCGGCGAGTAGTCTCTTCTCTGTGTTAATTAACAGTCACAATCTTGTTCTCAGTGAGTAGTCTCTTCTCGGTTGGCGGCAAATACGAAATTGATAAATAATCCCCATCACCATAGACTGAGTCGGACTAAAAGCTCTAAATTTGACTTTTCTTATTTTACATACAACATAGAGCACCTATATGCTAACAATTAATATTTATTTTTGCCTTTATTTAATATTTTAATTTGTTCTTGGTTGTTCTCGGTAAGTAGTCCTACCCTTTTTTTCTCAGCATCCTTTTTTGCATACATGTAGCTTTGCTGTCATTTCTTCAAATTCTTGTTTATTTAAATTACTTAAAATCATAAATTTTAAAGTGAGGAAAAAAACTATGATTTCCCATACATATGAGACTAATCAATCAAATATTTAAGGCAGATTATACCGATATTGTTTAATTTAAGGGCCTATATAAGTAATGAAATTTTGTTTATTTTGAAAATTCTCACCTCTGATATTCCTTCAATTCAAATTAAATATACACAAAATGTACATCAAAATGAAGGTTGGGATGTATAGAACACGAAACACATGTGCAATCAACTCATAGAGTCGACTGCAGGCACCACTGGTTCCTGGAAGTCTGCTGCCGTATTCGCACCAGAACTGATAATTTAATAATATTTCACGAAAACAACATGTGGCCAAATGTGCTTTACATATCCAAGAACAAAGATAGGGGATAAAAATTCTTCAAAACACGGCGACAGAGCTGCATTGGGGAAAATTCCAAAGCCTTTGCTTTTGTTTACGTATGAGTCTACTTTCGATTTCCGGTCGACGTCATCGGACAGAAAAAGCATGTAAAAACAACGCCGTCTAAAATCAAATAATGAAAAAGATCGCCTTCATACAGTATACTGTTATTAGATAGAGATTGCACAGTTGTCATATTCAGTGCAAGGTATCACGATACTTGTTGAAACTTCTTAGAATTACGATTTTGTTTTTCGATGGAAATTCGTGGTAACGAGTGATTTGCGCATGTCTGTCGAGCATGGAAACCATCTTCAATAAAAAATGCAGACAGCGTTGTCCTTTTACAAACTGCAGTCCTATCGCTGTATTCGAAAGTGTTTTTAGTGCCTAGCTTTGTTCTTGGATATATGAAGCACATTTGGCCACAAGTTGTTCAGATGAAATATTATTTTATTATCAGTTCTGGTGCGAATACGGTAGCAGACTTCCAGGAACCAGTGGTGCCTACAGTCGACTCTATGAGTTGATTACATATGTGTTTCGTGTTCTATACATCCCAGCCTTCATTTTGATGTATAATTTGTGTATATTTAATCTGAATTTAAGGAATATGAGAGGTGAGAATTTCAAAATAAACAAAATTCCATTACTTATATAGGCCCTTAAATTACGTAAAATCTGAAAATCACAAATTTTAAAATGAAAAAAACTATTTGATTTCCCACAGGTGAGACTTATCGATCAAATATTTAAGGCGGATTATACCGATATTGATGACGGGCGAAACACCCAGGGACGAGTTGGTTGAATACCATATGTCTGGTCTCCACTGTCAAAGTCAGTGCGGTTATAGGAATGGTACTTTGGTGGTTGTGGTAATTCGATTAGTCAGAGAAGTTTGTTTTTTTTTATCTTATCTCTTTCTTTCTTATAACTAGTGCACAACTATTACGTAGTTATTGTAGAGAAGTCTTGTAAATAATCTTTGAATTGACATTATATAGTAGACAATACGCTAAGTGTTTAAAAACTGTTATATTGTTCGACAAATTATTTCGTTGACAGACGCTCAGACAGAACCATTTGACTCAGTTTGAGGGAGATAACACTGAACAGCCAGTGAATTTTTTTTTTCTTCTGTAAGTAAACATCGAAGTTGAATTGTTCAAAGTACTTAATTGCAATAATTGATGAACTGACATATAATCCATTATTGTGGTAATCTCAAGTAACATAACTGGACTGACGAAAAAGATTTTTTTTAAAAATGAAATCTCCCTTATTTCAAGATCATGGCAGCCTTCATGAAGCGGCTTCCAAAGTTCAGTCAACACATTGTAAATCCTTTAAAAGTTAGTGCAAGTCTGGAATGCATTTTGCAGTAAAATGATCTGTAAACATTTTTTTCCCACTGTAGAAATTAACTAAAAATCACTGAAGCTTTTCCGCTCACATGAAATCCTGAACCGACTCCTTTCATCTCCGTTTTCGCCCCCTTCCATTTCGCGCCGTGTTGGTTCGCCCAACTATCTGTCTAATTTCCTTTCATTTTTAGCTTAACTTGACAAAGTCAGGATAAGCTATTGCCACCACACGTGTGGAAGTCTGTTCACATTTTCCATTAAGACAGGCTACACCCCGTAGTTCTTGTCTGATCATCACAAAATTTCATATGCAGGATTGAGGTCATGTCTGGATGAGAACGTCCCCCTTTTGTCGTGATCTGTCAAACAGCGATGGCTGCCCAAGCCCGAAAGCACAGTCTACAGATCATATTTAATATGGAGGGATTTCATTGTAACTTGGTAGGATGGCTTTGTATGATGTCTAGATGAGAACTTCGCCAGTTGGTTGCAATCTGTCAACCGTGACAACTGCCCAAGCCCAAAACCTTTAGCACAGTCTACAGGTTGTATATATGGAGGGATTTCATTGTAACTTGGTAGGTTGACTCGATATATTGTCTAGATGAGAACATCCCCTTTTGGTCACGATTGGTCAACTGTGACAGCAACAGGTGCCCAAAGCCTAATAACCTTTAGCACAGTCTATAAGTCATATTTATGAAGGGATTTCATTGTAACTTGTATGATGTCTAGACAAGTACTTCCCCATTTGGTCATGATCTGTCATTCGTGATGACTGCCTTGGTAGGATGACTCTGTATGTTGTCAAGATGAGGATGTCCCCTTTTGGTTGCGATCGGTCATCCGTGATCGCTACACAGGCCTGAAGCCTGAAAACCTTTAGCAGTCTACAGGCCGTATTTATGAAGGGATTTCATTGTAACTTGATAGGATGACTAGTTTTGGAATAATTTCACTGTAACATGGTAACTTTGGTTGACATATATTAACTGTGAGGGCCACATACATTAACTGTGAGGGTCACATTAACCCACCCCTCAATTCTTTAGTACAGTCTACACCTCAGATTATTTTTATTGAAAACTTAGCATACAGGGAACAGAAATTAACATATTCCCTATTAACACAATTCTTGTCTTGAACATTATCCTTTTCATCAAACACAACACACAGTCAGGTTAAGATACAGTGTCATTGACACTTTCATTAGCTAAACTTAACAAAGTCAAGAAAATCTGTTGCAATCACACATGCGGAAGTCTGTTAGTCTGAGAGTCTGTTCACATTTTTCTTTAGCAATACACCCAGTAGTTTTTGTCTGCTCGTCATGAAATTTCATATGCAGGTTTCAGGTGATGAGAATGTCCCCTTTTGGTCGCTATTGGTCAACCGTGATGGCTGCCCGAGCCCAAAACCCTGAAAACCATAAGCACTTCTACAGGTCATATTTATGAAAGGGATTTTATTGTAACTTGGTAGGATGCCTTTGTATAATATCTAGATGAGAACGTCCCTTTTTGGTCATGATCTGTTAAGTAGCCCGAAACCCAAAAACCTTTAGCACAGTCTACAGGTCATATTTATTATTTAATAAGGAGGGATTTCATTGTAACTTAGTAGGATGACTCTGTATGATGTCTAGATGAGAACTTCGCCATTTGGTCACGAGGGGGCGCGGTGGCTCAGTTGGTAGAGGTGCAGACTGCAAGCCGAAAGGTCCTCGGTTCGAATCCCACCTGCAGCAACCGCGTTGTGTCCTTGGGCAAGACACTTCACCCCCATTGCCCACGTGGGGGCATGGTGACGCTGTGTACTAAGGCGTACTGCACGTCGATGGTGCACCTGTCTTCAACCAATGCTAACCCTGCTTGTGTGGAGTTGGTATGTTGGGGAGCTGACAGTTGCTCGCCGTTGCTCGGTGGTTCTCTCCGGGTACTCTGGCTTCCTCCACCCGTAAAACTGTCATGGTCATGGTTAGCCATTGTGCAGAAATATGTGACCTTAAACACCAATAAATAAATAAATAAATAAATAATTTGGTCACGATCTGTCAACCGTGACGACTGTCCGAGCCCAAAACTTCAAAACCCTTAGCACAGTCTACAGGTCATATTTATGGAGGGATTTCATTGTAACTTGGTAGGGTGACTTCATATAATGTCTAGATGAGAACATCCCCTTTTGGTCACGATTGGTCAACTGTGACAGTTACAGGGGCCCGAAGCCCAAAGACCTTTAGCTCCAGATAATGTCTAAATGAGAACGTCCCCTTTTGGTCGTGATCATTCAGCCATGATAATCTGTCAACCATGACGACTGCCCAAGCCCAAAACCTTTAGCACAGTCTACAGGTCATATTTATGGAGGAATTTCTTTGTAACTTGGTAGGTCGACTCCACATAATGTCTAGATGAGAACGTCCCCTTTTGGTTGCGATTGGTCAACTGTGCCGGCTACAGGGGCCCAAAGCCCGAAAAAAATTTAGCACAGTCTACAGGTCATATTTATGAAGGGATTTCATTATAACTAGGTAGGATGACTCCAGCTAATGCCAAGATGCGAACATCCCCTTTTGGTTGCGATCATTCAACCATGAGGGCTGCCCGAGCCCAAACCTGAAAAACTTTAGCACAGATTACAGGTGATATTTATGAAGGGATTTCATTGTAACTTGTTAGGATGAGTCAGTATAATGTCTAGATGAGGACGTCCCCTTTTGGTTGCGATCGGTCAACCGTGATAGATACACAGACTCGAAGCCCAAAAACCTTTAGTACAGACTACAGGCTGTATTTATGAAGGGATTTCAGCTGACTTTGTAAACTGTTGACAAATTCGCAATGCGGTTATATTTATGATTTTTGGTAATTAACAGTTCAGTAAAAATTATGTTCAGCTGAAATTAATATCTTGAATAAGGCATATTTTTGTACTGTAAACCAATGACCCAGACTTAGCTGGTGCTAATTCTTCAGTATTCAGGGCCAAACACAAATTTTGCCCCCCCAAATCCCCCAAATTTGCATCCAAAAACAAAAACTGATGTCCTATATGGTCCTCCATACTTTTGTATACTCCAGAAGTGTGGCATTAATTTTTTAGAATCATATAAAAAAAATAGTCCACACTTAGGTTTTTTGGGGATCCATTTGGGCTCATCGTTCCATTTGGGAACTTGGGCTCATATCAAATTTTTTCGAAAAATTTTTTATGAATAATTTTTTAAAATTTTTGTATTGGATTGTGTTCTTATATATCTTTGTCAGTAGACACTCTCTCAGTTTCTTGGGACGGAATGATAGGATGTGCATATCCTCCAACTCTGTTGATTCAACAGATCTTGTTAAAGATCAAGCAATCGCAGTGCAGGATACTGCTGGTAGCATCTCTGTCGTCTCAGAAACCGTGGAGAAATCTACTCAGGTGTCTGTTATGGGACGTTCCCCAGAAGCTTCCTCCAAGGGAGGACCTTCTTTATCAGGGGAAGTCACGCACACTGCATCACAACCCGCAAGGTCTCAACCTTCACGTATTTCTGTTGTGTGGTCCTTCTTGCACGGGAAGTGCTTTACAGCACGAGCGATGAACACAATTTCTAACTGTAGGAGGGCCTCCTCTTCGCTAAACTATGCGGCAAAGTGGAAGATTTTCTTTCACTGGTGTAAGGATCAGTCGATAGACGTATATGATCCATCCATTCCAGACATTGCAAACTTTCTGGTCTATTTGTTTGACGTTCTCAAACTTCAGCCAGTTACTATTAAGGGTTATAGGTCTATGCTATCAGACACTTATGCTCATCATGATAGCTTAGAAATTGGATCTAATGTTTCTTTATCTAAGTTAGTTAAAAACTTTTCGATCAATAGACCTAGAACCCTTAAAAGGTTAATTCCTAAGTGGAGTTTAGCTTGTGTTTTGTTGAAGCTTAAAGAAGCTCCATTTGAACCGTTGGAGGCTGTAGAGTTCAAATTCTTGACATATAAAACAGCTTTTCTCTTAGCCTTTGATTCTGCAAGAAGAGTTAGTGAGCTTCGTACTTTATCTATAGATGATTCTCATTATCGTAGTGTTGGTAATACTATTAATTTAACTACTCATGTGGGATTTTTGGCTAAGAATCAGGCTCCTAATAAATATCCTGAGCCTATTATCATTAAGGCTCTTCCATCATCAGATAGCCGTAGACCTTTACTGTGTCCAGTAAGAGCTCTGCGCATTTATAAATGCAGATCAGAGTTTGTCAGAAAAGGAAGAAAACGCTTCTTTTTATCATTAATTCCCAATAGAAGGGACATTTCTGTTCATTCTATTGATAGATGGATTCAGTTAGCAATTCGTACTGCTTATGAAAGTTTATCTTCTAATCAGCAGTCGGTGCTTAAGATTTCGGCGCATGAAGTTAGAGTGCTGTCCACATCTTGGGCTTATTCTAATAGTATTGCCATTACTGATCTCATGAAGGCTGCTTACTGGACACAGCCTTCTACCTTTACAAAGTTTTATCTTAGAAATATAGAGTCTATTTCTGGCGACCTTAGATCTTTAGGTCCGTTATATCTTGCTCAGAATGTCGTCCACTAGACGATTACAGCTATAGTTATGTAGGTTTTCTGTTCCAGCAGTGACTTTGTCCTGTTGCCCTCTTCGTTCTGTGGTGATTTGACCCAGAGCAAGGGGAAGGGGGGGGGGGGGGGGGGGGGTGGCGGCGGGGGCAGTTTTCCCTTATATCATCGGCTTTATAGTGAAAAGCAAGGGAATTCCTCCTCTGATGTCAGCAATTCCGAGTCGGTACTGGGATGGTTTTAAAGTGTAAAGCTAATGTATATCTCATTTATGTAATATTTTTAAAGTGTAGCTTGGTGTGAAGCATTTGTATATGTCACGTGTCATACGAGCGTTAACATACAATCCTCGGACACTTTTAAATGAGTATAAAGAGTCTTTTTCTCTGGACGAGCTTTATTTATTGGCTTCCTTTATTAAATTAGTATAATAGGTTATACTGGATGAACATTAATAGAGAATTATAGATGATATACTGCTCAATTATCTAGTTGGTATTGTGTCTTTCTTATTTCTAATAAATAAAAAAGACATATGTAAATCCTTTCTATCCTTTTCTCCTTGAGGGGATATTCCTGTATATATAATTGAGCTTATTGGATTTTCCTTTATGTCCTTGGCTCTCCAGCATTTTTTCTATTCAGCTAAGTCTGGGCCATTGGTTTACAGTATAAAAATATGAACAAATTTAAAGTAATTTATTAGCTCACCTGACTGAAAGTCAGGGTGAGCTTTTCTGATCACTTTTCGTCCGTCGTCCGTCGTCCGGCGTCCGTCGTCCGGCGTGAAGGTGGTGTTTGGGTCTTTTTCTTCCAAACCACTGGCCGCATGTTAATGAAATTTCATGTGAGTAGGGGTTATATAGCGGCATTTTGATTTTTGGGCAAATTAGGTTTCGGCTCATATTGAGCAGAGGGGTGGGGCAAAAATGCTCCAATTCTTAAAAAATCTTCTTCTCAAGAACCAGCAATAGCAGAGACTTGATATTTGGTATGCAGCTTCCTTTTGAGGTGTAGACTCAAGTTTGTTCAAGAGAAGTTTGTAGGTCTATACTTGGCGATGTTATGGGAGGAGCAAAAATTTTGGCCCCACCCCAAATTTCTATTTTTTGAACCGAGAGGCCAATTTGAACCAAATTTTATGTGAGGGCTTATTGGGTCATAAGTACCTAATTTATGCAGAAATTTTTTTTCCTGTAGCCCCGTGGGAACCACAGGAGCTAAAAATAGAAAAAAATTAAAACGCCTATATCTCAAAAACTGCACGGCAGTGAGAATTTTTATTTGGTGTGAAGCTTTCTTGGGACCAACAGAAAGGATTGGTAAAAAAAAATTGCTATCGGTTTTATCATAGGGTACTTTTTCGGGACTCTGAAAAAGTGCTGAGTCAGTATTTTTTAACACAGTAGGCAATGGGAAAAAAATAAAGAATTGTTTTCTTCCAAACCACTGCTCTAAAAGCTTTCATATTTTACATATAACATCTTTGGAACATTGATTCACATATTTGTAGAAATCAAATTCCTCGGTCCATATTTGGGTTCCCTATGGGAACCCAAATGTTCAAATTAGTGCAATATGAGGGATATATTTTAAAAATCTTCTTCTTCGGATCCACAAATCAGAATCTTTTGATATTTGCTATGCATCATCCTTAGGGGGGTGAGATTGATGTTTGTTCAAGCCAAGTCCCTGAGTTCATATTTGGACTCCCTTTGGGAACCCAAATTGTAACTTAGTGCAATACGAGGTATATTCTTTTAAAATCTTCTTCTTCGCATCCACCGGTCAGAATCTTTTGATATTTGGTATACAGTATGCTTAGGGAGGTGAGATTCAAGTTTGTTCAAGTCAAGTCCTTCGGCTCATATTTGGTCTCCCTGTGGGAGCCCAAATTATAACTTAGTTCAATATGAGGAATATTCTTTAAAAAAAATTTTTTTTTCAGATCCACCAGTCAAAATGTTTTGATATTTGATGTACAGCATTCTTAGGGGCTGAGAGTGAAGTTTGGTAAAGCCAAGTACCTGGGTTCATATTTGGGCTCACTGTGGGAGCCCAAATTATACCAAAATTTTTATTTTCCAAACCAAAAAGTCGATTTGAACCAAATTTGATATGAGGGCTTATTGGGTCACAAATACCTAATTTATGCCATAAATTGTTTTCCTGTCCCCCACGGCAACTACAGGAGCTGAAAAAATTTTTTTTTTTTGAATGCCCATATTTCCAGAACTACATGGCACTGAGAATTTTTATACAATGTGAAGCTTCCTTAGGGCCGGGAGAAAGGAATGGTGAAAAAAATGCCATTGGTTTTATCATAAGTACTTTTCCAGGACTAAAAGTGCCGAGTCATCATTTTTTAACACTGTAGGTAATGGGAATAACGTTGAATAATCTTCTTCTCCCAAACCACTGCTTCAGAAGCTTTTGTTTTTGGGTTCCCTATGGGAGCCCAATGTATAACTTAATTCAGTATGAGAAATATTCTTAAAAAATCTTTTTTTTCTGATACTCCTCTCAGAATCTTTTGATATTTGATTTTTAGTTTTCTTAGAAGCGGCAAATTGAAATTTGTTCAAGTTCTGGTTTATTGATAAAATTGGGCCCAGTAACCAATTCCTGCGTTGAAAGCCCTGTAAAGTGGGCAGTAATAGGCATAAACGATTGACCAAACCTGATATTATAATTATGCCTCTGTAATGATGTAGCCTTAGAAAGTGACCTTAAATTCCAATAAATAAATAGATAAATTATTGAGTACCCAATATGGGGATCTAACATATGAACACTCTGGGTTACTAAGTAGAGAAAACACTTTTATGTTGAAAAACTGATAATAACCACAAGGCAGAATCCCTTGCTATTTTGGTGATATGACTCGGCCAGTATCAGGTGAGCGCCCTCAGGCCCCGTGGGGCCTCTTGTATATTTTTTATACTTACCAATGGCCCAGACGGGGATGGCCCTCCCATGAGTTGGGAACTCATACTTCCCCGCTAAGTATATACATTTAGCAGGCACTGGTTGTAAGAATGAGGCTTGGCGCCAATTTTGGTACTTCCTTGACACTGCGCATGCGCAGTAGGCAAAAATATGGAGGACCATATAGGACATCAGTTTTTTGGTTTTGGATGCAAATTTTGGGGATTTGGGGGGCAAAATTTGTGTTTAGCCCTGAATATTTAAGAGTTAGCACCAGCTAAGTCTGGGCCATTGGTAAGTATGAAAAATATATAAATTACTTTAAATTTTTTCATTTTTTGGTAACATCACAAGATATGGACAGCTTATAGTCAAACACAAGGAAAACAATTAAGTGCCACAACATTGTTTTTGAAAATAATATCTCACAATTCATCACTGCAGGCTGTAGTTTCATTTGTTCATGAATATTAATTAATACAACTGTTTTGGAGTGTGGGCTCTTTGTATCCTGTGCTTTGGACTCTATTGTTTGGTTCTTTCTATGAGCTATTGTATTTTTACTGTTAATACATGCAGATACAGTTAAAACTAAAAGTCCTGTCCCGAAATGCGCACAAATAGCACATTGATATGCGCGTTAATCTACGCGATATGACCATAGTAAGGCTATCAAATTCTGTAAAATGTAAATATGGTCTGTGCACAAGCAATGTTTCAGCCAATGGACCTCCGGGTAACCCGGAGGTCCATGGGCAGAAACATTGCCCGTGTTTGGTATGAGTAACCAGAAGAACCTGCCGTGCTTTGGATGCCATTCGATATGGCAATTGCGTGCAATTCATACGCGCAATTAAGCCTAGATAAGCACACAGTTCGTGACAGGACTTCTAGTTTTAACTGTAAGTCCAGTGGTATGTTTGTGTTAGTTATTAATGTTAATGTAAGCAGTTATTATTAATGCCCGAATGGATTATTGTTGTGCAAGCTTCTTTTTCTCTTTACCATTTGTATTCACATATCCCACATCTGCATCCCTCTGTGTTACATGGATAAGGTTTGAGATTGCTGGTTGTCATTTTTTAAACGGGTAACAAAGATGAGAGGGACATCTCACCCACATCTTCATTGCCATTGAACAGCTCATTAATATTTATAAGTTTAAAGTTCACAATGACAGTATCAAGGAAACGTTGATCAACCTGGCTCCAGGTTTTATCTGTTTCTTGGCTGACTAGAAAAAATAAATAAAAACAAACACTCCCTAAAATGATTTTGTGAGTAATTTTATTACCTACATGTATACACACAAAAACATGTGATTGTATTAAACACAAGTGTGTCAAAGTATTCATACCCTGAATTTGACACACTTCTGTAATTATACTCGATTACTGATCAATTTTTCAACCAAGGAGACCATTGACTGCCTGGACAAAATAAGGAGAGCTACCAATGGCTCATCTCCATTTTTTGAAGCACCAAGCCTGGGTGGGGGAAAATGCTCCCAATTTTTTTTTAAAATCTTCTCATAACCCGATGGGTACAATGACTTGCTATTTGGTACTGGGCTTCCTTTTGAGGTGTAGAATCAAGGTTGTTCAAACGATGTTGAAGTTTCGTAGAGCAATATTTGCCATTGTAATGGGAGGGGCAAGATTTTTCAACCCAATCAAAATTTCTATTTTCTGAACCGAATAAGCTGATTTGCACCAATTTTGGTATGTGATACTAAGCAGTAATAAGTAGTTTATTGATGCCAAAAATTGATTCCCACATCCCTGTGGGAACCCCAGGAGCAAAAAATTGAAATATTTTAAAGTGCCCATATTTCCCAAACCGCACAGAACAGAGAGCTGTTATTTGGTATGAATCATCATTAGGACCAGTAGATGGGAAAGGTAAAAGAAAATTGCCACCCATTGTGACATTGTGCACTGTACAGTAAAACGAAAAAAATGCTGAGTCTGCTTATTTGCAAAAATTAAAAGAACCTTCTCCAGAAGCACTGATCAGAAATTTTTACTAACACAATAAGCAATATTCTTTCCAAATCTTCTCAAAAACACCCAATTAGAATCTTTTGATATGTGGTATACACTATCATTGGGGGACTCAGATTCATACTTGTAAAAATTAAGTCCCTGGGTTAATATTTGGGCTCCCTATTGGAGCCTGAATTTTAACTTAGTCCAATATGAGGAATAATTTTTACCTTAACTTGACAAAGTCAAGATACGCTATTGCCATCACATGTGCTGAAGTCTGTGAGTCCGTAAGTCTGTTCACATTTTCTTTAGCACAGGCTATATTCCGTTGTTCTTGTCCGATCATCACTAAATTTCATGAGGTCATGTGTAGATGAGAATGACCCATTTTAGTCAGGTTCAGTCTGACAAGATGGCTACATGGGTTCAAAACCTGAAAACCTTTAGCACAGTCTACAGGTCATATTTATGAAGGGATTTCATTGTAACTTGGTAGGATGACTCTGTATAGTGTCTAGATGAGAACGTCATATTTTGGTTTGGTTCAGTTAGCTGTGCCAGCCGCAGGGGCATGTGACATAGATTCATTTAGATAAAACGTCTATTTTGGTCGTGATCGGTCAAGCGTGATGGCCACACGGGTAAATTCCCCATGGAATCCCCAGAAGGTGAAGCAGAACTTGTGTACTGTGGTAAACAAGCTCTGTTTCACTCATAACATAGGACCCAAACACCAATGATAATTATTGATGCATATCATTTACCATCAATCTTCTGGTTTTACATTTATCCAGGGAGCACGGTGGCTCAGTGGTAGACTGTTGGACTATTAATCTAGAGGTCCCGAGTTCAGTCCCCATCTGGGACGACCTACATTGTGTCCTTGGGCAAGGCACTTTATCCCAGTTGCCTACATGGGGGCATGATGACGCCATGTACTAAGTCCTACTGCACATCGATGGTGCACATCTTCAACTGTTGTAACCCTGCTTGAGCGGAGCTTGAACAGAATTAGAATGTTGAGGAGCTGACAGTTGCTCATCGATCCTCGGTGGTTCTCTCTGGGTACTCTGGCTTCCTCCACCCGCAAAACTGTCACGTTCACGATTAGCCATTCTGCATAAGTATGTGACCATAAAAACTAATAAATAAATATACACTTATCCTACCCCAAACCATGCTTGACCTATGGAATACATTAAGGCCTAAAAAGTTTAAAATCTGTTTCTCAGGCCCTCTTGCATGGTCCTTTTGGCTGCCTCATGCTTTCTTTTCATAACCAATGCAAACTTAAAAAAATAAAAATTAAATAGTTTATATCTGATATTTTACTCAAGTTAATAAAATTGATAAATTTGTCCCTTGAGTGCATCAAGGCTTTGCACTGCTTTGGCATTGAAATGCCTTCTTGTACGATGAAATACACCACCACCCATGCCATTCTGTAGATTATGAGACCTAAAACATAAAACAAACCAAGAACATGAACCTTTGATGGCAAACAAATAGTTACAAAAATAAAAAATAAAATAAACAAAAGCGCCTGCCCACATGAAATTTTACAAAAAAATGGCCTGAGAAACAGAAGATCTACTTTGTGTGGCCTAAATATTGACCATTTTTATTTTAAAATGAGAGTTAACATTCAAGTATTTTCATATTTTTGCAGGTTCCAAAGCAATGTTTGTCTGTTACTACTGGAAAATGTGGTTCACTGCCGCAATCAAAGTATTTTCCAGTGAACAGTACACCAATGTTACCTCAGGACACATTCAAAGATAAAGTGGCTTTTGTAACTGGCGGAGGTACTGGCCTAGGTAAAGGAATGGTGAAGATGTTATCACAGCTTGGTGCCAATGTTGTAATAGCAAGTAGGTGAGTATTTGTTCAAGTTTTTACCACACATAATTTTACCTTTACCCAGGGGCAACACTAAGGGGTTTGGGTAGAGCTGTAGGTTAACCGAAACCGAACCAAGGTTTTTAGGTTTTTTAAAAAACCGAAACCAAAACCGTCGATGTCCCGTAAGCTAAAGTTTTTCGTTTTTTATTAAATACTCTCTTGCTGCAGAAATTCACAGAATGTAGCCATCCCAGAGTAGTGAGAGTACCCAGACACTGCCAATGGCAGTGTCTGGGTACTCTCACTACTCTGGGAAGGCCTGGGAAAGCAGCAAACAAAATTCTTGAATAACTATTGTTTTTCATTTTTTGTGTAAAAAACATAGCTAATGTCCCCTCATTGGAACGAGCACTCTTTCCAATGAGTGGTCATAAGCTATGTTTTTGTGACCACTAAAAAATGAAAATTGAATAGTGATTTTTCACGTTACAAAAAAGTTGCCCGCATATTTTTCACCAGAGTTACAGTCCTCACTTTACTTATGCTTCATCAGTCCAGCACTGCAGTAGGGGTATAATTGCCTTCAGTAATAGCTCTTGTTAGGTAGGTAAGAAAGAGTACATGTATATTTTTGATGCTCCTCGAAAAAATTTTGGGTGAGCATATATAGTCAGTGCTCTGTCCATCTGTCTGTCTGTCCATCCATCTGCCCGAAACAAATGGTTTCTGAATAATAATGCCAGTTTGCTTTGATGTATTATGACCTTATAATTTTACTGCCTTCCATGAAATGCAGGTCAAGGTAAATTTTCACCATTAGGCCTCACAAAGTAGATCCTCTGTTTCTCATGCCACAATTTAAAATTGCATGCGGGCAGGCGTTTTTTTATTTTATTTTTCATTTTGTAATTATTTCTTTGCCATCAAAAGTTCATGTTCTTGGTTTATGTTTTAGGCCTCATAATCTGTGGAATAGCATGGGAGTGGTGTATTTCGTCCCTTGAGAGCAAGAAGACTTTTCAATGCTAAAGCATTGCAAAGCCTTCTTGCTCTCAAGGGACAAATTTATCAATTTTTTTTAACTTGGGTAAAATATCAGACATAAAGCATTTAATTTTTATTTTTTTAAAGTTTAATGTGGTTAGAAAAAGAGAGCATGCGGCAGCCAATAGGACCATGTGGGAGGGCCTGAGAAACAGATTATTATTTTTTTTAGGCCTTATGACATTTACTGTTCCAGAGTTATGACTCTTGAAAAGTAGCAAAATGGTAAAATCAGTAGTTTCCAGATGATAACTCTAGTTTGCTTTGATGTACGATCTTATAATTTCCACAACATTACTAATATACCATGAAATGTAAGTCAGGTTCGATTGTTATTTATGGCACTTACCGTTCCAGAGTAATGCCCTTTGAAAAGTCGCAAAATGGTATAATCAATGGTTTCCGGATGATAATTCTGGTTCACTTTGATGTATGGCCTTATAATTTTGTAGTGTTACTACCTACCATGAAATGTAGGTCAGGTTTGATTTTCACCATTATGGCATTTACCATTTCAGAGTTATGCCCCTTGAAATGTGGCAAAATGGTAAAGTGATTAAACATTTCTTAGGCCTAAAAATATTAAAAATCTGTTTCTCAGGCCCTCCCGTATGGTCATTTTGGCTACCGCATACTCTCTTTTTATAACCAATGCAAACTTAAAAAATAAAAATTAAATGGTTTACATGTATGTCTGATATTTTACCCAAGTTAATAAAATTGATAAATTTGTCCCTTGAGTGAAACAAGGCTCTGCAATACCTTAGCCTTGCAAAGCCTTCTTGCAAGGGACAAAATGTACCACCACCTATGCTGTTCTGGATTGAAGATTATGAGGCCTAAGACATAAAACAACCAAGAACATGAACTTTTGATGGCAAAGAAATAATTACAAAAAATAAAAAATAAAATAAAAAAATGTCCGCCCGCATGCATTTTTACAAAAAATGGTCTGAGAAACAGAAAATCTACTTTATGAAGCCTTATGGCAGCTTGTTAAATGCATAGGGCATGTATAATCAAACCTGCTTATACATTCACTTGAATTAAGCAGTAACCTGTCTTCAAATTCAAAGGCCTGTTTAATCTCCTTCCCAGTGAGCTTTTAATACTGGTTTCCTGTGTACTGTTTGTTATCCATGTCCTTCCACACATTTTGGTATTTTTTTTTTTATGTATGGCTTAAACCATTTCACAGTACTGCATTTGAAAAAATCAGTATGTTTCCATCAATTTGCATTTCGCGGAGCATCTGTTGGTTGTGCCAACTTTTTACGTATTTATTCATTCACTGATAAATTTCCAAGACATCTGGAGTTTTCAAACTATAATCCCCATTGACTACTGTTCTTAACTTGATCAGTGAAGGCAAGTCTTGATGTTGAAGTTGGAATACCAGTCAGTTTTGACTTGAGTCATCACATTTGGGACTCCCATCCCCTTGGGAACCCAAAGAAGCAGGCCTGGTCTTTTGAGGAGAGCTATAGCTCCTGCCCTCCATGGCTCCTGCAAAATCAATTTAAGGAGAGCCGTAAGAGCTGTATGTTGTCTAGATGAGAACTTCCCAATTTGGTCGCGATCTGTCAACCGTGACGACTGCCCGAGCCCAAAACCTTTAGCACAGACTACAGGTCATATTTATGGAGGGATTTCATTGTAACTTGGTAGGTTGATTCCATATAATGTCTAGATGAGAACATCCCCTTTTGGTCATCATAGGCCAGCTGTGATGGCTACAGGGGCCCAAAGCCCAAAAACCTTTAGCACAGTCTACAGGTCATATTTATGACGGGATTTCATTGTAACTTAGTAGGATGAATCCAGATAATGTCTAGATGAGAACGTCCCCTTTTGGTCGCGATCATTCAACTGTGATGGCTGCCCAAGCCCAAAACCTTTAGCACAATCTACAGGTCGTATTTATGGAGGGATTCCATTGTAACTTGGTAGGATGACTCCATATTATGCCTAGATGAGAACGTCCCCTTTTGGTCAACTCTGTCGGCTACAAGGGCCCGAAACCCGAAAACATTTAGCACAGTCTACAGGTCATATTTATGAAGGGATTTAATTGTAACTTGGTAGGTTGACTCCATATAATGTCTAGATGAGAATGTCCCCTTTTGGTCACCATTGGTCAACTGTGACAGCTACAGGGGCCCGAATCCCAAAAACCTTTAGCACAGTCTACAGGTCATATTTATGATGGGATTTCATTGTAACTTGGTAAGATGACTCCAGACAATGTCTAGATGAGAACGTCCCCTTTTGGTTGTGATCATTCAGCTGTGATGGTTGCCCGAGCCCAAAACCTGTAACACAGTCTACAGGTCATATTTATGGAGGGATTCTTTTGTAACTTGGTAGGGTGACACCATATAATGTCTAGATGAGAACGTCCGCTTTTGGTCGCGATTGGTCAACTGTGACGGCTACAAGGGCCCGAAGCCCGAAAACCTTTATCACAGTCTACAGGTCATATTTTTGAAAGGATTTCATTGTAATTTGGTAGGATGACTCGAGATATTGCCTAGATGAGAATGTCCCCTTTGATCATGATCATTCAACCATGACAGCTGCCTGAGCCCAAAACCCATAAAACTTTAGCACAGACTACAGGTCGTGTTTATGAAGGGATTTCATTGTGGCTTGGTAGGATGATTCAGTATAATATGTAGATGGGGACGTCCCCTTTTGGTTGCGATCGGTCAACCATGATGGCTACACAGGCCCGAAGCCCGAAAACCTTTAGCACAGTCTACAGGCCTTATTTATGAAGGGATTTCATTGTAACTTGATAGGATGGCTCGTTTTGGAATAATTTTACTGTAACTTGGTAACTTTTGTTGACATACATTAACTATGAGGGCCACATACATTAACTGTGAGAGCCACATTAACTCACCCCTCAATTCTTTAGTACAGTCTACACCTCATATTATTTTTATTGAAAACATAGCATGCAGGAAGAGAAATTAACACATTCCCAATTATCACAATTCTTGTCTTATTTCATAATCCATAAACATTGAACATTATCCTTTTCATCAAACACAACACAGGGTCAACGTAAGCTACAGTGTCATTGACACTTTCATTCTCAATGTCAGGATGCAACAATAACAGGCCTCACTTCGAATGGTGGAGACCAGTATACACAATTTTCAAAATCGATAGACTGATTGGAATGAGCTCATTCCATTGACGGTCATAAGCTGTAATTTAGGTAAAAAATAAAAATTTGTAGTTACTCTAGAAATATTCTTTCAAGTGTTGTTTTCAGTTTGTGTTAGATAAAGGTTTAAACTTTTTCAATTGTCTTTGTTGTGTGACAAAAATATGCAGTCTGTCTAAAAAGTTGGAGTTATACAGTTTCTGGCTAGGATGAACCCTGTCATTGTGATTATTTCAGCGTTGATTGATTCATTAATTTCAGGAAGTTAGATGTACTGGAGAAGACAGCAGACGAAATAACAGCAGAAACAGGAAGAAAGGTACGATAAATTAAGAGTACAATGATAGAGATGTGCAATATACCGAAAAACCGAACCAATACTGATATCATGGAGATACCAAAAAATCAAACCAAACCAATCACTGAACACTGAAACCATCTTCATTTTGTAATTTTTTCAACATTTGCTATTTATAAAGCCTTGTTCAGGCTTGATAGCAGTGATGAACCTGAAAATGGACCTGAAAATGGACAGGGCACTTTTCCATGCATGAGAGTACCAACCCTTCAACCCTTAAGGGTCTAATTCTGACTTTGATCACTTTTAATGCGAAGGAACAAGTGGCCCTAATATACATTGTTTGAGAAACTCAAAACATGTTTTCTAAGTACCTTGTCAGACGTTTCTAGGCAGGTCTTGGCTGCCTTTGTAGGCAGCCAAGACTTGACTACAAACAACTGCAACAGGAAGCAGACTTTCAAAGTATAGTGAAAATGTATAGAAATCTTCAGGCCCTTAAGGCAGGGACCGACCTGGGCATGCGCCAGTGCGTATTTGGTTCTGAAACATCAGGACCTGGCTCTTAAATCTCAGAAATAGGCTTCTCAGTTGGCGCGTAACTTCTCAGATCATATTTTGATATTCTTTCGATGGATAATCGAGGGAGACACTCTTACATGTATTATATATATGATTATCATTTATCATTGTTGTAGAGTGCTTAAGTTAATACTTCAAGTCTTAATTACCAAGCATTAATCTTCACTGTGGTTTCTGATCAAGTCTTGGCTGCCTAAATAGGCAGCCAAGACTTGATCAGAAACCACAGAGAAGATTAATGTTTGCTATAGTGTACTAAATGAAAATGATGAGAGCTATTACATACTTGCAGTGTGTGTTACAAACAGCAGTGTGACTCTGTAAATTGAAATCTGGCGCATGAATTGAAAAAATAGGCTCCGAGGCTAGAGCGTATTTTAAATAGTCCTGATCGGTCCCTGATTAAGAGTCTTGATTTTTGAAGATCCAGTACAATAATAGAGATGTGCAATATACCGAAAAACCGAACCAATACTGATATCGTGGGGATACCAAAAAATCAAACCAAACCAATCACTGAACACCGAAACCATCTTCATTTTCTAATTTTTCAACATTTGCTATTTATAAAGCCTTGTTCAGGCTTGATAGTAGTGATGAACCGATAATCGGAATCGGCAATCAGAACCGGCCGGTTATGGAGCATCGGCCAATTATGACAACCAGCAGTTAAAAAATGGCAGTTTCTGGTTATTCTATATTTAACACTGACTATTGAAAATCCCTTTGATATCTGGCCAGAGCAGAGATATTATGGAATTTACCTACAGCAATCGGTACGAGATTGCCACCATTTCCCGAAGATTGAAGAGTTCATGTAAACATTAGAGAAACACATCAAGGGAGGTAACAGTTGAAAAATAACATTGAATAATACATTCTGACATACATGTAAACCATGCATCATACGACTTCACAACGCACATTAACATCAAAATTATTATTCATTTAAGACACAAAGTATGTATGCTCAGTATATTCCTGGTTAATACAGCCAAGTGTATTGTATCCTTACACAAAACCATATTAACACTATTTACCGGAATACAACACAATCTTCACGTGAACAATATCATGTGATTGTATCATTAATAACGATCTTTTTCCCACACTCCAACCAAAATGCAAATATTATTTTGGCTAATATTGCCCAGCACTAAATATGCAGACTCTGAAAACTTATGTGGTATTAAGCTTTCGTAATTGATGATTTCTCAACGAAATGCTGTAGTATAACAGGCACCAACAGATTTTCTTCAGTGTCGTACTTCAACCATCGTAATCGGCAGAGAAATAACCGGTAAACGGTTAATAGCAAGTTTTGATAATCGGTGAAAGAAGTGACTGATTTTCTTCTCAGTTTTATTAACCCTTAAGGACCCAGAAAATTTGTCCTGATTTCCCACTAGACTGCAATTTGTAGCTACCTCAGTTGCTTAGCTGTGACTTCCAGGCAGCCAAGACTTGACTAGAAATCATTGCCCAGGTGATTTGTCTGTTGATAGCAGAACCTAATGATGAAATGTTAAGGGCAAAGCTCTGAGATGGCAACAGCCTGAAATAAGACTTCAACCCTTTACCCAACGTAACGGCCAAAACCGGCCAGCGCTATTCTAAAAAATCGGCATTTAATTTTTATTATTTTTTCATTTTTTGTCTCAAAAACATAGGTTATGACCCCTCGTTGGAACGAGCTCATCGAGCTCGTTCCAACGCGGGGTCATAACCTATGTATTTTTATACTGTACCAATGACCCAGACATAGCTGGTGCTAACTCTTAAAATTTAGGGCCAAACACAAATTTTGCCCCCCAATCCCCAAAATTTGCATCTAAAACTAAAGAAAACATGTCCTGAAAGGCCCTCCACACTTCGCCCCTACTGCGCATGCGCAGTGTCAAGGACGTTCCGAAATTGGCGCCATTAATCATTCTAAGTTTGGCCCTTCATCAGTTAACATCTGACTGATCTTCGTGCTTATAAATCTCAGTTTAAATGATGCCAGACACATAAATATTAGTGAAATGGTGATTCTAAGGAGGATAGAGAAGGAGGAGAGGAAAAGAATGTGTGACAGAATATTATCAGGGCTGTAACTTAAAATTTTTTAATGAAATTATGTTAAGTTACCTATTTTCAAGGCAGCAGCCATTTTGTTGTCATTCTGATTATTTAGTTACACTGTTTTTTAAGTGTTTTCCTCTCTCCCTGTCCTTTAAGTTCCCCCTTGCTATTCTCCCATGCTTTTGGCATAGTTTTTGTAATTATTATTACTAAATTTTCTTGGGAGTTTTAGCTGAATAACAGAATGAATTCTGTTCTTTCCCCATGTTTACGTCTTCACCTTGGGGTGGTTAGGCGTTGTGTTCTGCATCTACCATCTGATGTTCTGCAGTTTCTTCTTCTCGGTTTTGCATCAGATAGTGTATTTTTGGTAACTGATTTCGGGCCTGGGTGCCTGGAGTCTTATTTTAGTGTTTTTACACTCATTGTTTACATTTACAACAGCCCTCTGTGTGAGGGGGGGATTTCTAAAAATAATATCTTGATGTTATTTTAATCATAACTAGATACATTATTATTGTTCGTAAGTGTTGAATAAATTGTTTAAAATATTTTTAAAATTTTTGTCCACACTCAGGCTTGGGATCCATTGGGGCTCAACGTTACTTTTCAGAAACTTGGGCTGTTCTGAAAAAATATTTTTTCAAAATATTTTGATTTCAATTATTTTTTCTATATTAATGGATCATATTATTATTATGTATTTTGATTGCCAGGGGTTAGTGCGAGTACCAGGACTTGTTTTCTTTTCACATTGAAAGGATATTGATCAATTGTTTTAAGAGGAAGTCTTCCTCTGACTTTATTGTCATTCTATATGTGGTCAGTGTACTCGCATTAACTCCTGTTCTGTATCGTATGATTTCGATGACAATATGGGAAGCGTATGTCACGGTCTGTTGTTGGGGATTTGGACACTCCGGTCCTTTCCCCGCAGGGTCACTCTACTTTATCAATTTCTATTTCAGACGATCAAGATTAGGGTGATGTATCTGTGATGTCTTCCAACAGTGTGCCTCCGTCGTCACAATTAATGAAGGGCTAGCGGAAAAGTGCTCATGTAAATACGCCAATTGCCTAAGAGGACCCTAGTAGGTTCGACGGCCTTTGACGTCCGCTAGCTCGCCCGGTGTAGCGTCCATTCACCGAATGGTTCGGCAGCCGGGTTCATCTGTTGCGGTCTAGAAGGAATTTTGGGGTGATGCGAGCACTATAAATTAACCTAATGCACACCCAGTGACGGCGGATCGGAGGGAGAACGCAGGAAGCCTTTTAGTCCGGTTCATAGCTCGTTCCGGTCCATCCGGACGGCAAGCGAGAGAGGCCCCTCTCTCGTTCAACAACATCTGGCCCCAGATGTTGTGGTACAAAATGTGTCGCAAGCGGAGCATACGTCCATCACTCGGGACGCTCCGTTGTATAGGCAGTCCGCTGAGACTGCTAAGGCTTCCTCTTCTCATCAGCGCACACGACCGCACCTTGGCTGCGTGACCGCCGATATATTACCAGCTTCGCCGATCAAGGATTCTTCGGCGGCCAGGTCACACCATCCGGTAGCCAGGGACACGAGGCCTGCAGACTCCGGACGTTCGCATAGGAAGTGTGCGGGAGTCAACGTACACGGAGCTTCCGGCGGCAATGCATCGTAAGACCGCTACTGCACAGGCCTCGGGAACGGACGTGCTTTCCTTAATAGCACAGTTTATCGCAGCATCCCAGCATCAACTGAATCTGTCGCATATATTTTATCCGACGATGCTGGGTCGGGACGCTCCGCGGAAGCGGGTACGGACGTCCGAAAGTTTCATCCGGTCCGACGGGATACCGAAAGGGATTCGGAGGATTTCGAGCTTTCCCTTTCGGAACAACATATGCTGTTGTGTATGTCATCTGACTTGGTCTTCTACAGCTTCTTTCGTCGGACCAGAATGCTGCGATGCCGGATAAGAAACTGATAGCGTCGGTGGACTTAGAAATTTTTGGTTCGGTTCAGGGACATCGTCCCTCAGTTCCGACATAGTCCAATAATGTCACACAAACTTTCGAATTATTGAACGACGCTATATATATTATTATTTTATGCTTGCTAACCAAGCATTTCTGGTTTCTTGTTCGAAGAGTTATGGAGATGTCTTTCAAAAGTGTGCCTCTGTCGTCATAGTTAATGAAGAGTTAGCGGCAATAAGTGCTCATGGAATATGTCTATCGCCTACGGAGTGACATTCGCTAGCTCACCCGGTGTAGCGTACATTCATCGAATGGTTCGGCTGCCGGGTTCGTCCGTTGCGGTCTAGGAAGGAGATTTGGGTGATGCGAGCACTTTAATTACTTTAGTACTCACCCAGTGACGGCAGATTGAGGACAGATCGGAGGAAGCCTGTTAGTCCGGTTCCTGGCTTGTCCAGGTCCGTCCGGGCTGTGAGCGAGAGAGGTCCCTCTCTCGCCCAACAACATAGGGGACCGCATGTTGTGGTTCAGATATTTTACATTCGGAGCATATGTCCGTTGGTCGGGACGCTCCGTTATATTGACAGTCCGAGAGACTGTCTTTAATGCTTCCTCATCCTCACAGCAGGGCACACGACCGCACATTGGCTACGTGACCTCGAGTATCCGATCAGTTTCGGCATTCAGTGATTCCACGGCGAATAGGTCGCGCCATCCGGTAGCCAAGGGACACGAGGCCTATACACTCCGTTCGCTCGCATATTGGTAGTATGCACGGGGTAACGATCACGGAGCTTCCAGCGGCAATGCTTCGTAAGACCGCTTCTCCTCAGGCCTCAGTGACGGACGTGCTATCCGAGTTAGCACAGTTGTTTCGCAGCATCCCAGCAATTGACAGTTTCTCGGTCGAATCAGGAATTATCCGACGGCGCTGGGTCGGTGCGGTCCGCGGTTGCGAAAGGGATTCGAAAGATTTTGAGTTTTCCCTTTAGTAGTATCGGAAGATGCCTTTCATATCTTCTGGCATTATCTTCCAGTGATTATTATTTCGGACTTCATTGCTGCGATCTTGGATAAGAGACTTATAGCGTCATTGGACTCGGATTTTTCGATCGGATCAGGGACATTGTCCCTGGCTTACCGACGCAGTCCAATATTGTCATTACAACATGTGTTTTATTTTTAGACGCTATATATATATGTATACAAGCCTGGTACTAAGCATGATAGTTTTGTTTCTTGTCCGCGTTGCTCATTTCTGCCATTTTATCATTTATACAAATAGTTTATTTTGGCAGAGCAGGGCATACCGAGAGTTCATATGCGTCTAGACGGTGTGATTAAAGACTGCATATATTCTTTTTCGCCGTTTATGTCTTTTCCAATTTCAATGTTGGGAACGACATTATGTATAGTAGACTTAACTTAGACGCTTTATTATACGTAATCCGCCTTACTGAGGCGTTATCATTACGTCTTCAAGAAAAGATTTACGGGATATTATTCTCAATGTAATTTCTTTTGAGGGCAGTAGTTTGTTCACGTATAACTCCGCCCTTCAGTGGCTGATTGGAGTTAGACGTGACGCAGCTCTAGCTACATCCACACGCGTGGATAGTAAGGTTAAGAACTCTCTCAGAGTCGCTTCGTTCTCGGAGGAGCTTCTCTTCGACGGCAACTTTTCGGCAATCCATGAATTGCTCGATTTACACGTTCTCTTGTCTATCTAGTGTTACAAGAGATTCAGACTGGGGCAAACATTCGGTGGTTGACTCAGAGAGTGCCGCCGCAGTTGCCGGACCCGAGTGTGGCTGTTATGACGGTTGCCAGTCAAACAGATTGGGATATAATACTGATCCCTACGGATTCGAAGTGCCAGGGTCTTTGGGTTCCGCAGTCTTTTAGCAATCAGTTTAACTTCCGCGGAATAATGTTTTTTAGGCTTGCTTTATGTCATTGCATGAACATTATTCAGAAACGCATGCCCAAATTCCTGTCCTTTAATTCGACAGTAGTGGCGTATCTCCGGAACCAGGGAGGCACTCTTTCGTTTCCGTTATTCAGTTTAATGGAAAGAATCCGTCTGTTGGTTATAGTACACCAAGTTCAGTTTTGGTCCGTCATATTCCGGGTCGTCTGATTGTTTTATCGGACTCCCGTTCTCTTACGGGTCGCTTGTTGCTGTCAGAATGGACTCTCAACAAACAAGTGTTCAATCAGATTTGCTATCTATGGGAGCGCCCAATGATGATTTATTTATGACACAGCTTGCTAATCAATTGCAGACGTATGTGTTGGCTTGTCCAGATCTCTGAGCTAATATTGTTAACGCTCTATTGATCTATAGGACGGAATGATAGGATACGCGTATCCTCCGGCGCTGTTGTTTTAGCAGGTATTGCTAAGATAAACAACCACAATACATTTCTGTTGATAGCATCTCTATCTTCACAGAGATCATGAGTAATTTACTCTCTTGTCTACTGTGGGTCTTAACGTGAAATCTTCCTCTATGTGAGGATCTTTTTCACTGGGTAAATCGTGTCATCTTTATCACAACCAGCAAGGTCGCAACCTTCATGTATTCCGTTGTGTGGTCCGTATTGCATTGTAAGCACTGTACTGGACGAGCTTTGGACGTGATTTCTTACTATAGGAGATCCTCTTCTTCGCTATTCTATGCGGCTAAAGTGGAGGCTCTTCCGTCGTGGTGTAGGGATCATTATGTTCATATTGTTGATCCCTCCATACTACTCATTGTTATTTTTTAGTATACTTGTTTCACAAGATCTGCTGCAGCCTGTTATTATTTAGGTTATAGGTTTATGTTACCTCATACCTATGCACTCTACGATAGTTTACAGTTGAGTCTTTTGTCTCTTTATCTAAGTCAGTTAGTAACTTTTTGATAAATAGACTTAGAATCTTTAGATTAAATTCCTATACGGATTTTAACTTCGGTTCTTATTTAGCTAAGTAATCATTTGAGCCTCTGGAAACAGTAGTTTTCAAATTCTGACCTTTTAGACAGTAATTCTGTTGGTTTCTCTTTTACTGTAGAGTCAGTGAGTTTCATGCACTATTGATGGATGATTTTCACTTTCATAGTTTCGGAATCAATACTTCCGTTACTATTTAGGTTGGATTGTTGCATAAGAGTTAGGCTCCTTTTATCCGGAACCTATTATTTTAAGGTCCTTCCGTCTTCGTATGGGCATAGGCCTTTACTCTTTCCGGGTACAGTTTTTGTATTTATAAACAGATATCTGTTTATTACAAAGGGCGTAAGCTTCTTCTGTCTTTGTTGTCTAGTAGAAGGACGTTACGCTCCATTTTTTTGTTAATGGATTCTATTAACTATCGGTACTGCTTATGGTATATCATTGACTTAGCAGTTGTGCTTAAGATTTCGGCTCATGAAGTAAGAGTTCTTCTACTTCTTGGGCTTACATTAATAGTGTCGCTATTATAGATTTTTGAAGGCCGCTCATTGCGCTCAGCCATCCACATTCATGAATTTTATCTTAGAAATATCGAGTCCATTTCTGGAGGCCTCTGTTGTTAGGTCTATTATCTACTGCTCAGAATGTCATTCACTTAACAGTTGCTACTATAGCTAGGTAGGCTGTCTGTTTCGGCAGTGTCTCCGTTCGGCTGCCCTCTTCGCTCTGGGCTATTTGACCCAGGGCAGGAAAAAGGGGGGGGGGGGGGGGGGGGGGGTGTTCCCTTGGGTCACCTGTTTTACTATGAAAATAAGGGGATACCTCCTCCGGAGTTAGTAATTCTGAGCTGTTATTGGGATGGTTGTTTAGTGAGAAGTTTAGGTTTTTAAAATTCATTCAAGTCTTAGTTTTTAAAGTATAGCTTTTGAATATTGCATATGTCAACGGACATGATTATGCAATCCTCAGACACTTTTAGGAGTATAAGAGTCTCTATTCTCTAGACTTACTTTATTTATTGGCTTACTTTAAAAATTATTAATATAAGGATTATATTGGATATTAATAGAGTACATGGATGTTTGAAGCTCAATTTTGGAAGGTGTTGTATCTTTCTAATTTATCATAAATAAGAAAGATACATGTAAGGCCTATTACTTCTTTTTCCCTACAGGGGATGACTCTATTTTATTTTATTGAGCGTATTCCATTTTGCTCTATGTCCTTGGCCCTCCGGCCTTTTTACTATTCAGCTATGTCTGGGTCATTGGTACAGTATAAAAATGTTAAAAAATTTATAGTAATTTATATATTTTTTATACTTACCAATGACCCAGACGGGGATGGCCCTCCCAGGAGTTGGGAACTCTTGCCTCCCCGCTGAGTACATAGCGCTTACCAGGCACTGGTTATTAGAATGATTAATGGCGCCAATTTCGGAACGTCCTTGACACTGCGCATGCGCAGTAGGGGCGAAGTGTGGAGGGCCTTTCAGGACATGTTTTCTTTAGTTTTAGATGCAAATTTTGGGGATTGGGGGGCAAAATTTGTGTTTGGCCCTATATTTTAAGAGTTAGCACCAGCTATGTCTGGGTCATTGGTAAGTATAAAAAATATATAAATTACTATAAATTTTTTAACTTTTGAGACAAAAAAATTTAAAAAATTAGTTATTGAAGAATTTTTTTTAAAGTGTCATCTGCTTTTCATGTTAGGTAAAGGGTTAAAGGTTAAGGTGTGTTTGGAACAAGTCATAAAATTACTGCAGATATGATTTGCGTTGGTAAAATAATGCTAATGTTGATCTCATTGGCAGTGGCATTTGTAGACTGTATATTCCTGGTGTGAATTCCCCTTTGGTTCTATCAGTAAATCTCAGTCAAGTCAGATACTGAATAACAAACTGATACCGCGGTATTCCTCCAGAAAAATACCGAAACCGATACCAAACCAAATTCCAATAGCGAACATTTCTATACAATACTAAACTTGTTTTATATCGTCCCATGAAAGCATAATACTTGCAGTTGGCAAACACATTCAAAATAATCTATCCCACCTCTCCAGGAGTTTTCAAAAAATCGAACAGAAACAAGTGGCATCATTCATTTTATTTTTTTTGGCCTCAGTCATGCCATTAATCTCCAAGTATACCTGTTTTTTCATTTGCACCATCAAATTGGACTCTGACAAAATCCCGTCATCTGACATGTTGTTGTAAAAGGCTTTCTGAGTCCTTCATAACCAGTCATTTGATTTTAAGACGAGCTGTCTTTCTTGCGTGCCATCCCACCTGTAAATTTTACTTTTTGCGAGTAGGCAACAGCATGCCTTGGTTCCACCTAGTGAGCAATTAACCCTCGCCATATAAATTGTGCATTACAAAACTTTTTTTTTTTAAATTTCAACAAAAGCATATCATGTGACCCCATATTAGATCGAGCATGTCAAGTTTCTTCCTATGAGGATCACATGATATAATTTTGTTGAAATTGTTTTAAGAATTGGGGACAAAAATTAAAATAAATTTTGATATCATATGCTCTCTGTAAAGGGTTAACCCTTAAAGGCCCATTTCCGACTTTTATGACCTCAGAACAGGTGCTCTTAACATGCCATCATGAGTATATCCTGCTGACAATAGACAAAGTACCTAGGCAGTGGTTTCTACTCAAGTCTTGTGTGCCTTAACAGATGGCCAAGACTTAATTAGAAATCACCGCTAAGCCATTAGCTGTATAGAGACTGTGGAATGATGGGAATTCTAAACCCTTGTTCAGGCCCTTAAGGGTTAAAATCTTTTTGTGGAAATAGGTAAAATAAGGTAGTGCCTGCACGAAAATGTGTAAAATACACCATGAATTATACACTGTAGATTTGCAAGACTTCAAACTAATGAAACTTCACTTTCCGAGAACTGGTATGTAAACAACATACTTCAACCAACTTCAAAGGCCAGTACAGTAGAACCTGTCTTGAGAGACCGCCCTTTGGGCCACACAAAAGTGGTCTCTCAAGACAGGTGGCCTCTCATAACAGGTTCAAGGTTTTCTCAAGTCAGTGAATAACCAACTACAAAATTCAGAAATGGAGAAGAATGGATATTTTTATACTGTACCAATGACCCAGACATAGCTGGTGCTAACTCTTAAAATATAGGGCCAAACACAAATTTTGCCCCCCAATCCCCAAAATTTGCATCTAAAACTAAAGAAAACATGTCCTGAAAGGCCCTCCACACTTCGCCCCTACTGCGCATGCGCAGTGTCAAGGACGTTCCGAAATTGGCGCCATTAATCATTCTAAGTTTGGCCCTTCATCAGTTAACATCTGACTGATCTTTGTGCTTTTAAATCTCAGTTTAAATGATGCCAGACACATAAATATTAGTGAAATGGTGATTCTAAGGAGGATAGAAAAGGAGGAGAGGAAAAGAATGTGTGACAGAATATTATCAGGGCTGTAACTTAAAATTTTTTAATGAAATTATGTTAAGTTACCTATTTTCAAGGCAGCAGCCATTTTGTTGTCATTCTGATTATTTAGTTACACTGTTTTTTCAAGTGTTTTTCCTCTCTCCCTGTCCTTTAAGTTCCCCCTTGCTATTCTCCCATGCTTTTGGCATAGTTTCTGTAATTATTATTACTAAAATTTCTTGGGAGTTTTAGCTGAATAACAGAATGAATTCTGTTCTTTCCCCATGTTTACGTCTTCACCTACGGGTGGTTAGGCGTTGTGTTCTGCATCTACCATCTGATGTTCTGCACTTTCTTCCCTGGAAGTCTCTGTTTTGCATCAGATGGTGTATTTTTGGTAACTGATTTCGGGCCTGGGTGCCTGGAGTCTTATTTTAGTGTTTTTACACTCATTGTTTACATTTACAACAGCCCTCTGTGTGAGGGGGGGATTTCTAAATAATAATATCTTTATGTTATTTTAATCATAAATAGATACATTATTATTGTTCGTAAGTGTTGAATAAATTGTTTAAAATATTTTTAAAATTTTTGTCCACACTTAGGCTTGGGATCCATTGGGGCTCAACATTACTTTTCAGAAACTTGGGCTGTTCTGAAAAAATATTTTTTCAAAATATTTTGATTTCAATTATTTTTTCTATATTAATGGATCATATTATTATTATGTATTTTGATTGCCAGGGGTTAGTGCGAGTACCAGGACTTGTTTTCTTTTCACATTGAAAGGATATTGATCAATTGTTTTAAGAGGAAGTCTTCCTCTGACCTTATTATCATTCTATATGTGGTCAGTGTACTCGCATTAACTCCTGTTCTGTATCGTATGATTTCGATGACAATATGGGAAGCGTATGTCACGGTATGTTGTTGGGGATTTGGACACTCCGGTCCTTTCCCCGCAGGGTCACTCTACTTTATCAATTTCTATTTCAGACGATCAAGATTAGGGTGATGTATCTGTGATGTCTTCCAACAGTGTGCCTCCGTCGTCACAATTAATGAAGGGCTAGCGGAAAAGTGCTCATGTAATACGCCAATTGCCTAAGAGGACCCTAGTAGGTTCGACGGCCTTTGACGTCTGCTAGCTCGCCCGGTGTAGCGTCCATTCACCGAATGGTTCGGCAGCCGGGTTCGTCCGTTGCGGTCTAGAAGGAATTTTGGGGTGATGCGAGCACTATAAAATTAACTTAATGCACACCCAGTGACGGCGGATCGGAGGGAGAACGGAGGAAGCCTTTTAGTCCGGTTCATAGCTCGTTCCGGTCCATCCGGACGGCAAGCGAGAGAGGCCCCTCTCTCGTTCAACAACATCTGGCCCCAGATGTTGTGGTACAAATGTGTCGTTAGCGGAGCATACGTCCGTCGCTCGGGACACTCCGTTGTATAGGCAGTCCGCTGAGACTGCTAAGGCTTCCTCTTCTCGTCAGCGCACACGACCGCACCTTGGCTGCGTGACCGCCGATATATTACCAGCTTCGCCGATCAAGGATTCTTCGGCGACCAGGTCACACCATCCGACAGCCAGGGATTCGAGACCGATGGACTCCGGACGTTCGCATAGGAAGTATGCGGGAGCCATCTGATGCGGAGCTACCCTCGGCGAAGCAGCGATAGTCTGCGCCTCCGCAGGTCTCGACGCCGGACATTCTTGTGCACATAGCACAGCTTATCGCAGCATCCCAGCAGCCGACAGAAACGGTGTCGGATCGAGAATTATCCGACAGCACTGGGTCGGTAGCCAGGGACTCGAGGCCTGCAGACTCCGGATGTTCGCATAGGAAGTGTGCGGGAGTCAACGTACACGGAGCTTCCAGCGGCAATGCATTGTAAGTCCGCTACTGCACAGGCCTCGGGAACGGACGTGCTTTCCTTAATAGCACAGTTTATCGCAGCATCCCAGCATCAACTGAATCTGTCGCATATATTTTATCCGACGATGCTGGGTCGGGACGCTCCTCGGAAGCAGGTACGGACGTCCGAAAATTTTCATCCGGTCCGACGGGATACCGAAAGGGATTCGGTGGATTTCAAGCTTTCCCTTTCGGAACAACATATGCTGCGATGCCGGATAAGAAACTGATAGCGTCGGTGGACTTAGAAATTTTTGGTTCGGTTCAGGGACATCGTCCCTCAGTTCCGACATAGTCCAATAATGTCACGCAAACTATCGAATTATTGAACGACGCTATGTATATTATTATTTTATGCTTGCTATCCAAGCATTTCTGGTTTCTTGTTCGAAGAGTTATGGAGATGTCTTTCAAAAGTGTGCCTCTGTCGTCATAGTTAATGAAGAGTTAGCGGCAATATGTGCTCATGGAATATGTCTATCGCTTACGAAGTGACATTCGCTAGCTCACCCGGTGTAGCGTACATTCATCGAATGGTTCGGCTGCCGGGTTCGTCCGTTGCGGTCTAGGAAGGAGATTTGGGTGATGCGAGCACTTTAATTACTTTAGTACTCACCCAGTGACGGCAGATTGAGGACAGATCGGAGGAAGCCAACAACATAGGGGACCGCATGTTGTGGTTCAGATATTTTACATTCGGAGCATATGTCCGTTGCTCTGGACGCTCCGTTATATTGACAGTCCGAGAGACTGTCTTTAATGCTTCCTCATCCTCACAGCAGGGCACACGACCGCACATTGGCTACGTGACCTCGAGTATCCGATCAGTTTCGGCATTCAGTGATTCCACAGCGAATAGGTCACGCCATCCGGTAGCCAAGGGACACGAGGCCTATACACTCCGTTCGCTCGCATATTGGAAGTATGCACGGGGTAACGATCTCGGAGCTTCCTGCGGCAATGCATCGTAAGACCGCTGCTCCTCAGGCCTCAGTGACGGACGTGCTATCCGAGTTAGCACAGTTGTTTCGCAGCATCCCAGCAATTGACGGTTTCTCGGTCGAATCAGGAATTATCCGACGGCGCTGGGTCGGTGCGGTCCGCGGTTGCATCAAGCTACGGACGACCGAACGCTTTATAGGGTCCGACAGGATGGCGAAAGGGATTCAAAAGATTTCGAGTTTTCCCTTTAGTAGTATCGGAAGATGCCTTTCTTATCTTCTGGCATTTCTTCCAGTGATTATTTTTCGGACTTCATTGCTGCGATCTTGGATAAGAGACTTATAGCGTCATTGGACTCGGATTTTTCGATCGGTACAGGGGCTTTGTCCCTGACTTACCGACGCAGTCCAATATTGTCATTACAACATGTGTTTTATTTTTCGACGCTATATATTTATATATATATACAAGCCTGCTACTAAGCATGATAGTTTAGTTTCTTGTCCGCGTGGCTCATTTCTGCCATTTTATCTTTTTTACTTATAGTTTATTTTGGCAGAGCAGGGCATACCGAGAGTTCATATGCGTCTAGACGGTGATTAAAGACTGCATATATTCTTTTTCGCCGTTTATGTCTTTTCCAATTTCAATGTTGGGAACGACATTATGTATAGTAGACTTAACTTAGACGCTTTATTATACGTAATCCGCCTTACTGAGGCGTTATCATTACGTCTTCAAGAAAAGATTTACTGGATATTATTCTCAATGTAATTTCTTTTGAGGGCAGTAGTTTGTTCACGTATAACTCCGCCCTTCAGTGGCTGATTGGAGTTGGTTAGACGTGATGCAGCCCTAGCTACATCCACGCGTGGATAGTAGGTTAAGAACTCTCTCAGAGTCGCTTCGTTCTCGGAGGAGCTTCTCTTCGACGGCAACTTTCCGGCAATCCATGAATTGCTTGAATTATACATTCTCTTGTCTATCTAGTGTTACAAGAGATTCAGACTGGGGCAAACATTCGGTGGTTGACTCAGAGAGTGCCGCCGCAGTTGCCGGACCCGAGTGTGGCTGTTATGACGGTTGCCAGTCAAACAGATTGGGATATATACTGATCCCTACGGATTCGAAGTGCCAGGGTCTTTGGGTTCCGCAGTCTTTTAGTTATCAGTTTAACTTCCGCGGAATAATGTTTTTTAGGCTTGCTTTATGTCATTGCATGAACATTATTCAGAAACGCATGCCCAAATTCCTGTCCTTTAATTCGACAGTAGTGGCGTATCTCCGGAACCAGGGAGGCACTCTTTCGTTTCCGTTATTCAATTTAATGGAAAGAATCCGTCTGTTGGTTATAGTACACCAAGTTCAGTTTTGGTCCGTCATATTCTGGGTCGTCTGATTGTTTTATCGCACTCCCGTTCTCTTACGGGTCGCTTGTTGCTGTCAGAATGGACTCTCAACAAACAAGTATTTAATCAGATTTGCTATCTATGGGAGCGCCCAATGATGTTTTATTTATGACACAGCTTGCTAATCAATTGCAGACGTATGTGTTGGCTTGTCCAGATCTCTGAGCTAATACTGTTAAAGCTCTATTGATCTATAGGACGGAATGATAGGATACGCGTATCCTCCGGCGCTGTTGTTTTAGCAGGTATTGCTAAGATAAACAACCACTATACATTTCTGTTGATAGCATCTCTATCTTCACAGAGATCATGGGTAATTTACTCTCTTGTCTACTGTGGATCTTAACGTGAAATCTTCCTCTATGTGAGGATCTTTTTT
Organism: Pictodentalium vernedei; assembly: GCA_031216915.1. Classification (NCBI taxonomy): domain Eukaryota; kingdom Metazoa; phylum Mollusca; class Scaphopoda; order Dentaliida; family Dentaliidae; genus Pictodentalium; species Pictodentalium vernedei. The sequence continues at coordinate 59,810,390 of CM062295.1, read as the reverse complement.
CACTGGGTAAATCGTGTCATCTTTATCACAACCAGCAAGGTCGCAACCTTCATGTATTCCGTTGTGTGGTCCGTATTGCATTGTATGCACTGTACTGGACGAGCTTTGGACGCGATTTCTTAATATAGGAGATCCTCTTCTTCGCTATTCTATGCAACTAAAGTGGAGGCTCTTCCGTCGTGGTGTAGGGATCATTATGTTCATATGGTTGATCCCTCCATACTACTCATTGCTATTTTTTAGTATACTTGTTTCACAAAATCTACTGCAGCCTGTGTTATTTAGGTTATAGGTTTATGTTACCTCATACCTATGCACTCTACTATAGTTTACAATTGAGTCTTTTGTCTCTTTATCTGAGTCAGTTAGTAACTTTTTGATAAATAGACTTAGAATCTTTAGATTAAATTCCTATACGGATTTTAACTTCGGTTCTTATTTAGCTAAGTAATCATTTGAGCCTCTGGAAACAGTAGTTTTCAAATTCTGACCTTTTTGACAGTAATTCTGTTGGTTTCTCTTTTACTGTAGAGTCAGTGAGTTTCATGCACTATCGATGGATGATTTTCACTTTCATAGTTTCGGAATCAATACTTCCGTTACTATTTAGGTTGGATTGTTGCATAAGAGTTAGGCTCCTATTATCCGGAACCTATTATTTTAAGGTCCTTCCGTCTTCGTATGGGCATAGGCCTTTACTCTTTCCGGGTACAGTTTATGTATTTATAAACAGATATCTGTTTATTACAAGGGCGTAAGCTTCTTCTGTCTTTGATGTCTAGTAGAAGGACGTTACGCTCCATTTTATTGTTAATGGTTTCTATTAACTAGCGTACTGCTTATGGTATATCATTAGCTTAGCAGTTGTGCTTAAGATTTCGGCTCATGAAGTAAGAGTTCTTCTACTTCTTGGGCTTACATTAATAGTGTTGCTATTATAGATTTTTGAAGGCTGCTCATTGCGCTCAGCCATCCATTCATGAATTTTATCTCAGAAATATCGAGTCCATTTCTGGAGGCCTCTATTGTTAGGTCTATTATCTACTGCTCAGAATGTCATTCTCTTAACAGTTGCTACTATAGCTAGGTAGGCTGTCTGTTTCGGCAGTGTCTCCGTTCGGCTGCCCTCTTCGCTCTGGGCTATTTGACCCAGGGCAAGAAAAAGGGGGGGGGGGGGGGAGGGTGTTCCCTTGGGTCACCTGTTTTTACTATGAAAACAAGGGGATACCTCCTCCGGAGTTAGTAATTCTGAGCTGTTATTGGGATGGTTGTTTAGTGAGAAGTTTAAGTTTATAAAATTCATTCAAGTCTTAGTTTTTAAAGTATAGCCTTTGAATATTGCATATGTCAACGGACATGATTATGCAATTCTCACACACTTTTAGAAGTATAAGAGTCTCTATTCTCTAGACTTACTTTATTATTGGCTTACTTTAAAAATTATTAGTATAAGGATTATTGGATATTAATAGAGTACATGGATGTATGAAGCTCAATTTTTGGAAGGTGTTGTATCTTTCTAATTTATCATAAATAAGAAAGATACATGTAAGGCCTATTACTTCTTTTCCCTACAGGGGATGACTCTATTTTATTTTATTGAGCGTATTCCATTTTGCTCTATGTCCTTGGCCCTCCAGCCTTTTTACTATTCAGCTATGTCTGGGTCATTGGTACAGTATAAAAATGTTAAAAAATTTATAGTAATTTATATATTTTTTATACTTACCAATGACCCAGACGGGGATGGCCCTCCCAGGAGTTGGGAACTCTTGCCTCCCCGCTGAGTACATAGCGCTTACCAGGCACTGGTTATTAGAATGATTAATGGCGCCAATTTCGGAACGTCCTTGACACTGCGCATGCGCAGTAGGGGCGAAGTGTGGAGGGCCTTTCAGGACATGTTTTCTTTAGTTTTAGATGCAAATTTTGGGGATTGGGGGGCAAAATTTGTGTTTGGCCCTATATTTTAAGAGTTAGCACCAGCTATGTCTGGGTCATTGGTAAGTATAAAAAATATATAAATTACTATAAATTTTTTAACTTTTCTAATTACTTTGTAGTTGTTCTTTTTTATGAAGTTTTTGTAACAAATTGAAATGGACTGTTATAAAAATTATAAAAATAAATTAGTGTTGAAAATCTTCATTGAAGATTTTCAACACTAATTTATTTTTATAATTTTTATAACAGTCCATTTCAATTTGTTACAAAAAGATATATTTTTATACTGTACCAATGACCCAGACATAGCTGGTGCTAACTCTTAAAATATAGGGCCAAACACAAATTTTGCCCCCCAATCCCCAAAATTTGCATCTAAAACCAAAGAAAACATGTCCTGAAAGGCCCTCCACACTTCGCCCCTACTGCGCATGCGCAGTGTCAAGGACGTTCCGAAATTGGCGCCATTAATCTTTCTAAGTTTGGCCCTTCATCAGTTAACATCTGACTGATCTTTGTGCTTATAAATCTCAGTTTAAATGATGCCAGACACATAAATATTAGTGAAATGGCGATTCTAAGGAGGATAGAGAAGGAGGAGAGGAAAAAAATGTGTGACAGAATATTATCAGGGCTGTAACTTAAAATTTTTTAATGAAATTATGTTAAGTTACCTATTTTCGAGGCAGCAGCCATTTTGTTGTCATTCTGATTATTTAGTTACACTGTTTTTTAAGTGTTTTCCTCTCTCCCTGTCCTTTAAGTCCCCCCTTGCTATTCTCCCATGCTTTTGGCATAGTTTTTGTAATTATTATTACTAAATTTTCTTGGGAGTTTTAGCTGAATAACAGAATGAATTCTGTTCTTTTTCCCATGTTTACGTCTTCACCTACGGGTGGTTAGGCGTTGTGTTCTGCATCTACCATCTGATGTTCTGCAGTTTCTTCCCTGGAAGTCTCTGTTTTGCATCAGATAGTGTATTTTTGGTAACTGATTTCGGGCCTGGGTGCCTGGAGTCTTATTTTAGTGTTTTTACACTCATTGTTTACATTTACAACAGCCCTCTGTGTGAGGGGGGGATTTCTGGAAAATAATATCTTGATGTTATTTTAATCATAACTAGATACATTATTATTGTTCGTAAGTGTTGAATAAATTGTTTAAAATATTTTTAAAATTTTTGTCCACACTTAGGCTTGGGATCCATTAGGGCTAAACGTTACTTTTCAGAAACTTGGGCTGTTCTGAAAAAATATTTTTTCAAAATATTTTGATTTCAATTATTTTTTCTATATTAATGGATCATATTATTATTATGTATTTTGATTGCCAGGGGTTAGTGCGAGTACCAGGACTTGTTTTCTTTTCACATTGAAAGGATATTGATCAATTGTATTAAGAGGAAGTCTTCCTCTGACTTTATAATCATTCTATATGTGGTCAGTGTACTCGCATTAACTCCTGTTCTGTATCATATGATTTCGATGACAATATGGGAAGCGTATGTCACGGTATGTTATTGGGGATTTGGACACTCCGGTCCTTTCCCCGCAGGGTCACTCTACTTTATCAATTTCTATTTCAGACGATCAAGATTAGGGTGATGTATCTGTGATGTCTTCCAACAGTGTGCCTCCGGCGTCACAATTAATGAAGGGCTAGCGGAAAAGTGCTCATGTAAATACGCCAATTGCCTAAGAGGACCCTAGTAGGTTCGACGGCCTTTGACGTCCGCTAGCTCGCCCGGTGTAGCGTCCATTCACCGAATGGTTCGGCAGCCGGGTTCGTCCGTTGCGGTCTAGAAGGAATTTTGGGGTGATGCGAGCACTATAAATTAACCTAATGCACACCCAGTGACGGCGGATCGGAGGGAGAACGGAGGAAGCCTTTTAGTCCGGTTCATAGCTCGTTCCGGTCCATCCGGACGGCAAGCGAGAGAGGCCCCTCTCTCGTTCAACAACATCTGGCCCCAGATGTTGTGGTACAAAATGTGTCGCAAGCGGAGCATACGTCCGTCGCTCGGGACGCTCCGTTGTATAGGCAGTCCGCGGAGACTGCTAAGGCTTCCTCTTCTCGTCAGCGCACACGACCGCACCTTGGCTGCGTGACCGCCGATATATTACCAGCTTCGCCGATCAAGGATTCTTCGGCGACCAGGTCACACCATCCGGTAGCCAGGGAGACGAGGCCTGCAGACTCCGGACGTTCGCATAGGAAGTGTGCGGGAGTCAACGTTCACGGAGCTTCCGGTGGCAATGCATCGTAAGACCGCTACTGCACAGGCCTCGGGAACGGACGTGCTTTCCTTAATAGCACAGTTTATCGCAGCATCCCAGCATCAACTGAATCTGTCGCATATATTTTATCCGACGATGCTGGGGCGGGACGCTCCGCGGAAGCGGGTACGGACGTCCGAAAGTTTCATCCGGTCCGACGGGATACCGAAAGGGATTTGGAGGATTTCGAGCTTTCCCTTTCGGAACAACATATGCTGTTGTGTATGTCATCTGACTTGGTCTTCTACAGCTTCTTTCGTCGGACCAGAATGCTGCGATGCCGGATAAGAAACTGATAGCGTCGGTGGACTTAGAAATTTTTGGTTCGGTTCAGGGACATCGTCCCTCAGTTCCGACATAGTCCAATAATGTCACACAAACTTTCGAATATTGCACGACGCTATATATATTATTATTTTATGCTTGCTATAACCAAGCATTTCTGGTTTCTTGTTCGCAGAGTTATGGAGATGTCTTTCATAAGTGTGCCTCTGTCGTCATAGTTAATGAAGAGCTAGCGGCAATAAGTGCTCATGGAATATGTCTATCGCCTACGGAGTGACATTCGCTAGCTCACCCGGTGTAGCGTACATTCATCGAATGGTTCGGCTGCCGGGTTCGTCCGTTGCGGTCTAGGAAGAAGATTTGGGTGATGCGAGCACTTTAATTATTTTAGTACTCACCCAGTGACGGCAGATTGAGGACAGATTGGTGGAAGCCTGTTAGTCCGGTTCCTGGCTTGTCCAGGTCTGTCCGGGCTGTGAGCGAGAGAGATCCCTCTCTCGTCCAACAACATAGGGGACCGCATGTTGTGGTTCAGATATTTTACATTCGGAGCATATGTCCGTCGGTCGGGACGCTCCGTTATATTGACAGTTCGAGAGACTGTCCTTAATGCTTCCTCATCCTCACAGCAGGGCACACGACCGCACATTGGCTACGTGACCTCGAGTATCCGATCAGTTTCGTCATTCAGTGATTCCACGGCGAATAGGTCGCGCCATCCGGTAGCCAAGGGACACGAGGCCTATACACTCCGTTCGCTCGCATATTGGTAGTATGCACGGGGTAACGATCACGGAGCGTCCAGCGGCAATGCATCGTAAGACCGCTTCTCCTCAGGCCTCAGTGACGGACGTGCTATCCGAGTTAGCACAGTTGTTTCGCAGCATCCCAGCAATTGACAGTTTCTCGGTCGAATCAGGAATTATCCGACGGCGCTGGGTCGGTGCGGTCCGCGGTTGCATCAGCTACGGACGACCGAACGCTTTATAGGGTCCGACAGGATGGCGAAAGGGATTCGAAAGATTTCGAGTTTTCCCTTTAGTAGTATCAGAAGCTGCCTTTCATATCTTCTGGCATTATCTTCCAGTGATTGTTATTTCGGACTTCATTGCTGCGATCTTGGATAAGAGACTTATAGCGTCATTGGACTCGGATTTTTCGATCGGTTCAGGGACATTGTCCCTGACTTACCGACGCAGTCCAATATTGTCATTACAACATGTGTTTTATTTTTCGACGCTATATATATATATATATATACAAGCCTGCTATCAAGCATGATAGTTTAGTTTCTTGTCCGCGTTGCTCATTTCTGCCATTTTATCTTTTATACGAATAGTTTATTTTGGCAGAGCAGGGCATACCGAGAGTTCTTATGCGTCTAGACGGTGTGGTTAAAGACTGCATATATTCTTTTTCGCCGTTTATGTCTTTTCCAATTTCAATGTTGGAAACGACATGATGTATAGTAGACTTAACTTAGACGCTTTATCATACGTAATCCGCCTTACTGAGGCGTTATCATTACGTCTTCAAGAAAAGATTTACGGGATATTATTCTCAATGTAATTTCTTTTGAGGGCAGTAGTTTGTTCACGTATAACTCCGCCCTTCAGTGGCTGATTGGAGTTGGTTAGACGTGACGCAGCCCTAGCTACATCCACACGCGTGGATAGTAAGGTTAAGAACTCTCTCAGAGTCGCTTCGTTCTCGGAGGAGCTTCTCTTCGACGGCAACTTTTCGGCAATCCATGATTTGCTCGATTTACACGTTCTCTTGTCTATCTAGTGTTACAAGAGATTCAGACTGGGGCAAACATTCGGTGGTTGACTCAGAGAGTGCCACCGCAGTTGCCGGACTTGAGTGTGGCTGTTATGACGGTTGCCAGTCAAACAGATTGGGATATAATACTGATCCCTACGGATTCGAAGTGCCAGGGTCTTTGGGTTCCGCAGTCTCTTAGCAATCACTTTTCTTCCGCGGAATAATGTTTTTTAGGCTTGCTTTATGTCATTGCATGAATATTATTCAGAAACGCATGCCCAAATCCTGTCCTTTAATTCGACAGTAGTGGCGTATCTCCGGAACCAGGGAGGCACTCTTTCGTTTCCGTTATTCAATTTAATGGAAAGAATCCGTCTCTTGGTTATAGTACACCAAGTTCTGTTTTGGTCCGTCATATTCCGGGTAGTCTGATTGTTTTACTGGACTCCCGTTCTCTTACGGGTCGCTTGTTGCTGTCAGAATGGACTCTCAACAAACAAGTATTCAATCAGATTTGCTATCTATGGGAGCGCCCAATGATGATTTATTTACGACACAGTTTGCTAATCAATTGCAGACGTATGTGTTAGCTTGTCCAGATCTCTGAGCTAATGTTGTTAACGCTCTATTGATCTATAGGACGGAATGATAGGATACGCGTATCCTCCGGCGCTGTTGTTTCAGCAGGTATTGCTAAGATAAACAACTACAATACATTTCTGTTGATAGCATCTCTATCTTCACAGAGATCATGGGTAATTTACTCTCTTGTCTACTGTGGGTCTTAACGTGAAATCTTCCTCTATGTGAGGATCTTTTTTCACTGGGTAAATCGTGTCATCTTTATCACAACCCGCAAGGTCGCAACCTTCATGTATTCCGTTGTGTGGTCCGTATTGCATTGTATGCACTGTACTGGACGAGCTTTGGACGCGATTTCTTACTATAGGAGATCCTCTTCTTCGCTATTCTATGCGGCTAAAGTGGAGGCTCTTCCGTCGTGGTGTAGGGATCATTATGTTCATATTGTTGATCCCTCCATACTACTCATTGCAATTTTTTAGTATACTTGTTTCACAAGATCTGCTGCAGCCTGTTATTATTTAGGTTATAGGTTTATGTTACCTCATACCTATGCACTCTACGATAGTTTACAATTGAGTCTTTTGTCTCTTTTTCTAAGTCAGTTAGTAACTTTTTGATAAATAGACTTAGAATCTTTAGATTAAATTCCTATATGGATTTTAACTTCGGTTCTTATTTAGCTAAGTAATCATTTGAGCCTCTGGAAACAGTAGTTTTCAAATTCTGACCTTTTAGACAGTAATTCTGTTGGTTTCTCTTTTACTGTAGAGTCAGTGAGTTTCATGCACTATCGATGGATGATTTTCACTTTCGTAGTTTCGGAATCACTACTTCCGTTACTATTTAGGTTGGATTTTTGCATAAGAGTTAGGCTCCTATTATCCGGAACCTATTATTTTAAGGTCCTTCCGTCTTCGTATGGGCATAGGCCTTTACTCTTTCCGGGTACAGTTTATGTATTTATAAACAGATATCTGTTTATTACTATGGGCGTAAGCTTCTTCTGTCTTTGATGCCTAGTAGAAGGACGTTACGCTCCATTTTATTGTTAATGGATTCTATTTACTATCGGTACTGCTTATGGTATATCATTGACTTAGCAGTTGTGCTTAAGATTTCGGCTCATGAAGTAAGAGCTCTTCTACTTCTTGGGCTTACATTAATAGTGTCGCTATTATAGATTTTTGAAGGCCGCTCATTGCGCTCAGCCATCCACATTCATGAATTTTATCTCAGAAATATCGAGTCCATTTCTGGAGGCCTCTATTGTTAGGTCTATTATCTACTGCTCAGAATGTCATTCACTTAACAGTTGCTACTATAGCTAGGCAGGCTGTCTGTTTTGGCAGTGTCTCCGTTCTGCTGACCTCTTCGCTCTGGGCTATTTGACCCAGGGCAAGAAAAAAGGGGGGGGGGAGGGTGTTCCCTTGGGTCACCTGTTTTACTATGAAAACAAGGGGATACCTCCTCCGGAGATAGTTATTCTGAGCTGTTATTGGGATGGTTGTTTAGTGAGAAGTTTAGGTTTTTAAAATTCATTCAAGTCTTAGTTTTTAAAGTATAGCTTTTGAATATTGCATATGTCAACGGACATGATTTTGCAATCCTCAGACACTTTTAGGAGTATAAGAGTCTCTATTCTATAGACTTACTTTATTTTTTGGCTTACTTTAAAAATTATTAGTATAAGGATTATATTGGATATTAATAGAGTACATGGATGTATTAAGCTCAATTTTGGAAGGTGTTGTATCTTTCTAATTTATCATAAATAAGAAAGATACATGTAAGACCTATTACTTCTTTTTCCCTACAGGGGATGACTCTATTTTATTTTATTGAGCGTATTCCATTTTGCTCTATGTCCTTGGCCCTCCAGCCTTTTTACTATTCAGCTATGTCTGAGTCATTGGTACAGTATAAAAATGTTAAAAAATTTATAGTAATTTATATATTTTTTATACTTACCAATGACCCAGTCGGGGATGGCCCTCCCAGGAGTTGGGAACTCTTGCCTCCCCGCTGAGTACATAGCGCTTACCAGGCACTGGTTATTAGAATGATTAATGGCGCCAATTTCGGAACGTCCTTGACACTGCGCATGCGCAGTAGGGGCGAAGTGTGGAGGGCCTTTCAGGACATGTTTTCTTTGGTTTTAGATGCAAATTTTGGGGATTGGGGGGCAAAATTTGTGTTTGGCCCTATATTTTAAGAGTTAGCACCAGCTATGTCTGGGTCATTGGTAAGTATAAAAAATATATAAATTACTATAAATTTTTTAACTTTTATACTGTACCAATGACCCAGACTTAGCTGGTGCTAACTCTAACAAAACCAGGGCCAAACACAAATTTTGCCCCCCAATCCCCAAAATTTGCATCCAAAACAAAAAGAAATCATGTCCTAAAGGACCTCCATACTACGCCTTTACTGCGCAGTGACGCAGACGTCCCGAAATTGGCGCCAATTATCATTCTCTGTTTGGCCCTTCATCAGTCAACATCTCACTGATCTTTGTGCTTGTAAATCTCAGTTTAAAGGATGCCAGACACGTAATTTTTGGAGAAAATGTGATTCTAAGGAGGATAGAAGGAGGAGAGGAAAAAGAAGTTACAAAAAATAATCAGGGCTGTACTTAAAATTTTTTGATGAAATTATGTTAAGTTGCCTATTTTCGAGGCATGGGCCTCTTGTTGTCATTCTTGCTAATTGTTGCACTGCTTATTCAGTGTTTCCTCTCCCCTAGCCTTCTAAAGTCCCCCCTTGCAATTCTCCCATGCTTTTGGCATATTTTTGAGAAATTTCATTTCTAAAATTTCCTGGGAGAGTTGCTTGGTTACAGAATGTTTTCTGTTATTTTCCCCATAGTTACATTTTCACCCATGGGTGTATAACGTTTGTGTTCTGCATCTTCCATCTGATGTTCTACAGATTCTCCCCTGGGAGTCTCTGTTTTGCATCAGATAGAGTGTATTTGATGACTGATTCCGGGCCAGTTTTTTCAGTGCCTGGAGTCATGTTTTCTGGTGTTTTTACACTGTTTGTTTTCATTGGCAACAGCCTTTTTTGAGGGGGGCTGTTTGCCTTTGCTGTAGTTTATCTCACTATAAGATACATTTATATTATCCGAAAGTGTCTCATTAATTATTTAATATAAATTTAAAATTTTTTACCACACTTTGCCATCGGATCCATCGGGGCTCAACGTTACTTTTCAGCAACTTGGGCTTCGCTGAAAAAATATTTTTTCAAAATTATTTTGTTTTGCAATTGTTTTTTCATTTATTAATGGATCATGTTATTATGTATCTTTGTGTCAGGGGTTTTTGCGAGTAACTAGGACTTATTGTTGTTCTTTCACAATGAAGGGACGTTGTTCAAATTGTAATAGGAAGAAATCTTCCTCTGACTTTCATGATCATTGTATTAATTGTAGTCAGTGTTCTCGCATTAATCCCTGTCCTATATGTGAACATTGGGATGAGAAACATTGGAAACGTGTGTCACGATATGTTGTTTCTGGAGAAAGGCGATTCCGGCTCTTTCTCCGCAAGGTCACTCTACTCTCTCAGTTTCTATTTCAGAGGAACCAGAACAGGGTGATGTTTCCATGTTATCTTCTTCAAGTGTGCGTCCGTCATCACAAATGAATTCAGAGCTAGCGGCAAAAGTGCTCATGGAGATTAGACAAATGTCGTCCGCTAGCTCGCCCGGTGTAGCGTCCATTCACCGAATGGTTCGGCAGCCGGGTTCGTCCGATGCGGTCCAAGAGGAAATTTTGGGTGATGCGAGCACTATAAACATAATAGATGCACACCCAGTGACGGGGGATAGTAAGCGAGAACGGAGGAAGCCTTTGAGTCCGGTTCCTAGCTCGTCCAGGTCCAGCCGGGCCGCGAGCGAGAGAGGCCCCTCTCTCGTACAACAACATCTGGGACCAGATGTTGTGGTACAAAATGTGTCTTTAGCGGAGCATACGTCCGTCGCTCGGGACGCTCCGTTGTATAAGCAGTCCGCAGAGACTGTTAAGGCTTCCTCTTCTCGTCAGCGCACACGACCGCACCTTGGCTGCGTGACCGCCGATATATTACCAGCTTCGCCGATGAAGGATTCTTCGGCGACCAGGTCACACCATCCGGCAGCCAGGGATTCGAGACCGATGGACTCTGGACGTTCGCATAGGAAAAATATGCGGGAGCCATCTGATGCGGAGCTGCCCTCGGCGAAGCAGCGAAAGACTGCGCCTCCGCAGGTCTCGACGCCGGATATTCTTATGCAGATAGCACAGCTTATCGCAGCATCCCAGCAGCCGACAGAAACGGTGTCGGATCGAGAATTATCCGACGGCGCTGGGTCGGTACGCTCTGCCGAAGCATCGGGGGCGGACGACCGGGAACATCATGAGGTCCGACCGGATGGTGAAAGGGATACGGATAACTTGCAGCTATCCCTTTCGGAACAACATAAAGCTGCCATGGACTTCATCCGGCACTTTCTCCCTCAAGTTGTTCCGTCGGGCCAGACTGCTGCGCTTCCGGACAAGAGAATTATAGCGTCATTGGACTCTGAATTTTATGAACGGTTCAGGGACATCGCTCCCGAGTTTCCGTCGCAGTCCAATAATGTTGCAAGAACATTTGAATTATTGAACGACGCTATATTTAAACTTGCTTCCAGGACGGGGAAAGCAGGTTTCTTGTCCGCTAATACTCTCAACCTGCCTTTCATTAATGCAAGGAATAAATTCGATACGGCAGGACAGGGTATACCGAGAGTTCCTCTGCGTATGGACGACGAGGCGGAAGACTTAGAGCTATCATTACCGTCGTCAGCTTCTATTCCAACCGCGGTGTTGGAAACAGCTATTGCGTCTAACAGAGCCAATTTAGATGCCTTATCTTACGCAGATCACCTTACTAAGGCGTTATCACTGCGCCTTCAGGGGAAAGAGTTTCAGGATATACAATCCTCTTTAAGACTTCTTTCAAGGGCAGTAGCTTATTCCACGTGTAACTCCGCCCTTTCAGTGGCAAATCTGGAGTTGGTTAGACGTGACGCAGCCCTAGCTACATCCACACTAGTGGATTCTAAGGTGAAGAACTCTCTTAGAGTCGCTTCGGTCTCAGGAGAACTTCTCTTTGACGGCAAGCTTTCCGCTATTTATGATAAAATTAAAAAGAAAGCTAATGATTCTCTGTTGTACAGATCTGCTCCTAAGAAGTCGGATACAGCAGACACGAATAAGACAGGCACTTCTGGGTCTAATGCGCCCTATAGAGGTTCCAGTGCGTCCTCTTGGTCTTATTCGAGAGACCGTCAGGATAGCGACTCTCGTTCGGGACGTCCTTCAGGCCGGGACAATCGGTCGGACGCCCCGAGGTCGACGAGGCGAGGTGCGGGTCGTGGAAGACGTGGTTTCTCCTACCGCAGGCCTCGCAGGTCCAGGAGGTGATGGCTTAAACCTCTATCGCGTTCCGGTTGGCGGAAGGTTGTCAAGCTTTTCACAAGAGTGGGCGTCGATTACGGACGACCCTTGGGTGAGAGGAGTGACTTCGGAAGGTCTAAAGATATCCTTCAAACGAAAGCCTCCATTAACTCGAAGTCCAAAGTGGACTCATCTTCCGTCAAATCCACAGAAAAGAGACGCTCTGTTATCAGAGGTGCAGTCTCTTTTAATGAAGAACGCGGTAGAGGTCGTAGAAAACCAGGAATCTCCGGGATTCTACAGCCATCTGTTTCTGGTTCCGAAACCAGACGGCTCGTTCCGTCCAGTCATAGATTTGAGCTGGATAAACAAGCTGATCGTCGCTCCGAAGTTTTATATGGAGACGATTCAATCGGTCAGAGCGAGTATTCGGGTGAACGATTATGCAACGAGCATAGATCTCAAAGATGCGTACTTTCACGTCATGGTACATCCGACATTCCGAAAGTATCTACGCTTCGCAGTCCTAGGAGTGGTGTATCAATTCCGGGCGATGTGTTTCGGATTGAATCTAGCACCCTGGGCTTTCACTCGGGTAATGAACTCGGTAATGATCTACTTCCGAGCTCATTCGTCTGCGGTAACGTCGGCCTACCTGGACGACATTCTTCAGAGGTACGGCAACGAGTTAACGCTTCAGAACGATGTTCAGAATCTTCTTCTATTGCTCCGACGTCTCGGTTTTATAGTAAACGAGGAGAAGTCGGATCTGGTGCCGTCCAAGTCATTCACTCATCTGGGAATGAGCTTCGAGACGCACAACAATCTCGTTTGTCTGCCGTTAACCAGAGCGAAATTAGTCAGTTGTTACGCTCGCTATTGTCTGCACGCAGACAAAGTCACGGCGAGAGAATTTATGAGACTGATAGGTCTGTGCGGAGCCGCCGCGGATCTCATTCCGATGGGGCGGTTACGCACACGTCCTCTTCAAATTTTCCTGACACAGAATTGGAGTGTGAAAATTCATTCGCTCGATGTAGACGTTCTCTTGTCAGATCAAGTGAAACAAGAGATTCAGACTTGGGCAAACATTCAGTGGTTAACTCAAGGAGTTCCGCTGCAGTTACCAGATCCGAGTTTTACCGTTATGACGGATGCCAGTCAAACAGGTTGGGGTGCATCATTAATCCCAACGGATTCGAGATGCTAGGGTCTTTGGGATCCGCAATTCCTGTGCAAGCACATAAACATCAAGGAAATGATGTCAATTTGGCTTGCGTTACGTCACTGGAGGGACTTTATTCACGATGCTCATGTCCAAATCCTATCCGACAATACGACAGTAGTGGCGTATATACGGAATCAGGGAGGCACTCATTCAGTTCCGTTGTTCAATCTAACGGAAAGAATCCTTCTGTTTGCGTTAGAACATCACGTTCTTCTTTCGGTCCGTCACATACCGGGTCGTCTGAATGTGCTAGCAGACTCCCTTTCACGAAAGTGTCGCTTGTTGCCGTCAGAGTGGACTCTCAACAAACAAGTATTCAATCAGATTTGCTACCAATGGGAACGGCCAATGATAGACTTATTTGCGACACATCTCAACAATCAGTTGCAGACGTATGTGTCTCCGTGTCCGGATCCAAGAGCATTTGCAGTAGACGCTCTGTCGATCCCTTGGGACGGAATGATAGGATATGCGTATCCTCCAGCGCCGTTAATTCAACAAGTATTGCTAAAGATAAAACAATCTCAATGCAAGATTCTGTTGGTAGCATCTCTGTCGCCACAGAGACCGTGGATAAATCTACTCAGGTGTCTGTTGTGGGACCTACCGCGGAAGCTTCCTCCACGGGAGGATCTTCTTTCGCAGGGGAAATCACGCCAACTCCATCACAACCCGCAAGGTCTCAACCTTCACGTTTTTCCGTTGTGCAGTCCTTCTTGCATGGCAAGCACTTTACAGGACGAGCAGTGGACGCGATTTCTAACTGTAGGAGGACCTCCTCTTCGCTAAACTATGCGGCTAAGTGGAAGGTTTTTCGTCGTTGGTGTAGGGATCATTCTGTAGATATATTCGATCCCTCTATACCAGACATTGCAAACTTTCTAGTATACTTGTTTGACGAAATCAAACTGCAGCCTGTTACTATAAAGGGTTATAGATCTATGTTATCTGATACCTATGCACATCATGATAGTTTACAAATTGGATCAAATGTCTCTTTATCGAAGTTGGTTAGAAACTTTTCGATAAATAGACCCAGAACTCTTAGATTAATTCCTAAGTGGAATTTAGCTTGGGTTCTCCTTAAATTGAAGGAAAAGCCATTTGAACCTCTTGGGACAGTAGATTTCAAATTCTTATCTTATAAGACAGCTTTTCTCTTAGCTTTCTCTTCTGCTAGAAGAGTCAGTGAGCTTCATGCACTATCGGTGGATGATTCTCATTATCGTAGTGTTGGGAACACTATCACCTTCACTACTAATGTGGGTTTTTTAGCTAAGAATCAGGCTCCTAATAAATATCCGGAACCTATTGTTATTAAGGCTCTTCCGTCTTCAGACGGGCGTAGGCCTTTACTCTGTCCTGTTAGAGCACTACGTATCTATAAACAGAGATCTCAGTTTATCAGAAAGGGACGGAAACGTTTCTTTCTGTCTTTGATGCCTAATAGAAAGGACATTTCAGTCCATTCTATTGCTAGATGGATTCAGTTAACTATCCGTACTGCTTATGAAGATTTATCTTCTTCTCAGCAGTCTGTGCTTAAGATTTCTGCTCATGAAGTAAGAGCTCTTTCTACTTCCTGGGCTTATGCTAATAGTGTTGCTATTACAGATTTAATGAAGGCTGCTTATTGGTCTCAGCCATCCACATTTACGAATTTTTATCTCAGAAATATTGAGTCCATTTCTGGAGACCTGCATTGTTTAGGTCCGTTATCTGTTGCTCAGAATGTCGTCCACTAAACAGTTGCAACTATAGTTATGCAGGCTTTCTGTTCCGGCAGTGACTCCGTTCGGCTGCCCTCTTCGCTCTGGGCTATTTGACCCAGGGCAAGGGGAAGGGGGGGGGGGGGGGTGTTCCCTTAGGTCACCTGCTTTATAGTGAAAAGCAAGGGAATGCCTCCTCCAAGTCAGTATTTCTGAGTCGCTTCCGGGATGGTTTTAAAGTGTAATATTAATGTTTAAATTCATTCATGTCTTATTTTTAAAGTGTAGCTCGGTGTGAAGCATTTGTATATGTCAAGTGTCAAACGGGCTTTAATATACAATACTCGGACACTTTTAAATGACTATAAAGAGTCTCAATTCTCTGGACTACTTTATTTATTGGCTTGCTTTAAAAATAATTAGTATAAGGGTTATACTGGATGTTAATAGAGAACATGAATGTTATTGTGCTCAATTATTAAGGGTAGTGTATCTTTCTAATTTAATATTAAATAAGAAAGATACATGTAAAGCCTAATACTCCTTTTCTCCTTAAGGGGTTACCTCTTTACTATATAGTTGAGCTTATTGGATTTTCCTCTATGTCCTAGGCCCTCCAGCCTGTTTACTATTCAGCTAAGTCTGGGTCATTGGTACAGTATAAAAATGTTAAAAAATTTATAGTAATTTATATATTTTTTATACTTACCAATGACCCAGACGAGGATGGCCCTCCCAGGAGTTGGGAACTCTTGCCTCCCCGCTGAGTACATAGCGCTGACCAGGCACTGCCAGTAAGAATGATAATTGGCGCCAATTTCGGGACGTCTGCGTCACTGCGCATGCGCAGTAGAGGCATAGTATGGAGGTCCTTTAGGACATGATTTCTTTTTGTTTTGGATGCAAATTTTGGGGATTGGGGGGCAAAATTTGTGTTTGGCCCTGGTTTTGTTAGAGTTAGCACCAGCTAAGTCTGGGTCATTGGTAAGTATAAAAAATATATAAATTACTATAAATTTTTTAACTTTCAACACAAATTTATTTTTATTCCTATCTGTCACATTTCAGGTATGTATGAAATTGTTTATTCAACAATAACCCTAATTCTAATCTTTTTACAGGGGTCTTATAAAAACATCTCAATCTGTAATGAATTAGCAATTGAAACCCAATTAAGAGCTTTTAATACTTTTAATTATGTTAGTATAACCACAATGGATTTTCCAATTCCAGAACAGGTAAAAAGTTTTTGTCATGGTTTCAGTCTTCAAGGGGGCGGTCTCTCAAGACAGGTCCATTATGGCATAAAAATACAAGTTGGTACCAGGTCACAGTGGTCTCTCAAGACAGGTGGTCTCTCAAGACAGGTGGTCTCCCATAGCAGGTCCATTATAGAGTAAAACCAGTCGGTGCCTGGCAGATGTGGTCTCTCAAGAAAGGTGGTCTCTCAAGGCAGGTTTTACTGTAATGCTACTCACCATCTTTTTGCTCAATCATCTGATTGACTTATGATTGCTCCATTGAAGCTGCCTAAATTTCAGGTATTATACCCAACTGAAACAGATTTGATTATATGGTGTGAAAAGCTTATTAAAAAAAATTGGGTAATATTTTGGGAATTCCTGCTTATTATGTATGCTCTAGTGGAAAGAGCTGGGAGGTTTTGATTTTTACCTGCGTCGCCAGCGGCAGAGCAGGTCTAATAAGTGTTCGACTCTGTCCATCAGTCTGTCCGTCCGTCAGGCCATCCGAAACACTTCTTCCATCAAAGTTTTCTTGGCTTCTATGAAAGGGAATGATTTTATATTTGGTCTGCTGCTTCATAATGATGAGTTGTATCGTGTATCTAATTTTCAGATCTGCCGTGCAGCCACTTCCTGTTTTCCGATACTTTGAAGTCTCTTCATCTCTGTAATCAATTGCATGCAGCGACGCAGGTCCAGACCCGGAATTGGTCTTGGCTTGTTCAGATTCGGGTTTGGTTCAGTTTCAGAAAAAAACTCGGTTTTGGTTCAGTTAAGAACAGATAGTAAATAACACTTCAGACTCTTTATCTTTGAGCAAATCGGCAATACAGTAAAACCTGTCTTGAGAGACCACTGTCTTGAGAGACCACCTGTCTTGAGAGACCACATCTGCCAAGCACCGATTGGTTTTACTCTATAATGGACCTGCTATGGGAGACCACCTGTCTTGAGAGACCACTGTAACCTGGTACCAACTTGTATTTTTATGCCATAATTGACCTGTCTTGAGAGACCGCTCCTTTGAAGACTGAAACCATGACAAAAACTTCTTACCTTTTCTGGAATTGGAAAATCCATTGTGTTATACAAACACAATTAAAAGTATTAAAACCTGTTAATTGGGTTTCAATTGCTAACTCATTAAAGATTGAGATGTTTTTTTAAGACCCCTGTGAAAACATTAGGATTATTGCTGAATAAACAATTTCATACATACCTGAAATGTGACAGGAATAAAAATAAATTTGTGTTGAAAATCTTTTTGTAACAAATTGAAATGGACTGTTATAAAAATTATAAAAATAAATTAGTGTTGAAAATCTTCAATTTGTTACAAAAACTTCATAAAAAAGAACAACTACAAAGTAATTACAAAA
This sequence comes from Pictodentalium vernedei, assembly GCA_031216915.1. Lineage (NCBI taxonomy): Eukaryota > Metazoa > Mollusca > Scaphopoda > Dentaliida > Dentaliidae > Pictodentalium > Pictodentalium vernedei. Next base: position 59,792,551 of record CM062295.1, on the reverse strand, counting down.
ATCCAGTCTTCTTTATTTCTGAATTTTGTGGTTGGTTATTCACTGACTTGAGAAAACCTGAAACCTGTTATGAGAGACCACCTGTCTTGAGAGACCACTTTTGTGTGGCCCAAAGGGCGGTCTCTCAAGACAGGTTCTACTGTAGTCCCTGTCTGTATTGGGTTCAGACTCTAGCTAATGTTGGGTTCTAGGGGATCGGATGCTAAGCATATTCAGTCAGAAAGATCATAACAAATGAATACCCAACATAACAGACAAAAACCGGCCAATGCTATTCACAAAATTCACCATTCAATTTTTATTACTTTTTCATTTTTTGTCACAAAAACATAGCTTATGACACCTCACTGGAACGAGCTCAAGGAGTTCTTTCCAATGAGGAGTCGTAAGCTATGTTTTTAACACAAAATCTAAAAAAATTAGTGTTTCAAGAATTTTATTTGCAAGTGTCGTCTGCTTTTCGTGTTAGGTATAGGGTTAACTATGTTTTGTTAACATTGTCACATTTTCTGCCTTATTGACTCGTCCCACGGAAAATGTGACAATAAGAACATGATGTATTTGTCCTTCTGCCAGATAAACTAAGTGTCGAGAGTCTATAGTGGTCACTAGTCCAGATCCCTCCCATTAAGATAGTTTGATCAGGTCGTTGTTTGCTGGGTCTTGCTGGTCGCTTTTCCAGTATGCTTCACAAACCAGAACTGAACTGTAAAACAAAACAAAAATGCCCAGACCCCCATTTTGAGTGAATGGTGTGCAGATGTTCATTGATTTTTCTTCAAATAATTTCCCAATGCCAGGATGCAACAACAGCATGCTTCACGTCAAATGGTAGCAAACAGTATACAGCATGCCTTCCATTTTCAAACTTGAAAGACTGTTCACAACAGTATGTCATGTAGCGGTATACAATCTGCTTACTCCAGAATTTCTATCCCACCTGTGGCAACCACGTTGTGTCCTTGGGCAAGACACTTCACCCCCATTGCCCATGCGGTGATGCTGTGCACTAAGGCGTACTTCACGTCGATGGTGCACCTGTCTTCAACCAATGCTAACCCTGCTTGTGTGGAGTTAATATGTTGGGGAGCTGACAGTTGCTCGGTGGTTCTCTCCGGGTACTCCGGCTTCCTCCACCCATAAAACTGTCGTGGTCATGTATAGCCATTGTGCAGAAATATGCGACCTTAAACACCAATAAATAAATAAATAAATAAATAATAAATAAATACTCCAGAATTTCAAAGTGTAGACTTCAGTTCAAGTTGGCACAAAATGAAGCACTGAACATACTTTTCACAAACAGGTGGTAAAATTAACAACATTGAATTTTCACTTGTTTTGATTCTAAAAAAAAGGTGCTTGCAGTTGCGGCTGATGTTAGAGATGCAAAAACTATTAGTGCTGCTGTTGATGAATGTGAAGAAGACTTTGGTTTACCCGATATTATCATCAACAATGCGGCCGGTAACTTTATATCCCCATCAGAGAGGTTATCACCAAATGCCTGGAGAACAGTTACAGACATAGTGCTCAATGGTTCAGCTATAGTTACCTTGGATATTGGGAAGAGATTAATTAAAAAAAAAAAAGGTTTGTGTTACAGCATAATATATTTTTATACTGTACCAATGACCCAGACATAGCTGGTGCTAACTCTTAAAATATAGGGCCAAACACAAATTTTGCCCCCCAATCCCCAAAATTTGCATCTAAAACCAAAGAAAACATGTCCTGAAAGGCCCTCCACACTTCGCCTCTACTGCGCATGCGCAGTGTCAAGGACGTTCCGAAATTGGCGCCATTAATCATTCTAAGTTTGGCCCTTCATCAGTTAACATCTGACTGATCTTTGTGCTTGTAAATCTCAGTTTAAATGATGCCAGACACATAAATATTAGTGAAATGGTGATTCTAAGGAGGATAGAGAAGGAGGAGAGGAAAAAATGTGTGACAGAATATTATCAGGGCTCTAACTTAAAATTTTTTAATGAAATTATGTTAAGTTACCTATTTTCGAGGCAGCAGCCATTTTGTTGTCATTCTGATTATTTAGTTACACTGTTTTTTAAGTGTTTTCCTCTCTCCCTGTCCTTTAAGTCCCCCCTTGCTATTCTCCCATGCTTTTGGCATAGTTTTTGTAATTATTATTACTAAATTTTCTTGGGAGTTTTAGCTGAATAACAGAATGAATTCTGTTCTTTTCCCATGTTTACGTCTTCACCTACGGGTGGTTAGGCGTTGTGTTCTGCATCTACCATCTGATGTTCTGCAGTTTCTTCCCTGGAAGTCTCTGTTTTGCATCAGATAGTGTATTTTTGGTAACTGATTTCGGGCCTGGGTGCCTGAAGTCTTATTTTAGTGTTTTTACACTCATTGTTTACATTTACAACAGCCCTCTGTGTGAGGGGGGGATTTTTGGAAAATAATATCTTGATGTTATTTTAATCATAACTAGATACATTATTATTGTTCGTAAGTGTTGAATAAATTGTTTAAAATATTTTTAAAATTTTTGTCCACACTTAGGCTTGGGATCCATTGGGGCTCAACGTTACTTTTCAGAAACTTGGGCTATTCTGAAAAAATATTTTTTCAAAATATTTTGATTTCAATTATTTTTTCTATATTAATGGATCATATTATTATTATGTATTTTGATTGCCAGGGGTTAGTGCGAGTACCAGGACTTGTTTCTTTTCACATTGAAAGGATATTGATCAATTGTATTAAGAGGAAGTCTTCCTCTGACTTTTAATCATTCTATATGTGGTCAGTGTACTCGCATTAACTCCTGTTCTGTATCGTATGATTTCGATGACAATATGGGAAGCGTATGTCACGGTATGTTATTGGGGAATTGGACACTCCGGTCCTTTCCCCGCAGGGTCACTCTACTTTATCAATTTCTATTTCAGACGATCAAGATTAGGGTGATGTATCTGTGATGTCTTCCAACAGTGTGCCTCCGTCGTCACAATTAATGAAGGGCTAGCGGAAAGTGCTCATGTAAATACGCCAGTTGCCTAAGAGGATCCTAGTAGGTTCGACGGCCTTTGACGTCCGCTAGCTCGCCCGGTGTAGCGTCCATTCACTGAATGGTTCGGCAGCCGGGTTCGTCCGTTTCGGTCTAGAAGGAATTTTGGGGTGATGCGAGCACTATAAATTAACCTAATGCACACCCAGTGACGGCGGATCGGAGGGAGAACGGAGGAAGCCTTTTAGTCCGGTTCATAGTCCGTTCAGGTCCATCCGGACGGCAAGCGAGAGAGGCCCCTCTCTCGTTCAACAACATCTGGCCCCAGATGTTGTGGTACAAAATGTGTCGCAAGCGGAGCATACGTCCGTCGCTCGGGACGCTCCGTTGTATAGGCAGTCCGCGGAGACTGCTAAGTCTTCCTCTTCTCGTCAGCGCACACGACCGCACCTTGGCTGTGTGACCGCCGATATATTACCAGCTTCGCCGATCAAGGATTCTTCGGCGACCAGGTCACACCATCCGGTAGCCAGGGACACGAGGCCTGCAGACTCCGGACGTTCGCATAGGAAGTGTGCGGGAGTCAACGTACACGGAGCTTCCGGCGGCAATGCATCGTAAGACGGCTACTGCACAGGCCTCGGGAACGGACGTGGTTTCCTAAATAGCACAGTTTATCGCAGCATCCCAGCATCAACTGAATCTGTCGCATATTTTTTATCCGACGATGCTGGGTCGGGACGCTCCGCGGAAGCGGGTTCGGACGTCCGAAAGTTTCATCCGGTCCGACGGGATACCGAAAGGAATTTGGAGGATTTCGAGCTTTCCCTTTCGGAACAACATATGCTGTTGTGTATGTCATCTGACTTGGTCTTCTACAGCTTCTTTTGTCGGACCAGAATGCTGCGATGCCGGATAAGAAACTGATAGCGTCGGTGGACTTAGAAATTTTTGGTTCGGTTCAGGGACATCGTCCCTCAGTTCCGACATAGTCCAATAATGTCACACAAACTTTCGAATTATTGAACGACGCTATATATATTATTATTTTATGCTTGCTATAACCAAGCATTTCTGGTTTCTTGTTCGCAAAGTTACGGAGATGTCTTTCAAAAGTGTGCATCTGTCGTCATAGTTAATGAAGAGCTAGCGGCAATAAGTGCTCATGGAATATGTCTATCGCCTACGTAGTGACATTCGCTAGCTCACCCGGTGTAGCGTACATTCATCGAATGGTTCGGCTGCCGGGTTCGTCCGTTGCGGTCTAGGAAGGAGATTTGGGTGATGCGAGCACTTTAATTACTTTTGTACTCACCCAGTGACGGCAGATTGAGGACAGATCGGAGGAAGCCTGTTAGTCCGGTTCCTGGCTTGTCCAGGTCCGTCCGGGCTGTGAGCGAGAGAGGTCCCTCTCTCGTCCAACAACATAGGGGACCGCATGTTGTGGTTCAGATATTTTACATTCGGAGCTTATGTCCGTCGGTCGGGACGCTCCGTTATATTGACAGTCCGAGAGACTGTCCTTAATGCTTCCTCATCCTCACAGCAGGGCACACGACCGCACATTGGCTACGTGACCTCGAGTATCCGATCAGTTTCGTCATTCAGTGATTCCACGGCGAATAGGTCGCGCCATCCGGTAGCCAAGGGACACGAGGCCTATACACTCCGTTCGCTCGCATACTGGTAGTATGCACGGGGTAACGATCACGGAGCTTCCAGCGGCAATGCATCGTAAGACCTTTTCTCCTCAGGCCTCAGTGACGGACATGCTATCCGAGTTAGCACAGTTGTTTCGCAGCATCCCAGCAATCGACAGTTTCTCGGTCGAATCAGGAATTATCCGACGGCGGTGCGGTCCGCGGTTGCATCAGGTACGGACGACCGAGCGCTTTATAGGGTCCGACAGGATGGCGAAAGGGATTCGAAAGATTTCGAGTTTTCCCTTTAGTAGTATCGGAAGCTGCCTTTCATATCTTCTGGCATTATCTTCCAGTGATTGTTATTTCGGACTTCATTGCTGCGATCTTGGATAAGAGACTTATAGCGTCATTGGACTCGGATTTTTCGATCGGTTCAGGGACATTGTCCCTGACTTACCGACGCAGTCCAATATTGTCATTACAACATGTGTTTTATTTTTCGACGCTATATATATATATATATACAAGCCTGCTACCAAGCATGATAGTTTAGTTTCTTGTCCGCGTTGCTCATTTCTGCCATTTTATCATTTATACGAATAGTTTATTTTGGCAGATCAGGGCATACCGAGAGTTCATATGCGTCTAGACGGTGTGGTTAAAGACTGGATATATTCTTTTTCGCCATTTATGTCTTTTCCAACTTCAATGTTGGAAACGACATGATGTATAGTAGACTTAACTTAGACGCTTTATCATACGTAATCCGCCTTACTGAGGCGTTATCATTACGTCTTCAAGAAAAGATTTACGGGATATTATTCTCAATGTAATTTCTTTTGAGGGCAGTAGTTTGTTCACGTATAACTCCGCCCTTCAGTGGCTGATTGGAGTTGGTTAGACGTGACGCAGCCCTAGCTACATCCACACGCGTGGATAGTAAGGTTAAGAACTCTCTCAGAGTCACTTCGTTCTCGGAGGAGCTTCTCTTCGACGGCAACTTTTCGGCAATCCATGAATTGCTCGATTTATACGTTCTCTTGTCTATCTAGTGTTACAAGAGATTCAGACTGGGGCAAACATTCGGTGGTTGACTCAGAGAGTGCCACCGCAGTTGCCGGACCCGAGTGTGGCTGTTATGACGGTTGCCAGTCAAACAGATTGGGATATAATACTGATCCCTACGGATTCGAAGTGCCAGGGTCTTTGGGTTCCGCAGTCTCTTAGCAACCAGTTTTCTTCCGCGGAATAATGTTTTTTAGGCTTGCTTTATGTCATTGCATGAACATTATTCAGAAACGCATGCCCAAATCCTGTCCTTTAATTCGACAGTAGTGGCGTATCTCCGGAACCAGGGAGGCACTCTTTCATTTCCGTTATTCAATTTAATGGAAAGAATCCGTCTGTTGGTTATAGTACACCAAGTTCTGTTTTCGTCCGTCATATTCGGGGTCGTCTTGATTGTTTTACCGGACTCCCGTTCTCTTACGGGTCGCTTGTTGCTGTCAGAATGGACTCTCAACAAACAAGTATTCAATCAGATTTGCTATCTATGGGAGCGCCCAATGATGATTTATTTACGACACAGCTTGCTAATCAATTGCAGACGTATGTGTTGGCTTGTCCAGATCTCTGAGCTAATGTTGTTAACGCTCTATTGATCTATAGGACGGAATGATAGGATACGCGTATCCTCCGGCGCTGTTGTTTCAGCAGGTATTGCTAAGATAAACAACCACAATACATTTCTGTTGATAGCATCTCTAGCTTCACAGAGATCATGGGTAATTTACTCTCTTGTCTACTGTGGGTCTTAACGTGAAATCTTCCTCTATGTGAGGATCTTTTTTCACTGGGTAAATCGTGTCATCTTTATCACAACCCGCAAGGTCTCAACCTTCATGTATTCCGTTGTGTGGTCCGTATTGCATTGTAAGCACTGTACTGGACGAGCTTTGGACGCGATTTCTTACTATAGGAGATCCTCTTCTTCGCTATTCTATGCGGCTAAAGTGGAGGCTCTTCTGTCGTTGGTGTAGGGATCATTATGTTCATATTGTTGATCCCTCCATACTACTCATTGCAATTTTTTAGTATACTTGTTTCACAAGATCTACTGCAGCCTGTTATTATTAAGGTTATAGGTTTATGTTACCTCATACCTATGCACTCTACGATAGTTTACAATTGAGTCTTATGTCTCTTTATCTAAGTCAGATAGTAACTTTTTGATAAATAGACTTAGAATCTTTAGATTAAATTCCTATATGGATTTTAACTTCGGTTCTTATTTAGCTAAGTTATCATTTGAGCCTCTGGAAACAGTAGTTTTCAAATTCTGACCTTTTAGACAGTAATTCTGTTGGTTTCTCTTTTACTGTAGAGTCAGTGAGTTTCATGCACTATCGATGGATGATTTTCACTTTCGTAGTTTCGGAATCACTACTTCCGTTACTATTTAGGTTGGATTTTTGCATAAGAGTTAGGCTCCTATTATCCGGAACCTATTATTTTTAAGGTCCTTCCGTCTTTGTATGGGCATAGGCCTTTACTCTTTCCGGGTAGAGTTTATGTATTTATAAACAGATATCTGTTTATTACTATGGGCGTAAGCTTCTTCTGTCTTTGATGCCTAGTAGAAGGACGTTACGCTCCATTTTATTGTTAATGGATTCTATTAACTATCGGTACTGCTTATGGTATATCATTGACTTAGCAGTTGTGCTTAAGATTTCGGCTCATGAAGTAAGAGTTCTTCTACTTCTTGGGCTTACATTAATAGTGTCGCTATTATAGATTTTTGAAGGCCGCTCATTGTGCTCAGCCATCCACATTCATGAATTTTTATCTCAGAAATATCGAGTCCATTTCTGGAGGCCTCTATTGTTAGGTCTATTATCTACTGCTCAGAATGTCATTCACTTAACAGTTGCTACTATAGCTAGGTAGGCTGTCTGTTTCGGCAGTGTCTCCGTTCTGCTGCCCTCTTCGCTCTGGGCTATTTGACCCAGGGCAAGAAAAAGGGGGGGGGGGGGGGAGGGTGTTCCCTTGGGTCACCTGTTTTACTATGAAAACAAGGGGATACCTCCTCCGGAGTTAGTAATTCTGAGCTGTTATTGGGATGGTTGTTTAGTGAGAAGTTTAGGTTTTTAAATTCATTCAAGTCTTAGTTTTTAAAGTATAGCTTTTGAATATTGCATATGTCAACGGACATGATTATGCAATCCTCAGACACTTTTAGGAGTATAAGAGTCTCTATTCTCTAGACTTACTTTATTTATTGGCTTACTTTAAAAATTATTAGTATAAGGATTATATTGGATATTAGTAGAGTACATGGATGTATGAAGCTCAATTTTGGAAGGTGTTGTATCTTTCTAATTTATCATAAATAAGAAAGATACATGTAAGGCCTATTACTTCTTTTTCCCTACAGGGGATGACTCTATGTTATTTTATTGAACGTATTCCATTTTGCTCTATGTCCTTGGCCCTCCAGCCTTTTTACTATTCAGCTATGTCTGGGTCATTGGTACAGTATAAAAATGTTAAAAAATTTATAGTAATTTCTATATTTTTTATACTTACCAATGACCCAGACGGGGATGGCCCTCCCAGGAGTTGGGAACTCTTGCCTCCCCGCTGAGTACATAGTGCTTACCAGGCACTGGTTATTAGAATGATTAATGGCGCCAATTTCGGAACGTCCTTGACACTGCGCATGCGCAGTAGAGGCGAAGTGTGGAGGGCCTTTCAGGACATGTTTTCTTTGGTTTTAGATGCAAATTTTGGGGATTGGGGGGCAAATTTTGTGTTTGGCCCTATATTTTAAGAGTTAGCACCAGCTATGTCTGGGTCATTGGTAAGTATAAAAAATATAGAAATTACTATAAATTTTTTAACTTTTCACATCATAGAACATGAATAGCCACTTTGCCAATGAAAATTATACAATTAACATAAAGGAGTATCCAATTAACAGGGATTGTGTCACTTTTATGTATTCTAGAGATAAACATAGCATTTATTCTATTATATCTAGTTTGACAGAGCTCCATGAGCTCTGTCAAACAAGATATATTAGATTAAATGCCTGTATTGGATGTACTGAGGCCAAATAGGTCTATAAACAAAAGGAAAACTGGGGTGAGTCAGGGTAATTTCTCGACACTTTCAAGATTTTTATGTTCAATTAACAGGAGTTTACTCTATAACCTATATTCAATTAACAGGTCAAATTTGACCTGGAAATATGGTAAATGGTCTTGTATTAGGAAATTATATTCATTTAACAGGGTTATTCAGATAAGAGATATCCAATTAAGTGGGCTCCACCATACTTATTTTTTAAAGGTTAACATTCAACATCAGTGGGTGTGTAAATGGTTGGTAGGTGAATATGGCGATAGAAGTTTAAGAAGAGTGATTGTTTCATATCATGCCATTGCATACTTAAGAAGTGGATAGTGGCTCCAGTGTGAGATCGATTTAATGTTTTGTCTTATTGGTCTAATGCGTGTGGGCTCTTATAAAGTGCATGTATGTGAATGTGAATCAGAGTGGCTGGGGTAGGGGCAGTTACTGGAGGTTCAGCAGTTAAACATTGGTCAATTTAAAAAAATATTTTTTTTATCGATAGCCACAATAACATTTAATTACCAGTGTCAGGAAGTGCGATTTAGATGGGTTCATTTTTGCACTCCTTGTGACTGAGTGGGGCATGCAAAAGGTGTGCAGGTGCAATTGCACATCTCAGAATCTAAGCACTAGTATACTAGATGTCTGGAGTCTATGACCCACAAATTTGTGGGTCCAGTAGTTTAAAGAAAGTGAAACTCAGATGCCGAAGGCGTCTGCCGCACATGCTGAACGTGCATATAGAGGGGGGTCTGGGAAATTTTGATTTTTAGGTGCCCTCTGGGGGCATTCTGGTCCGTACAAACCCAAAATAACACAAAATCCATGAATCCTGACATTGACTGCGACGCTTGACCTCAATTTCTTTCTACAACCCAATACGTGCCAACGTAAATAATTGGAAATGCAGAGAGAAAGAAATATTCGAAAAGAACCATGATGCGGACGTGTGACGTCATGCACGTGCAATTACATCATTTATCGCTCAAAATAAAAGCCAGTGATTTCAGACCAAACACGACAATTTGAGCCCGAAATTTTATAGGGGACGTTTAGGATTTGAACTTTGTTTCCCCCTCTCGTCTGGGGGTTATAAAGTATCAGGTTGTCGCCAGTAATAGTAGGCATAGTATACAACATAATTATGCCTATATTATGTGGAAACAATGGATCCTGAGTGTCGTTGCGATACAGCATTGTACTCGACATTTTAACCACCAGCTTTTCTGACTGATCATAGTATGATCGGCGGGGGGAATGGGTCCGGTCAACAGACCCGCAGCCGGTCTAGCGGAAACCGTGCTTAACCCTTACCTTTAATTCTTCAATCATCTTACATAATGTCCATATCTGGCCAATGCCATTCATTCAGTACATTTGAGTATTATTTCAATTCCCACCCTCAAAAACATACTTTACATGACTCCTCAGTGGAATATGTTCATTCCAAAGAGAGGTCATAAGCTATGTTTTTGAGGCAAAAGATGAAATTTCTTGATATATTGTCTTATATCAGTTAAAAGGTTAAGCGGTAGGAGATGTGGGCATTGTTTCTCTTTGTGATAATTTGTTTGTCTTACTGTAAGTGGTGAGAGTCACCAAAGTTAAGCAAGGTCGAGCCTGGTTATTCCTTGGATGGTTGACCATCTGAGCGATCGATTCAAACTCCCGCGTTGTGTCCTTGGGCTGGCACTTAACACTGATTGTCCACATGGGGGCCAATGATGCCGTGTACTAAGGCGTACTGCAAGTCGATGGGGCGCATGTCTTCAACCATCTAACCCTGCCTGTGCTGCAGTGTGGAGTTACAATGTTGGGGAGCTGGCAGCTGCTTGTGGTTCTCTCTGGGTACTCCAGCTTCCTCCACCCATAAAACTGTCACCGACACGATATGACCTTGGCTGCTGAAGTTTCGTTGAACCTTAATAAATAAATAAGTGGTGAGAGATTCGGTGAGCTATATGAAAAAAAAACATTAGATCCATCCATAGGGTATCTGTCCATCCATCTGTCTGTCCAAAATTGTAAATTTGCAATTATGTCAATAATAGCGAATGGATTGTAATGAAATTTAGTCTGTATCTTCCTCAATTATATACCAAATACACACCATATAAGATTATGAATCAGGAGGATTTTGTTGCTGACGTGACAACCCTTACTTATTCCCAGCTCCTTATTCCACATTTGTTATCAACCAAATTTATTGGTTGATAATGATTGTCGAATAAGGAACTGGGAATAAGTAATGTTTGTCACATCCCCAATTTTATCCAAGAGTTTTGTCCTTTTGTTGAAAAATGTTGGCATTGAAATTAATTTTTGTGTTGTATTGAATATTTTTCACAATTTTAGGTGCAGTTTTCCTAAGTATAACAACACCATATGCAGCCACTGGCTCAGGATTTGTTACACCCAGTGCCTCGGCAAAATCAGGAGTAGAGGCTTTGACAAAGTAATTATTTGGTCCATTTATGCAAATAACAGTTGTTGATTTGTTTTTTTAAAAAGTCAAGTTGCGATAAAATTTCTGGGGTTGGCACTCTCATTAAAGGGGAACAATCGTATTGATTTTCTGGTTTACACATTGGTCCACATAAGCCTGGTTAACAATGTTTAACCCTTAAGCAGGGACCGATCAGGACTATTTAAAATACGCTCTAGCCTCGGAGCCTATTTTTTCAATTCATGCGCCAGATTTCAATTTACGGAGTCACACTGCTGTTTGTAACACACACTGCATGTATGTAATAGCTCTCATCATTTTCATTTAGTACACTGTAGCAAACATTAATCTTCTCTGTGGTTTCTGATCAAGTCTTGGCTGCCTATTTAGGCAGCCAAGACTTGATCAGAAACCACAGTGAAGATTAATGCTTGGTAATTAAGACTTGAAGTATTAACTTAAGCACTCTACAACAATGATAAATGATAATCATATATATAATACATGTAAGAGTGTCTCTCTCGATTATCCATCGAAAGAATATCAAAATATGATCTGAGAAGTTACACGCCAACTGAGAAGCCTATTTCTGAGATTTAAGAGCCAGGTCCTGATGTTTCAGAACCAAATACGCACTGGCGCATGCCCAGGTCGGTCCCTGCCTTAAGGGCCTGAAGATTTCTATACATTTTCACTATACTTTGAAAGTCTGCTTCCTGTTGCAGTTGTTTGTAGTCAAGTCTTGGCTGCCTACAAAGGCAGCCAAGACCTGCCTAGAAACATCTGACAATGTACTTAGAAAACATGTTTTGAGTTTCCCAAACAATATATGTTAGGGCCACTTGTTCCTTTGCATTAAAAGTTATCAAAGTCAGAATTAGACCCTTAAGGGTTGAAGGGTTGGTACTCTCATGGATGGAAAAGTGCCCTGTCTATTTTCAGGTCCATTTTCAGGTTAGACATCTAAAATTCAAAGTCACCGATAATTAAAATAACACTTTGGGATTTCTGTATAACAGCATTAGTTCTTTTTATCACAGTTGAACAAACCTTGCAGAAAAAATATTGTGTCTGTGAAAAAAGGAAGAACCCTCAGACTTTCAATTTTGAAAAATGCAGTCGCATAATAAAATGTGTACCTGATTTTGAATCCAGGCATGCTATGTTTTGTTTTATTTATTTGAACTCATTTCTGTGTGTAGAGGTATGTGATTAAAATAAATCATGGCGAAGAAGTGCTTAAACCTCGAATCTCGAACATTTCTTTGCAAATATAAGTTTATCAACTGATGCCTGTGCCCTACAGACTCTGCTTGGCTTGTCTGGGACTTGATTTTTACTTTTTGGAAGATGTTCCAATAACTTTCAAATGTGTTATTTCAACTGACCTACATGACAGTAACAGCAAAGTAGGGCCTAACTCATTTTTGGCTATTGACTTAATTTAATCATATGATGTACAGTAGAACCTGTCTTGAGAGACCACCCTTTGGGTCACACAAAAGTGGTCTCTCAAGACAGGTGGTCTCTCATAACAGGTTTCAGGTTTTCTTAAGTCAGTGAATAACCAACCACAAAATTCAGAAATGGAGAAGAATAGATTTTTGTAATTACTTTGTAGTTATTCTTTTTTATGAAGTTTATGTAACAAATTGAAGTGGACTGTTATAAAAATTCATTGAAGATTTTCAACACTAATTTATATTTTTATACTGTACCAATGACCCAGACATAGCTGGTGCTAACTCTTAAAATATAGGGCCAAACACAAATTTTGCCCCCCAATCCCCAAAATTTGCATCTAAAACTAAAGAAAACATGTCCTGAAAGGCCCTCCACACCTCGCCCCCACTGCGCATGCGCAGTGTCAAGGACGTTCCGAAATTGGCGCCATTTATCATTCTAAGTTTGGCCCTTCATCAGTTAACATCTGACTGATCTTTGTGCTTTTAAATCTCAGTTTAAATGATGCCAGACACATAAATATTAGTGAAATGGTGATTCTAAGGAGGATAGAGAAGGAGGAGAGGAAAAGAATGTGTGACAGAATATTATCAGGGCTGTAACTTAAAATTTTTTAATGAAATTATGTTAAGTTACCTATTTTCAAGGCAGCAGCCATTTTGTTGTCATTCTGATTATTTAGTTACACTGTTTTTACAAGTGTTTTCCTCTCTCCCTGTCCTTTAAGTTCCCCCTTGCTATTCTCCCATGCTTTTGGCATAGTTTCTGTAATTATTATTACTAAAATTTCTTGGGAGTTTTAGCTGAATAACAGAATGAATTCTGTTCTTTCCCCATGTTTATGTCTTCACCTACGGGTGGTTAGGCGTTGTGTTCTGCATCTACCATCTGATGTTCTGCAGTTTCTTCCCTGGAAGTCTCTGTTTTGCATCAGATAGTGTATTTTTGGTAACTGATTTCGGGCCTGGGTGCCTGGAGTCTTATTTTAGTGTTTTTACACTCATTGTTTACATTTACAACAGCCCTCTGTGTGAGGGGGGGATTTCTAAAAAATAATATCTTTATGTTATTTTAATCATAACTAGATACATTATTATTGTTCGTAAGTGTTGAATAAATTGTTTTAAATATTTTTAAAATTTTTGTCCACACTTAGGCTTGGGATCCATTGGGGCTCAACGTTACTTTTCAGAAACTTGGGCTGTTCTGAAAAAATATTTTTTCAAAATATTTTGATTTCAATTATTTTTTCTATATTAATGGATCATATTATTATTATGTATTTTGATTGCCAGGGGTTAGTGCGAGTACCAGGACTTGTTTCTTTTCACATTGAAAGGATATTGATCAATTGTTTTAAGAGGAAGTCTTCCTCTGACTTTATTATCATTCTATATGTGGTCAGTGTACTCGCATTAACTCCTGTTCTGTATCGTATGATTTCGATGACAATATGGGAAGCGTATGTCACGGTATGTTGTTGGGGATTTGGACACTCCGGTCCTTTCCCCGCAGGGTCACTCTACTTTATCAATTTCTATTTCAGACGATCAAGATTAGGGTGATGTATCTGTGATGTCTTCCAACAGTGTGCCTCCGGCGTCACAATTAATGAAGGGCTAGCGGAAAAGTGCTCATGTTATACGCCAATTGCCTAAGAGGACCCTAGTAGGTTCGACGGCCTTTGATGTCCGCTAGCTCGCCCGGTGTAGCGTCCATTCACCGAATGGTTCGGCAGCCGGGTTCGTCCGTTGCAGTCTAGAAGGAATTTTGGGGTGATGCGAGCACTATAAAATTAACTTAATGCACACCCAGTGACGGCGGATCGGAGGGAGAACGGAGGAAGCCTTTTAGTCCGGTTCATAGCTCGTTCCGGTCCATCCGGACGGCAAGCGAGAGAGGCCCTTCTCTCGTTCAACAACATCTGGCCCCAGATGTTGTGGTACAAAATGTTTCGCATTCGGAGCATACGTCCGTCGCTCGGGACGCTCCGTTGTATAGGCAGTCCGCTGAGACTGCTAAGGCTTCCTCTTCTCGTCAGCGCACACGACCGCACCTTGGCTGCCTGACCGCCGATATATTACCAGCTTCGCCGATCAAGGATTCTTCGGCGACCAGGTCACACCATCCGGCAGCCAGGGATTCGAGACCGATGGACTCCGGACGTTCGCATTGGAAAAGTATGCGGGAGCCATCTGATGCGGAGCTGCCCTCGGCGAAGCAGCGATAGACTGCGCCTCCGCAGGTCTCGACGCCGGACATTCTTGTGCACATAGCACAGCTTATCGCAGCAGCCGACAGAAACGGTGTCGGATCGAGAATTATCCGACAGCGCTGGGTCGGTAGCCGGGGACTCGAGGCCTGCAGACTCCGGACGTTCGCATAGGAAGTGTGCGGGAGTCAACGTACACGGAGCTTCCGGCGGCAATGCATCGTAAGTCCGCTACTGCACAGGCCTCGGGAACGGACGTGCTTTCCTTAATAGCACATTTTATCGCAGCATCCCAGCATCAACTGAATCTGTCGCATATATTTTATCCGACGATGCTGGGTCGGGACGCTCCGCGGAAGCGGGTACGGACGTCCGAAAGTTTCATCCGGTCCGACGGGATACCGAAAGGGATTCGGAGGATTTCAAGCTTTCCCTTTCGGAACAACATATGCTGCGATGCCGGATAAGAAACTGATAGCGTCGGTGGACTTAGAAATTTTTGGTTCGGTTCAGGGACATCGTCCCTCAGTTCCGACATAGTCCAATAATGTCACACAAACTTTCGAATTATTGAACGACGCTATATATATTATTATTTTATGCTTGCTATCCAAGCATTTCTGGTTTCTTGTTCGAAGAGTTATGGAGATATCTTTCAAAAGTGTGCCTCTGTCGTCATAGTTAATGAAGAGTTAGCGGCAATAAGTGCTCATGGAATATGTCTAACGCTTACGGAGTGACATTCGCTAGCTCACCCGGTGTAGCGTACATTCATCGAATGGTTCGGCTGCCGGGTTCGTCCGTTGCGGTCTAGGAAGGAGATTTGGGTGATGCGAGCACTTTAATTTCTTTAGTACTCACCCAGTGACGGCAGATTGAGGACAGATCGGAGGAAGCCAACAACATAGGGGACCGCATGTTGTGGTTCAGATATTTTACATTCGGAGCATATGTCCGTTGCTCAGGACGCTCCGTTATATTGACAGTCCGAGAGACTGTCTTTAATGCTTCCTCATCCTCACAGCAGGGCACACGACCGCACATTGGCTACGTGACCTCGAGTATCCGATCAGTTTCGGCATTCAGTGATTCCACGGCGAATAGGTCGCGCCATCCGGTAGCCAAGGGACACGAGGCCTATACACTCCGTTCGCTCGCATATTGGAAGTATGCACGGGGTAACGATCACGGAGCTTCCAGCGGCAATGCATCGTAAGACCGCTTCTCCTCAGGCCTCAGTGACGGACGTGCTATCCGAGTTAGCACAGTTGTTTCGCAGCATCCCAGCAATTGACAGTTTCTCGGTCGA
This sequence comes from Pictodentalium vernedei, assembly GCA_031216915.1. Classification (NCBI taxonomy): domain Eukaryota; kingdom Metazoa; phylum Mollusca; class Scaphopoda; order Dentaliida; family Dentaliidae; genus Pictodentalium; species Pictodentalium vernedei. The sequence goes on along the minus strand of CM062295.1, from coordinate 59,776,363 downwards.
ATCAGGAATTATCCGACGGCGCTGGGTCGGTGCGGTCCGCGGTTGCATCAGCTACGGACGACCGAACGCTTTATAGGGTCCGACAGGATGGCGAAAGGGATTCGAAAGATTTCGAGTTTTCCCTTTAGTAGTATCGGAAGATGCCTTTCATATCTTCTGGCATTTCTTCCAGTGATTATTTTTCGGACTTCATTGCTGCGATCTTGGATAAGAGACTTATAGCGTCATTGGACTCAGATTTTTCGATCGGTACAGGGACATTGTCCCTGACTTACCGACGCAGTCCAATATTGTCATTACAACATGTGTTTTATTTTCGACGCTATATATATATATATATACAAGCCTGCTACTAAGCATGATAGTTTAGTTTCTTGTCCGCGTTGCTCATTTCTGCCATTTTATCATTTTTACAAATAGTTTATTTTGGCAGAGCAGGGCATACCGAGAGTTCATATGCGTCTAGACGGTGTGATTAAAGACTGCATATATTCTTTTTCGCCGTTTATGTCTTTTCCAATTTCAATGTTGGGAACGACATTATGTATAGTAGACTTAACTTAGACGCTTTATTATACGTAATCCGCCTTTCTGAGGCGTTATCATTACGTCTTCAAGAAAAGATTTACGGGATATTATTCTCAATGTAATTTCTTTTGAGGGCAGTAGTTTGTTCACGTATAACTCCGCCCTTCAGTGGCTGATTGGAGTTGGTTAGACATGACGCAGCCCTAGCTACATCCACACGCGTGGATAGTAAGGTTAAGAACTCTCTCAGAGTCGCTTCGTTCTCGGAGGAGCTTCTCTTCGACGGCAACTTTCCGGCAATCCATGAATTGCTCGATTTATACATTCTCTTGTCTATCTAGTGTTACAAGAGATTCAGACTGGGGCAAACATTCGGTGGCTGACTCAGAGAGTGCCGCCGCAGTTGCCGGACCCGAGTGTGGCTGTTATGACGGTTGCCAGTCAAACAGATTGGGATATATACTGATCCCTACGGATTCGAAGTGCCAGGGTCTTTGGGTTCCGCAGTCTTTTAGCTATCAGTTTAACTTCCGCGGAATAATGTTTTTTAGGCTTGCTTTATGTCATTGCATGAACATTATTCAGAAACGAGGATCTTTTTTCACTGGGTAAATCGTGTCATCTTTATCACAACCAGCAAGGTCGCAACCTTCATGTATTCCGTTGTGTGGTCCGTATTGCATTGTAAGCACTGTACTGGACCAGCTTTGGACGCGATTTCTTACTATAGGAGATCCTCTTCTTCACTATTCTATGCGACTAAAGTGGAGGCTCTTCCGTCGTGGTGTAGGGATCATTATGTTCATATTGTTGATCCCTCCATACTACTCATTGCTATTTTTTAGTATACTTGTTTCACAAGATCTACTGCAGCCTGTTATTATTTAGGTTATAGGTTTATGTTACCTCATACCTATGCACTCTACGATAGTTTACAGTTGAGTCTTTTGTCTCTTTATCTAAGTCAGTTAGTAACTTTTTGATAAATAGACTTAGAATCTTTAGATTAAATTCCTATACGGATTTTAACTTCGGTTCTTACTTAGCTAAGTAATCATTTGAGCCTCTGGAAACAGTAGTTTTCAAATTCTGACCTTTTAGACAGTAATTCTGTTGGTTTCTCTTTTACTGTAGAGTCAGTGAGTTTCATGCACTATCGATGGATGATTTTCACTTTCATAGTTTCGGAATCAATTCTTCCGTTACTATTTAGGTTGGATTGTTGCATAAGAGTTAGGCTCCTATTATCCGGAACCTATTATTTTAAGGTCCTTCCGTCTTCGTATGGGCATAGGCCTTTACTCTTTCCGGGTACAGTTTATGTATTTATAAACAGATATCTGTTTATTACAAGGGCGTAAGCTTCTTCTGTCTTTGATGTCTAGTAGAAGGACGTTACGCTCCATTTTATTGTTAATGGATTCTATTAACTATCGGTACTGCTTATGGTATATCATTGACTTAGCAGTTGTGCTTAAGATTTCGGCTCATGAAGTAAGAGTTCTTCTACTTCTTGGGCTTACTTTAATAGTGTCGCTATTATAGATTTTTGAAGGCCGCTCATTGCGCTCAGCCATCCACATTCATGAATTTTATCTTAGAAATATCGAGTCAATTTCTTGAGGCCTCTTTTGTTAGGTCTATTATCTACTGCTCAGAATGTCATTCTCTTAACAGTTGCTACTATAGCTAGGTAGGCTGTCTGTTTCGGCAGTGTCTCCGTTCAGCTGCCCTCTTCGCTCTGGGCTATTTGACCCAGGGCAAGGAAAAGGGGGGGGGGGGGGAGGGTGTTCCCTTGGGTCACCTGTTTTACTATGAAAACAAGGGGATACCTCCTCCGGAGTTAGTAATTCTGAGCTGTTATTGGGATGGTTGTTTAAGTTTATAAAATTCATTCAAGTCTTAGTTTTTAAAGTATAGCTTTTGAATATTGCATATGTCAACGGACATGATTATGCAATTCTCAGACACTTTTAGGAGTATAAGAGTCTCTATTCTCTAGACTTACTTTATTATTGGCTTACTTTAAAAATTATTTGTATAAGGATTATATTGGATATTAATAGAGTACATGGATGTATGAAGCTCAATTTTGGAAGGTGTTGTATCTTTCTAATTTATCATAAATAAGAAAGATACATGTAAGGCCTATTACTTCTTTTCCCTACAGGGGATGACTCTATTTTATTTTATTGAGCGTATTCCATTTTGCTCTATGTCCTTGACCCTCCAGCCTTTTTACTATTCAGCTATGTCTGGGTCATTGGTACAGTATAAAAATGTTAAAAAATTTATAGTAATTTATATATTTTTTATACTTACCAATGACCCAGACGGGGATGGCCCTCCCAGGAGTTGGGAACTCTTGCCTCCCCGCTGAGTACATAGTGCTTACCAGGCACTGGTTATTAGAATGATAAATGGCGCCAATTTCGGAACGTCCTTGACACTGCGCATGCGCAGTGGGGGCGAGGTGTGGAGGGCCTTTCAGGACATGTTTTCTTTAGTTTTAGATGCAAATTTTGGGGATTGGGGGGCAAAATTTGTGTTTGGCCCTATATTTTAAGAGTTAGCACCAGCTATGTCTGGGTCATTGGTAAGTATAAAAAATATATAAATTACTATAAATTTTTTAACTTTTATAATTTTTATAACAGTCCATTTCAATTTGTTACAAAAAGATTTTCAACACAAATTTATTTTTATTCCTATCTGTCACATTTCAGGTATGTATGAAATTGTTTATTCAGCAATAATCCTAATCTTTTCACAGGGGTCTTATAAAAATACCCTCAATCTGTAATGAATTAGCAATTGAAACCCAATTAAGAGCTTTTAATACTTTTAATTATGTTAGTATAACCACAATGGATTTTCCAATTCCAGAACAGGTAAAAAGTTCCAGTCTTCAAAGGGGTGGTCTCTCAAGACAGGTCCATTATGGCATAAAAATACAAGTTGGTACCAGGTCACAGTGGTCTCTCAAGACAGGTGGTCTCTCAAGACAGGTGGTCTCTCGTAGCAGGTCCATTATAGAGTAAAACCAATCGGTGCCTGGCAGATGTGGTCTCTCAAGACAGGTGGTCTCTCAAGACAGTGGTCTCTCAAGACAGGTTTTACTGTATGGCCTACTGAGGCCTTTTTTATGTACATTGACACAGTGGGTTAAATTCTTATAACAACATAGTAATTTATGAGGGCCTGGATGAATTATTGAATATAAATTGTTATAAAACAATTTAAAAGTTGTCCACATCTGCCTTAACCCTTAACCCTTTACCTAACATGAAAAGCAGACGACACATGCAAAAAAAATTCTCGAATAACTAATTTTTTTCATTTTTTGTCTCAAAAACATAGGTTATGACCCCTCATTGAAACGAGCTCAACGAGCTCGTTCCAATGAGGGGTCATAACCTATGTTTTTGAGACAAAAAATGAAAAAAATAATGAAAATTAATTGGCGATTTTTGAGAATAGCGCTGGCCGGTTTTGGCCGTTACGTTGGGTAAAGGGTTAAAGCCTGAACAACTTTCCTGAAATCCCACCATATCACTGCCTCAATATATGTACATCCAGTGGCCCAGCAGTGATTTCTAGTTAAGTCTTGGCTGCTGTTAAGGCAGCCAAGACTTGACCAGAAACCATTGTCTTGCTAATTTGTCTATTGTCGGCTGGACCTCTTCATGATAGCATATTAAGTGCGCCTGTTCTGAGTTTGTAAAAATAGGCCTTTAAGGGTTAATTGTAGTATTGTCTCATTTTTTCTCTGAATAACAGTCTATTTAGTTCTGTGCTGTTATCATTCTAATAATGGTTGTTGAGACCCAATCAGAATCACGAAAATTAGCCTGTATCTATCTTAATCCTATTTAAAAGCCTTTTTTGAGTATGAGGGGTGTAATAGTAAAACTTGGTTATTGCGAAGTCAGGGGGCTGCCGAAATGCGGCTCGGGCTAGAGGCCGTATTTATGAACCGATCTTTACGAAACTTCTTGGGTACCTTTGTTATGACTGTGGGACGAGAACGAGTGTTTTGGTGTCCGATCCAGAATTCAAGTTGGCTGCCAGCCGCCATTTTGTACCGACAATGCAGAAATCTGTTTTTTGTACAGAACTTCCATATGAAAGTGCTGATTTGAATAATTTGTTGTATGAATGTTTAGTACCATGGGATACATCACATATAATACGTTTTTTTTTCTTGTACGTAAATTATGCAAATTAGACTAACTTTGATGTATTTAGTGTTACTTTCAGCACTGTAAGTGCAAATGCCAATACGGCTCGGGCTAGAGGCCGTATTTATAAACCGATCTTTACGAAACTTCTTGGGTACCTTTGGTATCACCGTGGGACGAGAATGAGTGTTTTGGGGTGCGGTCCAAAATTCAAGATGGCCGATGGCAGCCATTTTGTACAAAATTAGGTGCATTCAGATTTTTGCACAGAACTTCCATATGAAAGTGCTGACTTGAATAATTTTTTGTGTGAATGTTTAGTGCCATGGGATACATCACATATAATACGGGTTTTTTTCTCGTGCAGAAATTATGCAAATTAGATGAACTTTGATTTTTTCAGTGCTACTTACACACAGTAAGTGCACATGTCAATACGGCTCGGGCTAGAGGCTGTATTTATCAACTGATCTTCACGAAACTTCTTGGGTACCTCTGTTATCACCTTGGGATGAGAACGAGTGTTTCTGAGTGCGGTCCAAAATTCAAGATGGCTACCAGTGCCCATTTCGTACCAAAATTAGGTCTAATCAGTTTTTGTACACAACTTCTATACGGCTCAGGCTAGAGGCCGTATTTATGAACCGATCTTTACGAAATGTCTTGGGTACCTTTGTTATCACCGTGGGATGAGAACGAGTGTTTTGGGGTGTGGTCCAAAATTCAAGATGGCCACCAGCAACCATTGTGTACCAAAATTAGTGCAATCAGTCTTTTGTACAGAACTTCTGTATGTAAGTTTTGATTTGAATAAATTTTTGTATGAATGTTTAGTAAAATGGAATACATCACATATAGTACGGGTTTTTTTTCTCATGCAGAAATTATGCAAATTAGATGAATTTTGATTTATTTAGGGCTACTTATACACTGTAAGTGCACATGTCAATAGGGCTTGGGCTAGAAGCTGTATTTATCAACCGATCTTCATGAAACTTCTTGGGTACCTTTGTTATCACCTTGGGATGAGAACGAGTGTTTCTGAGTGCGGTCCAAAATTCAAGATGGCTGCCAGTGGCTATTTTGTACCGAAATTAGGTCCAATCAGTTTTTTGTCACAATTTCTATGCAGCTCGTATTTATGAACTGATCTTCACGAAACTTCTTGGGTACCTTTGTTTTCACCTTGGGACAGGAATGAGTGTGTTTTGGGGTGCCTTTGTTATCACTGTGCTATGAGAACAAATATTTTGGGGTTCAGTCAGACCTACTCTGGGACTCAAAGATTTCTTTTCTATTTAGCATGTGACTGTCACCCACCTTTACAATACTTTACCTATACATTTGCTACAGGCTACGGCCGGTATTTATGTACAGACCGTTACAATACTTTATATGTACATTTGTTATCAGGTCATTACCTAGATTTTTGTCATTGCTGTGTCACATACTGTACATGTACATGTCTTGACAAGTTGAGCTACAGTGTCATTGACACTTTCATTTCATCGTGTTATAGTCTGGTATGCAAAATATGATATACATGTATATAAAATATAGCAATGTGAAAAAAATATTTATTACACATCCATTAAACTTTAAACCCTTGTATTTAACGGAATCGCTGCTATGACAGAAAAGTTTCTGTATTCAACTGGTGGTGTACAAGACAGAACTTTTTTCCCAGCACCTTTTATATTAGTTCCTTTCCCATTGAGTCATTAGTTGCACATCGAAAAGTTTCCAAATTTCGTTATACAGTTATCAGTCGTCTGTCGAGTAGTGTGCAAATGAAAACGTCGAAAGCAAAATAAAGTCAGTTCACAAAAAATTAGTTAACCAAAAATGAGATAATATTAAACAGGGTCCATACGGTCTTGAAAAGTGCTTGAATTTCAATGCCTGTCTTGAAAAGTGCTTAAATTGACTTTTCCCCTTGAATAGTGCTTGAATTACCACCACTCCCCTTGAAAAGTCCTTGAATCCTGGACCCCAACCTACTCTGCTAAAAAAATCCGGTTTTTCCAATCAATGTCTGCATCTCTGCATGCTTCATTTATTTTATCGTGTCACACAAAAGGATAGTTACTGGAAGCGATAATATATCAAAGATTCACCTTGACTTTGTATGAAAATAACAGAGGTATTTGATAATAAATCATGAATTATTGTTTGTGAACAATCGATTTTGAATGTCAAATTACCACAAACAACCCAACAACTTTGCAAGAAGTTCCGAAACTTAACCAAAAGGACAGAAATGGGCCTGAATATTACCTGACACACACTCATTCTTGAAATATGCACTGTGCAGAGAGCAGTTATAAAAAGAACATGTCACAGTTGGTTTCTTAGGATGGAAAAATAGTCCTTGAAAATGAATGACATAGCCCTTGAAAAGTGCTTGAATAGTGCTTGAATTTCATTTTGTTAAACCTGTACGAACCCTGTTAAAAAAAGAAACAATAAGTTCCAACCACAACATTAGCCCAGTCCTGTCTCGTCTGCAGGTACAGTATATTTAAATTGGTCAACTTCATTTTGGTAAATCTTTGGACATCCTGATATGCTTCGAACTTCTTTTAAAAAAGTTTCTCCCAGCTGTTTTGCAAATCTGCCCAAATTTGTATTTATATTTTTACTAATAGTACTAGCCACCAAATGGTTAGACATGAATGGACACCAGCCGACGAGAAACAGTGATACAAATTTCAACAAACATGCCCAATAGACAAGATAACAAATGTAATTTAGTGTGGTTCCCAAAAAGTTGTTTTGATTTTTTATCGATCCATATGATCAGTACAGCTTCAAACAAAACAAACAGACTCTTCACCTTGGGTTTAAATATTGGAATTAAAATTTGTTTATTTGAATGAATTTTAATGCATTGGATGTGTAATAAACACAGAACATGATGTGTGTTTCAATCGGTATAGTATTCTTAAAACATTCAGAACAATAATATTCTTTTCAAATACTAAATTTGTAAATTATAAGAGTGCCGGCTAATTTGCCTAAGTTACAGCTAAGAAGTATGACTATATACGATGCTATGTTCACTGTGCTAGTTGTTTTCCATACCAAGAATAACCCAAATCTGATCACCATTTGGAAATTCTTGCCTAAAAAGTGTAATGGCTATGGAATGGCATACCGTATTTACACTATGTATTGGGACACTCTATGATTTGGGACACACATTTTTTCCAGAAAACTATATTTTTTTATGATCCAAAGTTTGGGACATTCAGGAGATTTGTTTCCAGTTGGCGGGTTGCTAGTAGCAGACGACACTCATAAAAAAAAATGAGTAACTAAAAATTTTCATTTTTTGCTTCCAAAACATAGCTTATGATCCCTCATTGGAACGAGCGCAAAACGCTCGTTCCAATGAGGGATCATAAGCTATGTTTTGGAAGCAAAAAATGAAAATATAAAAAAAAAATTGGTCAGCGATTTTCGTATATAGTGATGGAAAACGAATCACACACAACTTTATTCAGCATAAAATCAAGACCAGGCTGTGTTCTTTCCCCATTTTCTAAGAATTGTTACAGCTGTGAAAATAATTATTTTTAGCTGTCCCAATACATAGAATAAATATGGTCGTCATATTTCGCTGAAGCCTACAGCTCTTGTGAAGTATGACTATGCCATTGAAACACATCGTATTTTTATACTGTACCAATGACCCAGACTTAGCTGGTGCTAACTCCAACAAAACCAGGGCCAAACACAAATTTTGCCCCCCAATCCCCAAAATTTGCATCCAAAACAAAAAGAAATCATGTCCTAAAGGACCTCCATAGTACGCCTCTACTGCGCATGCGCAGTGACGCAGTCGTCCCGAAATTGGCGCCAATTATCATTCTCTGTTTGGCCCTTCATCAGTCAACATCTCACTGATCTTTGTGCTTGTAAATCTCAGTTTAAAGGATGCCAGACACGTAATTTTTGGAGAAAATGTGATTCTAAGGAGGATAGAAGGAGGAGAGGAAAAAGAAGTGGCAAAAAATAATCAGGGCTGTACTTAAAATTTTTTGATGAAATTATGTTAAGTTGCCTATATTTTTATACTGTACCAATGACCCAGACTTAGCTGGTGCTAACTCCACAAAAACCAGGGCCAAACACAAATTTTGCCCCCCAATCCCCAAAATTTGCATCCAAAACAAAAAGAAATCATGTCCTAAAGGACCTCCATAGTACGACTCTACTGCGCATGCGCAGTGACGCAGTCGTCCCGAAATTGGCGCCAAATATCATTCTCTGTTTGGCCCTTCATCAGTCAACATCTCACTGATCTTTGTGCTTGTAAATCTCAGTTTAAAGGATGCCAGACACGTAATTCTTGGAGAAAATGTGATTCTAAGGAGGATAGAAGGAGGAGAGGAAAAAAGAAGTGGCAAAAAATAATCAGGGCTGTACTTAAAATTTTTTGTTGAAATTATGTTAAGTTGCCTATTTTCGAGGCAAACGCCTCTTGTTGTCATTCTTGCTAATTGTTGCACTGCTTATTCAGTGTTTCCTCTCCCCTAACCTTCTAAAGTCCCCCTTGCAATTCTCCCATGCTTTTGGCATATTTTTGAGAAGTTTCATTTCTAAAAATTCCCTGGGAGAGTTGCTTGGTTACAGAATGTTTTCTGTTATTTTCCCCATAGTTACGTTTTCACCCATGGGTGTATAACGTTTGTGTTCTGCATCTTCCATCTGATGTTCTGCAGATTCTCCCCTGGGAGTCTCTGTTTTGCATCAGATAGAGTGTAATTGATGACTGATTCCGGGCCAGTTTTTTCAGTGCCTGGAGTCATGTTTTCTACTGTGTTTACACTGTTTGTTTTCATTGGCAACAGCCTTTTTTGAGGGGGGCTGTTTGCCTTTGTGGTAGTTTATCTCATTATAAGATACATTTATATTATCCGAAAGTGTCTCATTAATTATTTTATATAATTTTAAAATTTTTGACCACACTTTGCCATCGGATCCATCGGGGCTCAACGTTACTTTTCAGCAACTTGGGCTTCTCTGAAAAAATATTTTTTCAAAATTATTTTGTTTTGCAATTGTTTTTTCATTTATTAATGGATCATGTTATTATGTATCTTTGTGTCAGGGGTTTTTGCGAGTAACTAGGACTTATTGTTGTTCTTTCACAATGAAGGGACTTTGTTCAAATTGTAATAGGAAGAAATCTTCCTCTGACTTTCATGTTTATTGCATTAATTGTAGTCAGTGTTCTCGCATTAATCCCTGTCCTGTATGTGAACATTGGGATGAGAAACATTGGAAACGTGTGTCACGATATGTTGTTTCTGGAGAAAGAGCGATGCCGGCTCTTTCTCCACAAGGTCACTCTACTCTCTCAGTTTCTATTTCAGAGGAACCAGAACAGGGTGATGTTTCCATGTTATCTTCTTCAAGTGTGCGTCCGTCGTCACAAATAAATACAGAGCTAGCGGCAAAAGTGCTCATGGAGATTAGACAAATGTCGTCCGCTAGCTCGCCCGGTGTAGCGTCCATTCACCGAATGGTTCGGCAGCCGGGTTCGTCCGATGCGGTCCAAGAGGAAATTTTGGGTGATGCGAGCACTATAAAAATAATAGATGCACACCCAGTGACGGCGGATAGTGAACGAGAACGGAGGAAGCCTTTTAGTCCGGTTCCTAGCTCGTCCAGGTCCAGCCGGGCCGCGAGCGAGAGAGGCCCCTCTCTCGTACAACAACATCTGGGACCAGATGTTGTGGTACAAAATGTGTCTTTAGCGGAGCATACGTCCGTCGCTCGGGACGCTCCGTTGTATAAGCAGTCCGCAGAGACTGTTAAGGCTTCCTCTTCTCGTCGGCGCACACGACCGCACCTTGGCTGCGTGACCTCCGATATTTTGCCAGCTTCGCCGATGAAGGATTCTTCGGCGACCAGGTCACACCATCCGGCAGCCAGGGATTCGAGACCGATGGACTCCGGACGTTCGCATAGGAAAAGTATGCGGGAGCCATCTGATGCGGAGCTGCCCTCGGCGAAGCAGCGAAAGACCGCTCCTCCGCAGGTCTCGACGTCGGACATTCTAGTGCAGATAGCACAGCTTATCGCAGCATCCCAGCAGCCGACAGAAACGGTGTCGGATCGAGAATTATCCGACGGCGCTGGGTCGGTACGCTCCGCCGAAGCATCGGGGGCGGACGACCGGGAACATCGGGAGGTCCGACCGGATGGTGAAAGGGATACGGATGAATTGGAGCTATCCCTTTCGGAACAACACAAAGCTGCCGTGGACTTCATCCGGCACTTTCTTCCTCAAGTTGTTCCGTCGGGCCAGACTGCTGCGCTTCCGGACAGGAGAATTATAGCGTCATTGGACTCTGATTTTTTCGAGCGGTTCAGGGACATCGCTCCCGAGTTTCCGTCGCAGTCCAATAATGTTGCAAGAACATTTGAATTATTGAACGACGCTATTTTTAAACTTGCTTCCAGGACGGGGAAAGCAGGCTTCTTGTCCGCAAATACCCTCAACCTGCCTTTCATTAATGCAAGGAATAAATTCGACACGGCAGGTCAGGGTATACCGAGAGTTCCTCTGCGTATGGACGACGAGGCGGAAGACTTAGAGCTATCATTACCGTCGTCAGCTTCTATTCCAACCGCAGTGTTGGAAACAGCTATTGCGTCTAACAGAGCCAATTTAGATGCCTTATCTTACGCAGATCACCTTACTAAGGCGTTATCACTGCGTCTTCAAGGGGAAGAGTTTCAGGATATACAATCCTCCTTAAGACTTCTTTCAAGGGCAGTAGCTTATTCCACGTGTAACTCCGCCCTTTCAGTGGCAAATCTGGAGTTGGTTAGACGTGACGCAGCCCTGTCTACATCCACACTAGTGGATTCTAAGGTGAAGAACTCTCTTAGAGTCGCTTCGGTCTCAGGAGATCTTCTCTTTGACGGCAAGCTTTCCGCTATTTATGATAATATTAAAAAGAAAGCTAGTGATTCTCTGTTGTTTAGATCCGCTCCTAAAAGGTCGGATACAACAGACACGAATAAGGCGGGCACTTCTGGGTCTTATCCGCCCAAGAGAGGTTCCTATAGAGGTTCCGGTGCGTCCTCTAGCTCTTATTCGAGAGACCGTCAGGATAGTGACTCTCGTTCGGGACGTCCTTCAGGCCGGGACAATCGGTCGGACGCCCCGAGGTCGACGAGGCGAGGTGCGGGTCGTGGAAGACGTGGTTTCTCCTACCGCAGGCCTCGCAGATCCAGGAGGTGATGGCTTAAACCTCTATCGCGTTCCGATTGGCGGAAGGTTGTCGAGTTTTTCTCAAGAGTGGGCGTTGATTACGGACGACCCGTGGGTGAGAGGAGTGACTTCAGAAGGTCTAAAGATATCCTTCAAACGAAAGCCTCCATTAACTCGAAGTCCAAAGTGGACTCATCTTCCGTCAAACCCTCAGAAAAGAGACGCTCTGCTATCAGAGGTGCAGTCTCTTTTAATGAAGAACGCGGTAGAGGTCGTAGAAAACCAGAAATCGCTGGGATTCTACAGCCATCTGTTTCTGGTTCCGAAACCAGACGGCTCGTTCCGTCCAGTCATAGATTTGAGCTGGATAAACAAGCTGATCGTCGCTCCGAAGTTTTATATGGAGACGATTCGATCGGTCAGAGCGAGTATTCGGGTGAACGATTATGCAACGAGCATAGATCTCAAAGATGCATACTTTCACGTCATGGTACATCCGACATTCCGAAAGTATCTACGCTTCGCAGTCCTAGGAGTGGTGTATCAGTTCCGGGCCATGTGCTTCGGATTGAATCTAGCACCCTGGGCTTTCACTCGGGTAATGAACTCGGTAATGATCTACTTCCGAGCTCATTCGTCTGCGGTAACGTCGGCCTACCTGGACGACATTCTTCAGAGGTACGGCAACGAGTTAACGCTTCAGAACGATGTTCAGAATCTTCTTCTATTGCTCCGACGTCTCGGTTTCATAGTAAACGAGGAGAAGTCGGATCTGGTGCCGTCCAAGTCATTCACTCATCTGGGAATGAGCTTCGAGACGCACAACAATCTCGTTCGTCTGCCGTTAACCAGAGCGAAATTAGTCAGTTGTTACGCTCGCTATTGTCTGAATACAGACAAAGTCACGGCGAGAGAATTTATGAGACTGATAGGTCTGTGCGGAGCCGCCGCGGATCTCATTCCGATGGGACGGCTACGCACACGGCCTCTTCAAATTTTCCTGACTCAGAATTGGAGTGTGAAAATTCATTCGCTCGATGTAGACGTTCTCTTGTCAGATCAAGTGAAACAAGAGATTCAGACTTGGGCAAACATTCAGTGGTTAACTCAAGGAGTTCCGCTGCAGTTGCCGGATCCGAGTTTTACCATTATGACGGATGCCAGTTAAACAGGTTGGGGTGCATCATTAATCCCAACGGATTCGAGATGCCAGGGTCTTTGGGATCCGCAATTCCTGTGCAAGCACATAAACATCAAGGAAATGATGTCAATTTGGCTTGCGTTACGTCACTGGATGGACATTATTCACGATGCTCATGTCCAAATCCTATCCGACAATACGACAGTAGTGGCGTATATACGGAATCAGGGAGGCACTCATTCAGTTCCGTTGTTCAATCTAACGGAAAGAATCCTTCTGTTTGCGTTGGAACATCACGTTCTTCTTTCGGTCCGTCACATACCGGGTCGTCTGAATGTGCTAGCAGACTCCCTTTCACGAAAGGGTCGCTTGTTGCCGTCGGAGTGGACTCTCAACAAACAAGTATTCAATCAGATTTGCTACCAATGGGAACGGCCAATGATAGACTTATTTGCGACACATCTCAACAATCAGTTGCAAACGTATGTGTCCCCGTGTTCGGATCCAAGAGCATTTGCAGTAGACGCTCTGTCGATCCCTTGGGACGGAATGATAGGATATGCGTATCCTCCAGCGCCGTTAATTCAACAAGTATTGCTAAAGATAAAACAATCTCAATGCAAGATTCTGTTGGTAGCATCTCTGTCGCCACAGAGACCGTGGATAAATCTACTCAGGTGTCTGTTGTGGGACCTACCGCGGAAGCTCCCTCCACGAGAGGATCTTCTTTGGCAGGGGAAATCGCGCCAACTCCATCACAACCCGCAAGGTCTCAACCTTCACGTTTTTCCGTTGTGCGGTCCTTCTTGCATGGCAAGCACTTTACAGGACGAGCAGTGGACGTGATTTCTAACTGTAGGAGGACCTCCTCTTCGCTAAACTATGCGGCTAAGTGGAAGGTTTTCCGTCGTTGGTGTAGGGATCATTCTGTTGATATATTTGATCCCTCTATACCAGACATTGCTAACTTTCTAGTATACTTGTTTGACGAAATCAAACTGCAACCTGTTACTATAAAGGGTTATAGATCTATGTTATCTGATACCTATGCACATCATGATAGTTTACAAATTGGATCTAATGTCTCTTTATCGAAATTGGTTAGAAACTTTTCGATAAATAGACCCAGAACTCTTAGATTAATTCCTAAGTGGAATTTAGCTTGGGTTCTCCTTAAATTGAAGGAAAAGCCATTTGAACCTCTTGGGACAGTAGATTTCAAATTCTTATCTTATAAGACAGCTTTTCTCTTAGCTTTCTCTTCTGCCAGAAGAGTCAGTGAGCTTCATGCACTATCGGTGGATGATTCTCATTATCGTAGTGTTGGGAACACTATCACCTTCACTACTAATGTCGGTTTTTTAGCTAAGAATCAGGCTCCTAATAAATATCCGGAACCTATTGTTATTAAGGCTCTTCCGTCTTCAGACGGGCGTAGGCCTTTACTCTGTCCTGTTAGAGCACTACGTATCTATAAACAGAGATCTCAGTTCATCAGAAAGGGACGGAAACGTTTCTTTCTGTCTTTGATGCCTAATAGAAAGGACATTTCAGTCCATTCTATTGCTAGATGGATTCAGTTAACTATCCGTACTGCGTATGAAGATTTATCTTCTTCTCAGCAGTCTGTGCTTAAGATTTCTGCTCATGAAGTAAGAGCTCTTTCTACTTCCTGGGCTTATGCTAATAGTGTTGCTATTACAGATTTAATGAAGGCTGCTTATTGGTCTCAGCCATCCACATTTACTAATTTTTATCTCATAAATATTGAGTCCATTTCTGGAGACCTGCATTGTTTAGGTCCGTTATCTGTTGCTCAGAATGTCGTCCACTAAACAGTTGCAACTATAGTTATGCAGGCTTTCTGTTCCGGCAGTGACTCCGTCCGACTGCCCTCTTCGCTCTGGGCTATTTGACCCAGGGCAAGGGGAAGGGGGGGGGGGGGGGGGGGGGGGGGGGGGCGGGTGTTCCCTTAGGTCACCTGCTTTATAGTGAAAAGCAAGGGAATGCCTCCTCCAAGACAGTATTTCTGAGTCGCTTCCGGGATGGTTTTAAAGTGTAATATTAATGTTTAATTTCATTCATGTCTTATTTTTAAAGTGTAGCTCGGTGTGAAGCATTTGTATATGTCAAGTGTCAAACGGGCTTTAATATACAATACTCGGACACTTTTAAATGATTATAAAGAGTCTCAATTCTCTGGACTACTTTATTTATTGGCTTGCTTTAAAAATAATTAGTATAAGGGTTATACTGGATGTTAATAGAGAACATGAATGTTATTGTGCTCAATTATTAAGGGTAGTGTATCTTTCTAATTTAAATATTAAATAAGAAAGATACATGTAAAGCCTAATACTCCTTTTCTCCTTAAGGGGTTACCTCTTTATTTTATAATTGAGCTTATTGGAT
Source organism: Pictodentalium vernedei (assembly GCA_031216915.1). NCBI lineage: Eukaryota > Metazoa > Mollusca > Scaphopoda > Dentaliida > Dentaliidae > Pictodentalium > Pictodentalium vernedei. Next base: position 59,760,870 of record CM062295.1, on the reverse strand, counting down.
TTTCCTCTATGTCCTAGGCCCTCCAGCCTGTTTACTATTCAGCTAAGTCTGGGTCATTGGTACAGTATAAAAATGTTAAAAAATTTATAGTAATTTATATATTTTTTATACTTACCAATGACCCAGACGGGGATGGCCCTCCCTGAGTTGGGAACTCTTGCCTCCCCGCTGAGTACATAGCGCTGACCAGGCACTGCCAGTAAGAATGATATTTGGCGCCAATTTCGGGACGACTGCGTCACTGCGCATGCGCAGTAGAGTCGTACTATGGAGGTCCTTTAGGACATGATTTCTTTTTGTTTTGGATGCAAATTTTGGGGATTGGGGGGCAAAATTTGTGTTTGGCCCTGGTTTTTGTGGAGTTAGCACCAGCTAAGTCTGGGTCATTGGTAAGTATAAAAAATATATAAATTACTATAAATTTTTTAACTTTCGAGGCATGGGCCTCTTGTTGTCATTCTTGCTAATTGTTGCACTGCTTATTCAGTGTTTCCTCTCCCCTAGCCTTCTAAAGTCCCCCCTGGCAATTCTCCCATGCTTTTGGCATATTTTTGAGAAGTTTCATTTCTAAAATTTCCTGGGAGAGTTGCTTGGTTAAAGAATGTTTTCTGTTATTTTCCCCATAGTTACGTTTTCACCCATGGGTGTATAACGTTTGTGTTCTGCATCTTCCATCTGATGTTCTACAGATTCTCCCCTGGGAGTCTCTGTTTTGCATCAGATAGAGTGTAATTGATGACTGATTCCGGGCCAGTTTTTTCAGTGCCTGGAGTCATGTTTTCTAGTGTGTTTACACTGTTTGTTTTCATTGGCAACAGCCTTTTTTGAGGGGGGCTGTTTGCCTTTGTGGTAGTTTATCTCATTATAAGATACATTTATATTATCCGAAAGTGTCTCATTAATTATTTTATATAAATTTAAAATTTTTGACCACACTTTGCCATCGGATCCATCGGGGCTCAACGTTACTTTTCAGCAACTTGGGCTTCTCTGAAAAAATATTTTTTCAAAATTATTTTGTTTTGCAATTGTTTTTTCATTTATTAATGGATCATGTTATTATGTATCTTTGTGTCAGGGGTTTTTGCGAGTAACTAGGACTTATTGTTGTTCTTTCACAATGAAGGGACATTGTTCAAATTGTAATAGGAAGAAATCTTCCTCTGACTTTCATGATCATTGTATTAATTGTAGTCAGTGTTCTCGCATTAATCCCTGTCCTATATGTGAACATTGGGATGAGAAACATTGGAAACGTGTGTCACGATATGTTGTTTCTGGAGAAAGAGCGATGCCGGCTCTTTCTCCACAAGGTCACTCTACTCTCTCAGTTTCTATTTCAGAGGAACCAGAACAGGGTGATGTTTCCATGTTATCTTCTTCAAGTGTGCGTCCGTCGTCACAAATGAATTCTGAGCTAGCGGCAAAAGTGCTCATGGAGATTAGACAAATGTCGTCCGCTAGCTCGCCCGGTGTAGCGTCCATTCACCGAATGGTTCGGCAGCCGGGTTCGTCTGATGCGGTCCAAGAGGAAATTTTGGGTGATGCGAGCACTATAAACATAATAGATGCACACCCAGTGACGGCGGATAGTAAACGAGAACGGAGGAAGCCTTTTAGTCCGGTTCCTAGCTCGTCCAGGTCCAGCCGGGCCGCGAGCGAGAGAGGTCCCTCTCTCGTACAACAACATCTGGGACCAGATGTTGTGGTACAAAATGTGTCTTTAGCGGAGCATACGTCCGTCGCTCGGGACGCTCCGTTGTATAAGCAGTCCGCAGAGACTGTTAAGGCTTCCTCTTCTCGTCAGCGCACACGACCGCACCTTGGCTGCGTGACCTCCGATATTTTACCAGCTTCGCCGATGAAGGATTCTTCGGCGACCAGGTCACACCATCCGGCAGCCAGGGATTCGAGACCGATGGACTCCGGACGTTCGCATAGGAAAAGTATGCAGGAGCCATCTGATGCGGAGCTGCCCTCGGCGAAGCAGCGAAAGACTGTGCCTCCGCAGGTCTCGACGTCGGACATTCTTGTGCAGATAGCACAGCTTATCGCAGCATCCCAGCAGCCGACAGAAACGGATCGAGGATTATCCGACGGCGCTGGGTCGGTACGCTCCGCCGAAGCATCGGGGGGCGGACGACCGGGAACATCGGGAGGTCCGACCGGATGGTGAAAGGGATACGGATGAATTGGAGCTATCCCTTTCGGAACAACATAAAGCTGCCGTGGACTTCATCCGGCACTTTCTCCCTCAAGTTGTTCCGTCGGGCCAGACTGCTGCGCTTCCGGACAAGAGAATTATAGCGTCATTGGACTCTGAATTTTTTGAGCGGTTCAGGGACATCGCTCCCGAGTTTCCGTCGCAGTCCAATAATGTTGCAAGGACATTTGAATTATTGAACGACGCTATATTTAAGGGGAAAGCAGGTTTCTTGTCCGCTAATACTCTTAACCTGCCTTTCATTAATGCAAGGAATAAATTCGATACGGCAGGACAGGGTATACCGAGAGTTCCTCTGCATATGGACGACGAGGCGGAAGACTTAGAGCTATCATTACCGTCGTCAGCTTCTATTTCAACCGCGGTGTTGGAAACTGCTATTGCGTCTAACAGAGCCAATTTAGATGCCTTATCTTACGCAGATCACCTTACTAAGGCGTTATCACTGCGCCTTCAAGGGGAAGAGTTTCAGGATATACAATCCTCTTTAAGACTTCTTTCAAGGGCAGTAGCTTATTCCACGTGTAACTCCGCCCTTTCAGTGGCAAATCTGGAGTTGGTTAGACGTGACGCAGCCCTAGCTACATCCACACTAGTGGATTCTAAGGTGAAGAACTCTCTTAGAGTCGCTTCGGTCTCAGGAGAACTTCTCTTTGACGGCAAGCTTTCCGCTATTTATGATAAAATTAAAAAGAAAGCTAATGATTCTCTGTTGTTCAGATCGGCTCCTAAAAAGTCGGATACAGCAGACACGAATAAGACAGGCACTTCTGGGTCTAATGCGCCCAAGAGAGGTTCCTATAGAGGTTCCGGTGCGTCCTCTTGGTCTTATTCGAGAGACCGTCAGGATAGCGACTCTCGTTCGGGACGTCCTTCAGGCCGGGACAATCGGTCGGACGCCCCGAGGTCGACGAGGCGAGGTGCGGGTCGTGGAAGACGTGGTTTCTCCTACCGCAGGTCCAGGAGGTGATGGCTTAAACCTCTATCGCGTTCCGGTTGGCGGAAGGTTGTCGAGTTTTTCACAAGAGTGGGCGTCGATTACGGACGACCCTTGGGTGAGAGGAGTGACTTCGGAAGGTCTAAAGATATCCTTCAAACGAAAGCCTCCATTAACTCGAAGTCCAAAGTGGACTCATCTTCCGTCAAATCCACAGAAAAGAGACGCTCTGTTATCAGAGGTGCAGTCTCTTTTAATGAAGAACGCGGTAGAGGTCGTAGAAAACCAGGAATCTCTGGGATTCTACAGCCATCTGTTTCTGGTTCCGAAACCAGACGGCTCGTTCCGTCCAGTCATAGATTTGAGCTGGATAAACAAGCTGATCGTCGCTCCGAAGTTTTATATGGAGACGATTCGATCAGTCAGAGCGAGTATTCGGGTGAACGATTATGCAACGAGCATAGATCTCAAAGATGCGTACTTTCACGTCATGGTACATCCGACATTCCGAAAGTATCTACGCTTCGCAGTCCTAGGAGTGGTGTATCAGTTCCGGGCCATGTGCTTCGGATTGAATCTAGCACCCTGGGCTTTCACTCGGGTAATGAACTCGGTAATGATCTACTTCCGAGCTCATTCGTCTGCGGTAACGTCGGCCTACCTGGACGACATTCTTCAGAGGTACGGCAACGAGTTAACGCTTCAGAACGATGTTCAGAATCTTCTTCTATTGCTCCGACGTCTCGGTTTTATAGTAAACGAGGAGAAGTCGGATCTGGTGCCGTCCAAGTCATTCACTCATCTGGGAATGAGCTTCGAGACGCACAACAATCTCGTTCGTCTGCCGTTAACCAGAGCGAAATTAGTCAGTTGTTACGCTCGCTATTGTCTGCACGCAGACAAAGTCACGGCGAGAGAATTTATGAGACTGATAGGTCTGTGCGGAGCCGCCGCGGATCTCATTCCGATGGGGCGGCTACGCACACGTCCTCTTCAAATTTTCCTGACTCAGAATTGGAGTGTGAAAATTCATTCGCTCGATGTAGACGTTCTCTTGTCAGATCAAGTGAAACAAGAGATTCAGACTTGGGCAAACATTCAGTGGTTAACTCAAGGAGTTCCGCTGCAGTTGCCGGATCCGAGTTTTACCGTTATGACGGATGCCAGTCAAACAGGTTGGGGTGCATCATTAATCCCAACGGATTCGAGATGCCAGGGTCTTTGGGATCCGCAATTCCTGTGCAAGCACATAAACATCAAGGAAATGATGTCAATTTGGCTTGCGTTACGTCACTGGATGGACATTATTCACGATGCTCATGTCCAAATCCTATCCGACAATACGACAGTAGTGGCGTATATACGGAATCAGGGAGGCACTCATTCAGTTCCGTAGTTCAATCTAACGGAAAGAATCCTTCTGTTTGCGTTAGAACATCACGTTCTTCTTTCGGTCCGTCACATACCGGGTCGTCTGAATGTGCTAGCAGACTCCCTTTCACGAAAGGGTCGCTTGTTGCCGTCGGAGTGGACTCTCAACAAACAAGTATTCAATCAGATTTGCTACCAATGGGAACGGCCAATGATAGACTTATTTGCGACACATCTCAACAATCAGTTGCAGATGTATGTGTCTCCGTGTCCGGATCCAAGAGCATTTGCAGTAGACGCTCTGTCGATCCCTTGGGACGGAATGATAGGATATGCGTATCCTCCAGCGCCGTTAATTCAACAAGTATTGCTAAAGATAAAACAATCTCAATGCAAGATTCTGTTGGTAGCATCTCTGTCGCCACAGAGACCGTGGATAAATCTACTCAGGTGTCTGTTGTGGGACCTACCGCGGAAGCTTCCTCCACGAGAGGATCTTCTTTCGCAGGGGAAATCGCGCCAACTCCATCACAACCCACAAGGTCTCAACCTTCACGTTTTTCCGTTGTGCGGTCCTTCTTGCATGGCAAGCACTTTACAGGACGAGCAGTGGACGCGATTTCTAACTGTAGGAGGACCTCCCCTTCGCTAAACTATGCGGCTAAGTGGAAGGTTTTTCGTCGTTGGTGTAGGGATCATTCTGTAGATATATTTGATCCCTCTATACCAGACATTGCAAACTTTCTATTATACTTGTTTGACGAAATCAAACTGCAGCCTGTTACTATAAAGGGTTATAGATCTATGTTATCTGATACCTATGCACATCATGATAGTTTACAAATTGGATCTAATGTCTCTTTATCGAAGTTGGTTAGAAACTTTTCGATAAATAGACCCAGAACTCTTAGATTAATTCCTAAGTGGAATTTAGCTTGGGTTCTCCTTAAATTGAAGGAAAAGCCATTTGAACCTCTTGGGACAGTAGATTTCAAATTCTTATCTTATAAGACAGCTTTTCTCTTAGCTTTCTCTTCTGCCAGAAGAGTCAGTGAGCTTCATGCACTATCGGTGGATGATTCTCATTATCGTAGTGTTGGGAACACTATCACCTTCACTACTAATGTGGGTTTTTTAGCTAAGAATCAGGCTCCTAATAAATATCCGGAACCTATTGTTATTAAGGCTCTTCCGTCTTCAGACGGGCGTAGGCCTTTACTCTGTCCTGTTAGAGCACTACGTATCTATAAACAGAGATCTCAGTTTATCAGAAAGGGACGGAAACGTTTCTTTCTGTCTTTGATGCCTAATAGAAAGGACATTTCAGTCCATTCTATTGCTAGATGGATTCAGTTAACTATCCGTACTGCTTATGAAGATTTATCTTCTTCTCAGCAGTCTGTGCTTAAGATTTCTGCTCATGAAGTAAGAGCTCTTTCTACTTCCTGGGCTTATGCTAATAGTGTTGCTATTACAGATTTAATGAAGGCTGCTTATTGGTCTCAGCCATCCACATTTACGAATTTTTATCTCTGAAATATTGAGTCCATTTCTGGAGACCTGCATTGTTTAGGTCCGTTATCTGTTGCTCAGAATGTCGTCCACTAAACAGTTGCAACTATAGTTATGCAGGCTTTCTGTTCCGGCAGTGACTCCGTCCGGCTGCCCTCTTCGCTCTGGGCTATTTGACCCAGGGCAAGGGGAAGGGGGGGGGGGGGGGGGGGGGGGGGGGGGGGGTGGGTGTTCCCTTAGGTCACCTGCTTTATAGTGAAAAGCAAGGGAATGCCTCCTCCAAGTCAGTATTTCTGAGTCGCTTCCGGGATGGTTTTAAAGTTTAATATTAATGTTTAATTTCATTCATGTCTTATTTTTAAAGTGTAGCTCGGTGTGAAGCATTTGTATATGTCAAGTGTCAAACGGGCTTTAATATACAATACTCGGACACTTTTAAATGATTATAAAGAGTCTCAATTCTCTGGACTACTTTATTTATTGGCTTGCTTTAAAAATAATTAGTATAAGGGTTATACTGGATGTTAATAGAGAACATGAATGTTATTGTGCTCAATTATTAAGGGTAGTGTATCTTTCTAATTTAATATTAAATAAGAAAGATACATGTAAAGCCTAATACTCCTTTTCTCCTTAAGGGGTTACCTCTTTACTATATAGTTGAGCTTATTGGATTTTCCTCTATGTCCTAGGCCCTCCAGCCTGTTTACTATTCAGCTAAGTCTGGGTCATTGGTACAGTATAAAAATGTTAAAAAATTTATAGTAATTTATTTATTTTTTATACTTACCAATGACCCAGACGGGGATGGCCCTCCCTGGAGTTGGGAACTCTTGCCTCCCCGCTGAGTACATAGCGCTGACCAGGCACTGCCAGTAAGAATGATAATTGGCGCCAAATTCGGGATGACTGCGTCACTGCGCATGCGCAGTAGAGGCGTACTATGGAGGTCCTTTAGGACATGATTTCTTTTTGTTTTGGATGCAAATTTTGGGGATTGGGGGGCAAAATTTGTGTTTGGCCCTGGTTTTGTTGGAGTTAGCACCAGCTAAGTCTGGGTCATTGGTAAGTATAAAAAATATATAAATTACTATAAATTTTTTAACTTTCTGTCTATTTATATTCACTGACCTTACATGTGTAATTTTAAAAAAATCTCAGTTATGTTGACTGGCACTCAGTGATGTGCTTCACTGCACTTTCTGCATTAAATAAATGTGTAAATGTTGATGCTTTTATTTTGTTTTCTCCCTCTAAATGTCTGTGAATTGTTGTGAATGCTTCCAGTGCTGCTGCTTGTTTGGTGGGTAAGGGTTCACAAATTGCTTTTTCATCATCATTCTTGTGATCACGAGCACCTGCATCGTTTGTGGTAATGAACTGAATAATATCACTTTTAGTTTTAGTTTCAGTACTGACAACACAGTCGTCAACAGAAACTACATCCTCAACAGTTTGTTCATGGTCTTTTAAATATGGTCTCGGGTGGGACAGGGGTAAATCATCATCAACAGACCTACCTCTAAGGCTTGCTATGGGCAGGTCATCTTCACTGTTGGAGTTTGAACACAAAATGTCTTTCTCGAATCTGGCTTTTTTGGGAAACATTTCATCACAGTTCTTTTGGTGATCTCCAGCCAAACGGCGTAAGCAAATCCAATTACCTTCAACACATGAACTTCTGCTTCAAATTTTTTATCAAAACATTCCAATGATAAGCATTTTATCGATATTTCAATTTAAAATTATTCCCTGATTGGTTATCCGAAATGCTAATCCCCTTTGTTGTGTCAAAGGAAACATAGCAGGCTTCTGTGCAAAAATCTCGTAAGAGTAATGGCAGAATGGCAAAATGAAAATAAAATTTGCTTTATATAATGTAACTGAGTAAAGCCAGGGAAAAGAATTAACTTCACAATAGCTGATACTTCGTTATAAGCGACTTCGCTTTTAGCGTATATAATTACTATGAATTATGAAGGATTTTGCCTGGGATTTGAAAAAAAGTTTCTATAGCAAGTTAGTCATTATATCTGACTTCGTACTAAGTGAGTTTCCCCGTGGGAACCCCGGGAAGTAAGCAGCACTTGTTTACTGTGGTAAACCAGTTCCGCTTTACTAGTAAAATAGGACCCAGTCACCAATGCTTGGGGTGAGAGTCCTCTAAAATGGGCAACATGTTGATCAACGATTGACTAAACTTGACTTCATCTCCATGTTGTGTCATGATTAGCCATGGTGCATAAATATGTGACGTTAACCACCAACAAACAAACAAACTAAGTGAGTTTTACTGAACAAAGCTTAATAATAAAGCCATTTGATTTTTAGTGTCCAACCGATTACCAAAAATGGTCGCTGACCGATTACCGGTTATTTGAGCCCACAATCGGCCGATTCTGATGCCGATTCCAATTGTAATACCGTGCACTACAAGACAAGTCGAGGCTCGAAAGAACTACCTTAAACTGAACATTTTTCAAAGTGTTAAACTTCGTTGACTGGGGTCCCAGTAAAATTACCAGTCGCGCACACTTGGGCGGTAAATGTGGCTCTCATAGCCATGTTTACTGCCCAAGTGCGTGTGACTGGTAATGTTACTGTGACCTGAGTCAATGGAGTGCATCCTTCACTTTTCCGGTATGGGCTGGCGATTGCTGTAAGTGTGCTCAGTTGTAAGCTTTACATTCATTTAACACGTATATCCCGCAAAGGGGCATCTAGAGAGATTAGGAATACACATTGTGGTTGTTTCTCAACTTTATTGAATGGTATCATCGACATCATTTTACATTAACAATTGAACAATTGCAGAAGATAATAAAATGCGATTCAGAAAAATCACAAATTACTTGGCAACAATCGGTTGAACCGATGTTCCAGGTGCCGTTGCCGTTGTCATCCAATTGCCCATAATCAGCCGATTGTGGTGGCCAGTTCCGATCATCGGTTGAACACTATTGATATTTTTATACTGTACCAATGACCCAGACATAGCTGGTGCTAACTCTTAAAATATAGGGCCAAACACAAATTTTGCCCCCCAATCCCCAAAATTTGCATCTAAAACCAAAGAAAACATGTCCTGAATGGCCCTCCACACTTCACCTCTACTGCACATGCGCAGTGTCAAGGACGTTCCGAAATTGGCGCCATTAATCATTCTAAGTTTGGCCCTTCATCAGTTAACATCTGACTGATCTTTGTGCTTGTAAATCTCAGTTTAAATGATGCCAGACACATAAATATTAGTGGAATGGTGATTCTAAGGAGGATAGAGAAGGAGGAGAGGAAAAATGTGTGACAGAATATTATCAGGGCTGTAACTTAAAATTTTTTAATGAAATTATGTTAAGTTACCTATTTTCGAGGCAGCAGCCATTTTGTTGTCATTCTTGTTATTTAGTTACACTTATTTTTTAGTGTTTTCCTCTCTCCCTTTCCTTTAAGTCCCCTCTTGCTATTCTCCCATGCTTTTGGCATAGTTTCTGTAATTATTATTACTAAAATTTCTTGGGAGTTTTAGCTGAATAACAGAATGAATTCTGTTCTTTTCCCCATGTTTACGTCTTCACCTATGGGTGGTTAGGCGTTGTGTTCTGCATCTACCATCTGATGTTCTGCAGTTTCTTCCCTGGAAGTCTCTGTTTTGCATCAGATAGTGTATTTTTGGTAACTGATTTCGGGCCTGGGTGCCTGGAGTCTTATTTTAGTGTTTTTACACTCATTGTTTACATTTACAACAGCCCTCTGTGTGAGGGGGGGATTTCTTGAAAATAATATCTTGATGTTAATTTAATCATAACTAGATACATTATTATTGTTCGTAAGTGTTGCATAAATTGTTTAAAATATTTTTAAATTTTTTGTCCACACTTAGGCTTGGGATCCATTGGGGCTCAACGTTACTTTTCAGAAACTTGGGCTGTTCTGAAAAAATATTTTTTCAAAATATTTTGATTTCAATTATTTTTTCTATGTTAATGGATCATATTATTATTATGTATTTTGATTGTCAGGGGTTGGTGCGAGTACCAGGACTTTGTTTTCTTTTCACATTGAAAGGATTTTGATCAATTGTAATAAGAGGAAGTCTTCCTCTGACTTTTATAATCATTCTATATGTGGTCAGTGTACTCGCATTAACTCCTGTTCTGTATCTGATGATTTCGATGACAACATGGGAAGCGTATGTCACGGTATGTTAGTGGGGAATTGGACATTCCGGTCCTTTCCCCGCAGGGTCACTCTACTTTATCAATTTCTATTTCAGACGATCAAGATTAGGGTGATGTATCTGTGATGTCTTCCAACAGTGTGCCTCCGTCGTCACAATTAATGAAGGGCTAGCGGAAAAGTGCTCATGTAAATACGCCAATTGCCTAAGAGGACCCTAGTAGGTTTGACGTCCGCTAGCTCGCCCAGTGTAGCGTCCATTCATCGAATGGTTCGGCAGCCGGGTTCGTCCGTTGCGGTCTAGAAGGAATTTTGGGGTGATGCGAGCACTATAAATCAACCAAATGCACACCCAGTGACGGCGGATTAGAGGGAGAACGGAGGAAGCCTTTTAGTCCGGTTCATAGCTCGTTCTGGTCCATCCGGACGGCGAGCGAGAGAGGCCCCTCTCTCGTACAACAACATCTGGCCCCAGATGTTGTGGTACAAAATGTTTCGCATTCGGAGCATACGTCCGCCGCTCGGGACGCTCCGACATATAGTCAGTCCGGAGAGACTGTCAATAAAGCTTCCTCATTCTCATGGTAGCGCACACGACCGCTCTTGGCTACGTGACCTCGGATATCCAGTCAGCTTCGCCTGTCAGAGAATCATCGGCGACCAGGTCACACCATCCGGTAGCCAGGGACACGAGGCCTGCAGACTCCAGACGTTCGCATAGGAAAGTGTGCGGGAGTCAACGTACACGGAGCTTCCGGCGGCAATGCATCGTAAGACCGCTACTGCACAGGCCTTGGGGACGGACGTGCTATCCTAAATAGCACAGCTTATCGCAGCATCCCAGCAACAACTGAATCTGTCGCATAATGTTTTATCCGACGATGCTGGGTCGGGACGCTCCGCGGAAGTGGGTACAGACGTCCGGAAATTTCATCCGGTCCGACTGGATACCAAAAGGGATTCGGAGGATTTTGAGCTTTCCCTTTCGGAACAACATATGCTGTTGTGTATGTCATCTGACTTGATCTTCTACAGGTTCTTTCGTCGGACCAGAATGCTGCGATGCCGGATAAGAAACTGATAGCGTCGGTGGACTTAGAAATTTTTGGTTAGGTTCAGGGACTTTGTCCTCAGTTCCGACATAGTCCAATAATGTCACACAATCTTTCGAATTATTGAACGACGCTATATATTTATTATTATATGCTTGCTATTACCAAGCATTTCTGGTTTCTTGTTTGCAAAGTTACGGAGATGTCTTTCAAAAGTGTGCCTCTGTCGTCATAGTTAATGAAGAGCTAGCGGCAATAAGTGCTCATGGAATATGTCTATCGCCTAAGAGGTCCCTTGTAGGATCGACGGAGTGACATTCACTAGCTCACCCGGTGTAGCGTACATTCATCAAATGGTTCGGCTGCCGGGTTCGTCCGTTGCGGTCTAGGAAGGAGATTGGGGTGATGCGAGCACTATAATTACTTTAGTACTCACCCAGTGACGGCGGATTGAGGACAGATCGGAGGAAGCCTGTTAGTCCGGTTCCTGGCTTGTCCAGGTCCGTCCGGGCTGTGAGCGAGAGAGGTCCCTCTCTCGTCCAACAACATAGGGGACCGCATGTTGTGGCTCAGATATTTTACATTCGGAGCATATGTCCGTCGCTCGGGACACTCCGTTATATTGACAGTCCGAGAGACTGTCGATAATGCTTCCTCATCCTCACAGCAGTGCACACGACCGCACATTGGCTACGTGACCTCGAGTATCCGATCAGTTTCGTCATTCAGTGATTCCACAGCAAACAGGTCACGCCATCCAGTAGCCAAGGGACACGAGGCCTATACACTCCGTTCGCTCGCATATTAGTAGTATGCACGGGGTAATGATCACGGAGCTTCCAGCGGCAATGCATCGTAGGACCGCTTCTCCACAGGCCTCAGTGACGGACGTGCTATCCGAGTTAGCACAGTTTTTTCGCAGCATCCCAGCAATCGACAGTTTCTTGGTCGGGTCAGGAATTATCAAACGGCGCTGGGTCGGTGCGGTCCGCGGTTGCATGAGGTACGGACGACCGAATGCTTTATAGGGTCCGACAGGATGGCGAAAGGGATTCGAAAGATTTCGAGTTTTCCCTTTCGTAGCATCGGAAGCTGCCATACATATCTTCCGGCATTATCTTCCAGTGACTGTTATTTCGGACTACATTGCTGCAATGTTGGATAAGAGACTTATAGCGTCATTGGACACGGAATTTTGGATCGGTTCAGGGACATTGTCCCTGACTTACCGACACAGTCCAATAATGTCATTAGAACATGTGTATTATTTATTGACGCTGTATATATATATATAAGCCTGCTACCAAGCATGATAGTTTAGTTTCTTGTCCACAATGCTCATTTCTGCCTTTTATCATTTATACGAATAATTTATTTTGGTAGAACAGGACATACCGAGAGTTCATATGCGTCTAGACGGCGTGGTTAAAGACTGGAAATAATCTTTTTCGCCGTCTATGTCTTTTCCAACCACAATGTTGGAAACAACAATGATGTCTAATAGACTTAACTTAGATGCTTTATCATACGTAATCCACCTTACTGAGGCGTTATCATTACGTCTTCAAGAGAAAGAATTCCGGGATATAATCCTCAATGTGATTTCTTGTGAGGGCAGTAGTTTGTTCACGTTTAACTCCGCCCTTCAGTGGCTGCTTGGAGTTGGTTAGACGTGACGCAGCCCTAGCTACATCCACGCGCGTGGATAGTAAGGTGAAGAACTCTCTCAGAGTCGCTTCGTTCTCGGAGAAGCTTCTCTTCGACGGCAACTTTTCAGCAATCCATGAATTGCTCGATTTACACGTTCTCTTGTCTATCTAGTGTAGCAAGAGATTCAGACTGGGGCAAACATTCGGTGGTTGACTCAGAGAGTGCCACTGCAGTTGCCGGATCCGAGTTTTATAATTATGACGGTTGCCAGTCAAACAGGTTGGGATATAATATTGATCCCAACGGATTCGAAGTGCCTGGGTCTTTGGGTTCCGCAGTCTCTAAGTAAGCACTTATCTTCCACGGAATAATGTTTTTTTAGGCTTGCTTTATGTCATTGGATGAACATTATTCAGAAACGCATATCCAAATCCTGTCCGTTAATTCGACAGTAGTGGCGTATCTCCGGAACCATGGAGGCACTCATTCGTTTCCGTTATTCAAATTAATGGAAAGAATCCTTCTGTTTGTTATAGTACACCAAGTTCTGCTTCGGTCCGTCATATTCCGGGTCGTCTGATTGTATTACCGGACTCCCGTTCACTTATGGGTCGCTTGTTGCCGTCAGAATGGACTCTCAACAAACAAGTATTCAATCAGATTTGCTATCAATGGGAGCGCCCAATGTTAATTTATTTACGACACAACTTGCTTGTCAATTGCAGACGTATGTGTTTGCTTGTCCGGATCTCTGAGCTTATGTTGTTAACGCTCTATTGATCTAATAGGACGGAATGATAGGATTTGCGTATCCTCCTGCGCTGTTGTTTCAGCAAGTATTGCTAAGATAAACAACCACAATACATTTCTGTTGATAGCATCTCTGTCTTCACAGAGACCGTGGGTAAATTCACTCTGAGGTCTACTGTGGGACTTAACGCGAAATCTTCCTCCATGAGAGGATCTTTTTTCGCTGGGTAAAATCGTGTCATCTTTATCACAACCCGTAAGGTCTCAACCTTCACGTGTTCCGTTGTGTGGTCCTTATTGCATTGTAAGCATTGTACTGGACGAGCTTTGGACGCGATTTCTTACTATAGGAGAACCTATTCTTCGCTATACTATGCGGCTAAAGTGGAGGCTCTTCCATCGTTGGTGTAGGGATCACTATGTTGATATTGTTGATCCCTCCATACTAGTCATTGCAACTTTTTAGTATACTTGTTTGACAAGATCTACTGCAGCCTGTTATTATTAAGGTTATAGGTTTATGTTACCTCATACCTATGCACTCTATGATGGTTTTCAATTGAGTCTTATGTCTCTTTATCTAAGTCAGTAACTTTTCGATAAATAGACTTAGAATCATTAGATTAAATTCCTATATGGAATTTAACTTCGGTTCTTATTTAGCCAAGTAATCATTTGAGCCTCTGGAAACAGTAGTTTTCAAATTCTGACCTTTTAGACAGTAATTCTGTTGCCTTCTCTTTTACTGAAGAGTCAGTGAGTTTCATGCACTATCGGTGGATGATTTTCACTTTCGTAGTTTCGGAATCACTACTTCCTTTACTATTTAGGTTGGATTTTTGCATAAGAGTCAGGCTCCTAATTAATATCCGGAACCTATTGTTATTAAGGTCCTTCCGTCTTCGTACAGGCATAGGCCTTTACTCTGTCCGGTTAGAGTTTATGTATTTATAAACAGATATCTGTTTATTACTACGGGCGTAAGCTTCTTCTGTCTTTGATGCCTAATAGAAGGACGTTACGCTCCATTCTATTGCTAATGGATTCAATTAACTATCAATACTGCTTATGGTATATCATTGACTCAGCAGTTGTGTTTGAGATTTCGGCTCATGAAGTAAGAGTTCTTCTACATCTTGGGCTTACATTAATAGTGTCACTATTATAGACTTTTGAAGGCTGCTCATTGTGCTCAGCCATCCACATTCATGAATTTTTATCTCAGAAATATTGAGTCCATTTCTGGAGGCCTCTATTGTTAGGTCTATTATCTACTGCTCAGAATGTCATTCACTTAACAGTTGCTACTATAGCTAGGTAGGCTGTCTGTTTCGGCAGTGACTCCGTTCTGCTGCCCTCTTCGCTCTGGGCTATTTGACCCAGGGAAGGAAAAGGGGGGGGGGGGGGGGGGGGGGGGGGTGGGTGTTCCCTTGGGTCACCTGTTTTACTATGAAAACAAGGGGATACCTCCTCTGGAGTTAGTAATTCTGAGCTGTTATTGGGATGGTTGTTTAGTGAGAAGTTTATGTTTTAAAAATTCATTCAGGTCTTAGTTTTTAAAGTATAGCTTTTGAATATAACATGTGTCAACGGACATTATTATACAATCCTCAGACACTTTTAAGGAGTATAAAGAGTCTCTATTCTCTAGACTTACTTTATTTATTGGCTTACTTTAAAAATTATTAGTATAAGGATTATACTAGATATTAATAGAGTACATGGATGTTTGATGCTCAATTTTGGAAGGTGTTGTATCTTTCTAATTTATCATAAATAAGAAAGATACATGTAAGGCCTAATACTTCTTTTTCCCTAGAGGGGATGACTCTTTTTTATATAATTGAGCGTATTCCATCTTGCTCTATGTCCTTGGCCCTCCAGCCTTTTTACTATTCAGCTATGTCTGGGTCATTGGTACAGTATAAAAATGTTAAAAAATATATAGTAATTTATATATTTTTTATACTTACCAATGACCCAGACGGGGATGGCCCTCCCAGGAGTTGGGAACTCTTACCTCCCCGCTGAGTACATAGCGCTTACCAGGCACTGGTTGTTAGAATGATTAATGGCGCCAATTTCGGAACGTCCTTGACACTGCGCATGCACAGTAGAGGTGAAGTGTGGAGGGCCATTCAGGACATGTTTTCTTTGGTTTTAGATGCAAATTTTGGGGATTGGGGGGCAAAATTTGTGTTTGGCCCTATATTTTAAGAGTTAGCACCAGCTATGTCTGGGTCATTGGTAAGTATAAAAAATATATAAATTACTATAAATTTTTTAACTTTTTACTATTTTTCTATTCCATTTCAAAACTTGTATTACATGACTGTTCTATGAAATCCTCATCTACAGCAACACTAAACACATGTGCAGAACAGAAATCGTTGACAGACTTTTTAAATAGAAGCGAAATTTCACTGGAATTTTCTAAAAACCATGCAATGCAATTACAATTTGAATCAGTAGCAATAGCTGAAAATCGTCAGCTGAGTTCCAATATGTTCTATGTGGCAGTAGACATCTGGAACTCGGGGGACGAAATAGTAACAAGGGTTTTCCTCGCAAATTTCGTTGGAAATAAGATGTGTTAGTTGTCAAATTAATTGCTGATTGTCCTTCTAATAATTGTTTTTATAGACATGAAGGCATGTAAAAAACACAGAATGACACACGCATGTGAATCGGTTAATCGATATGGCACTTCTGCCATTGCGGGCTCTCATTTTATATATCTGCACTGGCACTTGTGCCATATCGGTTAACCCATTCACACACGTGTGTCGTTCTGTGTATGTATTGCTTTAATTGGTTGAGTGTTAAATTATATCTTTTACCCAGGTGATTTGTAATACAAGTATTTTTTTCCAAAGATACCAATCCATCAGTAAGAGGAGCCTTTGTTGAGGTATATTTAACTGAATGATTTTCCTCTGCGGTGTTAACTTTGTGAGGTAAACAAGTCAGGCTCCTTGGTGCCTCTAGTTTTGTTTATGCACAAAGGCTTAAGTATATTGCTTAGCAAAGAAAATTGTTTAAACACTTAAGTAGGTGTCTAAGTAAAGTGTGTAGATTTTTTTATGAATATCACTCTAGTTTTTTTGAAACTTAATTCAATGATGCATGCTGACAAGATGAAGAGGATGTGAGATTTTAGGTTTTGACAGCCATCAAAATGGCCACCTTTGACCAATTAGATCTGAAAATAGCCATTACACTTTTTAGGCAAGAATTTTCAAATGATGATCAGATTTGGGTTATTTTTGGTAATGAAAACAACTAGCAAAGTGCACACAACATAGTATAGAGTCTTATTTCTTGGCTGCAACTTAGGCAAATTAGCCGGCAATCCTATAATTTACAAATTTACAAATGGAGCATTTGAAAAGAATATTATTGTTCTGAATGTTTTAAGAATACCATATCATGTGACCCCTTCATTGGAATGAGCTCATTGAGATCATTCCAGTGAGTTGTCAACAAGCCTGGGAATAAGCAGAGTGCCATCTGCAGAATGAGATCCCCATAGGGTGAATTTGGTGATGCTACCCTGCACAGCAGGGTAGCATCACCAAAGTAACCCTATGTGAACCTCATTCTGGATCAAGGTCTCAAACCTAAACAGAAAGAGGTACCCAAAGGATAAATTGACACTCTGTAGGGGATATAAATCAGCAAATTCTCCATGTGAAGATCTCTTTCTGCAACTGATAGATTGCTTATTTCCAGGCTTGGATGTCACATGATATCATTTTGTTGTATTTTTAGCTCAACTTTGGCGAAGCCAAATTTGAGGTATTGTCATGGCCTGTCGTCCGTCTGTCGCGCCGTGCACATGGCTCAGGTTAGAGGCCGTATTTATGAACCGATCTTTACGAAACTTCTTGGGTATCTTTGTTATCACCGTGAGACGAGAGCGGGTGTTTTGGGATCCGGTCCAAAATTCAAGACGGCCACTGGCAGCCTTTTTGTAAAAAATTAGGTGCAATCAGATTTTTTGTGCAGAACTTCCATATGAAAGCTCTGATTTGAATAATTTTTTGTATGAATGTTTAGCACCATGGGATACATCACATATAATACGGGGTTTTTTCTTGTGCTTAAATTATGCAAATTAGCCTAACTTTAATTTATTTAGTGTTACTTTCAGCACTGTAAGTGCAAATGCAAATACGGCTCGGGCTAGAGGCCGTATTTATGAACCGATCTTTACGAAACTTCTTGGGTACCTTTGTTATCACCGTGGGATGAGAACGAGTGGCTTTGGGTGTGGTCTGAAATTCAAGATGGCTGCCGGTGGCCATTTCGTACCAAAATTAGTTCAATCAGTTTTTTGTACAGAACTTCTGTATGAAAGTTCTGATTTGAATAAATTTCTGTATGAATGTTTATTAACATGGAATACATCACATATAATACGGGTTTTTTTCTCGAGCAGAAATTATGCAAATTAGATGAACTTTGATTTATTCAGTGCTACTTATACACAGTAAGTGCATGTGTCAATACAGCTCGGGCTAGAGGCCGTATTTATGAACCGATCTTTACGAAACTTCTTGGGTACCTTTGTTATCACCCTGGGATGAGAACAAGTGTTTCTGGGTGCAGTCCAAAATTCAAGATGGCTGCCAGCAGCCTTTTTGTACCAAAATTAGTGCAATCAGTTTTTTTGAACAGAACTTCTGTATGAAAGTTCTGATTTGAATAAACTTTTGTAGAAATGTTTAGTAAGATGGAATACATCACATATAATACAGCTTTTTTTCTCGTGCAGAAATTATGCAAATTAGATGAACTTTGATTTGTTCAGTGCTACTTTTCCACAGTAAGTGCACATGTCAATACGGCTCGGGATAGAGGCTGTATTTATGAACTGATCTTCATGAAACTTCTTGGGGTACCTTTGTTATCACCTTGTGACAGGAACGATTGTTTTGGGGTGCCTTTGTTATCACTGTGCTATGAGAACAAATATTTTGGGGTTCTGTCAGACCCAATCTGGGACTCAAAGATTTCTTTACTTGTTTAGCATCTAACTGTCACCCCACTTTTACAATACTTAACCTATATATTTGTTACAAGCTACGGTCAGCATTTATGTACAAGACCGTTACAATACTTTACATGTACGTTTGTTATCAGGTTATTACCTAGATGTTTGTCATTGTTGTGTCACATACTATACATGTACATGTCGTAAACAAGTTGAGCTACAGTGTCATTGACACTTTCATTTTTTTAAAAATCAACTAAAAATTTAAAATAATAAATTTTGATATTGTATTCATTGGGTAAAGGGTTAAGGGTTTGAAAAGTGACTCACTGATATGTCAAGTTAAAATGACTGTATACCAGATGTTATCTGATAGGTCATTTTAAAATGACTGTATACCAGATGTTATCTGATAGGTCATTTTAAAATGACTGTATACCAAATGTTATCTGATAGGTCAAGTTAAAATGACTGTATGCCGGATGTTATCTGATATGTCAAGTTAAAATGACTGTATACCAGATGTTATCTGATAGGTCAAGTTAAAATGACTATACCAGATGTTATCTGATAGGTCAAGTTAAAATGACTGTATACCAGATGTTATCTGATAGGTCAAGTTAAAATGTCTACATACCTGATGTTATCTGATAGGTCAAGTTAAAATGACTGTATACCAGATGTTATCTGATAGGTCATGTTAAAATGACTATACCAGATGCCATCTGACATGTCAAGTTAAAATGACCGAATACCAGATGTTATCTGATAGGTCAAGTTAAAATGACTGTATACCAGATGTTATCTGATATGGCAAGTTAAAATGACCGCATACCAGATGTTACCTGATAGGTCATGTTAAAATGACCAAATACCAGATGTTATCTGATAGGTCAAGTTAAAATGACTGCATACCAAATGTTATCTGATAGGTCAAGTTAAAATGACTGCATACCAAATGTTATCTGATAGGTCAAGTTAAAATGACTGCATACCAGTTGTTATCTGATAGGTCAAGTTAAAATGACTGCATACCAGATGTTACCTGATAGGTCAAGTTAAAATGACTGTATACCAGATGTTATCTGATAGGTCAAGTTAAAATGACCACATACCAGATGTTACCTGATAGGTCAAGATAAAATTACCGCATACCAGATGTTATCTGATAGGTCAAGCTAAAATGACTGTATACCAGATGTTATCTGATAGGTCAAGTTAAAATGACTGTATACCAGATGTTATCTGATAGGTCAAGTTAAAATGTCTATACCATATGTTATCTGATAGGTCAAGTTAAAATGTCGGTATACCAGATGTTATCTGATAGGTCAAGTTAAAATGACTGTATACCAGATGTTATCTGATAGGTCATGTTAAAATGTCTGCATACCAGATGTTATCTGAAAGGTCAAGTTAAAATGTCTGCATACCAGATGTTATCTGATAGGTCAAGTTAAAATGACTGTATACCAGATGTTATCTGATAGGTCAAGTCAAAATGTCTATACCATATGTTATCTGATAGGTCAAGTTAAAATGTCGGTGTACCAGATGTTATCTGATGGGTCAAGTTAAAATGTCTGCATACTAGATGTTATCTGAAAGGTCAAGTTAAAATGTCTGCATAGCAGATGTTATCTGATAGGTCAAGCTAAAATGACTGCAAACCAAATGTTATCTCATAGGTCAAGTTAAAATGACTATACCAGATGTTATCTGATAGGTCAAGTTAAAATGTCTGCATACCAGATGTTATCTGATAGGTCAAGTTAAAATGTCTGCATGCCAGATGTTATCTGATATGTCAAGTTAAAATGAGTGTATACCAGATGTTATCTGATAGGTCAAGTTAAAATGTCTGCATACCAGATGTTATCTGATAGGTCAAGTTAAAATGTCTGCATGCCAGATGTTATCTGATAGGTCAAGTTAAAATGACTGCATACCAGATGTTATCTGATAGGTCAAGTTAAAATGTCTGCATACCAGATGTTATCTGATAGGTCAAGTTAAAATGACTGCATACCAGATGTTATCTGATAGGTCAAGTTAAAATGTCTGCATACCAGATGTTATCTGATAGGTCAAGTTAAAATGTCTGCATGCCAGATGTTATCTGATATGTCAAGTTAAAATGAGTGTATACCAGATGTTATCTGATAGGTCAAGTTAAAATGTCTGCATGCCAGATGTTATCTGATAGGTCAAGTTAAAATGACTGTATACCAGATGTTATCTGATAGGGTAAGTTAAAATCACTGTATACCAGATGTTATCTGATAGGTTAAGTTAAAATGTCTGTATACCCAACGTTATCTGAAAGGTCAAGTTAAAATGTTTGCATACCAGATGTTATCTGAAAGGTCAAGTTAAAATGTCTGCATACCAGATGTTATCTGATAGGTCAAGTTAAAATGACTGCATACCAGATGTTATCTGATAGGTCAAGTTAAAATGTCTGCATACCAGATGTTATCTGATCGGTCAAGTTAAAATGTCTGCATACCAGATGTTATCTGATAGGTTAAGTTAAAATGTCTGTATACCCGATGTTATCTGAAAGGTCAAGTTAAAATGTCTGTATACCAGAGGTTATCTGATAGGTCAAGTTAAAATGTCTGTATTATACCAGATGTTATCTGATCGGTCAGTTAAAATGTCTGCATGACAGATGTTATCTGATCGGTCAGGTTAAAATGTCTGCACAACAGATGTTATCTGAAAGGTCAAGTTAAAATGTCTGCATATCAGATGTTATGTGATAGGTCAAGTTAAAATGTCTGCATACCAGATGTTATCTGATAGATCAAGTTAAAATGACTGCATACCAGATGTTATCTGATAGGTCAAGTTAACATGACTGCATACCAGATGTTATCTGATAGGTCAAGTTAAAATGACTGCATACCAGATGTTATCTGATAGGTCAAGTTAAAATGTCTGCATACCAGATGTTATCTGATAGGTCAAGTTAAAATGTCTGCATACCAGATGTTATCTGATAGATCAAGTTAAAATGACTGCATACCAGATGTTATCTGATAGGTCAAGTTAAAATGACTGCATACCAGATGTTATCTGATAGGTCAAGCTAAAATGACTGCAAACCAAATGTTATCTCATAGGTCAAGTTAAAATGACTGTATACCAGATGTTATCTGATATGTCAAATTAAAATGACTGCATACCAAATGTTATTTGATAGGTCAAGTTAAAATGACTGCATACCAAATGTTATCTGATAGGTCAAGTTAAAATGACTATACCAGATGTTATCTGATATGTCAAATTAAAATGACTGCATACCAAATGTTATCTGATAGGTCAAGTTAAAATGACTGCATACCTGATGTTACCTGATAGGTCAAGTTAAAATGACTGTATACCAGATGTTATCTGATAGGTCAAGTTAAAATGACCGCATACCAGATGTTACCTGATAGGTCAAGATAAAATTACCGCATACCAGATGTTATCTGATAGGTCAAGCTAAAATGACTGTATACCAGATGTTATCTGATAGGTCAAGTTAAAATGACTGTATACCAGATGTTATCTGATAGGTCAAGTTAAAATGACTGTATACCATATGTTATCTGATAGGTCAAGTTAAAATGTCTGCATACCAGATGTTATCTGAAAGGTCAAGTTAAAATGTCTGCATACCAGATGTTATCTGATAGGTCAAGTTACAATGACTGTATACCATATGTTATCTGATAGGTCAAGTTAAAATGTCGGTATACCAGATGTTATCTGATAGGTCAAGTTAAAATGTCTGCATACTAGATGTTATCTGAAAGGTCAAGTTAAAATGTCTGCATACCAGATGTTATCTGATAGGTCAAGTTAAAATGTCTGCATGCCAGATGTTATCTGATATGTCAAGTTAAAATGACTGTATACCAGATGTTATCTGATAGGTCAAGTTAAAATGACTGTATACCAGATGTTATCTGATAGGGTAAGTTAAAATCACTGTATACCAGATGTTATCTGATAGGTTAAGTTAAAATGTCTGTATACCCAACGTTATCTGAAAGGTCAAGTTAAAATGTCTGCATACCAGATGTTATCTGATAGGTCAAGTTAAAATGTCTGCATGCCAGATGTTATCTGATATGTCAAGTTAAAATGACTGTATACCAGATGTTATCTGATAGGTCAAGTTAAAATGTCTGCATGCCAGATGTTATCTGATAGGTCAAGTTAAAATGACTGTATACCAGATGTTATCTGATAGGGTAAGTTAAAATCACTGTATACCAGATGTTATCTGATAGGTTATGTTAAAATGTCTGTATACCCAACGTTATCTGAAAGGTCAAGTTAAAATGTCTGCATACCAGATGTTATCTGAAAGGTCAAGGTAAAATGTCTGCATACCAGATCTTATCTGATAGGTCAAGTTAAAATGACTGCATACCAGATGTTATCTGATAGGTCAAGTTAAAATGTCTGCCTACCAGATGTTATCTGATCGGTCAAGTTAAAATGTCTGCATACCAGATGTTATCTGATAGGTTAAGTTAAAATGTCTGTATACCCGATGTTATCTGAAAGGTCAAGTTAAAATGTCTGTATACCAGAGGTTATCTGATAGGTTAAGTTAAAATGTCTGTATACCCGATGTTATCTGATAGGTCAAGTTAAAATGTCTGTATTATACCAGATGTTATCTGATCGGTCAGTTAAAATGTCTGCATGACAGATGTTATCTGATAGGTCAAGTTAAAATGACTGCATACCAGATGTTATCTGATAGGTCAAGCTAAAATGACTGCAAACCAAATGTTATCCCATAGGTCAAGTTAAAATGACTGTATACCAGATGTTATCTGATATGTCAAATTAAAATGACTGCATACCAAATGTTATCTGATAGGTCTAGTTAAAATGACTGCATACCAAATGTTATCTGATAGGTCAAGTTAAAATGAATGTCTGCATATCAGATGTTATCTGATAGGTCAAGTTAAAATGTCTGCATACCAGATGTTATCTGATAGGTCAAGTTAAAATGTCTGCATACCAGATGTTATCTGATAGATCAAGTTAAAATGACTGCATACCAGATGTTATCTGATAGGTCAAGTTAAAATGACTGCATACCAGATGTTATCTGATAGGTCAAGCTAAAATGACTGCAAACCAAATGTTATCCCATAGGTCAAGTTAAAATGACTGTATACCAGATGTTATCTGATATGTCAAATTAAAATGACTGCATACCAAATGTTATCTGATAGGTCAAGTTAAAATGACTGCATACCAAATGTTATCTGATAGGTCAAGTTAAAATGACTATACCAGATGTTATCTGATATGTCAAATTAAAATGACTGCATACCAAATGTTATCTGATAGGTCAAGTTAAAATGTCTGCATACCAGATGTTATCTGATAGGTCAAGTTAAAATGACTGCATACCAGGTGTTATCTGATAGGTCAAGTTGAAATGACTGCATACCAGATGTTATCTGACAGGTCAAGTTAAAATGACTGCATACCAAATGTTTTCTGATAGGTCATGTTAAAATGACCGCATACCAGATGTCATCTGATTTGTCAAGTTAAAATGACTGCATACCAAATGTCATATCTTTGATGTTTGTGGGGTATTTAGTAACCAGTGCTTACTGACAAGTCTATGGGTCAGTTGATGTTTGCTTTCTTTTATAACCAGTTTGCTTTTTAAAAATGATGCAGTTGGCATGGGTTGTCCTCTTGTGAACGGCTTTCTTGTTTTTAATTGAAAATCATAGGACATATAGAAAATATGGAATGAGTGTTTTTCTCATATAATATTTATGAAACGAGTCTAAGAATTTTCCGTTTTGGCGAGCCCAAACGGAAAATTCGGACAAGTTTCATAAATATTGTATGAGAAAAACACTCATTTCATATTCTATTTATCATATGACACACACACGCACAAATTAGTCACTTAGCATGACTTTTTAACCCATCACCTAACTTGAGTTGCAGACGGCACTTGGAAAAAACATCCTCGTATAACTAAAAAAAATTCATTTTTTGCTTCCAAAACATAGGTTTTGACCCCTCATTGGAATGAGCTCGTCGAGCTCATTCCAATGAAGGGTCATAACCTATGTTTTGGAAACAAAAAGTGAAAATATAAAAAAAAATGTATGGCGTTTTTCTTGTATGTAAAGATTAATACAATATAACCGACCCTAGATAGGACAGATAACGTAAATTCTCCCTACTGAAATTATGCAGTTGTATTTTGTTTAGCCAATCAAATTGTCTAGTTTTGAAATTGACCAATGAATTTGACGGAATGCTTTATTTATCACTGATTAACTGCTAGAGTGCTGGAAGCCCATTTTTGGGCTTTATCCTGAAGTGCAGGTACCACGGCTTAAAGGCTTGATATTCTGTGGATGTGCTTCAATTAATTCTTGATGTGATATTATTTAGTCTGGATGGAATTGCCCTGCTACCATTTATGGGAGAGTGCCTGTAGGCACTCTCCCA
The DNA here is from genome assembly GCA_031216915.1 of Pictodentalium vernedei. Lineage (NCBI taxonomy): Eukaryota > Metazoa > Mollusca > Scaphopoda > Dentaliida > Dentaliidae > Pictodentalium > Pictodentalium vernedei. The sequence continues at coordinate 59,735,698 of CM062295.1, read as the reverse complement.
TAAATTGTAGCAAGGCAATAACATGTGGGCAAAATGTTAACACCCCAAAAAACTTAGCACTCTACCAGTTAATATGAAAACAAAATATCAAATGTTTTAAAGTGAACAAAACGGACGAGTCATATGATAAAACTGTATACTTACCTTTTATAGATCTCTGTCTGGTGAATGGGGGAGATATGGAATAAGATTGAACTGTATAGCTCCAGGACCTATTTATACAAAGGTAAATAAATTTTGTTCAGTACTGGTATCTGAAATATGGGTTGTGTTGATGTGCTAGAAACCCAAAGCGAAGTTTGGTTGAAACGTTTTGAAAGCCTAAAGCACTGTTGAAAAGTGCTAAAAGCTCCAGTGTAAACTATTTGTTGAAAATTGTTGGGAGCATAAAACAATGCTCTGTCTGGATCTGTTGAAAAATATTGGAAAACTAAATCACAGGCCTGGCATTCTTAAAAATGTAGGAGGGCTAAAAATCGCTCCCCTTACATGGCCTAGGGGAGAGATTAGCTCTCCTCAAGCTTACAAAATCTAAAAGTGACAACATGAAGTATTACTATTAATGTAATCTGCCAAGTCGGCATTGTACATTTTGTTTAGTGCCGCTAACAAAGTAGTATCTGTAAGATGGCTACACTGCCCCTCCCACACCTCCGGACCTTGACAAGGCCCGGAGGTGTGGGAGAGGCAGTGTGGTCGTCTTACAGAGACCACTAACATAGCAGAGATCTGAAGAGACGTGGGTTTTAGAAATAGGCTGTTATGGTAATCATTATTTTCTAAGGCCAGGAGGGCTAGTTTTCGCCCTCCTTAATTTTTTTAAGGCGAGCAGTAGGCGAGCGAATAAATCGCTCTCCTGAAAATGCCAGGCCTGAAATCAGGTGTTGTTGAAAATGATAGGAGCCCAAATCAAAGCTGTCTTGAAATGTATTGGGTGCCTAAATCTAAAACACAATATACAGTACTGCATTTATAAAAGTGGACCAAACGTTTTGACCAGATCGCGATTGGTTCATGATCTTATCAACATTCTCTGTCCATTCTCCTTCTGGCCACAGTAAAGTACTGTTGCCATGGACTGGTTGTAATCCACATGTTGGCAGTGATATCTACGCATGTGTTTACCTGGTAATAACAAGCCAAGACCAATACCAGGTCTGGACCTGCGTCGCTGCCTGCTATTGATTACAGAGATGAACAGACTTCAAAGTATTGGCAAACAGGAAATGGCTGCATGGCAGATCTGAAAATTAGATACACAATACAACTTATTATGAAGCAGCAGACCACATATAAAATCGTTCCCTTTCATAGAAGCCAAGAAAACTTTGACGGAAGAAGTGTTTTGGACGGACGGAGTCAAGCGGTTACTAGACCTGTTCTGCCACTGGCAACGCAGGTAAAAATCATAATCAGCAAACTTTTAATTAATGATGTAGCAGGTCCTTTAATTAAATTTTTGATGATTATTCCTTGAACTAATGTTTGGTATCTAATATTGTTTGCGTTCATGGAAATATTGCTCACTCGGGAAAAATGACACCAGTCCTCGCCACTGTCAAGATAAGCTAATGCCTTCACTCATGCAGAAGTCTGTTAGTCTGTTCACATTTTCCTCAGCACAGCTTAACTGGTAGAGTGCTGGAAGCCCATATTTGGGCTTTATTCTGAAGCACAGGTGCCACAACTTGAAGGCTCATATTCAGTGGATATGCTTTGTATTATCTTTAAAGTGATATTATTTAGTCTGTAAGGGTTTGCCTTGTTACAATTTATGGGAGAGTGCCTATTGGCACTCTCCCATAAATTGTAACAAGGCAATGACATGTGTACAAGATTTGCTGGCCATAAATAATTTAGCACTCTACCAGTTAAGCCTGTAGTTTTGGTCTGATCATCACTAAATTTCATGTGCAGGTTCGAGGTCATGTCTAGATCAAGCCTGAAAATAAGCAGACTGTCATCTGCAAAATGAGGTCCCCAGAGGGTGAATTTGGAGATGCTACCCTGCACAGCAGGGTAGAATCACAAAATTTACCCTCTGTGAACCTCAGTCTGAATCAAGGTCTCAAGCCAAAACAGAAAGATGTACCTAGAGGATAAATTGGCACACTGTATGGGATAGCATCAGCAAATTCACCATCTGGGGACCCCATTTTGCAAATGACAGGTTGCTTATATTCAGACTTGGTCTAGATCACCCATTTTGGTCAGTCGTGACGGCTGCACAGACCCAAAACACCAAAACCTTTAGCACAGTCTACAGGTTGCATTTATGAAGGAGTTTCATTATAAACTGGTAGGATGACTTGGTATAATATGCAGATGAGAACGTCGTATTTGGTCTTGATCAGTCAACTCTGATGACCGATTGGGCATGTGACTTAGATTCCTTTTGAAAAAGAGGGAAGTATGTTATCTTTCAGATGTATATCCACTCCTGATCTTTGTAATTTTTTTGCAGTGTTGGACTGAGGTAATTGGGTAAATGACTTTGTTATTCCCACTCTTAAATACCATTGAGTTAACAACAACAAAATTTTCATGAGTGGGGAAAAAATATCCAGGCCTTGATATCTCCCAGCCTCCACCCCTCCACATCCCAAATCTGCACATACAATACAAAGCTCAAATTGGAATAATCATCAAACAGTAACACAGATCCCTTATAATATGATCAGCAACATTATCTTGGCCAACTTGTGGAAAATGCCCTATGTAAAGGATCAAGGGGGAGATAACCTGGCCTAGACATCCACCCCCCCCCCCCCACCCCCACCCCTGAAAAAAAGAATTGTGATTAATTCAAAGCTGTATCACCTTAGAAGTGGAGACCTAGACAATCTAAGCAGGGTTTGTGGAAAACTTTCACCAGTTTGTGTTACTGTGAATTATTACATGATTTTGTCAATACTGGCCCAAATGATGTTATTATTAGGTGGGGTGCTGTTTTTTCAAAACATAAATACCTAAAATTGATGACAAAAATGTTTATCTTAATATTAAGGCATCAAATGGCACTGAACAAAGAAACAAAATTTTTAAAAATTCATACTGGGTGGGGGGATGACATGGTACACTCTGCAAAAGCCAGAACTGAACCAGAAAACCAAAAATCCAGAAAGCCCTATTTTTAATGCACGAAAAGTTAGTTTACTGTTTTCTTTACAAATTTCAAGAGCACACCAGGTATATTCACCATATGCTCTCCTCGGTCCAGTTGTAAGTACACATTCTCGTCAAGATTTGCCCTCCATTTTTTCCAATTACAAATCATTAGTTTCCAATTCCCCAATTTGCAATGAAATTAACCCCAAATGACTTAGAGAATATTTTTATACTGTACCAATGACCCAGACATAGCTGGTGCTAACTCTTAAAATATAGGGCCAAACACAAATTTTGCCCCCCAATCCCCAAAATTTGCATCTAAAACTAAAGAAAACATGTCCTGAGAGGCCCTCCACACTTCGCCCCTACTGCGCATGCCCAGTGTCAAGGACGTTCCGAAATTGGCGCCATTTATTATTCTAAGTTTGGCCCTTCATCAGTTAACATCTGACTGATCTTTGTGCTTTTAAATCTCAGTTTAAATGATGCCAGACACATAAATATTAGTGAAATGGTGATTCTAAGGAGGATAGAAAAGGAGGAGAGGAAAAGAATGTGTGACAGAATATTATCAGGGCTGTAACTTAAAATTTTTTAATGAAATTATGTTAAGTTACCTATTTTCAAGGCAGCAGCCATTTTGTTGTCATTCTGATTATTTAGTTACACTGTTTTTTCAAGTGTTTTTCCTCTCTCCCTGTCCTTTAAGTTCCCCCTTGCTATTCTCCCATGCTTTTGGCATAATTTCTGTAATTATTATTACTAAAATTTCTTGGGAGTTTAGCTGAATAACAGAATGAATTATGTTCTTTCCCCATGTTTACGTCTTCACCTACGGGTGGTTAGGCGTTGTGTTCTGCATCTACCATCTGATGTTCTGCAGTTTCTTCCCTGGAAGTCTCTGTTTTGCATCAGATGGTGTATTTTTGGTAACTGATTTCGGGCCTGGGTGCCTGGAGTCTTATTTTAGTGTTTTTACACTCATTGTTTACATTTACAACAGCCCTCTGTGTGAGGGGGGGATTTCTAAATAATAATATCTTTATGTTATTTCAATCATAACTAGATACATTATTATTGTTCGTAAGTGTTGAATAAATTGTTTAAAATATTTTTAAAATTTTTGTCCACACTTAGGCTTGGGATCCATTGGGGCTCAACGTTACTTTTCAGAAACTTGGGCTGTTCTGAAAAAATATTTTTTCAAAATATTTTGATTTCAATTATTTTTTCTATATTAATGGATCATATTATTATTATGTATTTTGATTGCCAGGGGTTAGTGTGAGTACCAGGACTTGTTTTCTTTTCACATTGAAAGGATATTGATCAATTGTTTTAAGAGGAAGTCTTCCTCTGACCTTCTTATCATTCTATATGTGGTCAGTGTACTCGCATTTACTCCGGTTCTGTATCGTATGATTTCGATGACAATATGGGAAGCGTATGTCACGGTATGTTGTTGGGGATTTGGACACTCCGGTCCTTTCCCCGCAGGGTCACTCTACTTTATCAATTTCTATTTCAGACGATCAAGATTAGGGTGATGTATCTGTGATGTCTTCCAACAGTGTGCCTCCGTCGTCACAATTAATGAAGGGCTAGCGGAAAAGTGCTCATGTAATACGCCAATTGCCTAAGAGGACCCTAGTAGGTTCGACGGCCTTTGACGTCCGCTAGCTCGCCCGGTGTAGCGTCCATTCACCGAATGGTTCGGCAGCCGGGTTCGTCCGTTGCGGTCTAGAAGGAATTTTGGGGTGATGCGAGCACTATAAAATTAACTTAATGCACACCCAGTGACGGCGGATCGGAGGGAGAACGGAGGAAGCCTTTTAGTCCGGTTCATAGCTCGTTCCGGTCCATCCGGACGGCAAGCGAGAGAGGCCCCTCTCTCGTTCAACAACATCTGGCCCCAGATGTTGTGGTACAAATGTGTCGTTAGCGGAGCATACGTCTGTCGCTCGGGACGCTCCGTTGTATAGGCAGTCCGCTGAGACTGCTAAGGCTTCCTCTTCTCGTCAGCGCACACGACCGCACCTTGGCTGCGTGACCGCCGATATATTACCAGCTTCGCCGATCAAGGATTCTTCGGCGACCAGGTCACACCATCCGGCAGCCAGGGATTCGAGACCGATGGACTCCGGACGTTCGCATAGGAAAAGTATGCGGGAGCCATCTGATGCGGAGCTGCCCTCGGCGAAGCAGCGATAGACTGCGCCTCCGCAGGTCTCGACGCCGGACATTCTTGTGCACATAGCACAGCTTATCGCAGCATCCCAGCAGCCGACAGAAACGGTGTCGGATCGAGAATTATCCGACAGCGCTGGGTCGGTAGCCGGGGACTCGAGGCCTGCAGACTCCGGACGGTCGCATAAGAAGTATGCGGGAGTCAACGTACACGGAGCTTCCAGCGGCAATGCATCGTAAGTCCGCTACTGCACAGGCCTCGGGAACGGACGTGCTTTCCTTAATAGCACAGTTTATCGCAGCATCCCAGCATCAACTAAATCTGTCGCATATATTTTATCCGACGATGCTGGGTCGGGACGCTCCGCGGAAGCGGGTACGGACGTCCGAAAGTTTCATCCGGTCCGACGGGATACCGAAAGGGATTCGGTGGATTTCAAGCTTTCCCTTTCGGAACAACATATGCTGCGATGCCGGATAAGAAACTGATAGCGTCGGTGGACTTAGAAATTTTTGGTTCGGTTCAGGGACATCGTCCCTCAGTTCCGACATAGTCCAATAATGTCACACAAACTTTCGAATTATTGAACGACGCTATGTATATTATTATTTTATGCTTGCTATCCAAGCATTTCTGGTTTCTTGTTCGAAGAGTTATGGAGATGTCTTTCAAAAGTGTGCCTCTGTCGTCATAGTTAATGAAGAGTTAGCGGCAATAAGTGCTCATGGAATATGTCTATCGCTTACGGAGTGACATTCGCTAGCTCACCCGCTGTAGCGTACATTCATCGAATGGTTCGGCTGCCGGGTTCGTCCGTTGCGGTCTAGGAAGGAGATTTGGGTGATGCGAGCACTTTAATTACTTTAGTACTCACCCAGTGACGGCAGATTGAGGACAGATCGGAGGAAGCCAACAACATAGGGGACCGCATGTTGTGGTTCAGATATTTACATTCGGAGCATATGTCCGTTGCTCGGGACGCTCCGTTATATTGACAGTCCGAGAGACTGTCTTTAATGCTTCCTCATCCTCACAGCAGGGCACACGACCGCACATTGGCTACGTGACCTCGAGTATCCGATCAGTTTCGGCATTCAGTGATTCCACAGCGAATAGGTCGCGCCATCCGGTAGCCAAGGGACACGAGGCCTATACACTCCGTTCGCTCGCATATTGGAAGTATGCACAGGGTAACAATCTCGGAGCTTCCTGCGGCAATGCATCGTAAGACCGCTGCTCCTCAGGCCTCAGTGACGGACGTGCTATCCGAGTTAGCACAGTTGTTTCGCAGCATCCCAGCAATTGACGGTTTCTCGGTCGAATCAGGAATTATCCGACGGCGCTGGGTCGGTGCGGTCCGCGGTTGCATCAAGCTACGGACGACCGAACGCTTTATAGGGTCCGACAGGATGGCAAAAGGGATTCGAAAGATTTCGAGTTTTCCCTTTAGTAGTATCGGAAGATGCCTTTCATATCTTCTGGCATTTCTTCCAGTGATTATTTTTCGGACTTCATTGCTGCGATCTTGGATAAGAGACTTATAGCGTCATTGGACTCGGATTTTTTGATCGGTACAGGGACTTGTCCCTGACTTACCGACGCAGTCCAATATTGTCATTACAACATGTGTTTTATTTTTCGACGCTATATATTTATATATATATACAAGCCTGCTACTAAGCATGATAGTTTAGTTTCTTGTCCGCGTGGCTCATTTCTGCCATTTTATCTTTTTTACATATAGTTTATTTTGGCAGAGCAGGGCATACCGAGAGTTCATATGCGTCTAGACGGTGTGATTAAAGACTGCATATATTCTTTTTCACCGTTTATGTCTTTTCCAATTTCAATGTTGGGAACGACATTATGTATAGTAGACTTAACTTAGACGCTTTATTATACGTAATCCGCCTTACTGAGGCGTTATCATTACGTCTTCAAGAAAAGATTTACGGGATATTATTCTCAATGTAATTTCTTTTGAGGGCAGTAGTTTGTTCACGTATAACTCCGCCCTTTAGTGGCTGATTGGAGTTGGTTAGACGTGATGCAGCCCTAGCTACATCCACGCGTGGATAGTAGGTTAAGAACTCTCTCAGAGTCGCTTCGTTCTCGGAGGAGCTTCTCTTCGACGGCAACTTTCCGGCAATCCATGAATTGCTTGATTTATACATTCTCTTGTCTATCTAGTGTTACAAGAGATTCAGACTGGGGCAAACATTCGGTGGTTGACTCAGAGAGTGCCGCCGCAGTTGCCGGACCCGAGTGTGGCTGTTATGACGGTTGCCAGTCTAACAGATTGGGATATATACTGATCCCTACGGATTCGAAGTGCCAGGGTCTTTGGGTTCCGCAGTCTTTTAGCTATCAGTTAACTTCCGCGGAATAATGTTTTTTGGGCTTGCTTTATGTCATTGCATGAACATTATTCAGAAACGCATGCCCAAATTCCTGTCCTTTAATTCGACAGTAGTGGCGTATCTCCGGAACCAGGGAGGCACTCTTTCGTTTCCGTTATTCAATTTAATGGAAAGAATCCGTCTGTTGGTTATAGTACACCAAGTTCAGTTTTGGTCCGTCATATTCGGGGTCGTCTGATTGTTTTATCGCACTCCCGTTCTCTTACGGGTCGCTTGTTGCTGTCAGAATGGACTCTCAACAAACAAGTATTCAATCAGATTTGCTATCTATGGGAGCGCCCAAGGATGTTTTATTTATGACACAGCTTGCTAATCAATTGCAGACGTATGTGTTGGCTTGTCCAGATCTCTGAGCTAATACTGTTAACGCTCTATTGATCTATAGGACGGAATGATAGGATACGCGTATCCTCCGGCGCTGTTGTTTTTAGCAGGTATTGCTAAGATAAACAACCACAATCCATTTCTGTTGATAGCATCTCTATCTTCACAGAGATCATGAGTAATTTACTCTCTTGTCTACTGTGGATCTTAACGTGAAATCTTCCTCTATGTGAGGATCTTTTTTCACTGGGTAAATCGTGTCATCTTTATCACAACCAGCAAGGTCGCAACCTTCATGTATTCCGTTGTGTGGTCCGTATTGCATTGTAAGCACTGTACTGGACGAGCTTTGGACGCGATTTCTTACTATAGGAGATCCTCTTCTTCGCTATTCTATGCGACTAAAGTGGAGGCTCTTCCGTCGTGGTGTAGGGATCATTATGTTCATATGGTTGATCCCTCCATACTACTCATTGCTATTTTTTAGTATACTTGTTTCACAAGATCTACTGCAGCCTGTTGTTATTTAGGTTATAGGTTTATGTTACCTCATACCTATGCACTCTACGATAGTTTACATTTAAGTCTTTTGTCTCTTTATCTAAGTCAGTTAGTAACTTTTTGATAAATAGACTTAGAATCTTTAGATTAAATTCCTATACGGATTTTAACTTCAGGTTCTTATTTAGCTAAGTAATCATTTGAGCCTCTGGAAACAGTAGTTTTCAAATTCTGACCTTTTAGACAGTAATTCTGTTGGTTTCTCTTTTACTGTAGAGTCAGTGAGTTTCATGCACTATCGATGGATGATTTTCACTTTCATAGTTTCGGAATCAATACTTCCGTTACTATTTAGGTTGGATTGTTGCATAAGAGTTAGGCTCCTATTATCCGGAACCTATTATTTTAAGGTCCTTCCGTCTTCGTATGGGCATAGGCCTTTACTCTTTCCGGGTACAGTTTATGTATTTATAAACAGATATCTGTTTATTACAAGGGCGTAAGCTTCTTCTGTCTTTGATGTCTAGTAGAAGGACGTTACGCTCCATTTTATTGTTAATGGATTCTATTAACTAGCGTACTGCTTATGGTATATCATTGGCTTAGCAGTTGTGCTTAAGATTCGGCTCATGAAGTAAGAGTTCTTCTACTTCTTGGGCTTACATTAATAGTGTTGCTATTATAGATTTTTGAAGGCTGCTCATTGCGCTCAGCCATCCATTCATGAATTTTATCTCAGAAATATCGAGTCCATTTCTGGAGGCCTCTATTGTTAGGTCTATTATCTACTGCTCAGAATGTCATTCACTTAACAGTTGCTACTATAGCTAGGTAGGCTGTCTGTTTCGGCAGTGTCTCCGTTCGGCTGCCCTCTTCGCTCTGGGCTATTTGACCCAGGGCAAGAAAAAGGGGGGGGGGGGGGGGGGGAGGGTGTTCCCTTGGGTCACCTGTTTTTACTATGAAACAAGGGGATACCTCCTCCGGAGTTAGTAATTCTGAGCTGTTATTGGGATGGTTGTTTAGTGAGAAGTTTAAGTTTATAAAATTCATTCAAGTCTTAGTTTTTAAAGTATAGCTTTTGAATATTGCATATGTCAACGGACATGATTATGCAATTCTCACACACTTTTAGGAGTATAAGAGTCTCTATTCTCTAGACTTACTTTATTATTGGCTTACTTTAAAAATTATTAGTATAAGGATTATTGGATATTAATAGAGTACATGGATGTATGAAGCTCAATTTTTGGAAGGTGTTGTATCTTTCTAATTTATCATAAATAAGAAAGATACATGTAAGGCCTATTACTTCTTTTCCCTTCAGGGGATGACTCTATTTTATTTTATTGAGCATATTCCATTTTGCTCTATGTCCTTGGCCCTCCAGCCTTTTTACTATTCAGCTATGTCTGGGTCATTGGTACAGTATAAAAATGTTAAAAAATTTATAGTAATTTATATATTTTTTATACTTACCAATGACCCAGACGGGGATGGCCCTCCCAGGAGTTGGGAACTCTTGCCTCCCCGCTGAGTACATAGCGCTTACCAGGCACTGGTTATTAGAATGATAAATGGCGCCAATTTCGGAACGTCCTTGACACTGCGCATGCGCAGTAGGGGCGAAGTGTGGAGGGCCTCTCAGGACATGTTTTCTTTAGTTTTAGATGCAAATTTGGGGATTGGGGGGCAAAATTTGTGTTTGGCCCTATATTTTAAGAGTTAGCACCAGCTATGTCTGGGTCATTGGTAAGTATAAAAAATATATAAATTACTATAAATTTTTTAACTTTCCAGAAATTCTACCTGTAGGTGAAGTGGCCTGACATTGACTTCTAGTCAAGACTTGGCGGCCTGTTTAGGCAGCCAAGACTTGACTAGAAACAACTGGTGGGGGGGACTTTCACATCACTCTAGGTAAAAGCATCCTTCTGAGGTGTCAAATTTTGTGAATGTTCACTTTTGGGCTCTTGCAGTTTAAGAAGTCGGGACACATACAGAACCTCACAAACATTTGAATGGGTTAACTGGTAGAGTGCTAAGTTTTTTGAGGTGTTAAAATTTTGTTCACATGTTATTGCCTTGCTACAATTTATGGGAGAGTGCCTACAGGCACTCTCCCATAAATTGTAGCAGGGCAATTCCATTCAGAATAAATAATATCACATCAAGAATTAATTGAAGCACATCCACAGAATATTAAGCCTTTAAGCCGTGGTACCTGCACTTCAGGATAAAGCCCAAAAATGGGCTTCCAGCACTCTACCAGCTAAGAATTATCACATGAGATTGCTTTTGCCCAGGATATCACAAGAGCCTTTGGCTCTCCTGGGGCAAAGGAATCAAGTGCAATAATTCTTAACCCATTGAAACGTATGTGCGGTTCTGTATTTATCGTACACCTCCCATGTGACAACCAGTCTACACTAAACTTGGATTAAAAGCACTTTTTTTTAACTGGATAATTGCTGCATTTCATTCGTTGCCAACAAGACATCACTGTTAGTTGGCAGGGTACCAAAACTAATTTGCTTTTTAAATTTTACAGCATTCAATTGGTCGAAACCAATTGACATCGATCAGTGTTAACAGGTCACACTTCCTTCGTCAAAGAACCAATTTTGATCAGACTTCTCAGACATTATGACTAACAAGTTGGCATATATGCATATTTCAAAAAATTTTGATCTGCGACAATTTTAACTATTTTCTTCCACGAACTTGGATTTATTATTGGTTTTGGAAGCCCAACATTTTGAAGTCAGAAGTGCAGGTATTAATCACCTTCATTGTCAGTTCTAGTCAATTTAAAGTGCTGTGAGGTTTGATTAAATTTGAAATCCACTGATTCGATTTTGGGGTTTGATTTGACCCCAAATTTGTGATTCTCAATCCTCCTTAACAACAGTACAGTCGCCATGGACAGCTCCTAATCCACACATGTAAATGCGCCAAATTTGGTAGTCACAGGGTTAAACAGTGTCCACTTATGTACACAGCATACAGTAAAAGGAAAACCTGTAAGGCTATTAGCATCTTATTGGCCAATGTTTTCACCATATGTTTACTTGAATGCCATGATATTCTTAAAGCAAGGTGATTAAATTTGCAAATGTTGTTTTTATAAATTTCGCATCAGGTGCATTCATTTTGCAATATTTTTCATAACATTTCAAAATATCACACTAATGCTTTAGGAATATTGCCATAATATGCACAAATATGGAATCATTAACAAAAGATTCTCATCTAAGGGTATAATTAGTCCCCTACGGGATTGCACTCCATCCGTCTGTCTGTCTGTCTGTCCGTGCGTCCATCCGTGCGTCCATCATACCGTCCGTCCGTCCATCCGTCTGTCCGTTTTTTATGTTGCCACCTCTCCCTCCAACATGCTTTAAGCTACACCTTTCATATTTGGTACATGGATAAATGATTCTGAGGGGATGATGCACGCTCAAAATTTTTTTTTCAAAATCCAAGATGGCAGAATGGCGGCCATTTTTGTTGTGTTTTTTAAGCTTTTTTTCTCTATTTTCATGTTACCACCCCTCCCACCAACATGGTTCAAGCTACACTTTGCATATTTGGCACATGGATAGAGGGTTGGGAGGGGATGATGCACGTTCAATATTTGTTTTTCAAAATCCAAGATGGCGGCATGGCGGCCATTTTTGTTGTGTTTTTTAAGCTTTTTTTTCTATTTTATGTTACCACCCCTCACTCCAACATGGTTCAAGCTACACTTTTTATACCTGGCACATGGATAGAGGGTTGTAATGGGATGTTGCACGTTCAATATTTTTTTTACAAAATTCAAGATGGTGCTATGGCGGCCATTTTTGTTGTGTTTTTTAAGCTTTTTTTCTCTATTTTATGTTACCACCCCTCACTCCAACATGGTTCAAGCTACACTTTTTATATTTGGCACATGGATAGAAGGTTGTAATGGGATGTTGCACGCTCAATATTTTTTTTCAAAATCTAACATCTGTCTGTCTGTCCATCTGTCTGTCTGTCTGTCTGTCTGTCTGTCTGTCTGTCTGTCTGTCTGTTTTTATGTTACCACCTCTCCCTCTAATATGCTTCAAGCTACACCTTTCATATTTGGTACATGGATAAATGGTTCTGAGGGGATGATGCACAGTCAATATTTATTTTTCAAAATCCAAAATGGCAGAATGGCGGCCATTTTGTTGTGTTTTTTAAGCTTTTTTCTCTATTTTATGTTACCACCCCTCCCTCCAACATGGTTCAAGCTACGCCTTTCAGATATATGGTACATGGATAAAAGGTTGTGAGGGGATTATGCACGCTCAATATTTTTTTTTCAAAATCCAAGATGCTTATATACTCTAGTGTCTTCTGTGACAAAAACACCTTATGTCACAAAAGCGCCGTAGGGGACTAATACCACCTCGGTGGTCAAAACTTGTTTGTTATGGAGTGCTGCTGTACAGTTAAAACTAAAAGTCCTGTGCTGAAATGCACACAAATAGCACGTCGATATGCGCATTAATCTGTGTGATATGACCATAGTAAGGCTATCAAATTTTGTAAATATGGCTTGTGCACAAGCAATGTTTCAGCCAATGGACCTCCGGGTAACCCAGAGGTCCACTGGCAGAAACATTGCCTGTCTTTGCTATGAGTAACCTGGAAAACCTGCCGTGCTTTGGATGCCATTCGATATGGCAATTGCACGCAATTCATATGCGCAATTAAGCCTAGATAAGTGCACAGTTCGTGACAGGACTTTTAGTTTTAACTGTATGTTTATAACATTTGTTTTTCAGGGAGCTTTCAGTCGACTTGATCCTACTGGCGAATTTATCGAACACGCTATAAGCCACATTCCTGCTGGAAGACTAGGAGAAGTTCCAGAAATTGCTAATCTAGCTTGTTATCTTGTTAGTGATTATTCAAGTTGGATGAGTGGCATAGTAAGTATATGTTGGAGTTGTGCGATATGAAAAATAAATCATTAGTTAGGATAATGAAAAAAATATCAGGATGTGATTAAACATTGCATGAAGAATTACTGTGGAGCAACCTGCTTCTGGGCGTCTTCGACCGTGCCAGTCAGTACAGGTGGTTGAAGCATTTTCAGCCTTGGACTCTAAGCTGAGTTCCAAGGCTATGACGGCTCCGTTCTTCACCAGGGTTGACACCTTTTTGCCTCCGGTGCATTATCGTTACTACGATTTTGCCAATCCGTCAGTCTGCCAGACTTTGGCGGTTTTGGATCAGGACTCCAATTCCCTCGTGGCTTTCCAAGCCCAAGTCTGCCGTCGTTCCTATGACGACTCTGGAGTCCATGTTGGGCTTATCGAGAGAAATGCTGGGTATGCTTTCTCTTTCTGATCACATCGTTTCTGCCTTAGCTGCCTCTCTGCCTCCAGAAAGGTTTGACGATGTACAGGCTCCTTTGCGTGTGCTGTCCAAGGCACTCATCCATCTTACTCACATGTATGCCTGTGATATGGCTATTTTGGAACTACAGTAAAACCTGTTTTGAGAGACTACTGTCTTGAGAGACCACCTGTCTTGAGAGACCACATCTACCAGGCACCGATTGGTTTTACTCTATAATGGACCTGCTGTGGGAGACCACCTGTCTTGAGAGACCACCTGTCTTGAGAGACCACTGTGATCTGGTACCAACTTGTTTTTTTATGCCATAATGGACCTGTCTTGAGAGAGACCGCCCCTTTAAAGACTGAAACATGACAAAAGACTTTCCACCTGTTCTGGAATTGGAAAATCCATTGTGGTTATACTAACATAATTAAAAGTATTAAAAGCTCTTAATTGGGTTTCAGTTGCTAACTCATTACAGATTGAGATGTTTTTATAAGACCCCTGTGAAAAGATTAGGGTTATTGCTGAATAAACAATTTCATACCTGAAATGTGACAGATAGGAATAAAAATAAATTTGTGTTGAAAATCTTTTTGTAACAAATTGAAATGGGCTGTTATAAAAATTATAAAAATAAATTAGTGTTAAAAATCTTCATTGAAGATTTTCAGCACTAATTTATTTTTATAATTTTTTAAAATTAGGCCACACAAAGTAGATCTTCTGTTTCTCAGGCCATTATTTGTGAAATTGCATGCGGGCGAGCGGTTTTTTATTTTATTTTTTATTTCAGTAATTACTTCTTTGCATCAAAAGTTCATGTTCTTGGTTCAAGTTTTAGTCCTCATAATCTACAGAATAGCATGGGTGGTGGTGTATTTCATCCCTTGAGAGCAAGAAGGCTTTGCAATGCTAAAGCATTGCAAACCTTCTTGCACTCAAGGGACAAATTCATCAATTTTTTTAACTTGGGTAAAATATCAGACATAAACCATTTAATTTTAAATTTTTTTAAGTTAAATTGGTTATAAAAAGAGAGTATGCGGCAGCCAAAAGGACCATGCGGGAGGGCCTGAGAAACAAATTTTTTATTTTTTTAGGCCTTATAAAAATAAATTAGTGTTGAAAATCTTCATTGAAGATTTTCAACACTAATTTATTTTTATAACAGCCCATTTCAATTTGTTACAAAAACTTCATAAAAAAGAGCAACTACAAAGTAATTACAAAAATCCATTCTTCTCCATTTCTGAATTTTGTGGTTGGTTATTCACTGACTTGAGAAAACCTGAAACCTGTTATGAGAGACCACCTGTCTCTCAAGACAGGGCGGTCTCTCAAGACAGGTTCTACTGTACTGATGTGTGAAAGGTAAAGACCTGTTTGTTTCTCATGCCATTTTTGTAAAATTGTATGTGGGCAGGTATTTTTTTATTTTTAGCTTAACTTGATAATTGATAAAGTCAAGATAAGCTATTGCCATCACGCATGCGGAAGTCTGTTAGCCTGTGAGACTGTTCACATTTTCCTTTAGCACAGGCTACACCCCGCAGTTCTTGTCCGATTGTCACAAAATTTCATATGGTTTCATATGCACGTTTGGGGTCATGTCTAGATGAGAACATCCCCTTTTGGACGCAGTTGGTCAACCGTGATGGCTGCCGGGCCCAAAACCCAAAAACCATTAGCACAGTCTACAGGTTGTATTTATGAAGGGATTTCATTGTAACTTGGTAGGATGCCTCTCTATAATATCTAGATGAGAACGTCCCCTTCTGGTCATGATCTGTCAACCGTGATGGCTGCCAAAACCTTTTAGCACAGTCTGCTGGTCATATTTAATATGGTGGGATTTCATTGTAACTTGGTAGGATGACTCTGTATGATGTCTAGATGAGAACTTCCCCATTTGGTCGCGATCTGTCGACCATGACGACTACCCGAGCCCAAAACCCCAAAACCTTTAGCACAGTCTACAGGTCATATTTAGGAAGGGATTTTGTTGTATCTTGGTACGGTGACTCCAAATAATGTTTAAATGAGAACGTCCCCTTTTGGTCGTGATCATTCAGCAGTGATGGCTGCCCAAGCACAAAACCCGAAAACCTTTAGCAGAGTCTATAGGTTGTATTTGTGGAAGGATTTCATTGTAGCTTGGTAGGTTGACTTCATATAATGTCTAGATGATAACTTCCCCTTTTGGTCATGATCATTCAACCATGATGGCTGCCCGAGCCCAAAACACGAAAAACTTTAGCACAGACTACAGGCCGTATTTATGGAGGGATTTCATTGTAACGTGGTAGGATGACTCAGTATAATGTCAAGATGAGGACGTCCCCTTTTGGTTGTAATCGGTCAACCACGATGGCTACGGAGACCCGAAGCCTAAAAGCTTTTAGCACAGTCTACAAGCCATATTTATGGAGAGATTTCATTGTAACTTGACAGGATGACTCGTTTTAGAATAATTTCACTGTAACTTTGTACTTCTCGTCGACATACATTAACTGTGAGGGCCACATACATTAACTGCGAGGGCCACATTAACCCACCCCTCAATTCTTTAGTACAGTCTACACCTCATATTATTTTTATTGAAAACATAGCATACAGGGAAGAGAAATTGACATATTCCCAATTGTCACAATTCTTGTCTCATTTCATAATCCTTTCATAAACATTGAACATTATCCTTTTCATCAAACACAACACAGAGACAAGTTAAACTACAGTGTCATTGACACTTTCATTTATATTTGTAATTATTTCTTTTCCATCAAAAGTCCATGTTCCTGGTTTGTTTTATGTTTAAGCCTCATAATCTACAGAATAGCATGGGTGGTGGTGTATTTCGTCACTTGAGTGCAAGAAGGCATTGCAGTGCTAAAGCATTGCAAAGCCTTGTTGAACTCAAGGGACAAAATTTAAAAATTTTATTAACTTGGGGAAAATATCAGACATTAACCATTAAATTTTAATTTTTTTTTTACATTGATTATAAAAAGAGAGAATGCAGCAGCCAAAAGGACCATGAGGGAGGGCCTGAGAAACAGATTTTAAACTTTTTTAGACCTAATTATGTCATTAATTCATGCTACCTATTGGTAGCATGAGTTAACCCTTTACCTAACCTGAAAAGCAGACGACACTTGCAAAAATAATTCTTGAATAACTAATTTTTTTCATTTTTTGTCTCAAAAACATAGGTCATGGCCCCTCGTTGGAACGAGCTTGACAAGCTCCTTCCAACGAGGGGTCATAACCTATGTTTTTGAGACAAAAAATGAAAAAAATAATGAAAATTAATTGGCGATTTTTGAGAATAGCACTGGCCGGTTTTGGCCGTTACGTTGGGTAAAGGGTTAATGATATAATTACCTTTACATATTAATAATTTATTATAAACTACACAGGAAGTTGTGTTTTGTAAATATGCAAGTGATTTCCTCTGTGAAACTTATTTTTATTTCAGGCCTATCTAAAGTTAAGGTTTTTTCACCACATTGTAGAATGAGTGATAAAAATAGTGCTATTGCACATGTAGGTCATGCAGGTTTTTGCACCTTTTCAACCAGACATGTTAACACTCCCAGAATCCCTGGGAAAATCCCGTGAAATCAGTGCAGTTCCTGACCTCCCAGAAGGGAATCAGTGTTAGACAAAAATCCCGGAAAATTGTACAGTCGAAACTTTTTCAATTTCCAGATGTTCCGTGTCAAATCACAGGCCTTCAGAGCTCTGATCATAATGAATAAAACCAAATAATATGCAAACAAGTGAATTATATTTAATACAAGAGTCCTTTATTATAAATATTTCACTTATATCCACGTTTTTTTCTGTTTTATTCATTTCAATTTCGCCCTGTTAACTGTTATCAATTGACGAGTGTCGAAGCGAAAATAGATGTCTAAATTACATCACCAGTTGGCATCCACTTTTATGTAATTATCGATTCCTGGTGAATAAAATGTCCATCAAGAATTAAAGAATATATATTTCTTTATTCGGTTTAAATGTCCACTCATGTTTAATTCAGTAATCCACTCGATTTGTGATCCTCTTTGGCAATGTTGAAGAATACAGTTTAAAGTGAGTCAGTTTGCTCGGAAAAATTCACCTTCCTTCCGTGGTAGACCGAAAAAGTACAGCAGAAAATCGATACACAACAGACATATTTCTTATCAACCTACCTTACAATTGTTTACTACAGGCTTGCACTACAGTGGAAGACCCTAACTTGGATAAAATACTCTCTATTCTAATCTTTCCCAAGGGATTTGGGAAAGAAAAGTGGTGTAAAAACACAGCGAAAAAAATCAGCCAAAACTGGGTCGAGCGCCATTGGCGCACACCCTGTAGGGGACGCTCTTCTCTTAGTACAATTCCACGACTTCCGTAAACCAGTGCGCAAGCAGTCATCAAACCATTCTTTTTTTTGTCCGCGCACGTGTCGCCATTTTGCTCTATGTAACAGTGATAATTCAACTCGTCGATAATGGTTTTTCTGTGACTGGATTTATGGATTTGACGATCGTATATAACAGGACTGTGTTTTATATATTTTTGTTAATATTTTCAACCACATTCTCATTGCATTTTCCTTATATATTCCGTTTTCGCGAATGTTTTTTCGACATCGTGTCAACGTGGTTCAGCAATAAATTTTTCGGTGGATAAAAATTTATTATTATTATTGGAATTAAGTGTCAGTGAGGAACTGTATGGACAGGATTTCTTCACTCTGTTGAGAGCTGAATTTTTGTTTTTTACGTCCCTGTCGGCCGTCTGGGTTCTGTCGTGTACCCACCGGTTATTTTTTCTGCCACCTTCTCTCGTAGTTGGAGGTGTTCTTCTACTTTATGTATCTGTTGAGTTCACCTTTTTCTTCTACTGCTCTCACCTCTGTTATTTCCAGTTCGGTTCCTTTAGGGCAATTCATTTTGCCCTCGCTTTTGGTGCATTCTCGTGGCTGTTCCTCCCGCACCCTGTTGAGTTCACCTTTTTCTTCTACTGCTCTCACACCTCTGTTATTTCCAGTTTGGTTCCTTTAGGGCAATTCATTTTGCCCTCGCTTTTGGTGCGTTCTCGTGGCTGTTCCTTCAGCACCCACGGGGGGGGGGGGGGGGGGGGGGGGGGGGCTGTCATTTCGGGGCCTCCCAACTTGACCACATCTGGTGTGAGTTATACCCTCTCAGTGGGGGATGTTCAGCTCCTCCCGCACTGCAGGGGTGGGTAACGTTGTCGTTTCGGGTCCTCCCGACTCGACCACGTCTGGTGAGAGTTTCACCCCCTCCATTGAGGATGTGCACTCCTCCCGCACCCGTGGGGGGGGGGACACTGTTGTTTTGGGGCCTCCTGACTCGACCACATCTGGTGAAAGTTACACCCCCTCCGTGGGGGATGTGCAGCTCCTCCCGCACCCGCAGGGGTTGGGGAACGCTGTCGTTCCGGGGCCTCCTGACTCGACCACGTCTGGTGAGAGTTATTCCCCATCTGTTTTTTTTTTTACCATGGTGGATACTTCTAGAGCTGTTGGATTTCTGGTGAAGAGATGAATGGTTCCGGGACTATGCGCCCTCTCCAGTCGACATCTGAGGCTGTCACTAGGGTTGTGACTCCTCCTTTGGAGGCCGAGCTAGGTGGCTCTCTCCCCTTTTCCGTCAGTTCCAACAGCTCCAATCGTATCTGCTGCTACTGCTGTTCCGTCTACAACGTCATCGGGCACCGTTTTAGCCGGCCTCAGCTTATCCCTGCAGGGGTCTGCAGTGATGTCTGTAGTGTGGTTGTGGGGTATCGGTCTCAGCCTTCCCTTCCTCAAATCGGCAAAGTCGGAATTGGCTGCTGACCGAATCTCCTGCTGTGTCCTCTCGGTCGTTGGGCACAGCAGTTTTCTCCCTGCAGGGGCCTGCAGCGGTGTTTGGTAGTGTAGACGTGGGGTATCAGCCTCAGCCTTCCCTGACTTCAACTCGGCGAAGTTGGAAGTGGCTGCCGACCAAACCCCCATGCTGTGTCCTCTCAGCCGCTGAGCACAGCAGTTTTATCCCTGCAGGGGCCTGCAGGGATGTCTGGTAGTGTAGGCATAGGGTATTGGCCTCAGCCTTCCCTGACTTCATCTTGGCGAAGTTGGAAGGGGCTGCCGGCCAAACCCTCTACTGTGGTCTCATCTGTTGAGTACCTCACTTTTTCTCATTGGTTTTGGATGTTCAAGGTGGGGTCACCATGAGCTCCGTGGCGTTTCCGTCCACGCAATCTGGTCCCATGGCCAGTTTTGTGTGACCAACGCTTTTTGTGCAGCCTAGACCTTCTGTCCCGCAGAGGTCTGCAGCGACTCTTCTGAGTTTCCGCTCTGATGATCCTCAGGGTAGGTGATACCCCACTACACATCTGCCTTCAGATGTTTTCGGCTGCAGCCGGTCGCCCTGCGTTGGGTGTATTTGAAGATTGTGACCCTTCGCTGGTAAATGGGTCAGGAGTGAAGCCACTTTGTCGGTTCGTTCCCCTGTCGTTCCATTCCGACAGTCAGTGAGCTTAGGGAGGCCCTCTCCTTGCTCACTTCGGTTCTGTCCAAGAGCCTTTTCCCTTGCATCCAGCAAGGCTATGAGTGGTTTCCGGGCGCCCCTTCTGGCGCCGCCTCCCGGGATTGGAAACAGGTCGCTTTCTGATCCCCTGGTGTGCCCACACCATGGGAGGCATCGGGCAATGTGTCTTCCGACTCATGGGATGAGTCTGACATTCCTGATGCCAAGAGCCAACAGTCTTCTGACTTGGGGGCAGCTCTTGACTTTGTGTTTGGGTTCCTTCCAGGTCTCAAACTGTCAAACCAGCCGACAATGTCAGCCCGACTGCGATCATTGGTCGCACACCTACAGCCTGTGGAGCAACATGCTTCTGGGTGCCTTCGACCGTGCCTGTCGGTACAGGGGTTGAAGCATTTACCACTTTGGACTCTAAGCTGAGTTCCAAGGCTATGAAGACGTTCTTCATCAAGGTTGACACTTTTTGCCGCTGGTGCGTTATCGTTGCTACGATTTCGCCAACCATTTGTGTGCCAGACTGTGACGGTCTTGGGTCAGGACTCCATCTCCTCAACCATATGACTCTGGAGTCCAGGTTGGGCTTATCGAGATGGATGCTGGAATGCGTTCTATCTTCGATCACGTCGTCTCTGCTTTGCTACTTATCTGCTCCCAGATGAGTTTGACGACAAACAGGTTTTTGTTTTGTGTGTGCTGTTTAAGGTGCTAATGCATCTTCTCACGCACATGCCTGTTACGCGGCTGGCTTGGAATTAGTTTGCAGGTGCGCTGTGCTGGACACAAGACATCCCCCTTTTGAGAGGCAGTGCACTGCTCTTCGATCTGCCTCTTTCGGCGGGTCTGCGACTATTCCATGGTTCTGTGGCTACGCTTCGGGATGGCTCCCTTTGTCATTCCATTTATCTGCTGCTGCTTGGTCAGCTTGATCAGCCTTCTGTTGGAGGCAGGCGCCATCCAAAGCCTAACAAGTGCCCTTCTGCTTCCTCTGCGAAGCTAAGGGCTGATCCTCCTACCGCCACTTCTACTCACTCACAGGGTGGGGTAGGCGTCAGCAGTAGTCGCCTTGATTTCGTCCCAGGTTGAGGCACTCCACTAAGTAGAGAGTGCCTCTTCCCACATGAGTCCCTTTCAACGCTACACGTTGGGGACTTTTGACCATGGAGATAGGCGATCTGTCAATTGTCAAAGGGGACAATCAAGGTCATCAAGAACTTTCTTTCAGTGGGTTTTTGTTTCCCGCATGTTTTTGGTGCCGAAGAAGGACGGCCGACTCAGATAGGTTATCGATCTGAGTATTCTGATGTAGTATCTCATTGCTCCTCAGTTCAGCATGGAGGCTTTCAGATCAGTTCGTCGCTCCATTCCCCAGGATGTTTTCCAGTTCAAGGCCATTCCCTTTGGCCTCAGCTTGGATCCTTGGGCCTTCACCTGTCTGATGTCGCATGTGTTAGTCTTACATTGCACACAGTTCAAGGTGTCTTCTTTGGCTTGTCTAGTTGATATCCTCCAGAGGCAATCCAATGCTGCTTTTCTGGAGTCTGATGTCATCACACTGTTGAGCCTACTCACGTCACTAGGGTTCGGAGTCAACAGAGAGAAGTCGGACCTGGTCCCTTCTCCGTCTTGTCATCTGGGATGGACTTCATCAGCTCGGAGTCTTCCCCGACTGCTTGGTCTCTGCTTTTTGGTGCCGGATCTCATTCCTCTAGGTCAACTGCATGTCTGACCTCTCCAACACGTTTCGCTCAGTCGTTGGAGGCCGATTGTCGATCCTCTGGTTCTGGTGATTCTGTTACGGAGTATCTTCCTTGTCACCTTCTCCCCTGACAGATGTTCGGTGGATTATGCAGGGAGTTCCATTGGACTTCCCCACGTCTGATCGTGTTCAGACAGTAGCCAGCAATCTCGGATGGGGTGTGTCGTTGGGATTCTCTAGGTCTTTTCCTTCACGGGTCATTGGACCAGGATCTAGCAGCTCTTCATGTTCACCAGAAGGAGCTTCTTGCTCTTCCTCTGTGTTTCCGACAGTGGATCCCCTGCTTTTCTGATTGTCAGGTCCTTCTGTGGTCTGACAATTCCATGGTGGTTGTTTACATTCAGAACCACGGCATAACGCACTATGTTCCCATGTACGATTTGGTTCGGGGTCTTCTACTGCTCGCTCAGGATATCAACATCGGAGTGGTGGTTCGTCACATTCCCGGTTGTCGGAACGTCCTAGCCGACTCCCTGTCCCAACGGGGCAGGTTCTTTTCCACCGAGTGGATGCTCCATGGGGCAGTGTTCCAATCTCTTTACGATCTCTGGAGTATTCCCCACATCGATCTCTTTGCGACTCATTGGAACCATCAGGTGGACACTTTTGTGTCCCCATGTCCAGATGCTCTGGCTTTTGCCGTGGACACTCTGGCCCTCCTTTGGAATGGTCTTGTCGGCTATGCCTTCCTGTTGGTTCCGATTCTGCCTCAGGTTCTAGCCCAGATATGTACCTGCAATTGTCGAATCCTTTCGATCGCACCCTGTCTCCTTGGTGGGTGTGGATCAATCTGCTCCGCTCTCTGTTAGCGGCGGTTCTGGCATGTCTCCCTCTACGTCGCAACTTTCTTTGCCAAAGTCGCCCGAGGAGGTTTCAAGTTGACCCGACTTCCTTGTGCCTTCGCGCATGTCTTTTATCGGGTCCTGTTTCGTCCATAGTGGTTTTTGGAGACGAGTAGTGGAGTTGCTTTTCTTCTTCAAGGAGGCACTCCACTGGTTTAGCCTCTGTGGCTCAGTAGAAGGTTCTTCTGTCGATGGTGTGCGATCCCTCTGTTGCTTCTGTCACTCCTTCAATCACACTGCTTGCAGAGTTTCTGGTATATGTTTGTTTCTGGGGGTCTCCAGCAATGGGTACAAGTCCATGCTTCGGAGACCTTTTTCATATGTGGTACCGCATTGTTTCGGCACTCATCCTTGTCTCTCCAAGCTTGTTCAACTCTTTTCCTTGAAAAGGCCTAGGACTTTGCAGTTTACTCCAAGATGGTCACTTTCTTGGGTGCTGCTGTACTTGGGGGGGGGGGGGGGGGGCATTCACGCCTTTATCCCGGATGGATATGCATTTTCTCACAGGCCAGATCTTTCCTGAATCCATTTCTCGATGGATTTGTCTTACTATTCGTGCAGCTTCCGCTCGTCTAGCTACTGGTGATTGTATTACCAATCGTTTTTCTGCCTCGAGCTGCGTGCATTGTCTTCCTCTCGGGGCTTATACTAACTCTATCATGTTGTCGGATGTTATACTGGCAGCCATTTGGAGAAATGCTACCTTCTCCATTTATCTGCGACAGTTACAGGCGCAGACAGAGGACCTTTGTCCTACAGGCCCTCTTTCTTCGGCTCAGGCTGTTGTCTATCCCAGCCATTCAGCTTCTTACAGGGTCAGTTCCCTCTCCGTGCTGTTACTGCCCTTTTTTGTCTGTGTCGCACATCACCTCATCTTTCATTGTCTTTTACTAATGTTTGTGATGCTATGCTTTGATAGGACTAGGGATCGCTTCCTCTGTCCACAGTTCCAGTGCAATTGCATTATGTGTGAGTAGGTTATGTGGTTCCCTACATCGTTTT
The DNA here is from genome assembly GCA_031216915.1 of Pictodentalium vernedei. NCBI lineage: Eukaryota > Metazoa > Mollusca > Scaphopoda > Dentaliida > Dentaliidae > Pictodentalium > Pictodentalium vernedei. The sequence goes on along the minus strand of CM062295.1, from coordinate 59,711,651 downwards.
GTCTATTCAGCCTGTAGTAAACAATTGTAAGGTAGGTTGATAAGAAATATAAATTTTATAGTAAATTTCCTTACTTATTATACCTACTGCAGTTGTTTACATGGAGGCCCTCCCATCTTCTTATATGGGTAAGAATCCTTCCACCCTGCTGATCAGATAACTCCTATGTTGGCGGACTCAAAAGAATGGTTTGATGACTGCTTGCGCACTGGTTTACGGAAGTCGTGGAATTGTAGTAAGAGAAGAGCGTCCCTACTGGGTGTGCGCCGATGGTGCTCGAACCAGTTTTGGCTGATTTTTTCTGTGGTGTTTTTACACCACTTTTCTTTCCCAAATCTCTTGGGAAAGATTAAAATAGAGAATATTTTATCCGAGTTAGGGTCTTCCACTGTAGTGCAAGCCTGTAGTAAACAATTGCAGTAGGTATAATAAGAAAGGAAATTTACTATAAAATTTCTATATTTTTATACTGTACCAATGACCCAGACTTAGCTGGTGCTAACTCCAACAAAACCAGGGCCAAACACAAATTTTGCCCCCCAATCCCCAAAATTTGCATCCAAAACAAAAAGAAATCATGTCCTAGAGGACCTCCATACTACGCCTCTACTGCGCATGCGCAGTGACGCAGTCGTCCCGAAATTGGCGCCAATTATCATTCTCTGTTTGGCCCTTCATCAGTCAACATCTCACTGATCTTTGTGCTTGTAAATCTCAGTTTAAAGGATGCCAGACACGTAATTTTTGGAGAAAATGTGATTCTAAGGAGGATAGAAGGAGGAGAGGAAAAAGAAGTGGCAAAAAATAATCAGGGCTGTACTTAAAATTTTTTGATGAAATTATGTTAAGTTGCCTATTTTCGAGGCATGGGCCTCTTGTTGTCATTCTTGCTAATTGTTGCACTGCTTATTCAGTGTTTCCTCTCCCCTAGCCTTCTAAAGTCCCCCCTGGCAATTCTCCCATGCTTTTGGCATATTTTTGAGAAATTTCATTTCTAAAATTTCCTGGGAGAGTTGCTTGGTTACAGAATGTTTTCTGTTATTTTCCCCATAGTTACGTTTTCACCCATGGGTGTATAACGTTTGTGTTCTGCATCTTCCATCTGATGTTCTACAGATTCTCCCCTGGGAGTCTCTGTTTTGCATCAGATAGAGTGTAATTGATGACTGATTCCGGGCCAGTTTTTTCAGTGCCTGGAGTCATGTTTTCTAGTGTGTTTACACTGTTTGTTTTCATTGGCAACAGCCTTTTTTGAGGGGGGCTGTTTGCCTTTGTGGTAGTTTATCTCATTATAAGATACATTTATATTATCCGAAAGTGTCTCATTAATTATTTTATATAAATTTAAAATTTTTGACCACACTTTGCCATCGGATCCATCGGGGCTCAACGTTACTTTTCAGCAACTTGGGCTTCTCTGAAAAAATATTTTTTCAAAATTATTTTGTTTTGCCATTGTTTTTTCATTTATTAATGGATCATGTTATTATGTATCTTTGTGTCAGGGGTTTTTGCGAGTAACTAGGACTTATTGTTGTTCTTTCACATGAAGGGACGTTGTTCAAATTGTAATAGGAAGAAATCTTCCTCTGACTTTCATGATCATTGTATTAATTGTAGTCAGTGTTCTCGCATTAATCCCTGTCCTATATGTGAACATTGGGATGAGAAACATTGGAAACGTGTGTCACGATATGTTGTTTCTGGAGAAAGAGCGATGCCGGCTCTTTCTCCACAAGGTCACTCTACTCTCTCAGTTTCTATTTCAGAGGAACCAGAACAGGGTGATGTTTCCATGTTATCTTCTTCAAGTGTGCGTCCGTCGTCACAAATGAATTCAGAGCTAGCGGCAAAAGTGCTCATGGAGATTAGACAAATGTCGTCCGCTAGCTCGCCCGGTGTAGCGTCCATTCACCGAATGGTTCGGCAGCCGGTTTCGTCCGATGCGGTCCAAGAGGAAATTTTGGGTGATGCGAGCACTATAAACATAATAGATGCACACCCAGTGACGGCGGATAGTAAGCGAGAACGGAGGAAGCCTTTTAGTCCGGTTCCTAGCTCGTCCAGGTCCAGCCGGGCCGCGAGCGAGAGAGGTCCCTCTCTCGTACAACAACATCTGGGACCAGATGTTGTGGTACAAAATGTGTCTTTAGCGGAGCATACGTCCGTCGCTCGGGACGCTCCGTTGTATAAGCAGTCCGCAGAGACTGTTAAGGCTTCCTCTTCTCGTCAGCGCACACGACCGCACCTTGGCTGCGTGACCGCCGATATATTACCAGCTTCGCCAATGAAGGATTCTTCGGCGACCAGGTCACACCATCCGGCAGCCAGGGATTCGAGACCGATGGACTCCGGACGTTCGCATAGGAAAAGTATGCGGGAGCCATCTGATGTGGAGCTGCCCTCGGCGAAGCAGCGAAAGACTGCACCTCCGCAGGTCTCGACGCCGGACATTCTTGTGCAGATAGCACAGCTTATCGCAGCATCCCAGCAGCCGACAGAAATGGTGTCGGATCGAGAATTATCCGACGGCGCTGGGTCGGAACGCTCCGCAGAAGAATCGGGGGCGGAGGACCGGGAACATCGTGAGGTCCGACCGGATGGTGAAAGGGATACGGATGACTTTGAGCTATCCCTTTCGGAACAACATAAAGCTGCCGTGGACTTCATCCGGCACTTTCTCCCTCAGGTTGTTCCGTCGGGCCAGACTGCTGCGCTTCCGGACAAGAGAATTATAGCGTCATTGGACTCTGAATTTTTTGAGCGGTTCAGGGACATCGCTCCCGAGTTTCTGTCGCAGTCCAATAATGTTGCTAGAACATTTGAATTATTGAACGACGCTATATTTAAACTTGCTTCCAGGACGGGGAAAGCAGGTTTCTTGTCCGCTAATACTCTCAACCTGCCTTTCATTAATGCAAGGAATAAATTTGATACGGCAGGACAGGGTATACCGAGAGTTCCTCTGCGTATGGACGACGAGGCGGAAGACTTAGAGCTATCATTACCGTCGTCAGCTTCTATTCCAACCGCGGTGTTGGAAACAGCTATTGCGTCTAACAGAGCCAATTTAGATGCCTTATCTTACGCAGATCACCTTACTAAGGCATTATCACTGCGCCTTCAAGGGGAAGAGTTTCAGGATATACAATCCTCTTTAAGACTTCTTTCAAGGGCAGAAGCTTATTCCACGTGTAACTCCGCCCTTTCAGTGGCAAATCTGGAGTTGGTTAGATGTGACGCAGCCCTAGCTACATCCACACTAGTGGATTCTAAGGTGAAGAACTCTCTTAGAGTCGCTTCGGTCTCAGGAGAACTTCTCTTTGACGGCAAGCTTTCCGCTATTTATGATAAAATTAAAAAGAAAGCTAATGATTCTCTGTTGTTCAGATCGGCTCCTAAAAAGTCGGATACAGCAGACAAGAATAAGACAGGCACTTCTGGGTCTAATGCGCCCAAGAGAGGTTCCTATAGAGGTTCCGGTGCGTCCTCTTGGTCTTATTCGAGAGACCATCAGGATAGCGACTCTCGTTCGGGACGTCCTTCAGGCCGGGACAATCGGTCGGACGCCCCGAGGTCGACGAGGCGAGGTGCGGGTCGTGGAAGACGTGGTTTCTCCTACCGCAGGCCTCGCAGGTCCAGGAGGTGATGGCTTAAACCTCTATCGCGTTCCGGTTGGCGGAAGGTTGTCGAGTTTTTCACAAGAGTGGGCGTCGATTACGGACGACCCTTGGGTGAGAGGAGTGACTTCGGAAGGTCTAAAGATATCTTTCAAACGAAAGCCTCCATTAACTCGAAGTCCAAAGTGGACTCATCTTCCGTCAAATCCACAGAAAAGAGACGCTCTGTTATCAGAGGTGCAGTCTCTTTTAATGAAGAACGCGGTAGAGGTCGTAGAAAACCAGGAATCTCTGGGATTCTACAGCCATCTGTTTCTGGTTCCGAAACCAGACGGCTCGTTCCGTCCAGTCATAGATTTGAGCTGGATAAACAAGCTGATCGTCGCTCCGAAGTTTTATATGGAGACGATTCGATCGGTCAGAGCGAGTATTCGGGTGAACGATTATGCAACGAGCATAGATCTCAAAGATGCGTACTTTCACGTCATGGTACATCCGACATTCCGAAAGTATCTACGCTTTGCAGTCCTGGGAGTGGTGTATCAATTCCGGGCGATGTGCTTCGGATTGAATCTAGCACCCTGGGCTTTCACTCGGGTAATGAACTCGGTAATGATCTACTTCCGAGCTCATTCGTCTGCGGTAACGTCGGCCTACCTGGACGACATTCTTCAGAGGTACGGCAACGAGTTAACGCTTCAGAACGATGTTCAGATTCTTCTTCTATTGCTCCGACGTCTCGGTTTTATAGTAAACGAGGAGAAGTCGGATCTGGTGCCGTCCAAGTCATTCACTCATCTGGGAATGAGCTTCGAGACGCACAACAATCTCGTTCGTCTGCCGTTAACCAGAGCGAAATTAGTCAGTTGTTACGCTCGCTATTGTCTGCACGCAGAAAAAGTCACGGCGAGAGAATTTATGAGACTGATAGGTCTGTGCGGAGCCGCCGCGGATCTCATTCCGATGGGGCGGCTACGCACACGTCCTCTTCAAATTTTCCTGTGGAGTGTGAAAATTCATTCGCTCGATGTAGACGTTCTCTTGTCAGATCAAGTGAAACAAGAGATTCAGACTTGGGCAAACATTCAGTGGTTAACTCAAGGAGTTCCGCTGCAGTTGCCGGATCCGAGTTTTACCGTTATGACGGATGCCAGTCAAACAGGTTGGGGTGCATCATTAATCCCAACGGATTCGAGATGCCAGGGTCTTTGGGATCCGCAATTCCTGTGCAAGCACATAAACATCAAGGAAATGATGTCAATTTGGCTTGCATTACGTCAGTGGATGGACATTATTCACGATGCTCATGTCCAAATCCTATCGGACAATACGACAGTAGTGGCGTATATACGGAATCAGGGAGGCACTCATTCAGTTCCGTTGTTCAATCTAACGGAAAGAATCCTTCTGTTTGCGTTAGAACATCACGTTCTTCTTTCGGTCCGTCACATACCGGGTCGTCTGAATGTGCTAGCAGACTCCCTTTCACGAAAGGGTCGCTTGTTGCCGTCGGAGTGGACTCTCAACAAACAAGTATTCAATCAGATTTGCTACCAATGGGAACGGCCAATGATAGACTTATTTGCGACACATCTCAACAATCAGTTGCAGATGTATGTGTCTCCGTGTCCGGATCCAAGAGCATTTGCAGTAGACGCTCTGTCGATCCCTTGGGACGGAATGATAGGATATGCGTATCCTCCAGCGCCGTTAATTCAACAAGTATTGCTAAAGATAAAACAATCTCAATGCAAGATTCTGTTGGTAGCATCTCTGTCGCCACAGAGACCGTGGATAAATCTACTCAGGTGTCTGTTGTGGGACCTACCGCAGAAGCTTCCTCCACGAGAGGATCTTCTTTCGCAGGGGAAATCGCGCCAACTCCATCACAACCCGCAAGGTCTCAACCTTCACGTTTTTCCATTGTGCGGTCCTTCTTGCATGGCAAGCACTTTACAGGACAAGCAGTGGACGCGATTTCTAACTGTAGGAGGACCTCCTCTTCGCTAAACTATGCGGCTAAGTGGAAGGTTTTTCGTCGTTGGTGTAGGGATCATTCTGTAGATATATTTGATCCCTCTATACCAGACATTGCAAACTTTCTAGTATACTTGTTTGACGAAATCAAACTGCAGCCTGTTACTATAAAGGGTTATAGATCTATGTTATCTGATACCTATGCACATCATGATAGTTTACAAATTGGATCTAATGTCTCTTTATCGAAGTTGGTTAGAAACTTTTCGATAAATAGACCCAGAACTCTTAGATTAATTCCTAAGTGGAATTTAGCTTGGGTTCTCCTTAAATTGAAGGAAAAGCCATTTGAACCTCTTGGGACAGTAGATTTCAAATTCTTATCTTATAAGACAGCTTTTCTCTTAGCTTTCTCTTCTGCCAGAAGAGTCAGTGAGCTTCATGCACTATCGGTGGATGATTCTCATTATCGTAGTGTTGGGAACACTATCACCTTCACTACTAATGTGGGTTTTTTAGCTAAGAATCAGGCTCCTAATAAATATCCGGAACCTATTGTTATTAAGGCTCTTCCGTCTTCAGACGGGCGTAGGCCTTTACTCTGTCCTGTTAGAGCACTACGTATCTATAAACAGAGATCTCAGTTTATCAGAAAGGGACGGAAACGTTTCTTTCTGTCTTTGATGCCTAATAGAAAGGACATTTCAGTCCATTCTATTGCTAGATGGATTCAGTTAACTATCCGTACTGCTTATGAAGATTTATCTTCTTCTCAGCAGTCTGTGCTTAAGATTTCTGCTCATGAAGTAAGAGCTCTTTCTACTTCCTGGGCTTATGCTAATAGTGTTGCTATTACAGATTTAATGAAGGCTGCTTATTGGTCTCAGCCATCCACATTTACGAATTTTTATCTCAGAAATATTGAGTCCATTTCTGGAGACCTGCATTGTTTAGGTCCGTTATCTGTTGCTCAGAATGTCGTCCACTAAACAGTTGCAACTATAGTTATGCAGGCTTTCTTTTCCGGCAGTGACTCCATCCGGCTGCCCTCTTCGCTCTGGGCTATTTGACCCAGGGCAAGGGGAAGGGGGGGGGGGGGCGGGTGTTCCCTTAGGTCACCTGCTTTATAGTGAAAAGCAAGGGAATGCCTCCTCCAAGTCAGTATTTCTGAGTCGCTTCCGGGATGGTTTTAAAGTGTAATATTAATGTTTAAATTCATTCATGTCTTATTTTTAAAGTGTAGCTCGGTGTGAAGCATTTGTATATGTCAAGTGTCAAACGGGCTTTAATATACAATACTCAGACACTTTTAAATGATTATAAAGAGTCTCAATTCTCTGGACTACTTTATTTATTGGCTTGCTTTAAAAATAATGAGTATAAGGGTTATACTGGATGTTAATAGAGAACATGAATGTTATTGTGCTCAATTATTAAGGGTAGTGTATCTTTCTAATTTAATATTAAATAAGAAAGATACATGTAAAGCCTAATACTCCTTTTCTCCTTAAGGGGTTACCTCTTTACTATATAGTTGAGCTTATTGGATTTTCCTCTATGTCCTAGGCCCTCCAGCCTGTTTACTATTCAGCTAAGTCTGGGTCATTGGTACAGTATAAAAATGTTAAAAAATTTATAGTAATTTATATATTTTTTATACTTACCAATGACCCAGACGGGGATGGCCCTCCCTGGAGTTGGGAACTCTTGCCTCCCCACTGAGTACATAGCGCTGACCAGGCACTGCCAGTAAGAATGATAATTGGCGCCAATTTCGGGACGACTGCGTCACTGCGCATGCGCAGTAGAGGCGTAGTATGGAGGTCCTTTAGGACATGATTTCTTTTTGTTTTGGATGCAAATTTTGGGGATTGGGGGGCAAAATTTGTGTTTGGCCCTGGTTTTGTTGGAGTTAGCACCAGCTAAGTCTGGGTCATTGGTAAGTATAAAAAATATATAAATTACTATAAATTTTTTAACTTTTTAATAGTCAATAACATTGATTGTTCTGCTTCGTGAGTCACAGTTGGCGTCCAATTACGAATTACTTCGCTAAATTATGCTGCTAAGTGGAAGGTTTTCTATAGGTGGTGTAGGGATCATTCTATTGATATTTATGATCCTTCCATTCCAGATATTGCTAATTTTCTGGTCTACTTGTTTGACGAGATCAAACTGCAGCCAATAACCATTAAGGGTTATAGGTCTATGCTATCGGACACCTATGCTCATCATGATAGGTTACAGATTGGATCTAATGTCTCTTTATCTAAGTTAGTGAAAACTTTTTGATAGATAGACCTAGAACCCTTAAGTTAATTCCTAAGTGGAATTTAGCTTGGGTTCTTCTGAAGTTAAAAGAAGCGCCATTTGAGCCACTTGATACAGTGGACTTCAAATTCTTATCTTATAAGACAGCTTTTCTCTTAGCCTTCTCTTCTGCCAGAAGAGTTAGTGAGCTTCATGCACTATCGGTCGATGATTCTCACTATTGTAGTGTTGGTAATACTATTACTCTAACTACTAATGTTGGATTTTTGGCTAAGAATCAGGCTCCTAATAAGTATCCTGAACCTATTGTTATTAAGGCTCTTCCGTCTTCAGACGGTCATAGACCTTTGCTCTGCCCAGTTAGAGCCATGCGCATTTACAAACGTAGATCTGAGTTTATCAGAAAGGGACGTAAGCATTTCTTTCTGTCTCTGCTGCCTAATAGAAAGGACATTACGGTCCATTCTATTGCAAGGTGGATTCAATTAACTATCCGTACTGCTTATGAAAAATTATCTTCAACTCAGCAGGCTGTGCTTAAGATTTTGGCACATGAAGCAAGAGCGATGTCTACATCTTGGGCTTATGCTAATCGTATTGCTATTACCGATCTGATGAAGGCTACATATTGGTCTCAGCCTTCCACATTCACAAATTTTTATCTTAGAAATATTGAGTCCATTTCTGGCGACCTAGGTTGTTTAGGTCCGTTATCTGTTGCTCAGAATGTCGTCCTCTAAACAGTTGAAACTATAGTTATGCAGGCTTTCTGTTCCGGTAGTGTCTCTGTCCTGCTGCCCTCTTCGTTCTGGGGTATTTGACCCAGAGCAAGGGGAAGGGGGGGGGGGGGGGATGGTGTTCCCTTATATCACCTGCTTTATAGTGAAAAGCAAGGGAATACCTCCTCCGGAGTCATTAATTCCGAGTCTGTGCCAGGATGGTTTTAAAGTGTAAAGCTAATGTCTATCTCATTTATGTAATATTTTTAAAGTGTAGCTCGGTGTGAAGCATTTGTATATGTCACGTGTCATACAAGCGCTAATATACAATCCTCGGACACTTTAAATGAGTATAAAGAGTCTCATTCTCTGGATTATCTTTATTTATTGGCTTTCCTTTAAAAAGATTAGTATAATGGGTTATACTGGACGTTAATAGAGATCATTGATGTTATTGTGCTCAGTTACGGAATGGTATTGTGTCTTTCTTTTTTGATACAAACAAGAAAGACACATGTAAAACCTGTTCTCCTCTTCTCCTTGAGGGGATAATTTTGTTTACATGTAATCCTATTGGATTTTCCTTCATGTCCTAGGCCCTCCAGCCTTTTTTCTATTCAGCTAAGTCTGGGTCATTGGTACAGTATAAAAATGTTAAAAAATTTATAGTAATTTATATATTTTTTACACTTACCAATGACCCAGATGGGGATGGCCCTCCCATGAGTTGGGAATCATACCTCCCCGCTGTTTACATAACGCTTACCAGGCACTGGTGGTGAGAATGAGGATTTGGCTCCAATTTCGGACTTCCTTGACACTGCGCATGCGCAGTGGATAAAAGTATGGAGGACCACATTGTTAGAAAATCAGTTTTCATCAAAAGGCTCCTAGGGTATTTAATTCGAAACGTTAAAACTATGCTAAGGTGTTCAGGTAACATCTCTAGATGTGCATGAAGGTTTCGGAATTTTGATTCGGCCCATGGTGGTTTCAGTGGAACCACTTTTATCGTTAGAAAATCAGTTTTCATCGAAAGGCTCCTAGAGTATTTAATTCGAAATGCTTAAACTATGCTAATGTGTTCAGGTAGCAACTCTAGATGTGCATGAAGGTTTTGGAATTTTGATTTGGCCCCAGGTGGTTCCAGTGGAACCACTTTTATCGTTAGAAATCAGTTTTCATCGAAAGGCTCCTAGGGTATTTATTCTAAACGTTTAAACTATGCTAATGTGTTCAGGTAACATCTCCAGATGTGCATGAAGGTTTTGGAATTTTGATTTGGCCCCAGGTGGTTCCAGTGGAACCATTTTTATCGTTAGAAAATCAGTTTTTATCGAAAGGCTCCTAGGGTATTTAATTCGAAATGCTTAAACAATCCTAATGTGTTCAGTTAACATCTCTAGCTGTGCATGAAGGTTTCGAAATTTTGATTTGGCCCCAGGTGGTTCCAGTGGAACCACTTTTATCGTTAGAAAATCAGTTTTCATCGAAAGGCTCTTAGGGTATTTAATTTGAAACGTTTAAACTATGCTAATGTGTTCAGGTAACATCTCTAGATGTGCATGATGGTTTCGGAATTTTGATTTGGCCCCAGGTGGTTCCAGTGGAACCACTTTTATCGTTAGAAAATCAGTTTTCATCGAAAGGCTCCTAGGGTATTTAATTTGAAACGTTTAAACTATGCTAATGTGTTCATGTAACATCTCTGGATTGCATGAAGGTTTTGGAATTTTGATTTTACCCCAGGTGGTTCCAGTGGAACCACTTTTATCATTAGAAAATCAGTTTTCATCGAAAGGCTCCTAGGGTATTTATTTCGGAATGTTTAAACTATGCTAATGTGTTCAGGTAACATCTCTAGATGTGCATGAAGGTTTCGGAATTTTGATTTGGCCCTAGTAGCGGGGGAGGAATTCGTCACATACAGGTGAATTGTGCACTTGGTGATACCTTCTTGAAATTTGGCACACTGTTAGTGTAGGCTATGAGGTTCTCAAAAACGATCGGCTACAAGTTGACACCGACCGGTGGCGACCAGTAGCGGCACAATCCAAAATGGCCGCCAGCGGCTGAAGGGAACCTCCTTTTCGACGGTCTACCGACTATACATCCGATTGTAAGGGCGCGAAAGTGAACTCTGATCCACGCACGTGTTGGAAACAGACGTGGGAGATGATGTAGAATAAAACGAGATTCTCTATACGGACGCATCAATTTCTTGGAACTTGAAAAGAGCGTTGTTTCTCCGGGATCAGCGTCATTCAGGCAAACCTGAATGACGCTGATCCCGGAGAAACAACGCTCTTTATGAAGCAGTCTCTTTGCCATACAATCTCTTGTTTGGCGTAATTCCGCAAGCAATTCTGATTTGTCTGTCGAAATTAATTCGAGAACGCGATTGTTCACAAAAATCATTCACAGAATGAGTGAGAATCCTCTTCGTGTACGGACTAGTACTGACTGGGAACGTTGTTGCTTTTGCCAGCAAGACAGTTCCAAGAAATTGATGCGTCCGTATAGAGAATCTCGTTTTCATGACGCCTATAAAGCTATTGAGGAAGACATAACGCGCTTCCTAGATAATGGCGTTGAGCTTCCATATAATTTGACCATTGATTGTTTGATGAGAGAGAGTGATGAGTGTATGTCGATGTCACTGTTGACGAATAAGGCAATATATCATAAGACATGCCGTGACAGTATTCGGACTCACATCGTACAGCGCGTGCTACACAAGCGAGAGTGAAATGAGGCAGTGGCATCCTGCTCCACGCTGAGTCCTAAAAGAACACGGACAAGTTTTGAATCTGGCTGTGACAGGAAACTGCCCCAGTGTGTTTATTGTCACAAACGCGAAGGTGACAGCAGTGAGCCTATTTGCAGATCAATGTCTGATAACAATAAACTCAAAATTATGGCAAAGGAAGCCGAGAACTGGGTTGTTTTTTCTCGGGTCAATGCAGCATTTGATTCCGCTGCTAGTGATCTTTACTATCACAAAACCTGTTATTGTAAGCTTGCCAATGAAGCACGAGCGGCTAAATCTAAAAAGTCGAAGAACGCCGAACATTCCGCGTCAGGCCTGCCCTATGACCCTCTCGTTATGGCAGAGCTCATAACATTTGTTGAACACAACGATTCCGCGATGAAGCTTGTCGATCTCAAGAATCTGTACAGTCGGAGGTTGAAGCAAGTCGGTTCTGATTGGCTTAGTGAAGAAATACATTCCACTCGATTCAAAGAACATTTGTTGCAGAAATTGGGCGATGGCTGGGACGCCTTCACACAGGGTAGAGATGTGTTTATTTCAAGTAGGTTTCGAGTTGGCTCCTTGTTGTCCGAATCTTTAACTCGTATAGTGTCTGAGGAAGAGGCAAAAAAGATAGTTGATGTGGGTCTTCTTCTGCGTAAACACATACTCATATCTCAAGCTCCTTTCACGGGATCATTTTCATCTTATTGCTTGAGCGAGCCTGTACCCAACTCACTCCTGACTCTTCTTAGAGTTCTACTTGAGGGCACATGTAGTATACAGAACTTAGGCGATGATGAGACTGTTAATGCCAAGACTCGAGTGGCTTGTACTATTTCACAGATGTTGATCAGCAATTCAGCGAAACGCTCCGAACATGCACAAAATGTTCACCAGAGACGTGACAGAGAAACTCCAATGCCTCTTTATGTGGGTTTGAAGTTGCATGCCCATGATCGTATGAAAAATCTTATCAGAGATTTTCATCAAATGGGACTCTCTGTCTCTTATGATCGCGTAATGGATGTTCGCAGGAGTTTCGCGAGAGCTGTTTCACTGCGGTTCAAGAACGAAGGTGTTGTAGTCCCAGCTAACTGCAAACGTAATGTTTTCTCGATAGGAACCACTGATAACATTGATGTATCTGGTAGATCTGATATGCATGGTACGTCCATCACACTCATTGGTCAACTGAGCAGGGACAATGTGGGTACTGATCCCCCACCACTGAGTTTAGATGTTCCAGAAGACACACAAATTGAACTCCCAGACGACTATGCATTTGTTCCTTTCGTTGAAGACTTTGGTGGGGACATCAGGCTTGAATCTCCAGATGAATGTAATGTACGGCCCAATGAATATGCAGATTTGAACGTGGGAGAGAATGACTGGTTGTCTCATGTGTCACAGATCAGCAATAAAGGGAAGGTTGATGGCAGCTGGCAGCTTGATGAAGTCCCTGTGACCTTTTCAGGCTTCTTTTCAAAACATGAAGATCAAGACAATGTCAAACCTCGTGCAGTTATTGGGGTATTCCCTGTTTTCAGTGAGCAGAAAGCGGACTCACTCAGTATGCAGAAGCATGCTATGTATGTGGTCAGGGAAGCTACTGCTTTCGTAAACCCCGGCCAGATACCTGTCATTGAAGGTGACTGTCCGTTGTATGCCAGGCAGAAAAAATGTCAATGGCTGTTCCCAGAGGAGATAGGTGAGGATCGAATGGTGTGTATGATTGGATTCCTGCATCTTGAAATGTGCACCCAAGAAGCTGGTGGTAAGCTTATGGGTGGTTCTGGTTGGGAGCGAATGTTTCACCTCGCAAAGATATTCACACCCGGTGTAGCATCATCCCTACTTGGTGGGAAACATGTCAAGAGGACGCGACAGGCATATCTTCTCACTCTAGCTTGGCTTGAGATCCTCAGAAAGAATGCTTATGAGATTTACTGTCAGCAGACTGGGCCCCATGAGTCATTTGAAATGTGGGAACAGAGGATTCTTTCACAATCTCCAACTGCGCGCTATTGGGGTGAAATCGTTCGGAACTTTCTCTTGACAAGCTGTCAATTCGTTCGGAACCAACGAATCGGTAACTGGCCTGGTACACTGTGTTCTATCGATGAGTTGTGCAGTTACTTTTTTGCCCTAGGACATACAAATTATTGTCGGTGGGTCCCCGTATTTCTGAGAGACATGTCTCAGCTACCCAGGCGGCATCCTTCAATCCACAACAAATTCATGGAAGGCCATTTTGTGGTCCAGCGTAGTGAGAGGAAGTTCAGTATGATGGGTTTAGATCAGAGCCAAGAACATAGTATCCAACTACTCAAAGAAGACAGTGGTCCAAAAGGTCTCTATGGCCAGGCTGAAGAGAAAGTCGTTATTGAGCTTTCAAGGTCAGAAGTTCTGCGTGTTATAGATGAGTATGAATATGCAAGTTTCCACACAACATCATCAGATAACACGGAACACCCGGAAAGTTCGGTATCAGAGCAGAAAAAATTTCTGAATCAATTGAAATCTCTCCTCGATCTGGTGAATCAGGGACTCATTATCAACCCTTATGATGAAACTAGTGGTCAGCTGGTGACATTAGATACTGGTGAATATATGGACCCCGAAGTTAGTAAGAGTTTACGGTCATTACCCGAAAGGGGCAAGCATTTATATTCCACTTTCTTGAAGGAAAGGCTTGTGGAATGCACCGTACCCCTGAATGATGTTATTCCCAAGGCAAATATATATACCTTCCTTAACCCACCCCCAGCCAACCTGGACAAAGGCCGAGACAAACTCATGTCAAGTAAAGCAACTGCCGCAATAGTTACCCAGATGTTCGTTTCACTGCAAGCCCGGCCTGATTCAAACATGGATGAGTTTTTCATGCACGAGAATGCACGTGATCCGCCAGCATTATCCGATAGAGGTAAGCTACGGAGTGGGACAAAATCTCAAATTCTCAATTGTTTACCAGCTATTCCTGCACAAGGGAAGAATTCAGCAGCTAGACAAGCTTCAGTTGTCATCTTGGATATGCCTGCTGTAGTCCATGTAATCAAACCACAGAAAGCGGATCTGTTTGGAGAATATGCTCGATTGCAATTATTGCCATACATCGAATCTCTGATTAACACGAACACCACAAGGGTTGATGCGATCTATGACTGTTACCCCGAAGGCAGTTTGAAGAATCAGACGCGAGCAAAACGCCTCGGTGAGACAGCAGTTAGGTTGATACGGGTGTCCGAGAACGTCCCTTTACCTAAAGGGAAGAATTGGCAGGCATTCTTGAAAGTTAGTGAGAATAAAGACGAATTTTTCAAGTTCCTGTCTGCTGAACTGCTGAAATTAACATCAACATCCGAGTACCAGTTGTTAACGACATCAGGAGAATATGTACTATGCAATAAGGATGTTAGCTTATGTGACATATCTCCATCGAACCACGAGGAAGCAGACACGCGCATGATGCTTCATCTCAACCATGCAGTCTCACAAGGTCACAAAATAGCTTTTCTTCGCACGGTTGATTCTGATGTCGTCATTCTGTCTTTGCACCATTTCGCAACATTCCGTGACCTTGGACTCAGTGAGCTGTGGATTGGGTTTGGAATTGGAAAGGCATATAAAGATATGCCAATTCATGAGATAGCTTCACAACTTGGACCTGATTACTGTAAGGCCCTGACTTTCTTCCACGCCTTCACAGGTTGTGATGTAACATCCAGCATGCTCGGCATTGGGAAGAAGACAGGATGGAATGCATGGATGAATTTTCCCGCATCAACTGAAATGATGATAGAATTGACTGAGAATCCGCAAGTCTTTTCAGAGGATTCCCCTCATATGCAGCATATCGAAAAACTCACCATACAGATGTACAGTAACAGTTGTGTCAGTACACGTGTCAATGATGCGAGACGGCATATGTTCACACATGGCCTTAAGTCTATGGAAAACATCCCGCCCACCAAAGCAGCTCTGTATCAACATGTAAAAAGGGTAATTCTTGTGTCATCTTTCATTTGGCATCGTGCTCTGCAGAAACACTTATGTGTGCCAGACCCATCACAGTACGGATGGGAGTGGAATCCACGTCTCAATATTCTGGTCCCATTTTGGACTCACCTAGGAGACGCAAGTGCTGCATGTGCACTGATGCTCCACTGTAGTTGTGCCAAGGCCTGCAAGGGCAATTGCAAATGCTTGAAAGCTGGATTAAGGTGCACACCTTTGTGTAAGTGTGAAGGTGGCTGTTGTAACAATATTGAGTAGTATACTGTCATGTTAGGACCAGTCATCTCCTATTCTGGTATTTTTTTTTCCATTTTCGGCCAGTTAACACATGTCATGTTTCTAGTTGAGTTGATTTTGCTAACAAATGTTCATCCCATGTGGCTTGCTACATTATCCGGGGTATAGGAATACAGTTTTAGATTTCGGAAAATAGTCTGTTATTTACTGCACAAGACGGTGTTAATTCATGCATAGCATGATACAATATCCCCAACTATTTTGCCTCTGTACAACAGTTGATACCTTCGTTCACCCGTGTGTTCATCTATGGTATCCTTGTCTTTCTCTGGCCATAGGCCACATGTGACTAGTCAGTTCCTACTCCATAGCAAATCAACTTGGAAATCCTTCATCTTGTAGCGCACTCATGTCTCAATGAATCCATACCTGAGTTGATCTAATAAATCTAACGTAAGGTATCAAATTGCCATACCGGATCATATTTCGATAAGTTATTCGCTAAAACATTTCGACCACTCATCGACATCAAAGGTCATGTTTTGGCTCCCAGTGGTGGCTATATCTCTATATCCCTGGTAAAGTAGCATACCATGAGGGATGGGCATTAAGTGTCGGCAACATTAATCCTGACTTGGAACACACCACATCTTAACTGGCCGAAAATGAAGAATACTACTTGTAGTCAAAAAATATTCCTGTACCTCGAATGACTGCAAACATACACTCACCCCTTCTAGTCCCATTTTGCCAATGTTCTATACTGGCAAGATAACATTGTATAATTAACAACGGGAACTAATGCATCCCGAGTTCATTCCAGCACTGCCCTTGCTGGCAGACGTGTCGCTATGGTGTTGAGATTGAACCAGAACTCCTCTAGAAATTTGATAGTTTTATTTTCTTAGAAAATAAATCTATCGAAAATGCCGGAAGTTGAGAATAGACTGTCACTTTAATTGGATTATCAAATGTCCAAGTATCCCCACTGCTGCATACTATCGAGTACCCTTGTTCATGTGTTGACAGGAATCTCTCATACCATGTTCATTTGACCATTGCATTCCCGAGAAACATTCAACACTAATTTATCTACGGACGGACGATCATACTGACAGTCAGACACACAGACGCACACATCGACGGAAATTCTGATCCCATTATCCATTAATCTTCCCCCCAACTTGTTCCAAGGGCTTCACTCCATCATTCACATCAATTACAGCACATGTATGGTGTTAGGTTTGGAGCTTCAGTTGTGCGATCGGCGAAAATAGCTTTTTTTCGATCCGCTTGGCGGCCATTTTGGATTTCGCTGCTAGTGGTGGCTAGAGGATGGTGCCAACTTGTAGCCGATCGATTTTGAAATCTCTGATGCCTACCCTTACATCATGCCAAATTTCAGGAAGGTATCACCAAGTGCACAATTCTAGCGAATTCCTCCCCCGCTATAGGTGGTTCCAGTGGAACCACTTTTATCGTTAGAAAATCAGTTTTCTTCGAAAGGCGCCTAGGGTATTTACTTTGAAACGTTTAAACTATGCTAATGTGTTCAGGTAACATCTCCAGATGTGCTCTGCGCCGTCGAGTACCACAGTTTTGTCATTGGTGTTTACAGTCCACTCATTCTGGTCACACGCCCAGTTTTTCGGGACCTACGCCTTCTGTGCAGCCTGGACCTTCTGCCCCGCAGAGGTCCGCGGCGTCTCTCCTGAGTTCCCGCTATGTTGATCCTTGGGGTGTGTCATACCCCTATACACGTCTGCCCTCAGATGTTTCGGCTGCCGCCCGTCGCCCCTCTTCAGGTGTATTGAAGGATCGTGACTCTTCACTGGTTAAGAGGGTCAGGTGTGAAGCCTTGTCCCCATGTCGAACCGGCCGGTACAGGCAGTGAGCTTAGGGAGGCCCTCTCCTTACTCACTCAGGTTCTGTCCAAGAGCCTTCCCGTTGCTTCCAGCGAGGCAGCGAGTGGTTTCCAGGTGCCCCCTATGGTGCCACGTCCCGCGATTGGAAACAGGCCGCTTTCTGATCCCCCTGGTGTGCCTACACCATGGGAGGCATTGGCTGGTTTGCCCACGATGGGCTATGTGTCTTCCGTCTCCGGGGAGGCGTCAGACATCCTTGATGTCGAGAGCCAGCAGTCTTCTGACTTGGGACAGCTCTTGACTTTGTGTTTGGGTTCCTTCCAGATCTCAAACCATCAAACCAGCCAATAGTGTCAGCCAGGCCGCGATCATCGGTCGCACGTCTACAGCCTGAGGAGCAACCTGCTTCTGGTTGTCTTCGACCGTGCCAGTCAGTACAGGTTGTTGAAGCATTTTCAGCCTTGGACTCTAAGCTGAGTTCCAAGGCTATGAAGGCTCCGTTCTTCACCAGGGTTGACACCTTTTTGCCTCCGTTGCATTATCGTTACTACGATTTCGTCAGTCTGCCAGACTTTGACGGTTTTGGATCAGGACTCGAGTTCCCTTGGGCTTTCCAAGCCTAAGTCTGCTGTCATTCCTATGACGACTCTGGAGTCCATGTTGGGCTTATCGAGAGAAATGCTGGGTATGCTTTCTCTTTCCCATCACGTCGTCTCTGCCTTAGCTGCCTCTCTGCCTCCCGATAGGTTTGACGATGTACAGGCCCCTTTGCGTGTGCTGTCCAAGGCGCTCATGCATCTTACTCTCATGCATGCCTGTGACATGGCTATTTTGGAACTACAGTAAAACCTGTTTTGAGAGACCACTTGTCTTGCATTTTGAGAGACCACATCTACCAGGCACCGATTGGTTTTACTCTATAATGGATCTGCTATGGGAGACCACCTGTCCTGAGAGACCACCTGTCTTGAGAGACCACTGTGACCTGGTACCAACTTGTATATTTTTATACTGTACCAATGACCCAGACATAGCTGGTGCTAACTCTTAAAATATAGGGCCAAACACAAATTTTGCCCCCCAATCCCCAAAATTTGCATCTAAAACCAAAGAAAACATGTCCTGAAAGGCCCTCCACACTTCGCCTCTACTGCGCATGCGCAGTGTCAAGGACGTTCCGAAATTGGCGCCATTAATCATTCTAAGTTTGGCCCTTCATCAGTTAACATCTGACTGATCTTTGTGCTTGTAAATCTCAGTTTAAATGATGCCAGACACATAAATATTAGTGAAATGGTGATTCTAAGGAGGATAGAGAAGGAGGAGAGGAAAAAATGTGTGACAGAATATTATCAGGGCTGTAACTTAAAAAATTTTTAATGAAATTATGTTAAGTTACCTATTTTCGAGGCAGCAGCCATTTTGTTGTCATTCTGATTAATTAGTTACACTGTTTTTTAAGTGTTTTCCTCTCTCCCTGTCCTTTAAGTCCCCCCTTGCTATTCTCCCATGCTTTTGGCATAGTTTTTGTAATTATTATTACTAATTTTTCTTGGGAGTTTTAGCTGAATAACAGAATGAATTCTGTTTCTTTTCCCCATGTTTACGTCTTCACCTACGGGTGGTTTGGCGTTGTGTTCTGCATCTACCATCTGATGTTCTGCAGTTTCTTCCCTGGAAGTCTCTGTTTTGCATCAGATAGTGTATTTTTGGTAACTGATTTCGGGCCTGGGTGCCTGGAGTCTTATTTTAGTGTTTTTACATTCATTGTTTACATTTTCAACAGCCCTCTGTGTGAGGGGGGGATTTCTGGAAAATAATATCTTGATGTTATTTTAATCATAACTAGATACATTATTATTGTTCGTAAGTGTTGAATAAATTGTTTAAAATATTTTTAAAATTTTTGTCCACACTTAGGCTTGGGATCCATTGGGGCTCAACGTTACTTTTCAGAAACTTGGGCTGTTCTGAAAAAATATTTTTTCAAAATATTTTGATTTCAATTATTTTTTCAATATTAATGGATCATATTATTATTATATATTTTGATTGCCAGGGGTTAGTGCGAGTACCAGGACTTGTTTTCTTTTCACATTGAAAGGATATTGATCAATTGTAATAAGAGGAAGTCTTCCTCTGACTTTATAATCATTCTATATGTGGTCAGTGTACTCGCATTAACTCCTGTTTTGTATCGTATGATTTCGATGACAATATGGGAAGCGTATGTCACGGTATGTTATTGGGGAATTGGACACTCCGGTCCTTTCCCCGCAGGGTCACTCTACTTTATCAATTTCTATTTCAGACGATCAAGATTAGGGTGATGTATCTGTGATGTCTTCCAACAGTGTGCCTCCGTCGTCACAATTAATGAAGGGCTAGCGGAAAAGTGCTCATGTAAATACGCCAATTGCCTAAGAGGACCCTAGTAGGTTTGACGTCCGCCAGCTCGCCCGGTGTAGCGTCCATTCACCGAATGGTTCGGCAGCCGGGTTCGTCCGTTGTGGTCTAGAAGGAATTTTGGGGTGATGCGAGCACTATAAATCAACCTAATGCACACCCAGTGACGGCGGATCGGAGGGAGAACGGAGGAAGCCTTTTAGTCCGGTTCATAGCTCGTTCCGGTCCATCCGGACGGCAAGCGAGAGAGGCCCCTCTCTCGTTCACAAAATCTGGCCCCAGATGTTGTGGTACAAAATGTTTCGCATTCGGAGCATACGTCCGTCGCTCGGGACGCTCCGACATATAGTCAGTCCGGAGTAGACTGTCAATAAGGCTTCCTCATTCTCATAGTTGCGCACACGACCGCTCTTGGCTACGTGACCACGGATATCCAGTCAGCTTTGCCAGTCAGAGATTCATCGGCGACCAGGTCACACCATCCGGTAGCCAGGGACACGAGGCCTGCAGACTCCGGACGTTCGCATAGGAAGTGTGCGGGAGTCAACGTACACGGAGCTTCCGGCGGCAATGCATCGTAAGACCGCTACTGCACAGGCCTCGGGAACGGACATGCTTTCCTAAATAGCACAGTTTATCGCAGCATCCCAGCATCAACTGAATCTGTCGCATATTTTTTATCCGACGATGCTGGGTCGGGATGCTCCGCGGAAGCGGGTACGGACGTCCGAAAATTTCATCCGGTCCGACGGGATACCGAAAGGGATTTGGAGGATTTCGAGCTTTCCCTTTCGGAACAACATATGCTGTTGTGTATGTCATCTGACTTGGTCTTCTACAGCTTCTTTCGTCGGACCAGAATGCTGCGATGCCAGATAAGAAACTGATAGCGTCGGAGGACTTAGAAATTTTTTGTTCGGTTCAGGGACATCGTCCCTCAGTTCCGACATAGTCCAATAATGTCACGCAAACTTTCGAATTATTGAACGACGCTATATATTATTATTATATGCTTGCTATAACCAAGCATTTCTGGTTTCTTGTTCGCAAAGTTACGGAGATGTCTTTCAAAAGTGTGCCTCTGTCGTCATAGTTAATGAAGAGCTAGCGGCAATAAGTGCTCATGGAATATGTCTATCGCCTACGGAGTGACATTCGCTAGCTCACCCGGTGTAGCGTACATTCATCGAATGGTTCGGCTGCCGGGTTCGTCCGTTGCGGTCTAGGAAGGAGATTTGGGTGATGCGAGCACTTTAATTACTTTAGTACTCACCCAGTGACGACAGATTGAGGACAGATCGGAGGAAGCCTGTTAGTCCGGTTCCTGGCTTGTCCAGGTCCGTCCGGGCTGTGAGCGAGAGAGGTCCCTCTCTCGTCCAACAACATAGGGGACCGCATGTTGTGGTTCAGATATTTTACATTCGGAGCATATGTCTGTCGGTCGGGACGCTCCGTTATATTGACAGTCCGAGAGACTGTCCTTAATGCTTCCTCATCCTCACAGCAGGGCACACGACCGCACATTGGCTACGTGACCTCGAGTATCCGATCAGTTTCGTCATTCAGTGATTCTACGGCGAATAGGTCGCGCCATCCGGTAGCCAAGGGACACGAGGCCTATACACTCCGTTCGCTCGCATATTGGTAGTATGCACAGGGTAACGATCACGGAGCTTCCAGCGGCAATGCATTGTAGGACCGCTTCTCCTCAGGCCTCAGTGACGGACGTGCTATCCGAGTTAGCACAGTTGTTTCGCAGCATCCCAGCAATTGACAGTTTCTTGGTCGAATCAGGAATTATCCGACGGCGCTGGGTCGGTGCGGTCCGCGGTTGCATCAGGTACGGACGACCGAACGCTTTATAGGGTCCGACAGGATCGCGAAAGGGATTTGAAAGATTTCGAGTTTTCCCTTTAGTAGTATCGGAAGCTGCCTTTCATATCTTCTGGCATTATCTTCCAGTGATTGTTATTTCGGACTTCATTGCTGCGATCTTGGATAAGAGACTTATAGCGTCATTGGACTCGGATTTTTCGATCGGTTCAGGGACATTGTCCCTGACTTACCGACGCAGTCCAATAATGTCATTACAACATGTGTTTTATTTTTCGACGCTATATATGCATACAAGCCTGCTACCAAGCATGATAGTTTAGTTTCTTGTCCGCGTTACTCATTTCTTCCGTTTTATCATTTATACGATTAGTTTATTTGGCAGAGCAGGGCATACCGAGAGTTCATATGCGTCTAGACGGTGTGGTTAAAGACTGGAAATATTCTTTTTCGCCGTTTATGTCTTTTCCAACTTCAATGTTGGAAACGACATGATGTATAGTAGACTTAACTTAGACGCTTTATCATACGTAATCCGCCTTACTGAGGCGTTATCATTACGTTTTCAAGAAAAGATTTACGGGATATTATTCTCAATGTAATTTCTTTTGAGGGCAGTAGTTTGTTCACGTATAACTCCGCCCTTCAGTGGCTGATTGGAGTTGGTTAGACGTGACGCAGCCCTAGCTACATCCATGCGTGTGGATAATAAGGTTAAGAACTCTCTCAGAGTCGCTTCGTTCTCGGAGGAGCTTCTCTTCGACGGCAACTTTTCGGCAGTCCATGAATTGCTCGATTTACACGTTCTCTTGTCTATCTAGTGTTACAAGAGATTCAGACTGGGGCAAACATTCGGTGGTTGACTCAGAGAGTGCCACCGCAGTTGCCGGACCCGAGTGTGGCTGTTATGACGGTTGCCAGTCAAACAGATTGGGATATAATACTGATCCCAACGGATTCGAAGTGCCAGGGTCTTTGGGTTCCGCAGTCTCTTAGCAACCAATTTTCTTCCGCGGAATAATGTTTTTTAGGCTTGCTTTATGTCATTGCATGAACATTATTCAGAAACGCATGCCCAAATCCTGTCCGTTAATTCGACAGTAGTGGCGTATCTCCGGAACCAGGGAGGCACTCTTTCGTTTCCGTTATTCAATTTAATGGAAAGAATCTGTCTGTTGGTTATAGTACACCAAGTTCTGTTTTAGTCCGTCATATTCCGGGTCGTCTGATTGTTTTACCGGACTCCCGTTCACTTACGGGTCGCTTGTTGCTGTCAGAATGGACTCTCAACAAACAAGTATTCAATCAGATTTGCTATCTATGGGAGCGCCCAATGATGATTTATTTACGACACAGCTTGCTAATCAATTGCAGACGTATGTGTTGGCTTGTCCAGATCTCTGAGCTAATGTTGTTAACGCTCTATTGATCTATAGGACGGAATGATAGGATACGCGTATCCTCCGGCGCCGTTGTTTCAGCAGGTATTGCTAAGATAAACAACCACAATACATTTCTGTTGATAGCATCTCTATCTTCACAGAGATCATGGGTAATTTACTCTCTTGTCTACTGTGGGTCTTAACGTGAAATCTTCCTCAATGTGAGGATCTTTTTTCACTGGGTAAATCGTGTCATCTTTATCACAACCCGCAAGGTCTCAACCTTCATGTATTCCGTTGTGTGGTCCGTATTGCATTGTAAGCATTGTACTGGACGAGCTTTGGACGCGATTTCTTATATAGGAGGTCCTCTTCTTCGCTATTCTATGCGGCTAAAGTGGAGGCTCTTCCGTCGTTGGTGTAGGGATCATTATGTTCATATTGTTGATCCCTCCATACTACTCATTGCAATATTTTTATACTGTACCAATGACCCAGACATAGCTGGTGCTAACTCTTAAAATATAGGGCCAAACACAAATTTTGCCCCCCAATCCCCAAAATTTGCATCTAAAACTAAAGAAAACATGTCCTGAAAGGCCCTCCACACTTCGCCCCTACTGCGCATGCGCAGTGTCAAGGACGTTCCGAAATTGGCGCCATTTATCATTCTAAGTTTGGCCCTTCATCAGTTAACATCTGACTGATCTTTGTGCTTTTAAATCTCAGTTTAAATGATGCCAGACACATAAATATTAGTGAAATGGTGATTCTAAGGAGGATAGAAAAGGAGGAGAGGAAAAGAATGTGTGACAGAATATTATCAGGGCTGTAACTTAAAATTTTTTAATGAAATTATGTTAAGTTACCTATTTTCAAGGCAGCAGCCATTTTGTTGTCATTCTGATTATTTAGTTACACTGTTTTTTCAAGTGTTTTTCCTCTCTCCCTGTCCTTTAAGTTCCCCCTTGCTATTCTCCCATGCTTTTGGCATAGTTTCTGTAATAATTATTACTAAAATTTCTTGGGAGTTTTAGCTGTATAACAGAATGAATTCTGTTCTTTCCCCATGTTTACGTCTTCACCTACGGGTGGTTAGGCGTTGTGTTCTGCATCTACCATCTGATGTTCTGCAGTTTCTTCCCTGGAAGTCTCTGTTTTGCATCAGATGGTGTATTTTTGGTAACTGATTTCGGGCCTGGGTGCCTGGAGTCTTATTTTAGTGTTTTTACACTCATTGTTTACATTTACAACAGCCCTCTGTGTGAGGGGGGGATTTCTAAATAATAATATCTTTATGTTATTTTAATCATAACTAGATACATTATTATTGTTCGTAAGTGTTGAAAAAATTGTTTAAAATATTTTTAAAATTTTTGTCCACACTTAGGCTTGGGATCCATTGGGGCTCAACGTTACTTTTCAGAAACTTGGGCTGTTCTGAAAAAATATTTTTTCAAAATATTTTGATTTCAATTATTTTTTCTATATTTATGGATCATATTATTATTATGTATTTTGATTGCCAGGGGTTAGTGCGAGTACCAGGACTTGTTTTCTTTTCACATTGAAAGGATATTGATCAATTGCTTTAAGAGGAAGTCTTCCTCTGACCTTATTATCATTCTATATGTGGTCAGTGTACTCGCATTAACTCCTGTTCTGTATCATATGATTTCGAAGACAATATGGGAAGCGTATGTCACGGTATGTTGTTGGGGATTTGGACACTCCAGTCCTTTCCCCGCAGGGTCACTCTACTTTATCAATTTCTATTTCAGACGATCAAGATTAGGGTGATGTATCTGTGATGTCTTCCAACAGTGTGCCTCCGTCGTCACAATTAATGAAGGGCTAGCGGAAAAGTGCTCATGTAATACGCCAATTGCCTAAGAGGACCCTAGTAGGTTCGACGGCCTTTGACGTCCGCTAGCTCGCCCGGTGTAGCGTCCATTCACCGAATGGTTCGGCAGCCGGGTTCGTCCGTTGCGGTCTAGAAGGAATTTTGGGGTGATGCGAGCACCATAAAATTAACTTAATGCACACCCAGTGACGGCGGATCGGAGGGAGAACGGAGGAAGCCTTTTAGTCCGGTTCATAGCTCGTTCCGGTCCATCCGGACGGCAAGCGAGAGAGGCCCCTCTCTCGTTCAACAACATCTGGCCCCAGATGTTGTGGTACAAATGTGTAGTTAGCGGAGCATACGTCCGTCGCTCGGGACGCTCCGTTGTATAGGCAGTCCGCTGAGACTGCTAAGGCTTCCTCTTCTCGTCAGCGCACACGACCGCACCTTGGCTGCGTGACCGCCGATATATTACCAGCTTCGCCGATCAAGGATTCTTCGGCGACCAGGTCACACCATCCGGCAGCCAGGGATTCGAGACCGATGGACTCCGGACGTTCGCATAGGAAAAGTATGCGGGAGCCATCTGATGCGGAGCTGCCCTCGGCGAAGCAGCGATAGACTGCGCCTCCGCAGGTCTCGACGCCGGACATTCTTGTGCACATAGCACAGCTTATCGCAGCATCCCAGCAGCCGACAGAAACGGTGTCGGATTGAGAATTATCCGACAGCGCTGGGTTGGTAGCCGGGGACTCGAGGCCTGCAGACTCCGGACGTTCGCATAGAAAGTGTGCGGGAGTCAACGTACACGGAGCTTCCAGCGGCAATGCATCGTAAGTCCGCTACTGCACAGGCCTCGGGAACAGATGTGCTTTCCTTAATAGCACAGTTTATCGCAGCATCCCAGCATCAACTGAATCTGTCGCATTTATTTTATCCGACGATGCTGGGTTGGGACGCTCCGCGGAAGCGGGTACGGACGTCCGAAAGTTTCATCCGGTCCGATGGGATACCGAAAGGGATTCGGTGGATTTCTAGCTTTCCCTTTCGGAACAACATATGCTGCGATGCCGGATAAGAAACTGATAGCGTCGGTGGACTTAGAAATTTTTGGTTCGGTTCAGGGACATCGTCCCTCAGTTCCGACATAGTCCAATAATGTCACACAAACTTTCGAATTATTGAACGACGCTATATATATTATTATTTTATGCTTGCTATCCAAGCATTTCTGGTTTCTTGTTCGAAGAGTTATGGAGATGAATTTCAAAGTGTGCCTCTGTCGTCATAGTTAATGAAGAGTTAGCGGCAATAAGTGCTCATGGATTATGTCTATCGCTTACGGAGTGACATTCGCTAGCTCACCCGGTGTAGCGTACATTCATCGAATGGTTCGGCTGCCGGGTTCGTCCGTTGCGGTCTAGGAAGGAGATTTGGGTGATGCGAGCACTTTAATTACTTTAGTACTCACCCAGTGACGGCAGATTGAGGACAGATCGGAGGAAGCCAACAACATAGGGGACCGCATGTTGTGGTTCAGATATTTTACATTCGGAGCATATGTCCGTTGCTCGGGACGCTCCGTTATATTGACAGTCCGAGAGACTGTCTTTAATGCTTCCTCATCCTCACAGCAGGGCACACGACCGCACATTGGCTACGTGACCTCGAGTATCCGATCAGTTTCGGCATTCAGTGATTCCACAGCGAATAGGTCGCGCCATCCGGTAGCCAAGGGACACGAGGCTTATACACTCCGTTCGCTCGCATATTGGAAGTATGCACGGGGTAACGATTTCGGAGCTTCCTGCGGCAATGCATCGTAAGACCGCTGCTCCTCAGGCCTCAGTGACGGACGTGCTATCCGAGTTAGCACAGTTGTTTCGCAGCATCCCAGCAATTGACGGTTTCTCGGTCGAATCAGGAATTATCCGACGGCGCTGGGTCGGTGCGGTCCGCGGTTGCATCAAGCTACGGACGACCGAACGCTTTATAGGGTCCGACAGGATGGCGAAAGGGATTCGAAAGATTTCGAGTTTTCCCTTTAGTAGTATCGGAAGATGCCTTTCATATCTTCTGGCATTTCTTCCAGTGATTATTTTTCGGACTTCATTGCTGCGATCTTGGATAAGAGACTTATAGCGTCATTGGACTCGGATTTTTCGATCGGTACAGGGACTTTGCCCCTGACTTACCGACGCAGTCCAATATTGTCATTACAACATGTGTTTTATTTTTCGACGCTATATATATTTATATATATATACAAGCCTGCTACTAAGCATGATAGTTTAGTTTCTTGTCCGCGTTGCTCATTTCTGCCATTTTATCTTTTTTACATATAGTTTATTTTGGCAGAGCAGGGCATACCGAGAGTTCATATGCGTCTAGACGGTGTGATTAAAGACTGCATATATTCTTTTCGCCGTTATGTCTTTTCCAATTTCAATGTTGGGAACGACATTATGTATAGTAGACTTAACTTAGACGCTTTATTATACGTAATCCGCCTTACTGAGGCGTTATCATTACGTCTTCAAGAAAAGATTTACGGGATATTATTCTCAATGTAATTTCTTTTGAGGGCAGTAGTTTGTTCACGTATAACTCCGCCCTTCAGTGGCTGATTGGAGTTGGTTAGACGTGATGCAGCCCTAGCTACATCCACGCGTGGATAGTAGGTTAAGAACTCTCTCAGAGTCGCTTCGTTCTCGGAGGAGCTTCTCTTCGACGGCAACTTTCCGGCAATCCATGAATTGCTTGATTTATACATTCTCTTGTCTATCTAGTCTTACAAGAGATTCAGACTGGGGCAAACATTCGGTGGTTGACTCAGAGAGTGCCGCCGCAGTTGCCGGACCCGAGTGTGGCTGTTATGACGGTTGCCAGTCAAACAGATTGGGATATATACTGATCCCTACGGATTCGAAGTGCCAGGGTCTTTGGGTTCCGCAGTCTTTTAACTATCAGTTTAACTTCCGCGGAATAATGTTTTTTAGGCTTGCTTTATGTCATTGCATGAACATTATTCAGAAACGCATGCCCAAATTCCTGTCCTTTAATTCGACAGTAGTGGCGTATCTCTGGAACCAGGGAGGCACTCTTTCGTTTCCGTTATTCAATTTAATGGAAAGAATCCGTCTGTGGGTTATACTACACCAAGTTCAGTTTTGGTCCGTCATATTCTGGGTCGTCTGATTGTTTTATCGCACTCCCGTTCTCTTACGGGTCGCTTGTTGCTGTCAGAATGGACTCTCAACAAACAAGTATTTAATCAGATTTGCTATCTATGGGAGCGCCCAATGTTGTTTTATTTATGACACATCTTGCTAATCAATTGCAGACGTATGTGTTGGCTTGTCCAGATCTCTGAGCTAATACTGTTAACGCTCTATTGATCTATAGGACGGAATGATAGGATACGCGTATCCTCCGGCGCTGTTGTTTTAGCAGGTATTGCTAAGATAAACAACCACAATACATTTCTGTTGATAGCATCTCTATCTTCACAGAGATCATGAGTAATTTACTCTCTTGTCTACTGTGGATCTTAACGTGAAATCTTCCTCTATGTGAGGATCTTTCTTCACTGGGTAAATCGTGTCATCTTTATCACAACCAGCAAGGTCGCAACCTTCATGTATTCCGTTGGGTGGTCCATATTGCATTGTAAGCACTGTACTGGACGAGCTTTGGACGCGATTTCTTACTATAGGAGATCCTCTTCTTCGCTATTCTATGCGACTAAAGTGGAGGCTCTTCCGTCGTGGTGTAGGGATCATTATGTTCATATGGTTGATCCCTCCATACTACTCATTGCTATTTTTTAGTATACTTGTTTCACAAGATCTACTGCAGCCTGTTGTTATTTAGGTTATAGGTTTATGTTACCTCATACCTATGCACTCTACGATAGTTTACATTTGAGTCTTTTGTCTCTTTATCTAAGTCAGTTAGTAACTTTTTGATAAATAGACTTAGAATCTTTAGATTAAATTCCTATACGGATTTTAACTTCGGTTCTTATTTAGCTAAGTAATCATTTGAGCCTCTGGAAACAGTAGTTTTCAAATTCTGACCTTTTAGACAGTAATTCTGTTGGTTTCTCTTTTACTGTAGAGTCAGTGAGTTTCATGCACTATCGATGGATGATTTTCACTTTCATAGTTTCGGAATCAATACTTCCGTTACTATTTAGGTTGGATTGTTGCATAAGAGTTAGGCTCCTATTATCCGGAACCTATTATTTTAAGGTCCTTCCATCTTCGTATGGGCATAGGCCTTTACTCTTTCCGGGTACAGTTATGTATTTATAAACAGATATCTGTTTATTACAAGGGCGTAAGCTTCTTCTGTCTTTGATGTCTAGTAGAAGGACGTTACGCTCCATTTTATTGTTAATGGATTCTATTAACTAGCGTACTGCTTTTGGTATATCATTGGCTTAGCAGTGTGCTTAAGATTTCGGCTCATGAAGTAAGAGTTCTTCTACTTCTTGGGCTTACATTAATAGTGTTGCTATTATAGATTTTTGAAGGCTGCTCATTGCGCTCAGCCATCCATTCATGAATTTTATCTCAGAAATATCGAGTCCATTTCTGGAGGCCTCTATTGTTAGGTCTATTCTCTACTGCTCAGAATGTCATTCACTTAACAGTTGCTACTATAGCTAGGTAGGCTGTCTGTTTCGGCAGTGCCTCCGTTCGGCTGCCCTCTTCGCTCTGGGCTATTTGACCCAGGGCAAGAAAAAGGGGGGGGGGAGGGTGTTCCCTTGGGTCACTTGTTTTTTACTATGAAAACAAGGGGATACCTCCTCCGGAGTTAGTAATTCTGAGCTGTTATTGGGATGGTTGTTTAGTGAGAAGTTTAAGTTTATAAAATTCATTCAAGTCTTAGTTTTTAAAGTATAGCTTTTGAATATTGCATATGTCAACGGACATGATTATGCAATTCTCACACACTTTTAGGAGTATAAGAGTCTCTATTCTCTAGACTTACTTTATTATTGGCTTACTTTAAAAATTATTAGTATAAGGATTATTGGATATTAATAGAGTACATGGATGTATGAAGCTCAATTTTTGGAAGGTGTTGTATCTTTCTAATTTATCATAAATAAGAAAGATACATGTAAGGCCTATTACTTCTTTCCCCTACAGGGGATGACTCTATTTTATTTTATTGAGCGTATTCCATTTTGCTCTATGTCCTTGGCCCTCCAGCCTTTTTACTATTCAGCTATGTCTGGGTCATTGGTACAGTATAAAAATGTTAAAAAATTTATAGTAATTTATATATTTTTTATACTTACCAATGACCCAGACGGGGATGGCCCTCCCAGGAGTTGGGAACTCTTGCTTCCCCGCTGAGTACATAGCGCTTACCAGGCACTGGTTATTAGAATGATAAATGGCGCCAATTTCGGAACGTCCTTGACACTGCGCATGCGCAGTAGGGGCGAAGTGTGGAGGGCCTTTCAGGACATGTTTTCTTTAGTTTTAGATGCAAATTTTGGGGATTGGGGGGCAAAATTTGTGTTTGGCCCTATATTTTAAGAGTTAGCACCAGCTATGTCTGGGTCATTGGTAAGTATAAAAAATATATAAATTACTATAAATTTTTTAACTTTTTAGTATACTTGTTTCAGATCTCCTGCAGCCTGTTATTAGTAAGGTTATAGGTTTATGTTACCTCATACCTATGCACTCTACGATAGTTTACAATTGAGTCTTATGTCTCTTTATCTAAGTCAGTTAGTAACTTTTTGATATATAGACTTAGAATCTTTAGATTAAATTCCTATATGGATTTTAACTTCGGTTCTTATTTAGCTAAGTAATCATTTGAGCCTCTGGAAACAGTAGTTTTCAAATTCTGACCTTTTAGACAGTAATATATTCTGTTGGTTTTTCTTTTACTGTAGAGTCAGTGAGTTTCATGCACTATCGATGGATGATTTTCACTTTCGTAGTTTCGGAATCACTATTCCGTTACTATTTAGGTTGGATTTTTGCATAAGAGTTAGGCTCCTAATATCCGGAACCTATTGTTATTAAGGTCCTTCCATCTTCGTACGGGCATAGGCCTTTACTCTTTCCGGGTAGTGTTTATGTATTTATAAACAGATATCTGTTTATTACTATGGGCGTAAGCTTCATCTGTCTTTGATGCCTAGTAGAAGGACGTTACGCTCCATTCTATTGTTAATGGATTCTATTAACTGTCAGTACTGCTTATGGTATATCATTGACTTAGCAGTTGTGCTTAAGATTTCGGCTGATGAAGTAAGAGTTCTTCTACATCTTGGGCTTACATTAATAGTGTCGCTATTATAGATTTTTGAAGGCTGCTCATTGCGCTCAGCCATCCACATTCATGAATTTTTATCTCAGAAATATCGAGTCCATTTCTGGAGGCCTCTATTGTTAGGTCTATTATCTACTGCTCAGAATGTCATTCACTTAACAGTTGCTACTATAGCTAGGTAGGCTGTCTGTTTCGGCAGTGTCTCCGTTCTGCTGCCCTCTTCGCTCTGGGCTATTTGACCCAGGGCAAGAAAAAGGGGGAGGGGAGGGTGTTCCCTTGGGTCACCTGTTTTACTGTGAAAACAAGGGGATACCTCCTCTGGAGTTAGTAATTCTGAGCTGTTATTGGGATGGTTGTTTAGTGAGAAGTTTAGGTTTTTAAAGTTCATTCAAGTCTTAGTTTTTAAAGTATAGCTTTTGATTATTGCATATGTCAACGGACATGATTATGCAATCCTCAGACACTTTTAGGAGTATAAGAGTCTCTATTCTCTAGACGTACTTTATTTATTGGCTTACTTTAAAAATTATTAGTATTAGGATTATATTGGATATTAATAGAGTACATGGATGTATGAAGCTCAATTTTGGAAGGTGTTGTATCTTCCTAATTTATCGTAAATAAGAAAGATACATGTAAGGCCTATTACTTCTTTTTCCCTACAGGGGATGACTCTATTTTATATTATTGAGCGTATTCCATTTTGCTCTATGTCCTTGGCCCTCCAGCCTTTTTACTATTCAGCTATGTCTGGGTCATTGGTACAGTATAAAAATGTTAAAAAATTTATAGTAATTTCTATATTTTTTATACTTACCAATGACCCAGACGGGGATGGCCCTCCCAGGAGTTGGGAACTCTTGCCTCCCCGCTGAGTACATAGCGCTTACCAGGCACTGGTTATTAGAATGATTAATGGTGCCAATTTCGGAACGTCCTTGACACTGCGCATGCGCAGTAGAGGCGAAGTGTGGAGGGCCTTTCAGGACATGTTTTCTTTGGTTTTAGATGCAAATTTTGGGGATTGGGGGGCAAAATTTGTGTTTGGCCCTATATTTTAAGAGTTAGCACCAGCTATGTCTGGGTCATTGGTAAGTATAAAAAATATAGAAATTACTATAAATTTTTTAACTTTTATGCCATAATGGACCTGTCTTGAGAGGCCGCCCCTTTGAAGACTGAAACCATGACAAAAATCCATTGTGGTTATACTAACATAATTAAAAGTATTAAAAGCTCTTAATTGGGTTTCAATTGCTAACTCATTAAAGATTGAGATGTTTTTATAAGACCCCTGTGAAAAGATTAGGTCTATTGCTGAATAAACAGTTTCACACATACCTGAAATGTGAGATAGGAATCAAAATAAATTTGTGTTGAAAATCTTTTTGTAACAAATTGAAATGGACTGTTATAAAAATGTTATAAAAATTATAAAAATAAATTAGTGTTGAAAATCTTCAATGAAGAATTTCAACACTAATTTAT
Source organism: Pictodentalium vernedei (assembly GCA_031216915.1). Lineage (NCBI taxonomy): Eukaryota > Metazoa > Mollusca > Scaphopoda > Dentaliida > Dentaliidae > Pictodentalium > Pictodentalium vernedei. The sequence continues at coordinate 59,678,932 of CM062295.1, read as the reverse complement.
TTTTATAATTTTCATAACAGTCCATTTCAATTTGTTACAAAAACTTCATAAAAAAGAACAACTACAAAGTAATTAGAAAAATCCATTCTTCTCCATTTCTGAATTTTGTGGTTGGTTATTCACGGACTTGAGAAAATCTGAAACCTGTTATGAGAGACCACCTGTCTTGAGAGACCACTTTTGTGTGGCCCAAAGGTCGGTCTCTCAAGACAGGTTCTACTGTAGTTCGAAGGGACTCTGTGCTGGACACAGGCCGATCCCTTCCTGAGGGGCAGCGAGCTGCTCTTCGATCTGCTTCTTTGGCAGGTCCGCTACTGTTCCATGGGTTCCGTGTCGACGGTCCGGGATGACATCCTACGCCATTCCAAAGATCAGCTGCTGCTTCGTCACCTTGATCAGCCTTCTAGGGGAGGCAGGGACCGTTCAAAGCCTAACAAGTACCCTTCTGCTTCCTCTGCGAGGCAAAGGGCTGATCCTTCTGCCACCGCTTCTACTTCTTACTCACGTGGTAAGGGTAAGTGTCGGCAAGCAAGAGGGAAGTCTCAGGATTCTTCATTCAGTAGAGGAGGTGGTTTCTCCTCTTGTGGGCCTCATCGGGGCTCAAACTGAAGGTCCTCACCTCAATTCGTCCCAGGTTGGAGGAAGGATAGCAGAGTTCGCAGACCATTGGGCCACCATCACATCCGATCCTTGGGTGTTAGATGTTGTTCAGTCCAGGCTGCGAATATCCTTCCAAAGGCACCCCACTCTGTCCAGAGTGCCTCTTCCAACCACAGTTCCTTCGACGTTTTACGTCGGGAGCTTTTGTCCATGGAGATAGACAATCTCCTGGCCAAGGGGGCCATCGAGGTCATCAAGAACATTCAGTCAGTGGGGTTTTATTACTGCCTGTTCTTGGTGCCAGAGAAGGACAGCCGACTCCAACCAGTTATTGATCTGAGTATCCTGAACCAGTCTTATCATTGCTCCCAAGTTCAGCATGGAGACTTTCAGGTCGGTCTGCTGTTCCATTCACCAGGGAGATTTCGCTTCCAACATTGACCTGCGAGATGCTTACTTTCACGTTCCGATTCATCGGGTGTCGCAGAAGTATCTCAGGTTCGCTTTTTTGTGGTGAGTTTACCAGTTGAGGGCCATGCCTTTCAGCCTCAACCTGGCTACTTGGGCCTTCACCCAACTGATGTTGCATGTGATAGCCTTCCATCGCACGCAGTCCAGGGTGACTACTTCGGCATATCTAGACTCAGTAGCTTCCTAAATGATGTCACACTACGCCGCATTACGTCGCCTTGAAGGAACGATCAGCTGATCTTTGTTATGGTTTTGAAACGTACGCATTTCTCATCGAATTCGGCTGAATATTGTGCAATAAAATGTCTAATAGCATATAATAACAAAGAAAATCTACTCTATTTTAGTCAGTATCTGGAATTATCTCATGAGTGTGGACCTGAAAGTTGCTAGAACAAATGATGGATCTCCACCATTTCTTTCACCCTCATTGGTGTTCCTTAATATATTGGGTGAAGGGAGGGGGGGGGGGGGGGGGGGGGGGGGTAATGGGTCACTGATTATGTCACATGACGTCCATAGCAAGTAAAGCACGCCCCTAGCAACGAGCAAACTACTGGTCCAGTTTTGACCAATTTTGATATGTGGACCCAACAGCATTGCAAACGAAATCAGACAGGTCAATGGTGTTGTCACGTGACTTCCCTAGCAACCAGAGTGCCCCCTTAGCAATGGGCTAACTACTGGGCGAATTTTGACCAATTTCGGTATACAGACCCAAAATGCATTGCAGATGAAAACAGACAGATCAATGTTGACATCACGTGACTTCCCTAGCAACCAAAGCACCCCCTTAGCAACAGGCTAACTACTGGGCCGATTTTGACCAAATTTGGTATACGGACCCAAAATGCATTGCAAATAAAAACAGACAGGTCAATGTTGACGTCATGTGACTTCCCTAGCAACCAGAGCTCCCCCTTAGCAACAAGCTAACTACTGGACCGATTTTGACCAAATTTGGTATATGGACACAAAATGCATTGCAAATGAAAACAGACAGGTCAATGTTGATGTCATATGACTTCCCTAGCAACGAGAGTGCCCCTTAGCAATGGGCTAACTACTGGGCCGATTTTGACCAAATGCGGTATACAGACCCAAAATGCATTGCAAATAAAAACAGGCGGGTCAATGTTGACGTCACGTCTTTTTTCCTCTTCCCTGACATGACCCAGAAGCACAGGATTAGCTGTTTCATGATCACTTGCAGAATTATCTGTTGTGATAACTACAAACAATACCGGTACGTCGGTATTTTTTTCAGTGAAATTAATGAAAATGGGTCACTGAAATTGGCACATAAAGCTCTAGGCCTATTTAATTCAAAAGTCAAGTCTGTGCTGTCTCGTGAAGTGTGTATGTTTGTGCTGGCTTGTATAGTTTGTGTGTCTGTTGGGCAAATTTCCCAGAAACCTAGTCTGAATCATCCACAAACATGGTCCGAATCGTCCAATAATCTGGTCCGAATCGACCAGAAATATAGTCCGAATTATCCGTAGATCTGGGCCGAAACGTCCTTTATAAACCGAATCGTACACGGTCCGAATCGTCCAGACACCATGTAACGAGTTAATTTTCTTACGTTCGATGTGTACTCGATCGTATTTACGGAAAATGCCAATCTATTCAGAACATTCAGCACTGTTGGAAAAGCGAATAAAAAAAAAATTATGGTGTGTGTTTAAAGAAATCATCAAGACTATGTGATTTGCATGCTAAATAATCATTATATTTCCTCTTCATGTCATGTTTTTTTTTTGTCAAATCTACTTTGACATTTAGGGTTTGATTCAATTTCTAATTTTCCTAAATTCGTGCTCGGCAGGTTGCACCCGTCAGCTTATCATCTCGAATTTATTCTTTCGTAATATATCTCTCATGTTGGTAATGCGGTGTAACTATTTAAAGATGAAAAATGACAATGCCAGTGAGATGGAAATCATTCGTGTGTGTGATTTTCAACATGAAAGCGTGTATCTTTAATATCCAAAGCCCACCAGTTTGGTTTCAAAACATAATAAGGGGGCTTAACTCTCAATTGCATCCTCGGTTACAGTGACATTTGAGCAGACGTGAACTGAAGTCACTGAAGAATCAGTTTATTGCATCTACTGTCTTTATAAGAATAATTATAATAATACTGAAATTTATTGAAACATCTTTAATACATATTTAAAAGTGCATTTACAACAACTAATTCTATAAACAAAATCTGTTTCTAGAACCATTATTTTGATATCAGGGTGAAGTATTTCATTAAGCTAAATGCAGGTCTAGCATCAAATTTTGATTTCTATTTAGTAAATTAGACCTATTTTGCAAAAATAACCTGTAACTTGGTTATTATGGAAGACCATAATTATTGTAAACTGGAGGAAACTTCTTTTAATTTTTTATTTTCCTCAGCATTGTGACTCTTCACAATCAAATGACAATTTGTCGTTTGAAAAAGTAACTGAAACTGAGAATCAAATATCTTTTGATTTGTTTTCAAATTGATCTGTTCATGTTTAAATTTATTATTCCTCAGATTTTCCCTCAACATAATGTTTTACATGTAACTACATTTGTGATACTCAGTCTTATTATTTTAAAGATGGTCTTTTCAGTAAAACTGCATTGGCATATTATCATCGTCCTTTTTTTTTGCACAGCACTGCTGTATTTTCTTGTTTCAGTAGCTTCCTAAATGACGTTGCCTTGAACGTCGCCTTGAGGGAACGATCCGCAGCTTTTTGTTATTGTCTTAAAACTGTTAGTAATCGAATTGGGCTGAATATTGCGGAGCAAAATGTCACATAGCATATAATAAAAAGAAAATCTATGCTTTTTTAGTGAATATCTTTAATTATCTCATTCGTGTTGACCTGAAAGTATTATTTTTCACTCACGCAAGCGCTTGTAAAAAATAAAACGTTCAGGTCTACACTCATGAGATAATTCCCAATATTCACTAAAACAGCTTAGATATCCTCTATATATACAGTGGAGCCCACTTAATTGGATATCTCTTAATTGTATATCCCTGTTAATTGAATATAATTTTCAAACACAAAACCATTTACCATACCTTCAGTACAGATTTGATCTGTTAATTGCATATGGGTTGTAGAGTAACTCCTGTTAATTGTATAAAAATTTTTGTAATATGTCGAAAACATTACTGTGACACGCAACAAATTCCCCTTATTTATCAACATTTTTAGCCTCACTACATCCAATACAGGCATTTAGTCTATTATATCTTGTTTGACAGAGCTCTATGAGCTCTGTCAAACAAGATATAATAGAATAAATGCTCAGTTTACCTCCAGAACACAGGAAACTGACCAAATCCCTGTTAGTTGTATACTCCTGTTAATTGCATAATTTTCACTGGCAAAATGGATATTCAATTAAGAGGATTCTACTGTATTATAAGTTGGGCTATTCAAACAATAGGATTCATTTGGATGTTTTTAATGTATTTCTGATTGTTTTTTTCAACAGGTAGTCAATTTTGATGGTGGAGAACTTGCCTTCAGATCAGGAGAGTTTAATTCATTGAGCCGTGTTACAGAAGAACAGTGGGATGCTTTGGCGGCAATAATAAAAGGAACAAAGGGTTCTTAATGAGAGGCTTCCTAACATTCTCTGTTATTAGATACAGTTGATCAAATAATGAATAAACTTTTCTTAACCCTTAAAGGCCTAATTCCAATTTTGATCAGTTTTTATTGCAGCCAAACAGGTGCCCTGATATGCAGTGTATGGATAAATTTTCAAGTAACATTAAAAAAAACCTCAGTTGTTTCTAGGCAAGTCTTGGCTGCCCATATAGGCAGCCAAGATTTGCCTAGAAGCAACTGTAAAGCCAGAAGATGCAGAGTGGCAAAGTGTATCACAAATATATAAGAAATCCCCAGGCCCCTAAGGGTTAAAACAACATAAAACCAGTCAAAACTATCTCATCATACTATAATAATAATAACACTTTGGCCGGACGCTGATTTGTCACGGTTCTCGGGTGAAAAGGCCTTTGTTACCCCCCCCCCCCCCCCCCTGTGCTCCCAACTGCCTCCCTATTCCCACGCTTCTTCTCTCCACCCAACACTCAGAGATGAACTGCTTGATGACTTCCTTTGCCCCATTTTTCCCAATCTCTCCATTTAGCATATTAACCCTCTCCTTAGAGTCACTCACTTCCCTCGTATCCTTCATTCTCCCATCCCACTTCCCCATTATACTCCCAGAGAATCTTATTCTTTTAGACTGGTATTTTGGGCATTCTAGAAGAAAGTGTTCCAGGATCTCCACCATGCCTAAATTGCACATTGGCACTCCTTTTCACTGTTTTTCCCAATTTTTCCCCTCAGCTCCAGGGGCCGCGACCACAGCTTGAACAACAGTGACCACCCAAAGGTGCCATCAAGGTACTCCTCAAAACGAGGCTTCTCTTTATCACGCAGGCCACCCAAAGACCTCTTAGATTTGACTCCCCTCGCCAACTAAGGTTACCATCCTCCACGACTCTCTCTCTCTCTGACGATTTTTTTACCCTCAGCTGCCCCGATGTCTATGTCCCATGATGTAGTGTTGAAATGTTTAGTGAATTCTGTTTCAAGTTATTTGATTAGTTAATGGTTAAGTTACCAATTGGGGACGCGGAAGCGTTGCGGTAACTGTTTCTCGTCAAATCACCAAAGCAACGTTGAACCTGGTTAGTTCTTGGATGGGTGACCGTCTGAGCGATCGATTTGGACTCCGGCATTGTGTCCTTGGGCAAGGCACTTAACCCTGATTGTTCACATGGGGGCATGATTACGCCATGTACTAAGGCATACTGCATGTCAATGGTACACACGTCTTCAACCAATCTAACCCTGCCTGTGCTGCAGTGCGGAGTTACAATGTTGGGGAACTGGCAGCTGCTCGTTGTTGCTCGGTGGTTCTCTCTGGGTACTCCAGCTTCCTCCACCAGTAAATCTGTCACCGACACAATGTGACCTTGGCTGTTAAAGTATTGTTAAACCCTAATAAATACATAGTTACCAATTAACCACCAGTGATGTGAGTTATGACGGTACTAAATATTTGAATTGGAGTTACCTACCTTGAAAAGTTGCACTTGGAAATGTTGAAATCTCCAAAACTGAGCAGACTTAAGAAACAAAGATTGTTTTAAAAACCTTGTATTTGAAACATTGTACTGGAATCTTACAACATAGCTGAATATTTCGAGAGAATAAGAGGGGCGATTTGATGAATGTTGGGGCCTAACATATACAATTGACTATTGGTACGTTTTGGGTGAGAATTTCCCCCCCCCCCCCCCCCAAAATATTCCCATGACTGGTAGTTTCCATCCTGTCAATTGTTCTCTCTTATTTGTTGCAGGACTTCTAGTTTTGAAGGCTGAAAAAGTTGTCTGGAGGGCTATATCCATTACAAAGATATTTGAATGCGTAAATTAAAATGATGCGATCATATTTTTTATTCACCCGATGGTACGCATGTCTTCAACCAATCTAACCCTGCCTGTACACAAGCAATGTTTCAGCCAATGGACCTCCGGGTAACCCGGAGGTGCATTGGCAGAAACATTGCCTGTGTTTGCTATGAGTAATCATGAGAACCTGCCGTGATTTGGATGCCATTCGACATGGCAATTGCACACAATTAAGCCTAGATAAGCGCACAGTTCGTGACAGGACTTCTAGTTTTAACTGTTCTATTCATCATAATTGTCATTCAGAATTATTTTTTAATTTTTCACCTCCAATTCATAGCTTATGACCCCCTCATTGGAATGACCCAACAGGGGAGGGGGGGGGGGGGTTGGGTCATAAGCTGTTTATTGGACAGAAAATGAAAATGTTTAGTTATGCCTTAAAAAGTTAAAAATGTGTTTCTAAGGCCTTCCTGCATGGTCCTTTTCGCTGCCTCAACCTCTCTTTTTATAACCAATGAAAACTTAAAATAAAAATTGAATGGTTTATGTCTGATATTCTACCCAAGTTAAAAAAATTGATAAATTTGTCCCATGAGTGCAACAAGGCTTTGCAATGTGTAAAGCCTTGTTGCACTCAAGGTACAAAATACACCACCACACATGCTATTCTGTAGATTATGAGGCCTAAAACATAAAACAATTCACTCTCCAACTGTTTGCAATAGATCAAGTTTTGAATAACAAACTCAAACCATTAAAAATAATGTTGCCCTCAGTAGTGAAACATGCTCTTATGTTTATTAATTCTAGGGAATTCTTTCTCCGTTCATGTACATGTACGTTTACTAGCTGCTCGAGTCCCAGAAGCCACTATCAGGGCTTTTAGAAAAAATGAGACTACTAGTGTATTTTGTTTAGGCCACTCAAAGTAGACCTTCTGTTTCTCAGGCCATTATTTGTACAATTACATGCGGGCAAGCGTTTTTTTATTTTATTTTTTATTTCAGTAATTACTTCTTTGCCATCAAAAGTTCATGTTATTGGTTCAAGTTTTAGGCCTCATAATCTACAGAATAGCATGGGTGGTGGTGTATTTCATCCCTTGAGTGCAAGAAAGCTTTGCAATGCTAAAGCATTGCAAAGCCTTCTTGCACTCCAGGGACAAATTCATCAATTTTTTTAACTTGGGTAAAATATCAGACATAAACCATTTAATTTGTATTTTTTTTAAGTTTAAATTGGTTATAAAAAGAGAGCATGCGGCAGCCAAAAGGACCATGCGGGAGGGCCTGAGAAACAGATTTTTTATTTTTTTTAGGCTTTATATAGTTTGTTTTTATTGCAAAATGTTCGATAGTGTCTGCTCATTCTCCAATATTTTGTAATAAAACAAATTTTGAATAACGAATTCAAACCATCAAAGGTGGTCTGGCCCTCAACAGTTAAACATACACTTATATTATTAATTCTTGGAAATTCTTTCACCCTGTATCAGACATGTTAACCTTCCAAAATTTTTTTCAGGGAGATTGAAGAAAATTTTCAGGGAGATGACATGATTTTCAGGGAGATTTTTTTTTTGCGCGTAGAAGCCACGTGTGGATCAATTTTAAATACAAATTAATACCAAATACCCCCACCCCCCACCCCCACCCCCACACACACAGACATAACAGGAAACAGTCCAACAACAATACATCAAAGGAACATACGCCAACGTTCTACTAACCGGTGGTGAGTGACCCAGACCTGTTAACCTCTCCAGGTGACTGTCAGTGAGATTTTGATGAGCTCCCAGTGAGACTCGGATGCTTGTCAGTGAGATTTTTGCACGTGGGCAGCACATCAATAATTTCCATGTTACCACCCCCCCCCCCCCCCCCCCCACACACACACACACACATACATTAAACATTCCACCCTAATGTGTTTTATTTGAACAATTTGTCCTGTCAAAAGCCAAAACAAGGAAATATAGAGAAAAACAGAAATAAAAAATATGGATGTGGTCATATGTGCCAATATCTGAGTTGTTCTAATGACATCCATATTTCAATGGTTTTATGTACAAAATGTTTGGAGATATTTTCGACCTTTTCAGCACTATATCAGTTTTGACGCTGTGTTGAAAGTTTTGGATCTATTTGGGAAATTATGGGTACTTGCGGCGACCTGCGGTAACCTGCGGCGATATGTGGTGTTTAGGCACACCCCGAGCCCGGTTGTTGTGGTAATTCGATCTGCCAAAGCCCAGCGCCCCACCTAACCACACCGGGTACTCACTGGAAGTAGTTGGTCATTTACGAAGGGGATTTGGAATGGGGTGATCATTTTTCAGTGAAACGTGAACATTATGCCACAGCCAGCCCAGGACGAAACATCTCCGGGATATTTAATTTATTTTGTTGTCCATTTATCACAACGAATGAAAAAAACGTCCAAGTGCCGTAAATTAGCAACTTTTTAGAGATTTTTTTCACCAAAAACATAATTTTTTTCACAGCCTGCTTTAGAAAATTGCGAATCGGAAATTTTTCCCAATATATTGAAAATTACGGCAACTCATATGTTTGAGCCGTTTGTCTGCAAAATTGGCTATAATTATCTGAAGTGAAAGTGAAATCCAAAATGCACAATAATAAATTTGTGCGTATTTTTGCACATGTTCGATTGAACAAAATTTATGCGTATGGAACTTATTTTTCGATTTGACTGCTACCTGTATACAAGCAAAGGTGTGCCTTTAATATATAATCAATTTCAGCAATTATCCTGCATCTCAAATTCATTTAATCCGCCTGTCAAACGTGCTGCAAATAATCACAACACGGCCATTGACAGAAATGAGATTGGTCACCAGTTCTTACGTAAGTGGTGACGTTTCACACAAACTTAATGACCTTGCCATTGAGAGTAGAGCACATGCTTTTGTATTTGTAAACAAAAGCTGGTGGATTCAGTTTTTGTCTAGTATGTCGACTTTCCGGGAGATTTTGGCCCAAATTGACTCCCGGGCGGGAGGGCGGGAGGGGATAGCTAATTCCGGGAGAATCCCGGGCATTCCGGGAGAGTTAACATGTCTGCCCTGTATGTACCTCATTGACTGTTCGAGTGCTAGAAGCCATTATTGGGGTCTTTCTAAAGTATGTGGTTACCAGTGTAAAAGCCATTATCTGCCTTAATCATATTTCCAATTCAGTCAAGCACATGTGTTGTTTTGTTGGCTCACCAACGTTAGTTGTGTGAGCCTATGGCATAGCCCTCATGTCGGCGTCGGCGTCCGCTCTCAAATATTTTGAACTTTTGTGTACAGGTTTTGATTTTTTGGCTTTTCAAATTTTTTTTTAGTTTCAGCATATTGCTATAGTGGTTCACTATAACATTTAATTCTTTTCCAGGGTATTTTGTCATAATTTTAACCCTTTGAATCAAATTTTAGACTTATTTTGATGTTTGCGTGCAGGTTTTGATGGGTTTTTTTTCCTTTCTTTCAAGTGGAGATTTACCTTGCAGCATATGTCCATGCTTTCTATTGTATGTAAACATGCATCTTAGGGCTATGTTTGTATTATTTAACCCTTTTCCTGCTGAATTACTTCAATTTTGGACTTTTATGTACAGCTTTTGGACTTAGGCTTACAGCTTCTTACTTTTATGTACAGGTTGTGATAAAAAAAAACAATTTCAAGTGAGGTTGACCTCACTGCATATTGCAGTGGTGGTTATTATAACATTGATATCTTTCCAGTGCATTTTTAAAAATTTTTTAACCCCTTGAATAGATTTTTAGACTTATTTTGACGTTTGCGTGCAGGTTTTCATGGGTTTTTTTTTTTTTCCTTTCTTCCAAGTGTAGAGTTTCTGCATATTGCTATGGTGGTTCACTATAACATTTAACTCTTTTCCAGGGTATTTTGTCTTAATTTTAACCCTTTGAATCAAATTTTAGACTTATTTTGATGTTTGCGTGCAGGTTTTGATGTTTTTTTTTCCTTTCTTCCAAGTGGAGATTTACCTTGCAACATATGTCCATGCTTTCTATTGTATGTAAACATGCATCTTAGGGCTATGTTTGTATTATTTAACCCTTTTCCTGCTGAATTACTTCAATTTTGGACTTTTATGTACAGCTTTTGGACTTAGGCTTACAGCTTCTTACTTTTATGTACAGGTTGTGATAAAAAAAAACAATTTCAAGTGATGTTGACCTCACTGCATATTGCAGTGGTGGTTATTATAACATTGATATCTTTCCAGTGCATTTTTTAAAAAATGTTAACCCTTTGAATATATTTTTAGACTTATTTTGACGTTTGCGTGCAGGTTTTCATGGGTTTTTTTTTTCCTTTCTTCCAAGTGTAGAGTTTCTGCATATTGCTATGGTGGTTCACTATAACATTTAACTCTTTTCCAGGGTATTTTGTCTTAATTTTAACCCTTTGAATCAAATTTTAGACTTATTTTGATGTTTGCGTGCAGGTTTTGTTGTTTTTTTTTTCCTTTCTCCCAAGTGGAGATTTACCTTGCAGCATTTCTCCATGCTTCTTAGGGGTTATTATTATATTATTTAACCCTTTAGCTGCTTATTTTCTTTAATTTTGAACTTTTGTGTGCAGGTTTTGAACTTTTTTTTTTACTCCAGCCACCCCTTTACATTGGCCACCTGTTGGTGAGCCACGGGGTACTGATACCCCCTCTAGTTTATATATAAGTATGATTTGTTATGAATACTGACTTAACCTCTTCCCAAATCACAAACTCTGAAGCAATCAGTCTCCACCAGTGTCAACCACTCATAACTGTACCATCTATGCATAGAATGAGGTTACCAGTACAAAGACCAATATTTACCTTACTTATATTTCTTATTCAGTCAAACGCAAATATCATTTTGTTTACTAGTGTTCAACCAATGATCGGAACCGGCCACCACAATCGGCCGATTATGGGCAATCGGATGACAACGGCAACAGCTCCTTGAACATCGGTTCAAGCGATTGTTGCCAAGCAATTTGTGATTTTTCCGAATCGCATTTTATTATCTTCTGCAATTGTTCAATTGTTAATGCAAAATGATGTCGATGATACCATTCAATAAAGTTGAGAAACAACCACAATGTGTATTCCTAATCTCTATAGACGCCCCTTTACGGGATATACGTGTTAAACGAATGTAAAGCTTACAACTGAGCACACTTGCAGCAATCGCCAGTTCATACCGGAAAAGTGAAGGATGCACTCCATTGACTCCGGTCGCAGTAAAATTACCAGTCGCGCACACTTGGGCGGTAAACGTGGATCTGAGAGCCACGTTTACCACCCAAGTGTGCGCGACTGGTAATTTTACTGGGACCCCAGTCAACGAAGTTTAACACTTTGAAATATGTTCAGTTCAATGTAGTTCTTTCGAGCCTCGACTTGTCTTGTAGTGCACGGTATTACAATCGGAATCGGCATCAGAATCGGCCGATTGTGGGCTCAAATAACCGGTAATCAGTCAGCGACCATTTTTGGTAATCTGTTCGACACTATTGTTTACATAGGTTTGTTTTGCTGCAAAGTATTGAAGAGTTCTTGTTGACACTCTCCGATAGTTTGTGATAGAACAACTTTTGAATAACATATTCAAACCGTTATAAATAACCTAGCCTTCAACATATAAACACTCACTTATGTTATTAATCCTGGGGTATTCTTCTACCCTTTATGTACTGTTCGAGTGTTGGAGGCCACTGACAGGACTTTCAAAAATGAGGTTATCAGTGCAAAAGCAAATATTTTCCCAACTCATGTTCCCTGTTCAGTCAAACGCAAATTTTATTCTGTTTAGCTAAGTTTGTTTCGGTGCAAATTCTTGGAGAGTGCCTTGGGCACTTTCCATTGGTTTGTAGTAAAACAAACTTTGAACAACAAATTTGGACCATCAAAAATAATCTGGCCGTTCACATACATTCATGTTTATTAATTTTGGGGTATTTTCCACCCTGAATGTACTTTTATTGACTCTTCGAAGCTGGAAGCTACTATTAGGGCTTTCAAAAGACGTCATCAGTACAAAAGCCAATATTTTCCTTAACTCATATTTCTTCTTCAGTCCAACGCAAATATTATCATTTAGTTTGCATAAGTTTGTTTTATTGCAAGTTATTGAGGTGTGCTTGTGGGCACTCTCCATTGGTTTGCGGTTGAACAAAGTTTTGTGTAAACGATTTTATGTAAATGATTATGACCACCAAAATAATCTATCCTCAATAGTAAATCATACACTCTTGTTTATTAATTTGTGGAATATCCTCCACTATGTATGTATCGTTAGTGACTGTTCGAGTGCTTGACATAACTATCAGGGCTTTCAAAAAACGAGGTTACCACTGCAAAAGCCAGTATCTTCCTTATTCATATCCCTTTCCTTTTGAACGAAAATATTATTTTTGTCTATACATGTACAAGTTTGTTTTGTTTCAAATTATTGGAGGGTGTCTTTGGGTACTGTCCTTTGGTTTGTAGAACAATTTGGAAAGAACAAATTCGGACCATCAAGAGTATCTTTTCATTTTGTTATGAGCTCAACTTTGGTGAAGCCAAATTTGAGGTATTGCCATAGCCTGTCATCCGTCTCTCCATCTGTCCATGTCACGCCGAAAACACGGCTCGGGCTAGAGGCCATATTTATGAACCAATCTTTACGAAACTTCTTGGGTACCTTTGTTATCACCGTGAGACGAGAACAAGTGTTTTGGGGTCCGGTCTGAAATTCAAGATGGCCACTGGCAGCTATTTTGTACAAAATTAGGTGCAATCAGATTTTTGTGCAGAACTTCCATATGAAAGCTCGGATTTGAATATTTTTTTGTATGCATGTCTAGTACCATGGGATACATCACATATAATACGGGTTTTTTTCTCGTGCATAAATTATGCAAATTAGACTAACTTTGATTTATTTAGTGTTACTTTCAGCACTGTAAGTGCAAATGCCAATACAGTTTGGGCTAGAGGCCGTATTTATGAACCGATCTTTACAAAACTTCTTGGGTACCTCTATTATCACCTTGGGATGAGAATGAGTGTTTTGGGGTCTGGTCTGAAATTCAAGATGTACAAAATTAGGTGCAATTAGATTTTTGCACAGAACTTCCATCTGAAAGCGCTGATTTTAATAATTTTTTGTGTGAATGTTTAGTACCATGGGATACATCACATATAATACAGGGTTTTTTCTCATGCATAAATTATGCCAATTTAACTAACTTTGATCTATTTAACGTTACTTTCAACTCTGTAACTGCGAATGCCAATACAGCTCGGGCTAGAGGCCGTATTTATGAACCGATCTTTACAAAACTTCTTGGGTACCTTTGTTATCACCGTGGGACGAGAACGAGTGGTTTTGGGTGCGGTCCAAAATTCAAGATGGCCACCAGCACTCATTTTTTACTTTAGTTAGTGCAATCAGTTTTTTGTACAGAATTTCTGTATGAAAGTTCTGATTTGAATAAATTTTTGTATGAATGTTTAGTAACATGGAATACATCACATATAATACAGGTTTTTTTCTTGTGCAAAAATTATGCAAATTAGATGAACTTTGATTTATTCAGTGCTACATATACACAGTAAGTGCACAAGTCAATAAGGCTCGGGCTAGAGTCTGCATTTATGAACCGATCGCCACGAAACTTCTTGGGTACCTTTGTTATCACCTTGGGACGAGAATGAGTGTTTCTGGGTGCGATCCAAAATTCGACATGGCTGCCAGTGGCCATTTTGTACAGAAATTAGATCCAATCAGTTTTTTGTACACAACTTCTATACAGCTCAGGTTAGAGGCTGTATTTATGAACCGATCTTTACGAAACTTCTTAGGTACCTCTGTTATCATCGTGGGACAAGAACGAGTATTTTTGGGTGCAGTCCAAAATTCAAAATGGCCACCAGCAGCCATTTTGAACCAAAATTAGTGCAATCAGTTTTTTGTACAGAACTTCTGTATGAAAGTTCTGATTTGAATAAATTTCTGTCTGAATGTTTAGTAACATGGAATACATCACATATAATACAGGTTTTTTTCTCGAGCAGAAATTATGCAAATTTGATGGACTTTGTTTTATTCAGTGCTACTTGTACACAGTAAGTGCATGTGTCAATATGGCTCAGGCCAGAGGCTGTATTTATGAACCGATCTTCACAAAACTTCTTGGGTACCTTTGTTATCACCTTGGGATGAGAACAAGTGTTTCTGAGTGCGGTCCAAAATTCAAAATGGCTGCCAGTGGCCATTTTGTACCAAAATTAGGTTCAATCAGTTTTTTGTACACAACTTCTCTATGGCTCAGGCTAGAGGCCGTATTTATGAACCGATCTTTACGAAACTTCTTGGATTCCTTTGTTATCACCGTAGGACGAGAACGAGTGTTTTTAGGTGCGGTCCAAAATTCAAGATGGCCGTCAGCAGCCTTTTTGTACCAAAATTAGTGCAATCAGTTTTTTGTAAAGAACTTCTGTATGAAAGTTCTGATTTGAATAAAATTTTGTAGGAATGTTTAGTAACATGAAATACATCACATATAATACAGGCTTTTTTCTCGTGCAGAAATTATGCAAATTAGATGAACTTTGTTTTGTTCAGTGCTACTTATACACAGTAAGTGCACATGTCAATATGGCTCGGGCTAAAGTCTGTATTTATGAACTGATCTTCACGAAACTTCTTGGGGTACCTCTGTTATCACCTTGTGACAGGAATGAGTGTTTTGGGGTGCCTTTGTTATCACTGTGCTATGAGAACAAATATACACAAATGTACAGATCGTTACAATACTTTACATGTACCTTTGTTATCAGGTCATTACCTAGATGTTTGTCATTGCTGTGTCACATACTATACATGTACATGTCTTAAACAAGTTGAGCTACAGTGTCATTGACACTTTAATTTCATGTTTCTTATAACAATGAGAATCAGAAAAATCATTCTTGAAAATTGATGAAACACAGACACCAATTATTAAGATTCTTTAAAAAAATAATTTGAAAAACTGTCTTTGTGAGAAAACAGAATTTGTATTTTGTTTGACCATATCTATCTATGTACTTTATTTAAGAATAAAAGTATATTTTTTTTTATTACTTCTTAGATTTTGTTTGGAACCACCCAAGAGACATTGTTAATATCCCCTGCCAACACCACTCCCATTTAGACCCATTATTTGAACAATCAACTTTGTCAAGCAGCTGAGTGTATTTAAATGATTTAGTAATATTTTGATCATGTGGTATTTTCTCCAGGAAAGGCCACACTGAAAGCTTCCAGAAAAAGGTATGCATATGAGCATTGTGGACAGGGGAGGTAATTTATATCCAACATATCATTAACTTTGTTGATGAGAGGTTTTGCATTTTTTGAAAAACAGACATATTCAGCTGAATAACTGTATCAAGACTTGGGAATTTAATCAATTCAATCTTGTTTGACAGAGCTCATTGAGTTGGTTTACATCCTAGTTGCATTATGGGAAACAAATTTGCTGCTTGACAGAGCTCAAATTACTTGAATTTGTTATTTAAAAACTTTGGGAGTGCGGTGGCTCGCTAGATACTGCATTGACCATTCAAACCGAGAGGTCTGTGGTTCGATCCCTGCCAGGGGCACCCGTCTTCATACCAACCCTGCTTGTGTGGAGTTAGTATGTTGGGGAGTATAACAGTTGCTCACTCTTGCTCGGTGGTTCACTCCAGGTACTTCAACTCCCAATAATTAAAGTAAAAAACCAGGGACCGACCTGGGCATGCGCCAAAGCGTATTTGGTTCTGAAACATGGGGACCTGGCTCTTAAATCTCAGAAATAGGCTTCTCAGTTGGCACGTAACTTCTCAGATCATATTTTGATATTCTTTCGATGGATAATCGAGAGAGACACTCTTACATGTATTATATATATGATTATCATTTATCATTGTTGTAGAGTGCTTAAGTTAATACTTCAAGTCTTAATTACCAAGCATTAATCTTCACTGTGGCTTCTGATCAAGTCTTGGCTGCCTAAATAGGCAGCCAAGACTTGACCAGAAACCACAGTGAAGATTAATGTTTGCTATAGTGTACTAAATGAAAATGATGAGAGCTGTTACATACTTGCAGTGTGTCTTAGAAACAGCAGTGTGACTCCGTAAATTGAAATCTGGCGCATGAATTGAAAAAATAGGCTCCGAGGCTAGAGCGTATTTTAAATAGTTCTGATCGGTCCCTGAAAAACTTTACTGCAGACAAATTTTCAGAAAACATGACATTGCGAAGATATAAATGAAGTTACCCAAAATTTATCTCGTAAACAAATCTGGAAAATCCTGTGACATCATTTCTGAAATGCACATGGTTTCTAATTTTAACTCTGCTGCTGTTTTATTGTATTAATGTGGTAAACAAGCTCTGTTTTACTGGTAAAATAAGACCCAGTCACCAATGCTAGGGGGTGGGGGTTCCTCTAAAATGGGCAGGCCTGGCATTCTGAAAAATGCAGGAGGGCAAACAATCGCTCTCCTCAATCAGTTTAGGAGAGCAATTAGCTTTACACAGCATTTTAAGTATCCAATTGAACGAACTCATTGAAACTGAAACCAACAGACTACATCAGTTATTTTATTAACTTTACTAAGGTAAAGCGAAATCTCTTGGACATCTAGATGCCTCACTCAACAACCGAACACACACCTGACAAGACCTGTGTGTGTACCCAGACCTGTTGTCCAAGAAATTCATACGCCTACCACTACCACCTTCAACCCCCCAAGGGGGTTGAAGGTGGTAGTGGTAGGCGTATGACTTTCTTGGACAACAGGTCTGCTTGAATCTACAGTCACATCCTGGTGCAAGTGCTTCAAGTGACAGGATAGTAGTAATGGTAGTATATTATAGTGTCAATATTCCTTGAATAATTACCCCTCAAACTGTGATGACAGTTGTTGAACATGAAACTGACAGAAAAAAAAATATTGCTGTGACCCATTTTGCTTCAAATGATTGCAACTGTGTTTGGGTATGGTTGCAGCCATTACCTTTTACCACTAAACCACTTTCAAAATGAAAATACGTGATGTTATGTGACTTCGAATTTAAATTACATTTTTGCTTTACTACAAAAATTTAATGTGAGCATAATACATGTAATCTCAATCATCCCAGACCAAAATATTTAGGAGGGCAATTTTTCGCTCTCCTTAATTCTTTCAGGAGGGCAGTAAGGAGAGCTAAAAAATCGCTCTCCTGAAATTGCCAAGCCTGAATGGGGCAATGTGGGTATAAACGATTGACTGAACTAGGCATTATCTCTATGTTATGGCCAGGAGAAGCCATTGTGCAGAAATGTGTGACCTTAAACTGCAATAAATCAATTAATAGACTCGATTTGATTTGAATCGAAAATATGTGATTTGCAGTGTCCTATTCTGAGCATCACAGATCGTGTTTGCTGTGTTTGGTTCAATGAATTAGTGTCTCACTAAATGTCTCTTCATCAATTTTAAATCAAGAATTCAAAGAATTACAGATAAAGTTCATACTTTGAGGTAGAGCTGTAGGTTTTTAAATTTCTTGTTCGGTTTCGGTTTTGGTTTTTCAGGTGGAGTAAAACCTCGGTTCGGTTCGGTTTTCGGTTTGTTCATGAGGTCAAGTAAAATTCAATAAAACTCATTCTTATGTCCGGAGTCATAACTGAATGGTAGTGAAATTGAGTGAAACTCAATCAATCACTGAAATAATTGGTATTCATCTGTATAAATTGTGCAGTGATTGTTTCTTCATTCTCCTTCACTATATTCACTATCCTTCATTATATTTATTTATATCGAGGCATGACTTTTTAATTGATTTATCTAAATAAATTGTGATTCTTTATTTATCTGCTCAATTATATTTATTATATCTATTTTTTTTTGTGTATTTATATACGAAGGCTTGCTAAATCTCTTTCAAAAAATATTTACATAAACCAAAATAAGTAAATAAAATATAAATATAAATAAAAAATAGATGTAAATAAAATAAAATGAATAAATATAATTATGTAAATAAATAAAAAGATATAAATAAATATAATTGAGCAGATAAATAATCACAATTTATTTTGATAAATCAATTAAACAGTCATGCCTGGATAGAAATAAATATAATTAAGGAGATAAAGAAAGAATCATAACACAATTGATACAGATGAATGCCAATTAAAACATTCACACCTTGATATAAAAGGTATGTGGTACTAATGCTTTCCCTGGGGGATTGCTTATTTCCACATACGTACGTGGTACTAATACTTTCCCTGGGGGACCGCTTATTACCACATACGTATGTGGTAATAATGCCTGCCTTAATAAAAACGAAAAACCTTAGATTACGGGATGTCAACGGTTTCGGTTTTTTAAAAAAACTAAAAACCTCGGTTCGGTTTCGGTTAACCTACAGCTCTACTTTGAGGTTTAACTCTTAACCGCTGTATATTTCCAAGACATTTTTCATCAAACCTAGTCATGGCTGCTATGTAGCAGCCATTACTAGATTTGATGAAAAATTCATCTAAATTTTACTCAAGAAAGCATTGAACAAATCTATTTATTTACTTTTTGATTGTTAGGGTTTAACGACACATTAACAGTCAGGGTCATATCATGTCGATGACAGGTTTACAGGTGGAGGAAGCTAGAGTACCCAGAGAGAACCACCGAGCAACGACAAGCAGCTGTCAGCTCTCCAACATCGTAACTCTGCACTGCAGCACAGGCAGGGTTAGATTAGTACACAGCGTCATCGTGCCCCCCGTGGGAGACTTCCCGGAATGCCGACATCTATTGTTCTCCTACAGGGACCAGTGAAGGTGTGATAATCGGATTAACTAGGTATGTCCTATATCTATACTTCGGACAAATTATTTCTCATCAAATGAAGACGAGATCAATTAACAAATGCATGAGTTGCAGTTAAACAGGTCTTCAAAGAAGACAGGTCTGGTGAAATTACTTTAGAGGTTTGTATATAAAGTAACTTGTATTTTGTCTTGCTGTCTCAGTTCTCACTTTTCTACTCTTACAAGTTTTCAGTCCTAAACTCCACAATTGCAAAAAATGTCATTAATTTCTCAAGTGACCATATTTTTATACTGTACCAATGACCCAGACATAGCTGGTGCTAACTCTTAAAAATGTAGGGCCAAACACAAATTTTGCCCCCCAATCCCCCAAATTTGCATCTAAAACCAAAGAAAACATGTCCTGAATGGCCCTCCATACTTCACCTCTACTGTGCATGCCAGTGTCAAGGACGTCCCGAAATTGGCGCCATTAATCATTCTTTGTTTGGCCCTTCATCAGTTAACATCTGACTGATCTTTGTGCTTGTAAATCTCAGTTTAAATGATGCCAGACACATAAATATTAGAGAAATGGTGATTCTAAGGAGGATATAGAAGGAGGAGAGGAAAAATGAGTGACAGAAAATAATCAGGGCTGTAACTTAAAAATTTTTAATGAAATTATGTTAAGTTACCTATTTTCGAGGCAACAGCCTGTTGTGGTCATTCTTGTTATCAAGTTACACTGCTTGTTCAGTGTTTTCCTCTCTCCCTTTCCTTTAAGTCCCCTCTTGCTATTCTCCCATGCTTTTGGCATATTTTCTGTAATATTATTACTAAAATTTCTTGGGAGTTTTAGCTGGATAACAGAATGAATTCTGTTCTTTTCCCCATGTTTACGTCTTCACCTATGGGTGGTTAGGCGTAGTGTTCTGCATCTACCATCTGATGTTCTGCAGTTTCTTCCCTGGAAGTCTCTGTTTTGCATCAGATAGTGTATTTTTGGTAACTGATTTCGGGCCTGGGTGCCTGGAGTCTTATTTTAGTGTTTTTACACTCACTGTTTACATTTACAACAACCCTCTGTGTGAGGGGGGATTTCTTGAAAATAATATCTTGATGTTAATTTACTCATAACTAGATGCATTATTATTGTTCGTAAGTGTTGCATTAATTTTTTTAAATATTTTTAAAATTTTTGTCCACACTTAGGCTTGGGATCCATTGGGGCTCAACGTTACTTTTCAGAAACTTGGGCTGTTCTGAAAAAATATTTTTTCAAAATTTTTTGATTTCAATTATTTTTTTTATGTTAATGGATCTTGTTATAATGTATTTTGATTGTCAGTGGTTGGTGCGAGTACTAGGACTTTGTTTTCTTTTCACAATGAAGGATATTGTTCAATTGTAATAAGAGGAAATCTTCCTCTGACTTTCATAATCATTGTATAAATGTAGTCAGTGTATTCGCACTAACTCCTGTTCTGTATATGTTAATTTCGATGACAACATGGGAAGCGTGTGTCACGGTATGTTAGTGGGAAAATGGCCATTCCGGTCCTTTCCCCGCAGGGTCACTCTACTTTATCAATCTCTATTTCAGACGATCAAGAACAGGGTGATGTATCCGTGATGTCTTCCAAAAGTGTGCCTCCGTCGTCACAATTAATGAAGAGCTAGCGAAAAAGTGCTCATGTAAATACGTCAATTGCCTAAGAGGACCCTAGTAGGTTCGACGGCCTTTGACGTCCACTAGCTCGCCCGATGTAGCGTCCATTCATCGAATGGTTCGGCAGCCGGGTTCGTCCGTTGCGGTCCAGAAGGAGTTTGGGTGATGCGACCACTATAAATCAACCAAATGCACACCCAGTGACGGCAGATTAGAGGAGAAAACGGAGGAAGCCTTTTAGTCCGGTTGTTAGCTCGTCCAGGTCCATCCGGACTGCGAGCGAGAGAGGCCCCTCTCTCGTACAACATCTGGCCCCAGATGTTGTGGTACAAAATGTTTCGCACTCGGAGCATACGTCTGCCGCTCGGGACGCTCCGATATATAGTCAGTCCGGAGAGACTGTCAATAAGGCTTCCTCATCCTCATGGTAGCGCACACGACCGCTCTTGGCTACGTGACCTCGGATATCCAGTCAACTTCGCCAATCAGAGAATCATCGGCGACCAGGTCACACCATCCGGTAGCCAGGGACACGAGGCCTGCAGACCCCGGACGTTCGCATAAGAAAGTATGCGGGAGTCAACGTACACGGAGCTTCCAGCGGCAAAGCATCGTAAGACCGCTACTGCACAGGCCTCGGTGACGGACGTGCTATCCCAAATAGCACAGCTTATCGCAGCATCCCAGCATCGACAGAATCTCTGTCGCATCATGTATTATCCGACGACGCTGGGTCGGGACGCTCCGCGGAAGCAGGTACGGACGTCCGAAAATTTCATCTGGTCCGACGGGATGACGAAAGGGATTCGGAGGATTTCGAGCTTTCCCTTTCGGAACAACATCAGCTGCTGTGTATGTCATCTGACTTTATCTTCTAGAGGTTCTTTCGTCGGACCAGAATGCTGCGATACCGGATAAGAAACTGATAGCGTGGGTGGACACAGAAATTTTTGGTTCGGTTCAGGGACATCGTCCCTCAGTTCCGACACAGTCCAATATTGTCACACAAACTTTCGAATTATTGAACGACGCTATATATATATTATTATATGCTTGCTATTAACAAGCATGTCTGGTTTCTTGTTCGCAAAGTTATTGAGATGTCTTTCAAAAGTGTGCCTCTGTCGTCATAGATAATGAAGAGCTAGCGGCAATAAGTGCTCATGGAATACATCAATCGCCTAAGAGGTCCCTAGTAGGATCGACGGAGTTGACATTCGCTAGCTCACCCGGTGTAGCGTCCATTCATCCAATGGTTCGGCAGTCGGGTTCGTCCGTTGCGGTCTAGGAAGGAGATTTGGGTGATGCGAGCACTATAATAGACTTTAGTACACACCCAGTGACGACGGATTAGAGGACAGATCGGAGGAAGCCTGTTAGTCCGGTTCCCAGCTCGTCCAGGTCCGTCCGGGCTGCGAGCGAGAGGGGTCCCTCTCTCGTACAACAACATATGGGACCGGATGTTGTGGTACAGTCATTTCGCATTCGGAGCATATGTCCGCCGCTCGGGACGCTCCGTTATATTGACAGTCCGAGAGACTCGATAATGCTTCCTCATCCTCACAGCAGCGCACACGACCGCACATTGGCTACATGACCTCGAGTATCCGGCCAGCTTCGTCATTCAGTAATTCCATGGCGAACAGGTCACGCCATCCGGTAGCCAAGGGACACGAGGCCTATACACTCCGTTCGCTCGCATAATAGAAGTATGCATGGGGTAACGAACACGGAGCTTCCAGCGGCAAAGCATCGTAAGACCGCTTCTCCACAGGCCTCAGTGACGGACGTGCTATCCAAAATAGCACAGTTTATCGCAGCATCCCAGCAAACGACAGATTCTCGGTCGGATCAGGAATAATCCGACGGCGCTGGGTCGGTGCGCTCCGCTGTTGCATCAGGTACGGACGACCGAACACTTTATAGGGTCCGACAGGATGGCGAAAGGGATTCGGACGATTTCGAGCTTTCCCTTTCGGAACAACAGAAGCTGCCATACATTTCTTCCGGCATTATCTTCCAGAGGTTGTTCCGTCGGACTACATTGCTGCGATGCTGGATAAGAGACTAATAGCGTCATTGGACACGGAGTTTTGGATCGGTTCAGGGACATTGTCCCTGACTTGCCGACACAGTCCAATAATGTCATTAGAACATTCGAATTATTTAACGACGCTATATATAAGCTTGCTACCAAGCATGATAATCTAGTTTCTTGTCCGCAACGCTCTATTCTGCCTTTCATCAATTCTAGGAAATAATTTATATTGGCAGAACAGGGCATACCGAGAGTTCCTATGCGTCTTGACGGCGGGACTGAAGACTGGGAATTATCTTTTTCGCCGTCTATGTCAATTCCAACCACGATGTTGGAAACGACAATGATGTCTATTAGACTTAACTACGCTTTATCATGCGTAGACCACCTTACTAAGGCGTTATCATTACGTCTTCAAGAGAAAGAATTCCAGGATATGATCCTCAATGTGATTTCTTTCAAGGGCAGTAGTTTTTCCACGTATAACTCCGCCCTTCAGTGGCAACCTGGAGTTGGTTAGACGTGACGCAGCCCTAGCTACATCCACGCGCGTGGATAGGAAGGTGAAGAACTCTCCCCGAGTCGCTTCGGACTCGGAGAAGCTTCTCTTCGACGGCAGCCTTTCAGCAATCTATCAATTGCTCGATATACACGTTTTCTTGTCTATCAAGTGTAACAAGAGATTCTGACTGGGGCAAACATTCGGTGGTTGACTCAGTGAGTGCCACTGCAGTTGCCGGATCCGAGTTTTATGATTATGACGGATGCCAGTCAAACAGGTTGGGATACAATATTGATCCCAACGGATTCGAAGTGCCAGGGTCTTTGGGTTCCGCAGTTTCTAGGCAAGCACTTAACTTCCAGGAAATGATGTTATTTTGGCTTGCACTATGTCATTGGATGAACATTATTCAGAAACGCATGTCCAAATCCTGTCCGATAATACGACAGTAGTTGCGTATCTCCAGAACCAGGGAGGCACTCATTCGTTTCCGTTATTCAATTTAACGGAAAGAATCCTTCTGTTTGTTATAGCACACCAAGTTCTGCTTCGGTCCGTCATATTACTTAGTTAGTAGTTAGTAATTCTGAGCTGTTACTGGGATGGTTTTTAAGTGATAAGTTTATGTTTTAAAAATTCATTCAGGTCATAGTTTTTAAAGTTTTGCTTTTGAATATATCACGTGTCAAACGGGCGTTATTATACAATCCTCAGACACTTTTAAAGGAGTATAAAGAGTCTCTATTCTCTAGACTAACTTTATTTATTGGCTTACTTTAAAAATTATTAGTATAAGGATTATACTGGATATTAATAGAGTACATGGATGTTATGATGCTCAATTATGGAAGGTGTTGTGTCTTTCTAATTTATCATAAATAAGAAAGATACATGTAAGGCCTAATACTCCTTTTCCCCTCGAGGGGATGACTCTATTTTATATAATTAAGCTTATTGGATTTTCCTCTATGTCCTAGGCCCTCCAGCCTTTTTACTATTCAGCTATGTCTGGGTCATTGGTACAGTATAAAAATGTTAAAAAATTTATAGTAATTTATATATTTTTTATACTTACCAATGACCCAGACGGGGATGGCCCTCCCAAGAGTTGGGAACTCATACCTTCCCGCTGAGTACATAGCGCTTACCAGGCACTGATTATAAGAATGATTAATGGCGCCAATTTCGGGACGTCCTTGACACTGCGCATGCGCAGTAGAGGTGAAGTATGGAGGGCCATTCAGGACATGTTTTCTTTGGTTTTAGATGCAAATTTTGGGGATTGGTGTTTGTCCCTACATTTTTAAGAGTTAGCACCAGCTATGTCTGGGTCATTGGTAAGTATAAAAACTATATAAATTACTATAATTTTTTTAACTTCCAAGACATTTTTCATCAAACCTAGTCACGGCTGCTCTGTAGCAGCCATGACTAGATTTGATGAAAAATTCATCTATATTTTACTCAAGAAAGCATTGAACAAATCTATTTATTTTTTTTATTATTAGGGTTTAACGACACATTAACAGCCAGGGTCATATCATGTCGATGACAGTTTTACAGGTGGAGGAAGCCAGAGCACCCAGAGAGAACCACCGAGCAACGACGACCAGCTGTCAGCTCTCCAACATCGTAAGTCTGAACTCTGCACTGCGGCACAGGCAGGGTTAGATTGGTTGAAGACATGCGTACCATCGACGTGCAGTACGCCTTAGTACACAGCATCATCGTGCGCCCATGGGGGACTTCCCGGAATGCCGACATCTATTGTTCTCCTACAGGGACCAGTGAAGGTGTGATAATCGGATTAACTAGCTGTGTCCTGTATCTATATTTTGGACAAATTATTTCTCATCAAATGAAGACGAGATCAATTAACAAATATATATTTTCTAAGAATTTTTTTTAACAAACAAGATATGAACATGCATATTTTAACGAACAATTTGGGGCATTTTTACATTTCATATTTACAATCCTACAAAATGAGACACGGTAACACAATACTGATCTAACGTGATCTGGCCGGGGTAATACTTTTTGCCGGTAAAAATGACGGTATCCGGTAAAAAGGACGGTAAGTGTATAAAAACTACGTTTTGAAGTACTAAATGTACCTCTGAATGTGAGAAAAGGGATTATTTAAGGAAGCTTACGCAGTAATAAATATATAGAAGGAAGATTAAGTATTGTTTGTTTTATTGTAGACTATTTTCAAGACAAAATAGATCATTTTGCCATCGACACTGATCGACACGCTATTGTGTGCAAGGAAAACAACAAATTCGCTGAGGTGCTCGACGGGGCGAATATAATCATACTTGCTCGACGGAGGTGTAGCTGATTTTAGAGGTTTCTGTTCACTACGGGGGGATTTAACAGAAAGTTTTTTTTGGAGAGAAACTATTTATAATTTTATAGTCTACAATAAAATAAACAATACTTAATCTCCGTTTTATATAGCGCACGCTTCATTAAATTGTCACTTCACACTTCAAGGGTACATTTAGTACTTTAAAACAGTTTTATACGCTTACCGTCCTTTTTATCGGCAAAAAGTTGTTCAAGCTTTTTTTTTTAAACGGGGGTTCATATTTGATTTTCAGTTAGCGTTTCGCCAAACACATGCCGAAGTGATAATAAATATTAAAACCAACCGTATATCAGTGGATACTAGTTCTAGATTCCTGTAAGTCCCACCTCAGCGATACTCACATGAGCCTATTAAGACTTGGACCTCTTGTTCTCACTCCACCAATCCCTATGAATGAACTTACAGTGGTGGGCCCGGGGGTGGCGGCTGAGGGGTTCCAAATGCAGACCGTAACTTACTGTTTTTAACCCTCACGTTTCCTCAAGAGGCACCAGAATCGATCTCAGAGCTTCAGAATTTTAAGAAAAAAATATCCGGGAAAGGGGCCACAACCGTGGGAGGGAATACGCCCAATTCCCTAGTGCAAGCCATTGAAATATGCCAGCGTTATGTCGATCTTGACCCCCGCCCCAACCATTTCGAACATATGGGAAATGGATTATATATATGTAGCGGGGCGTAGCCAGGATTCTGTAATTGGGGGGGGGGGGGGTCATGATATTTGGAAGGTAGTTGAGGGGTCCCCCAGGCCTAACTAGGGCTAGACCTCCCAGAAACAAATTATCGTAAACAATTCATTAGTTATTAATTCCAATCGCCCACTATACACATTAGTGTCTATCATACACAATATGTATAACGGGCGACTGGGATTAACAAGCAATAGATTTGGAATGCTTCCAATTACCCCAGTCGAAGACCTGGGTGAGAGTTAAAAACAATAAGTGACAGTTTGCATTTGGGAGCCCATCCCCACCCCAACCCCGCCCCACCACTGGGAAGAAAGTTAAGTTGCTACACTCTGGGGGAGATCAATCTTGATGCCTCCCGAAGAAAGGTACGGGTTAAAAACAGTATGTGACAGTTTGCATTTTGGGGGGGGGGGGGGGTGGGGGGGGGGGGCAAACCCCACAACGACCTTCCAAATATCATGATTCCCCCCTCCCCCTCCAAATGGCTACACCCTCTCATTATAGATTCCTGATGGCGCCGCTACTTGATAAAAAAAAATCCATTTCAGATCTTCGAAATGGGGGGGGGGGGGAGGTGGGGGGACTAGATCGATATAACGCTCGAACTAAGAAATTGTGCGTATTCCTTCCCACGATTTTGAGCCCTTCCCAGGATAGTTTTTTTCTTCAAATTCTGAATCACTGAGATCGATTCTGGTGGCTCCTAGGGAAACGTGGGGGTTAAAAACAGTTAATTATGGTTTGCATGGGGGCCCTCAGGCCCCCCCCCCCCCCCCTCCAGGCCCACCACTGGGAGCTCACACATAGGGATTGGTGGAGTTAGAACAAGGCGCTCCGGTCTTAATAGGCACCTGTGAGTATCAATGGGGTAGGACATACAGGAATCTAGAACTAGTATCCACTAATGTGTGGTTGGTTTTAATATTTATTGTCACCCCGGCATGTGTTTGGCGAAACGCTAACTGAAAATAAGTTATGGACCCCAGTTTAACCCTTAAGTCCTCAGATTAATTTTAAAGTATTTATGGCCTTTTTCTGCTTACATAGTTATTGATGACTTGGCAGTGGGTCTACATCACTGCTGGCTGCCTATACAGGCAGCCAGCAGTGATGTAGAACCACTGCCAGGGAAAATTCAGTCTACACACAAGAGTAATAAAAAAGATTACACAAGGGAGCACCTGCTTCAATGCAATATAAAAGTGGCGGTTTGGGGCTATATGGGGGCTTAAGGGTTAAAAAAAATGGCTTCAACACAACTTTTTGCCGGTAAAAAAGACGGAGAGTGTATAAAACTATGTTTTAAAGTACTAAGTGTACAGCGGAATGTGTGACAAGTGATAATTTAATGAAACGTGCGCAATAATAAATATATACAACGAAGATTAAGTATTGTTTGTTTTATTGTAGACTATTTTCAAATTATAAATGGTTTCTCACCCAAAACTTTTCTGTTAAATCCCCTCGTAGTGAACAGAAACATCTGAATGTTACGCACATGAATTAGTTACACCTCCGTCGAGCAAGTATGATAATATTCACCCCGTCGTGCACCTCAGGGAATTCGTTGTTTCCCTTGCAAAAAAATGGCATGTCGACCAGTGTCGATGGCGAAATGAGCGATTTTGTCTTGAAAATAGTCTGCAATAAAACAAACAATACTTAATTTTCCTTCTATATATTTATTATTGCATACGCTTCCTTAAATAATCACTTTTCACACTTTCAGAGGTACATTTAGTACTTTAAAACGTAGTTTTTATACACTTACCGTCCTTTTTACCGGATACCGTCCTTTTTACCGGCAAAAAGTATTACCCTCTGGCCGCTCTCCAATTTCTCCTCTCTCTCCAGCCTGTGCTCAAGTGATCTATACTTTTTCTTTTGGGGCGGCACCTTGCCCCCATTCCTGTGTTGCAGTATGGATGATTCTGTGTATGATTGCGCAGTTTTGATTGGATCAATAAATTTATAAATATTTGGATGGTGGTGGTACAGTTTGTCGAGCTTTGCATGCCACCCCTCTACGTGATTGTTGGGGTTGTCTAAATCAGCAGCGACCATAATATCTAACCACACATCGCCTATGTCACTTGGTCGAATCAAAGGGAGAGCTGATGCTCGACGGACAAGTGGTGTAACGCTTTCATCACTGACAAAAAGACTCGGTAGGCCATGTTTTTGTGCGTTAAAGGAAACATTTTATTCTCCACCAAAGCATGCACTGTGTAAAGTTGCTTAAACAGATTTGGACACATGCTGAATGTTCCATCGCAATAAAATGTTTCTGCTTCAGACAGACACCGAAGATTGTCCGCTGTTGAAAATATCAACATTCTGTTGTCCTCACACGGTATCAAAAAATTATCACCAGAAAGTGTCTCTGTGTATTGGTCTGGCAGGTCTATCTCTTGCTGAGTCCTTGGCAGTTTGGGGATTGTTTTGGCACGTGCTCTATACAGCTGAGAATGACAACTGTATATGGTCGGAACACCCTCAACGGGATGGGGGCGGGTCTTTTCGGCCTCGGGAACATTCGGCCCTGGGAACATTCGGCCTGTGAACATTCGGCCTGGGAACATTTGGCCTCCGTTTCCAACAAGGAAGACTAAGAGCGACGCGGTTTAATATGAGTTTAAATACCTTTATTACAACTAACAACAAAAATAAATACCGCGTAGTATAAAATATACACAATATAAAATACATTTACACTTTATATATACTGGCACACAACCTCAAAAATCTTGATGTAGTTATATCATTCTCTTTATATTTCTCCGACGCTTCCTCGATCTAACTTCTTGGATATTTTTGGACAAGCAAATAAGCGAGCAAGATTGATATTGGACTCGAATGAATGAAAAGTTTCAGCGCGCCGAAGGCGCACAGGGACGATGTGGGATTTAAATCTCCTGCGACCCGAATAACTTCGCTTTATAATTATATTTCCTCATGAATACTGAAATCGCAGTTTGTTGGTTGTTTTAGAAAAACAGAAAAAGACATCCAAACAGTCGCTGTTTTGGGAGTAGCCCCAGCATGTTATCCATAACGGTTACAAAAAGTGCAATAATGAATGAATGAAAGGTTTTAGCGCGTCGAAGGCGCGCAGGGACGATGTGGGATTTACAAATCCCTTGCGACCCGGTTAGCCTTCTTATATTTCACTTGGATCACACAGGCCTAGCTTTCCTATTGCCTCAAAGGGGGTCTGAGGGGGTGTGCGCGCGGTTGGAATTCCCGGCAGTTTACGTTGGAGTGATAGATTGTCAATATTCAATCCCTCAACGCCATTAAGACTATTAGAGAGTGGGCTCTATTCGGTTTCAGATCGGCGATGGTAGAGGTTTGAGTCCCACCATGGTGGCGAGCCAGAATATAATGTTCTGCAATGGCAAATTTAAAGGAAGAAGAGAAAAAGGAAAAAATCGACTTGCTTTATAACTTTATTTGCTTACGAATTGCTTTAGTTATAGTCCACATAAAAATGTTTAGTTTAAACATTATTTTTATTTCAATACTGCATATAAATATACAAGGTATAGAACAGCATGCTGAGATACAGTATTAGAAAGTGGATTCAGCAGCAAGCCGAAGCTTATGTAAGCTGTCTCCTGCAATCAACAAATACATCAGACTTTCATGGCATGGAAGAGACTATGATTGAAACAAAATAATATGAAAGAGGAAAGAAGGGGAAAGGTGGAGGGGTGGGGGTGTCTGGGGCAAAGGCAGCTGCTTCCTTTAATAAAGGGAGAGCACAAGAGGGGCGAGCACTGCAGGTGTGTTCAGTAAAATCTCTTGGAAGCAGTAATATAACTCTGTACTTTTTCAAAAATTAGGCTGTTTGCTTCCGCTGTGTATTCAGCATTTCCATTCAAGAGAATATCCGTTGAAATTGTGAATGTCAGTGTTGCTAGTGTAAAAATGTTTAAGTGTGCAAAAAAAAAGTGTAAAAACAGTATATATGATTGCCTAATCAAGTGCGATTAAATCAATCAAGCTTCAGTCGTACTGTAAAAACGCTGTATGAGTATCTCATCAGATGCCAGAACTTTGATCACTACTTCACAAGAACCTATAAAAACAAACTTTTAAAGCTGAGTTGTGCCAAACAACACCCAAGAAGAAGTATATCATTTCGGGTTTGCATGTCGGCATTGTAGCACACATATTGCCATTCTGTTATTAAATACAGTGAAGGACATGTGGTTAGGGGGAGACTCAAAGGAGAGGGTTAATATGCTAATCGGAGAGATTGGGAAGAATGGGACAAAGGATATCATCAAGCAGTTCGTCTCCGAGTGTTGGGAGGAGAGGAGAAGCGTGGGAATAGGGAGGCAGTTGGGAGTACAGGGGTAACCATGGCCTTCTCGTCCGAGAACCGCGACAAATCAGCGGCTGGCCAAAGTGTTATTATTATTATTGGATTTTATACATTGGATTTTATATTTCATTATTCATTATGGATCGGTCGTCTCGTGCTCAATACATTTCGACTTCAGGAATAAAGGTAAGTCGTATATATTATTCTTTAAAAAAATATTTTGGAAAAACTCCTAATATACAAAAAAAAAAACCACAACAAAATGAACTAAAAAAATATTTTTTAAAGTTATTTTTCAACTCCCAAACTGAGAAATGTTTTACCGAAAGTGGGAACATTCGGCCTCAAAGTGAGAACATTCGGCCTCGGCTGAGGCCGAATGTTCCCGGAAAAATACCTGGGGCCGAATGTTCCCGAGGCCGAAAAGACCCGGACCCGACGAGATCATCCACAAAGTTTGTATTTACACTAGTGATGACTTCTCTATATATCTGTGGAATTGGCGTACTGGTATTTGAGAATGTTCAATTAGAAAAGTTATAGGTAGAGAGAAAGATGGGTATCCGCTATTGTATATTGTGCCTGCTGTGTGATTGTTGCTTTGGATGGGGTAAGGGGTGTGTTTCTTCGGAGCCCACTCCCCACACGCAGAGTTGCGAGGCAGTCCTCACAGACTCAATCCTAAAGATCTCAATGAGTAGCGAGGCAGTCCTCACTGACTCCACGCAGTTTAATTCTATTGAGTAATTTTAATTTACTGTGACTTATTTTGTTTTTCTGTTAAGGGTTCGGTGTTCGTTGAGCTTCACCATTGATTCACTATCCTGGAGTATGTGGAGGGTTTTCTTATTCAGATCTTATTAAACGCATTTCAATCGCGCTTCAGCAGAGTTGCGAGGCTGTCCTCACAGACTCTATCCTATTTACACTAGTGATGACTTCTACTATATATCTGTGGAATTGGCGTACTGGTATTTGGCTTCACTGATTTGGAATTACAACAAATCACAACAAAGCAGTTGAATAATTTAACAGAATAAACAAAAATTTAATGATAACAGATATGGCTTGATTAATTAATAATGATAAATCCCAACAGAACAACAATGTTTGCGACTAGCACAGTGCCTTGTAACAGAAATCTAAACAATGGTCACTTCTCTGAATGCCGACACTTAGAAATCAAAGAGCAGTGTTTTTATAAAACACACTATACTTAATTAACAACCCTCGCTATCGGCATTCAGAGAAAATATTTTAATTTTCCAATTTCACCATGTCGGCATTCAGGGAGTAAATCCCCGATAGTACGTCTTTTTTTTTTTTTGAAGTCACGTGGTTGGGTTTTTATACTCCACCTCATAGAGCAGTTAGTGGGGAGTCGATTGGCAGTGTTTTACAGGAAGCGTACACGTAATGTAAGGCATCCTGTACATTTCAGCGATTCAAATATTTTCAAATCTCACCTTGGGAACCATGGGAAGTGAGGCTTTGCTTGTTTACTGTGGTATTAACAATCTCTGATTTACTGAACTTGAAGAAAAACAACACCCCATTACCCCTCACTGACAATTAACGTTCACACAAATAAATTAATTCTGAAGGGGAAGCGAATCCTTAACCAAATGAAACTTATAGGGAGAAACAGTTTCAATAAGGTTTTCGTGGGGAAAACTATTTGGGAAATGATGGGTCTGCCAAGTATAACATACGGTACGGAAGTTGTACTCCTAAACCACACAGCTGAGAGTACATTGATGGCACCTTTGGGGGGGGGGGGGGTCACTGATGTTCGAGCTGATGTCGCGGTCCCTGGAGCTGAGGGGAAAAATTGGGAAAACAGTGAAAAGGAGTGCCAGATGTGTAACTTGGGCGTGGTGGAGACTCTGGAACACTTTCTTATAGAATGCCCAAAATACCAGTCTAAAAGAACAAGAGTCACGGGGAGTATAATGGGGAAGTGGGATGGGAGAATGAAGGACATGTGGTTAGGGGGCGACTCAAAGGAGAGGGTTAATATACTAATCGAAGAGATTGGGAAGAATAGGGCAAGGGATGTCATCAAGCAGTTCGTCTCCGAGTGTTGGGAGGAGAGAAGAAGCGCGGGAATAGGGAGGCAGTTGGTAGAACATGTGTAACCAAGGCCTTCTCATACGACAACCGCGAAAAATCAGCGGCCTGCCGAAGTGTTATTATTATTATTATGTAGGCGATTATACGCGGTTTTAAGTTCTGCTCTCTTCATTTGATCCTTCTCTGATTGGTAAGCCCGGAAGGCTTTTCTTTTTTGGTTGATTATTTGAAGAGTTGTTTGGGTTATTCTGTTTATCCGCGTCTTTACTGTTTGCTTGGGACAAATTTCATCTAGTGTGCTGTTGATATATGACCTCGTTAAGATGGGTGCAGGCTTTTTCTAGTTCACGAGCATTTAAGGGGTCATTTGCCTTTATTTTTACTTCGGTAATGTTTCTGAAGAGGTTCCAGTCAATTTTTGATAGGTTCCTCCTATTCACGGGAGGATACCTTGCGGGACCAGTATTACATTTCAAAGTGGCATGAACCGGCAGGTGATCACTGCCAACATGCAAACCCGAAATGATATACTTCTTCTTGGATTTTGTTTGGCACAACTCATCTTAAAAATTATGTTTTCATAATTTCTTCTGAATGAAGTAGTGATCAAAGTTCTGGCCTCTGATGAAATACTGATACAGAGTTTTTACAGGGCGACTGAATCTTGATTGATTTAATAGCACTTGATTAGGAGATCAAATACTGTTTTTACAGTTTCTACGGACCCTTAAACCTTTTATGTGAACTGTAATTATCCTTGATGAGATAATCTTATACTGTTTTTCACGGTTCTTTCAACATTTATTTGAACACTTCTAGCGTAAACACAACTCCTCACATATATAAGGGTATCATGAAAAGAGTCCAACATCACGGAGCAGAACTCTTGTAGTTATGCAAAATTCCTAGCCATCTTCCAGTTCGAGGCCGCAAGGGATTTCAATCCCACATCGTCCCTGAGCGCCTTCGGCGAAGAAACTTTTCATTTCATTCGTCCAACATCAATCTGGCTCGTTAACTTACTTGCTGATACCTACCTTATTAGGCGAGGCCGAGATTGCGAGGATGAATGTGATTGATGGCGATTTCGAAATTGTAACAACAAAGATATCCAAGAAGTTAGAGGAAGCATGGGAGAAATATAAAGAGAACTAGAGAAACAGAATTTACTGCACCCAGTAAATTCAAGTCTGTGTGAAAAGGGTTAAAGTATCAGGAATAAACTATACAGAAGGAGAATTTATGGAGGCTTATTTTCAGGAGTAAATTGTTTTCAAACAAATCAGAAATGGATTTTCGTTAATAGTATTTACAGATATTCATACAGCAATCAGAACATTTTTTTATAAGAAACCAGAAAATGCATATATGTGACCAGCATTCAAAGGGTTCGATACACGAATCAGAAGTGTACATTTTTGGCTCTGCCCACCAAGCTGATTGATGAAATACGTTCATGAACTATTGAAATGCATTAAGGTGTAATGAAATGCATTCCCCGGTCTTTCTGAATAATATGCACTGGATGACCTTGGTGACCTCTTTCAGGCGAACCTTATACTGAATCTCCAGCAATTTTTAAATCAGTCGGTATAGTCCCATGTATACACCTACTTTAAAGAAATGGCTCCACCAACTACAGATCTGTCATTTTTGGGCGATGATAGCAAATATTTATTATGATTTAGAAGCCTCTAAGGCAGTCAGCCTACTGTACCACACACAAGGCCTCAAACTAGCTGAAAAAACAAAGATGAGTGCAAACTGGTTGTTGGTAACCAGCATGCCAAAACGAATAGAGATAGGACGATTCGTATTTGAGTTATCGAGCCGACAAAGGGTGCATAGACTCTATATTGGGGATAGTGCCATAAAAAACTTAAAAGCCCCAAGAGCTCGTTTAAAGGCCTACCCTTAAAACATCTAGTGCCCTAAACAAGGCATACATAAAATAAGATGGTGGAATCTTGAATCACGGCATTTGGGTAAAGAGTGGCAATATGACAGGAAGCGTGCAAAAGGTTCTACCGTCATAAGTCACATGATGTTGTTTGATCTTCGTGGTGAAGTATGAAGAGGAAGAGAGCGGTGAAGTATGAAGAGGGTTAAAGACAGACCATTTAAATATTCCATTTCATTAATTCATAATTGTGATAAGTGTTTCGAGAGAGCCGCTTACCACTCGGCCCGAAACCTGTTGATCTTGAGTTATGATTGAGAATGAAAAAAAACCCTAAAAAATGCAATGAAAGGGTAAGGGTTATTTATTCAACTACAATTAATCAAGTGTTGTAAGATAGATCTGTATAATAAACAAATTTTCTTGCCACTCAAAGGTTTTTTTTCAACTTGGTTTGGGGATGGAATTTAATTCTGATCTGACAGCTGATAAGAGTAAATATGTGTCAGGCTGTCATCTATAGCAACTTCTCTCTAATTTGATTGTTTACATTATTCTCTTGTGTATATAAATATAAGCAGCTATTTCTTTATGATGCTTTTCTGTTACAAAGAAATTAGGGGGTATAAAAAACTTTGTGGCCCAATGGACCACTCCCAAAGGTTCCCTGATAACATAGCTGGGCCAGTACTTGTGACAGGCTACCAGTATGCCAAACAGCCCCAGGACAGATTATTTATTTATTTATTGGTGTGTAAGGTCACATATTTCTGCATAATGGCTAATCAGGACCACGACAGTTTTATGGGTGGGGGAAGCCGTAGTACCCGGAGAGAACCACCAAGCAACGGCGAGCAACTGTCAGTTCCCCAACATACTAATTCCACACAAGCAGGGTTAGCATTGGTTGAAGACACGTGCACCATGGACGTGCAGTACGCCTTAATACACAGCGTCACCGTGCCCCCACGTGGGCAATGGGGGTGAATTGTCTTGCCCAAGGGCACAACGTGGTTGCTGCAGGTGGGATTCGAACCGAGGACCTCTCGGCTTGCAGCCTGCACCTCTACCAACTCAGCCACTGCGCCCCCCCCCCCCCCCCCCCCAGGACAGATGATTTGTTTTTGAGTTATCGTCAAGACAAAAGGAAGGGGATAGAAAATATTCATACAGGAATCAGAACATTCTCATAAGAAACCTGAAATGGCATATATGTGACCAGCATTCAAAGGGTTTGATACACGAATCAGAAATGGATATTTTTGTCTCTGCCCACTAATTTTAGTGATGAAATACACTCATAAACTTTAGAAATGCATTAAGGTGTAATAAAATGCATTTCCCAGTCTTTCTGAATAATGCCCCCATACTAAGATCTTCAGAGGGTTAAAATATTCCCTTTAAATACTCCATTTTAACCTTTTATATGGGCATCGTAAGACCGCTACTGCACAGGCCTCGGTGACGGACGTGCTATCCCAAATAGCACAGCTTATCGCAGCATCGACAGAATCTCTGTCGCATCATGTATTATCCGACGACGCTGGGTCGGGACGCTCCGCGGAAGCAGGTACGGACGTCCGAAAATTTCATCTGGTCCGACGGGATGACGAAAGGGATTCGGAGGATTTCGAGCTTTCCCTTTCGGAACAACATCAGCTGCTGTGTATGTCATCTGACTTTATCTTCTAGAGGTTCTTTCGTCGGACCAGAATGCTGCGATACCGGATAAGAAACTGATAGCGTGGGTGGACACAGAAATTTTTGGTTCGGTTCAGGGACATCGTCCCTCAGTTCCGACACAGTCCAATAATGTCACACAAACTTTCGAATTATTGAACGACGCTATATATATATTATTATATGCTTGCTATTAACAAGCATGTCTGGTTTCTTGTTCGCAAAGTTATTGAGATGTCTTTCAAAAGTGTGCCTCTGTCGTCATAGATATTGAAGAGCTAGCGGCAATAAGTGCTCATGGAATACATCAATCGCCTAAGAGGTCCCTAGTAGGATCGACGGAGTTGACATTCGCTAGCTCACCCGGTGTAGCGTCCATTCATCGAATGGTTCGGCAGTCGGGTTCGTCCGTTGCGGTCTAGGAAGGAGATTTGGGTGATGCGAGCACTATAATAGACTTTAGTACACACCCAGTGACGACGGATTAGAGGACAGGTCGGAGGAAGCCTGTTAGTCCGGTTCCTAGCTCGTCCAGGTCCGTCCGGGCTGCGAGCGAGAGGGGTCCCTGTCTCGTACAACAACATATGGGACCGGATGTTGTGGTACAGTCATTTCGCATTCGGAGCATATGCCCGCCGCTCGGGACGCTCCGTTATATTGACAGTCCGAGAGACTGTCGATAATGCTTCCTCATCCTCACAGCAGCGCACACGACCGCACATTGGCTACATGACCTCGAGTATCCGGCCAGCTTCGTCATTCAGTAATTCCACGGCGAACAGGTCACGCCATCCGGTAGCCAAGGGACACGAGGCCTATACACTCCGTTCGCTCGCATAATAGAAGTATGCATGGGGTAACGAACACGGAGCTTCCAGCGGCAAAGCATCGTAAGACCGCTTCTCCACAGGCCTCAGTGACGGACGTGCTATCCAAAATAGCACAGTTTATCGCAGCATCCCAGCAAACGACAGATTCTCGGTCGGATCAGGAATAATCCGACGGCGCTGGGTCGGTGCGCTCCGCTGTTGCATCAGGTACGGACGACCGAACACTTTATAGGGTCCGACAGGATGGCGAAAGGGATTCGGACGATTTCGAGCTTTCCCTTTCGGAACAACAGAAGCTGCCATACATTTCTTCCGGCATTATCTTCCAGAGGTTGTTCCGTCGGACTACATTGCTGCGATGCTGGATAAGAGACTAATAGCGTCATTGGACACGGAGTTTTGAATCGGTTCAGGGACATTGTCCCTGACTTGCCGACACAGTCCAATAATGTCATTAGAACATTCGAATTATTTAACGACGCTATATATAAGCTTGCTACCAAGCATGATAATCTAGTTTCTTGTCCGCAACGCTCTATTCTGCCTTT
Source organism: Pictodentalium vernedei (assembly GCA_031216915.1). Lineage (NCBI taxonomy): Eukaryota > Metazoa > Mollusca > Scaphopoda > Dentaliida > Dentaliidae > Pictodentalium > Pictodentalium vernedei. The sequence goes on along the minus strand of CM062295.1, from coordinate 59,640,949 downwards.
CATCAATTCTAGGAAATAATTTATATTGGCAGAACAGGGCATACCGAGAGTTCCTATGCGTCTTGACGGCGGGACTGAAGACTGGGAATTATCTTTTTCGCCGTCTATGTCAATTCCAACCACGATGTTGGAAACGACAATGATGTCTATTAGACTTAACTACGCTTTATCATGCGTAGACCACCTTACTGAGGCGTTATCATTACGTCTCCAAGAGAAAGAATTCCAGGATATGATCCTCAATATGATTTCTTTCAAGGGCAGTAGTTTTTCCACGTATAACTCCGCCCTTCAGTGGCAACCTGGAGTTGGTTAGACGTGACGCAGCCCTAGCTACATCCACGCGCGTGGATAGGAAGGTGAAGAACTCTCTCAGAGTCGCTTCGGACTCGGAGAAGCTTCTCTTCGACGGCAGCCTTTCAGCAATCTATCAATTGCTCGATATACACGTTCTCTTGTCTATCAAGTGTAACAAGAGATTCTGACTGGGGCAAACATTCGATGGTTGACTCAGTGAGTGCCACTGCAGTTGCCGGATCCGAGTTTTATGATTATGACGGATGCCAGTCAAACAGGTTGGGATACAATATTGATCCCAACGGATTCGAAGTGCCAGGGTCTTTGGGTTCCGCAGTTTCTAGGCAAGCACTTAACTTCCAGGAAATGATGTTATTTTGGCTTGCACTATGTCATTGGATGAACATTATTCAGAAACGCATGTCCAAATCCTGTCCGATAATACGACAGTAGTTGCGTATCTCCAGAACCAGAGAGGCACTCATTCGTTTCCGTTATTCAATTTAACGGAAAGAATCCTTCTGTTTGTTATAGCACACCAAGTTCTGCTTCGGTCCGTCATATTACTTAGTTAGTAGTTAGTAATTCTGAGCTGTTACTGGGATGGTTTTTAAGTGATAAGTTTATGTTTTAAAAATTCATTCAGGTCATAGTTTTTAAAGTTTTGCTTTTGAATATATCACGTGTCAAACGGGCGTTATTATACAATCCTCAGACACTTTTAAAGGAGTATAAAGAGTCTCTATTCTCTAGACTAACTTTATTTATTGGCTTACTTTAAAAATTATTAGTATAAGGATTATACTGGATATTAATAGAGTACATGGATGTTATGATGCTCAATTATGGAAGGTGTTGTGTCTTTCTAATTTATCATAAATAAGAAAAATACATGTAAGGCCTAATACTCCTTTTCCCCTCGAGGGGATGACTCTATTTTATATAATTAAGCTTATTGGATTTTCCTCTATGTCCTAGGCCCTCCAGCCTTTTTACTATTCAGCTATGTCTGGGTCATTGGTACAGTATAAAAATGTTAAAACATTTATAGTAATTTATATATTTTTTATACTTACCAATGACCCAGACGGGGATGGCCCTCCCAAGAGTTGGGAACTCATACCTTCCCGCTGAGTACATAGCGCTTACCAGGCACTGATTATAAGAATGATTAATGGCGCCAATTTCGGGACGTCCTTGACACTGCGCATGCGCAGTAGAGGTGAAGTATGGAGGGCCATTCAGGACATGTTTTCTTTGGTTTTAGATGCAAATTTTGGGGATTGGTGTTTGTCCCTACATTTTTAAGAGTTAGCACCAGCTATGTTTGGGTCATTGGTAAGTATAAAAACTATATAAATTACTATAATTTTTTTAACTTCCAAGACATTTTTCATCAAACCTAGTCACGGCTGCTCTGTAGCAGCCATGACTAGATTTGATGAAAAATTCATCTATATTTTACTCAAGAAAGCATTGAACAAATCTATTTATTTTTTTTATTATTAGGGTTTAACGACACATTAACAGCCAGGGTCATATCATGTCGATGACAGTTTTACAGGTGGAGGAAGCCAGAGTACCCAGAGAGAACCACCGAGCAACGACGACCAGCTGTCAGCTCTCCAACATCGTAAGTCTGAACTCTGCACTGCGGCACAGGCAGGGTTAGATTGGTTGAAGACATGGGTACCATCGACGTGCAGTACACCTTAGTACACAGCATCATCGTGCGCCCATGGGGGACTTCCCGGAATGCCGACATCTATTGTTCTCCTACAGGGACCAGTGAAGGTGTGATAATCGGATTAACTAGCTATGTCCTGTATCTATATTTTGGACAAATTATTTCTCATCAAATGAAGACGAGATCAATTAACAAATATATATTTTCTAAGAATTTTTTTTAACAAACAAGATATGAACATGCATATTTCAACGAACAATTTGGGGCATTTTTACATTTCATATTTACAATCCTACAAAATGAGACACGGTAACACAATACTGATCTAACGTGATCTGGCCGGGGTAATACTTTTTGCCGGTAAAAATGACGGTATCCGGTAAAAAGGACGGTAAGTGTATAAAAACTACGTTTTGAAGTACTAAATGTACCTCTGAATGTGAGAAAAGGGATTATTTAAGGAAGCTTACGCAGTAATAAATATATAGAAGGAAGATTAAGTATTGTTTGTTTTATTGTAGACTATTTTCAAGACAAAATAGATCATTTTGCCATCGACACTGATCGACACGCTATTGTGTGCAAGGAAAACAACAAATTCGCTGAGGTGCTCGACGGGGCGAATATAATCATACTTGCTCGACGGAGGTGTAGCTGATTTTAGAGGTTTCTGTTCACTACGGGGGGATTTAACAGAAAGTTTTTTTTGGAGAGAAACTATTTATAATTTTATAGTCTACAATAAAATAAACAATACTTAATCTCCGTTTTATATAGCGCACGCTTCATTAAATTGTCACTTCACACTTCAAGGGTACATTTAGTACTTTAAAACAGTTTTATACGCTTACCGTCCTTTTTATCGGCAAAAAGTTGTTCAAGCTTTTTTTTTTAAACGGGGGTTCATATTTGATTTTCAGTTAGCGTTTCGCCAAACACATGCCGAAGTGATAATAAATATTAAAACCAACCATATATCAGTGGATACTAGTTCTAGATTCCTGTAAGTCCCACCTCAGCGATACTCACATGAGCCTATTAAGACTTGGACCTCTTGTTCTCACTCCACCAATCCCTATGAATGAACTTACAGTGGTGGGCCCGGGGGTGGCGGCTGAGGGGTTCCAAATGCAGACCGTAACTTACTGTTTTTAACCCTCACGTTTCCTCAAGAGGCACCAGAATCGATCTCAGAGCTTCAGAATTTTAAGAAAAAAATATCCGGGAAAGGGGCCACAACCGTGGGAGGGAATACGCCCAATTCCCTAGTGCAAGCCATTGAAATATGCCAGCGTTATGTCGATCTTGACCCCCGCCCCAACCATTTCGAACATATGGGAAATGGATTATATATATGTAGCGGGGCGTAGCCAGGATTCTGTAATTGGGGGGGGGGTCATGATATTTGGAAGGTAGTTGAGGGGTCCCCCCAGGCCTAACTAGGGTTAGACCTCCCAGAAACAAATTATCGTAAACAATTCATTAGTTATTAATTCCAATCGCACACTATACACATTAGTGTCTATCATACACAATATGTATAACGGGCGACTGGGATTAACAAGCAATAGATTTGGAATGCTTCCAATTACCCCAGTCGAAGACCTGGGTGAGAGTTAAAAACAATAAGTGACAGTTTGCATTTGGGAGCCCATCCCCACCCCAACCCCGCCCCACCACTGGGAAGAAAGTTAAGTTGCTACACTCTGGGGGAGATCAATCTTGATGCCTCCCGAAGAAAGGTACGGGTTAAAAACAGTATGTGACAGTTTGCATTTTTTTTTTTTGGGGGGGGGGGGGCAAACCCCACAACGGCCTTCCAAATATCATGATTCCCCCCCCCCCCCTCCAAATGGCTACCCCCTCTCATTATAGATTCCTGATGGCGCCGCTACTTGATAAAAAAAAAATCCATTTCAGATCTTCGAAATGGGGGGGGGGGAGGTGGGGGGACTAGATCGATATAACGCTCGAACTAAGAAATTGTGCGTATTCCTTCCCACGATTTTGAGCCCTTCCCAGGATAGTTTTTTTCTTCAAATTCTGAATCACTGAGATCGATTCTGGTGGCTCCTAGGGAAACGTGGGGGTTAAAAACAGTTAATTATGGTTTGCATGGGGGCCCTCAGGCCCCCCCCCCCTCCAGGCCCACCACTGGGAGCTCACACATAGGGATTGGTGGAGTTAGAACAAGGCGCTCCGGTCTTAATAGGCACCTGTGAGTATCAATGGGGTAGGACATACAGGAATCTAGAACTAGTATCCACTCATGTGTGGTTGGTTTTAATATTTATTGTCACCCCGACATGTGTTTGGCGAAACGCTAACTGAAAATAAGTTATGGACCCCAGTTTAACCCTTAAGTCCTCAGATTAATTTTAAAGTATTTATGGCCTTTTTCTGCTTACATAGTTATTGATGACTTAGCAGTGGTTCTACATCACTGCTGGCTGCCTATACAGGCAGCCAGCAGTGATGTAGAACCACTGCCAGGGAAAATTCAGTCTACACACAAGAGTAATAAAAAAGATTACACAAGGGAGCACCTGCTTCAATGCAATATAAAAGTGGCGGTTTGGGGCTATATGGGGGCTTAAGGGTTAAAAAAAATGGCTTCAACACAACTTTTTGCCGGTAAAAAAGACGGAGAGTGTATAAAACTATGTTTTAAAGTACTAAGTGTACAGCGGAATGTGTGACAAGTGATAATTTAATGAAACGTGCGCAATAATAAATATATACAACGAAGATTAAGTATTGTTTGTTTTACTGTAGACTATTTTCAAATTATAAATGGTTTCTCACCCAAAACCTTTCTGTTAAATCCCCTCGTAGTGAACAGAAACATCTGAATGTTACGCACATGAATTAGTTACACCTCCGTCGAGCAAGTATGATAATATTCACCCCGTCGTGCACCTCAGGGAATTCGTTGTTTCCCTTGCAAAAAAATGGCATGTCGACCAGTGTCGATGGCGAAATGAGCGATTTTGTCTTGAAAATAGTCTGCAATAAAACAAACAATACTTAATTTTCCTTCTATATATTTATTATTGCATACGCGTCCTTAAATAATCACTTTTCACACTTTCAGAGGTACATTTAGTACTTTAAAACGTAGTTTTTATACACTTACCGTCCTTTTTACCGGATACCGTCCTTTTTACCGGCAAAAAGTATTACCCTCTGGCCGCTCTCCAATTTCTCCTCTCTCTCCAGCCTGTGCTCAAGTGATCTATACTTTTTCTTTTGGGGCGGCACCTTGCCCCCATTCCTGAGTTGCAGTATGGATGATTCTGTGTATGATTGCGCAGTTTTGATTGGATCAATAAATTTATAAATATCTGGATGGTGGTGGTACAGTTTGGCGAGCTTTGCATGCCACCCCTCTACGTGATTGCTGGGGTTGTCTAATTCAGCAGCGACCATAATATCTAACCACACATCGCCTATGTCACTTGGTCGAATCAAAGGGAGAGCTGCTGCTCGACGGACACGTGGTGTAACGCTTTCATCACTGACAAAAAGACTCTGCAGGCCATGTTTTTGTGCGTTAAAGGAAACATTTTATTCTCCACCAAAGCATGCACTGTGTAAAGTTGCTTAAACAGATTTGGACACATGCTGAATGTTCCATCGCAATAAAATGTTTCTGCTTCAGACAGACACCGAAGATTGTCCGCTGTTGAAAATATCAACATTCTGTTGTCCTCACACGGTATCAGAAAATTATCACCAGAAAGTGTCTTTGTGTATTGGTCTGGCAGGTCTATCTCTTGCTGAGTCCTTGGCAGTTTGGGGATTGTTTTGGCACGTGCTCTATACAGCTGAGAATGACAACTGTATATGGTCGGAACACCCTCAACGAGATGGGAGCGGGTCTTTTCGGCCTCGGGAACATTCGGCCCTGGGAACATTCGGCCCGGGAACATTCGGCCTCCGTTTCCAACAAGGAAGACTAAGAGCGACGCGGTTTAATATGAGTTTAAATACCTTTATTACAACTAACAACAAAAATAAATACCGCGTAGTATAAAATATACACAATATAAAATACATTTACACTTTATATATACTGGCACACAACGTCAAAAATCTTGATGTAGTTATATCATTCTCTTTATATTTCTCCGACGCTTCCTCTTCTTGGATATTTTTGGACAAGCAAATAAGCGAGCAAGATTGATATTGGACTCGAATGAATGAAAAGTTTCAGCGCGCCGAAGGCGCACAGGGACGATGTGGGATTTAAATCTCCTGCGACCCGAATAACTTCGCTTTATAATTTTATTTCCTCATGAATACTGAAATCGCAGTTTGTTGGTTGTTTTAGAAAAATAGAAAAAAGACATCCAAACAGTCGCTGTTTTGGGAGTAGCCCCAGCATGTTATCCATAACGGTTACAAAAAGTGCAATAATGAATGAATGAAAGGTTTTAGTTTAAATAGTATTTATTACAAAAAAAAACCATAACAGATACATTTCAAACATTAATGTGAATTCGGCAGTAAGCTGAAAGCTTATACAAGGCCGTTTCCACCAACACAAGATCACAAAGATACGTCGATGACAATAGCAGGTATGAGTATCAAGTACAAACAGTGTCTATTTGCATTATACAAGCGTTTGAAAAGCGGCAGCAACTAATCTTGTATGGAAACAGTCGGGGATGGGTTGAGCTGCAAGAAGAGTTGGAATGTGTGGGATGGATGTATTCATTGCGTAGAGTTATTTATTTGTGTTAATGTCAATCACCTATGCGAAATGACTACGCGTGACGTAAGATAGAAATATAATCAAGGTAACTCCAATTATTTGCCACCCAAGACGCCCATTTGGACTTTCACCCAAACACCGACAACAGAGTCACGGTTTACTCTGTTATCAATGTTTGGGTGAAAGTCCAAATCGATCAGTGAGGCTTCGCCTGTTTACCACAGTAAACAAGTGTAGCTTAGTTTACAGGCATTCCCACGGAGATCATCTTGATTTAATTGTGGGTTAGTATTTATTATAGTAAGTATATAAAATGGGCTAGTACTACATTGGGGTTAATTAGTGAATCGCTTACTTGATAAAATAAAGTCGTGTACCACTTCAAAGATAAGGCGGTTGTCATCATTACTCAGGAATTCCGAACCGAATAGAAGTGTTGAGGAGTCCGCTCCAAACGGAAGGAGATTAATTGAATAATTACGAGCATCGGAGAAAATTGGACAATGCAGGAGAAAATGAGCGGGAGTCTCTTCCTCTCCACACTGACATAGAGGGGTTGGTGATATGTGGTTGCGATATAAGTGAAAATTGAGGTTACTACATCCTAGTCTCAATCTACAGTGATATATTTGGGCTGTGTGAGATTTTGATCTGCAGTAGAACCTTGGCGGTCGTCGGTTGCCATCGTTTAGAAAAGTCTTGAGGTTTGTCAATGATGAGTTTTCACGCACGGACAAGGGCAAATTATTCCATTGGTCAGTAACGCTGGGTATGAAGGAAGATTTATTCAGCTCAGTCCGACAGAACGGAACACGGTGGTTTTGACCTGATCGAAGACTAAGTGAAGGGTTGATCAAGGAAGCACGTTGCGGGATTTTACTGGAGATGTGCGGAGGAACCATACGGTGGTACATTTTGAAGAACTGGATTAACTTGTGTTTGTAGCGTCTATCTTGCAACGGTTCCCATCCTGTTTCCGTATAAAGTAAGGACTTACTAGCATTGACGGTTGCCCCAGTAATAATCCTTGCCGCAGCAATCTGGATCTTTTCCATTTCCTCCACTTTAGTTACAGAGCAATTATCCCAAACAGTATCGGCGTATTCAAGGAGGGGCCTGATAAAAGCAAAATAGATTTTTTCTAAGACACTACGGTCTAAGTTAAATTTGTGCTTCCTAAGTAAGTCTAGCCGGGACCAGGCCTTTGCACAAATATGGTCGATATGGTCATTCCATGTACACGTGCTATTTAATATGACTCCCAGATGTTTATGATTAACGACTTCAGATATCTGAGAACCGCCAAAGAATAATGGTGGATGGAAAATAGGGCTACTTTTTCGAGATATTAGCATACTCTCAGTTTTATTTGGATTGAACTCTACCAACCATGTTTTAGCCCAATGTTCAATTGTGGCCAAATCTTGATTACCGTAAACAGGGGTGTATAGGGACACTTTTGAACATTTATATATTTTTAAACTATGTTAGGATACAAAATTTGGGGTTTTCCTAACACTGAACTATGACCCCGATGTGATACTTGAGATCCATCAATAGATTTAGTTTCTGTTGATTATTTAAGTATATATATTTTTTTAATAAACAGCTGTCCCTATTCACCCCTCGTTGTGGGGTGAATAGGGACAGTCTGCCAATCATATAGCTGTCTCTTTTCTACCCTTGCTTGGGGATAATAGGGACTTTTTACAGGTTTTTAAAAAACAAATTGAACAATGATAAGGCAAAATGAACTGATATTTTGGCAGACTAGATTCACAATAAGTCAACATTGAGCAAGGAGGGGCCTTGGATTGGTACATCCTTTAGTGTTTCAGACAGATTGTCAAAATAGTCATTAACTGTCTCTGGTGAAACCCCGGCCCTTGGCCGTTTTATGTTCTGGCACATTCTTTGTGCTATTTCATCTTTATTCCTTTTCAGGAATGAACACACCCAATCCCAACTCGGCATATTGTTTTTAAATTTTTTTCATGTTATGCCACGCCGATCCAGATAGCCTTTCACAATTATTCTCACGTCATACTGATCCATAGGATAGCCCCACTCTGCAGAAGTCTTCAACCTCTTAACTAAGTGATCTTCAGTAGATTTATCCAGTTCAGTCTGCCCACCCTTTTTTCGAGTCTCTGGACATTTTTTATGTCTGTATAGAACAGTTTTGGGGATATTAAACTTTTTCTCGGCCTTTCGAAATGCCATACCCCCCTTCACAACAGCTAATGCAGCATTCAAAGCATCTTTGTCGTGCTTACGATAGATTTTTCCACCCAGCTTTGGTTTATAGTTTCGCGGCATGTCTGTCCCTATTCACTCCTCGAAAACTTTAACAAACACTTGAAAAATAGAAAAAACTCATATTAGAACAACGTAATGCAGGAATTCATTGATATCGGAAATTTACCTTTGTGACACCTGGGGTTGAGGTATCAAATGTTGCAGGAGCCCATATCTGCTATACTTAGCTCTGGACATACAAAGTTTTCGCCCCTTCCAAAATTTTTCAGAAATTACATCCCTTGTTCTTGGCTCTATCACTACGCTTGATATGTGTCAAAACTATTATTCTATCTTGATGAGTTTTCTTTAGTCATAGACCCATCCGTAAATAATACATAAAGAATAAAAAATATATATCTAGGCATGTTTACAAAACATGAAACAACTTTTCAGTTTACTGTCCCTATTCACACCGCAGTCCCTATACACCCCGGTTTACGGTAATTATTGTCGAGGCTTGTTCAGGGTTTTCTATAATTAGGTATAAAGAAGTATCGTCTGCAAATAGGCGTATACTGCTCAGAAGATCTTTGGTTATATCGTTGATATATATAAGGAACAGCAGGGGTCCAAGAATAGACCCCTGTGGAACACCTGCATTTATGGTTCTCCAGGACGAAGTCTCAGACGATATCACAACTCGTTGCAACCTATCTGTAAGATACGATTTGAGGAACAACAGAAGTTCACCCGAAACACCAATACTTTCCAACTTGTGGATAAGACCTGCATGCCATACTTTGTCAAAAGCCTTGCTGACATCACAGAAGACAACCCTAACTTCTTTGCCATCATCAAGGGCGTGACAAAATTCATCATATAAGTCAGTGAGCTGGAGGACTGTTGAATCACCGGGTGTAAAACCTGACCGAAATTGGCTGAGAATTTTATTGTCAATCAAAAACTCCCACAAACGTTTGAATACACATTTTTCAAGTAATTTACCAACACAGCTAATCAAAGATATTGGCCGATAATTCGTCACAGAATTGGAAGGGTGTTTTTTCAAAATCGGAGAGACATTAGCTTTTTTCCACAATGATGGGAAATACGAGTTGTTCAAAAGTATATTGAATAAGATGGAGAGTGGCTCACATAAGGATGATTTGCATTCTTTTAGAAGACGCGGGCTAATTAGATCTGGACCGGATGCCTTAGAAATTTTCAATGATTTCATTGCTGTGTGCACTTCATCACAATGTAAAGTGATACAATCAATAATTGCAGAGACATGTGTTGATGCGTATGGCAAGGAAGCATTCGAATCATCAACTGTTGAGATAGAACTGAAGTATTCGTTAAACACTTCGGCTTTCTCAACATTTGACGAGAATATTTGGTCGGAATGGATGAGAGTAGGTATTCCAGAGTAACTGCTCCCGACTACTGTTTTCAAGGTCTTCCACCACTGTGATGGCGGCGTTTTTCTACTTATTAGCGTGGACTGAATTTTCGACAAGTGTAAAGCTTTGGACTTCCTTATAGCAGATACAACACTATTCCGTTTTAGTTTGTAGTTTGCCCAGGCATTCGGGGTATTGGTACGTTTAGCAATGCGATATAAACGTTTACGCTGTCTGAGCAGTAATCTTATTTCATTGTGCATCCATTTCGGCTGATCTATTCGCGTGGTAATGAATTTGTTAGGTATGTGGGCGGATGCAGTTTCAAGTATTTTGTCAGTAAATTTGGACACTATGTTATCGAGACATGGGTCATCAAAGAGGGCATTCCAGTCGACATGGGAGAAGGCCTCATTCAACGCTTCACAATTACCCTGGGAAAAAAGCCAAATTCTCCTCTTGAATGATAAAGTTGGTGGTTTCAAGAATTCTACTTCGAGTGAGATTGGACTATGGTATCGGATCATGTCTGGGATGATTGGTTCAAGGACCTCACAAGTTTTCATGTTTATTGAGTCACTGAGAACAAATAGATCTAATAACGAAGCCGAAGTCTCGGTGAAACAAGTCCGCTCACTCACGACTTGTCTCAGATTGAAATAGTGGAGTATTTCAGAAACGCCACTTCTTGAGGGAGTCACTTGATTGTCATTAAAGTCCCCTGTTATAATTAGGTCGGCAATTGAGGAGTCTCGGGCTTTTTTAACGGATCCTGATATGGCTTCCCATGTTTCGCGGGGACTGTTTGGTGGCCGGTAGAACACACCCAACAGTAACGATCTAGTTCGTTGTGTAAACACCTCCGCCCACAGGCACTCTGTGTTCGAGTTATGTAGGTCTGGTCTCGGTCGAAATGATATTCCATCTTTGATATACACAGCTACCCCACCTCCCCTTGTCGAACGGTCAAATCGCAATGGCTCCTGGAACCCGTGAACAAGAATATCGGATGTGGAATCATTATCATCCAACCATGTCTCAGACAAAGCCACGACATCAAATGATGCAAATTCATATTGGATAATGTCAACTTTGGGTTTTAAACTCTGAATGTTCAGATGGACAATATTTAAGGTATTCTGGTTGTAATCGGAGTTAAGAGAATTTGGGCCAGGGTTAGTTTCAATATCACCAGACAGGAGAAGAATCACAGTCACGTTGAACAGCGAAATGACAAGGATGGCAGAAAGTATCAGTACATGTACTTTCCTTTTGAGTACAGTCGTTGAAACTTCAATGCTGTAAGGATATAAAGTTTCATCCAGAGGTTTATCCAAGAGCGATATTAACAATTTATTGGACAGTCCAAAGAACAGAGTGACCACAACATTAAGGCTTTGATGCAGCCCAACCCCACTGAGGCGCAAGCAAAGATAGATTAGGACACAAACAGATCTCTTCTTCGATAAGAAGAACTTCGAACTCCTACAAAAAACTTTGAAGTTAAATGTACCAATCCAAGCACGATAAGATTCAAGGGAACACATGATGAGCTATTCGTAACTAGGTAATCTTGTTTCTTTATAAACAAGATTGTATTCAGGCTGGCAAATAGTGCAGATAATGTGTGACAAACACTGTTATGTAGTTGGAAGACAGTAGTAACTTATTTAAAAGTATGATAATAAACAAGAATTTTTATAGAAAAGAAAAAAAATATAAAAAAAGAGTCAGATAAGAACTATAAAGCACTACTGACTTGGATGATAAAGATACTGGGAGCTTATGGGGGCAATGTCATTGGTCATTTTCGGGCAAGTCAAATGAATATTGACACGAATATCATTACCAGTACGAAAATGATTGCGAAAACCGATGGCGATTAAAGTTAAATATGATATATTTTCTTTGAGTCGGTGACAGTGTGGAACAGCTTGGAAATTCCTTTTCGTTAATGGTGATCAGGTAGCATTTAGCATTTACCATGCTGCAACACAAAGATTGCACCACGGAAAAAGCTTATGCACAGGAAAGAAATATTGGATTTAGTTATGGATGAGGGGAACCAAGTGATGTGAAGCTGTGTTTGTTTACCGTGGTGAACAAGTACTACCCCACCCCAAGGGGTTCCCACTAGCTCCATATCATACCGTTGACTTTATTGACCGACTTGAACTAACATGATTCACAAATCTCTCGACTAACATGAAGTAGACTCTGCAACGAGAAGAGGACGCACGAGAAATATGAAAGCGGCCGAGCGAATCATCATAAAGAAGCATGATTTAATTGATAATATATATTGACCGACTTAAGCCACAAATCAGGGTCAGTTGACGAGATTCGAGATGGAGAAACTAATTGCCGTTTGCATTCCTTACGAGTTTTGACCCTCCTTCGCTGCGTGCTTCGTAAGGCGCAGGGTAACATGCAGATGCACTGTTCAGGAAAGAGTATTGTATGGTGTGTCCGAATAAATACTATCCCAATGGGACTAGAGTTAGAGATAGAGATCAGATATATGTTTCCTTGAAAGGTTTTAGCGCGTCGAAGGCGCGCAGGGACGATGTGGGATTTACAAATCCCTTGCGACCCGGTTAGCCTTATTATATTGCACTTGGATCACACAGGCCTAGCTTTCCTATTGCCTCAAAGGGGGTCTGAGGGGGTGTGCGCGCGGTTAGAATTCCCGGCAGTTTACGTTGGAGTGATAGATTGTCAATATTCAATCCCTCAACGCCATTAAGACTATTAGAGAGTGGGCTCTATTCGGTTTCAGATCGGCGATGGTAGAGGTTTGAGTCCCACCATGGTGGCGAGCCAGAATATAATGTTCTGCGATGGCAAATTTAAAGGAAGAAGAGAAAAAGGAAAAAATCGACTTGCTTTATAACTTTATTTGCTTACGAATTGCTTTAGTTACAGTCCACATAAAAATGTTTAAGTGTGCAAAAAAAAAAATGTAAAAACAGTATATATGATTGCCTAATCAAGTGCGATTAAATCAATCAAGCTTCAGCCGTACTGTAAAAACGCTGTATGAGTATCTCATCAGAGGCCAGAACTTTGACCACTACTCCACAAGAACTTATAAAAACAAACTTTTAAAGCTGAGTTGTGCCAAACAACACCCAAGAAGAAGTATATCATTTCGGGTTTGCATGTCGGCATTGTAGCACACATATTGCCATTCTGTTATTAAATACAGTGAAGGACATGTGGTTAGGGGGAGACTCAAAGGAGAGGGTTAATATGCTAATCGGAGAGATTGGGAAGAATGGGACAAAGGATATCATCAAGCAGTTCGTCTCCGAGTGTTGGGAGGAGAGGAGAAGCGAGGGAATAGGGAGGCAGTTGGGAGTACAGGGGTAACCATGGCCTTCTCGTCCGAGAACCGCGACAAATCAGCGGCTGGCCAAACTGTTATTATTATTATTGGATTTTATACATTGGATTTTATATTTCATTATTCATTATGGATCGGTCGTCTCGTGCTCAATACATTTCGACTTCAGGAATAAAGGTAAGTCGTATATATTATTCTTTAAAAAAATATTTTGGAAAAACTCCTAATATACAAAAAAAAAAAAAAACACAACAAAATGAACTAAAAAAATATTTTTTAAAGTTATTTTTCAACTCCCAAACTCAGAAATGTTTTACCAAAGGTGGGAACATTCGGCCTCAAAGTGGGAACATTCGGCCTCGGCTGAGGCCGAATGTTCCCGGAAAAATACCTGGGGCCGAATGTTCCCGAGGCCGAAAAGACCCGGACCCGACGAGATCATCCACAAAGTTTGTATTTACACAAGTGATGACTTCTCTATATATCTGTGGAATTGGCGTACTGGTATTTGAGAATGTTCAATTAGAAAAGTTATAGGTAGAGAGAAAGATGGGTATCCGCTATTGTATATTGTGCCTGCTGTGTGATTGTTGCTTTGGATGGGGTAAGGGGTGTGTTTCTTCGGAGCCCACTCCCCACACGCAGAGTTGCGAGGCAATCCTCAGAGACTCAATCCTAAAGATCTCAATGAGTAGCGAGGCAATCCTCACTGACTCCACGCAGTTTAATTCTATTGAGTAATTTTAATTTACTGTGGCTTATTTTGTTTTTCTGTTAAGGGTTCGGTGTTCGTTGAGCTTCACCATTGATTCACTATCCTGGAGTATGTGGAGGGTTTTGTTATTTAGATCTTATTAAACGCATTTCAATCGCGCTTCAGCAGAGTTGCGAGGCTGTCCTCACAGACTCTATCCTATTTACACTAGTGATGACTTCTCTATATATCTGTGGAATTGGCGTACTGGTATTTGGCTTCACTGATTTGGAATTACAACAAATCACAACAAAGCAGTTGAATAATTTAACAGAAAAAACAAAAATTTAATGATAACAGATATGGCTTGATTAATTAATAATCCCAACAGAACAACAATGTTTGCGACTAGCACAGTGTCTTGTAACAGAAATCTAAACAGTGGTCACTTCTCTGAATGCCGACACTTAGAAATCAAAGAGCAGTGTTTTTATAGAACAGACTATACTTAATTAACAACCCTCGCTATCGGCATTCAGAGAAAATATTTTAATTTTCCAATTTCACCATGTCGGCATTCAGGGAGTAAATCCCCGATAGTACGTCTTTTTTTTTTGAAGTCACGTGGTTGGGTTTTTATACTCCACCTCAGAGCAGTTAGTGGGGAGTCGATTGGCAGTGTTTTACAGGAAGCGTACACGTAATGTAAGGCATCCCGTACATTTCAGCGATTCAAATATTTTCAAATCTCACCTTGGGAACCATGGGAAGTGAGGCTTTGCTTGTTTACTGTGGTATTAACAATCTCTGATTTACTGAACTTGAAGAAAAACAATACCCCATTACCCCTCACTGACAATTAACGTTCACACAAATAAATTAATTCTGAAGGGGAAGCGAATCCTTAACCAAATGAAACTTATAGGGAGAAACAGTTTCAATAAGATTTTCGTGGGGAAAACTATTTGGGAAATGATGGGTCTGCCAAGTATAACATACGGTACGGAAGTTGTACTCCTAAACCACACAGCTGAGAGTACCTTGATGGCACCTTTGGGGGGGGGGGGGTCACTGCTGTTCGAGCTGATGTCGCGGTCCCTGGAGCTGAGGGGAAAATTGGGAAAAACAGTGAAAAGGAGTGCCAGATGTGTAACTTGGGCGTGGTGGAGACTCTGGAACACTTTCTTATAGCATGCCCAAAATACCAGTCTAAAAGAACAAGAGTCACGGGGAGTATAATGGGGAAGTGGGATGGGAGAATGAAGGACATGTGGTTAGGGGGCGACTCAAAGGAGAGGGTTAATATACTAATCGAAGAGATTGGGAAGAATAGGGCAAGGGATGTCATCAAGCAGTTCGTCTCCGAGTGTTGGGAGGAGAGAAGAAGCGCGGGAATAGGGAGGCAGTTGGTAGAACATGTGTAACCAAGGCCTTCTCATACGACAACCGCGACAAATCAGCGACCGGCCGAAGTGTTATTATTATTATTATGTAGGCGATTATACGCGGTTTTAAGTTCTGCTCTTTTCATTTGATCCTTCTCTGATTGGTAAGCCCGGAAGGCTTTTCTTTTTTGGTTGATTATTTGAAGAGTTGTTTGGGTTATTCTGTTTATCCTCGTCTTTACTGTTTGCTTGGGACAAATTTCATCTAGTGTACTGTTGATATATGACCTCGTTAATATGGGTGCAGGCTTTTTCTAGTTCACGAGCATTTAAGGGGTCATTTGCCTTTATTTTTACTTCGGTAATGTTTCTGAAGAGGTTCCAGTCAATTTTTGATAGGTTCCTCCTATTCACGGGAGGATACCTTGCGGGACCAGTATTACATTTCAAAGTGGCATGAACCGGCAGGTGATCACTGCCTAGATCGTCATCTCCTACAAATATGTCTTGCATTTGGCTGGTTAGTGATTTGCTGGTGATAATCAAGTCTAGGATATCTGATTGATGGAGTGGGTTGTTGCTTATGTATGATACGTCTTGATCGTTATTTACCACGAATAGATCGAGTTCTTCAATGATGTGGAAAAGGGCGTCACCATTAGGCTCAGTCTTATGACAACCGAATACCTGGTGTTTGGAATTGAAATCACCCAAGAATATGCAGTGCTTGTACTTGTTGGTAAAAAATTCAAATACTTTACTGTCTACTGTTGCTTGCGGCTTGTTATAATATGATATGATGGCCACGTGTTTGTGGTCAAGTTCAATTTCAGCTGCAATCACTTCAGCATTGAGATGGTCGCATGGTATTGATTTGTATTTAATCTCCTGCCTTATTAGCAGAGCGACACCGCCGCCTTTTTGGGCGGGGCGATCTCTTCTAAAAAAGTAAAAAAGGCCATAGCTAACGACAATCGCGTGAGATGGGAAAAAGCAACCGAAAACCTAAATGGGCTGAGAGAACCTAAGAGGTTCTGGGATACATTTAAAACTCTTACTGGCCAAAAGAGCAAAATTGCCAATAATAATGCGCTAAAGACTAGCGACGGATCTATGGCCATAGACGACAAGGCAAAGGCCAGTGCTTTTGCCGAACTTCTAAAGAAGGCACATCGCCCACAAGAAGGGAACAGATATGACAACGATTTTAAGGTACGAGTAAATAAATTTGTCCAAGATAACAACTCAATCTTCAATGAACCGAACTTCGACCAAAGGCATGAAGACGGGGACGACCATGAATTAACCGAACCAATAAGCGTAGAAGAGGTCATGGGTATAATCAGAAAATGCAGGTCATCTTCGTCCCCAGGAGAAGACGAAGTCTCTTACAAAATAATGAAACAGTGCCCCAACATCTTCTACTGCAGACTTACCAAACTCTTAAACTGCTGTCTCTCCTGTGGGTACTTCCCAAAATGCTGGAAAGTGGCCACAGGAGTCATGATACCTAAACCCGACAAAGACTTACCAACCCTTCTAACTACCGCCCAATCAGCTTGCTTAGCTGTGTTGGGAAAGTATTTGAGCGGATTCTCACTACGAGACTTCGCAGCTATCTCGAATCAATCAACTTTTTCAACAAATGGCAAAGAGCGTATAGGAGTCAGAAAGAAGATCTTTGGTTATATCGTTGATATATATAAGGAACAGCAGGGGTCCAAGAATAGACCCCTGTGGAACACCTGCATTTATGGTTCTCCAGGACGAAGTCTCAGACGATATCACAACTCGTTGCAACCTATCTGTAAGATACGATTTGAGGAACAACAGAAGTTCACCCGAAACACCAATACTTTCCAACTTGTGGATAAGACCTGCATGCCATACTTTGTCAAAAGCCTTGCTGACATCACAGAAGACAGCCCTAACTTCTTTGCCATCATCAAGGGCGTGACAAAATTCATCATATAAGTCAGTGAGCTGGGGGACTGTTGAATCACCGGGTGTAAAACCTGACCGAAATTGGCTGAGAATTTTATTGTCAATCAAAAACTCCCACAAACGTTTGAATACACATTTTTCAAGTAATTTACCAACACAGCTAATCAAAGATATTGGCCGATAATTCGTCACAGAATTGGAAGGGTGTTTTTTTCAAAATCGGAGAGATATTAGCTTTTTTCCACAATGATGGGAAATACGAGTTGTTCAAAAGTATATTGAATAAGATGGAGAGTGGCTCACATAAGGATGATTTGCATTCTTTTAGAAGACGCGGGCTGATTAGATCTGGACCGGATGCCTTAGAAATTTTCAATGATTTCATTGCTGTGTGCACTTCATCACAATGTAAAGTGATACAATCAATAATTGCAGAGACATGTGTTGATGCGTATGGCAAGGAAGCATTCGAATCATCAACTGTTGAGATAGAACTGAAGTATTCGTTAAACACTTCGGCTTTCTCAACATTTGACGAGAATATTTGGTCGGAATGGATGAGAGTAGGAATTCCAGAGTAACTGCTCCCGACTACTGTTTTCAAGGTCTTCCACCACTGTGATGGCGGCGTTTTTCTACTTATTAGCGTGGACTGAATTTTCGACAAGTGTAAAGCTTTGGACTTCCTTATAGCAGATACAACACTATTCCGTTTTAGTTTGTAGTTTGCCCAGGCATTCGGGGTATTGGTACGTTTAGCAATGCGATATAAACGTTTACGCTGTCTGAGCAGTAATCTTATTTCATTGTGCATCCATTTCGGCTGATCTATTCGCGTGGTAATGAATTTGTTAGGTATGTGGGCGGATGCAGTTTCAAGTATTTTGTCAGTAAATTTGGACACTATGTTATCGAGACATGGGTCATCAAAGAGGGCATTCCAGTCGACATGGGAGAAGGCCTCATTCAACGCTTCACAATTACCCTGGGAAAAAAGCCAAATTCTCCTCTTGAATGATAAAGTTGGTGGTTTCAAGAATTCTACTTCGAGTGAGATTGGACTATGGTATCGGATCATGTCTGGGATGATTGGTTCAAGGACCTCACAAGTTTTCATGTTTATTGAGTCACTGAGAACAAATAGATCTAATAACGAAGCCGAAGTCTCGGTGAAACAAGTCCGCTCACTCACGACTTGTCTCAGATTGAAATAGTGGAGTATTTCAGAAACGCCACTTCTTGAGGGAGTCACTTGATTGTCATTAAAGTCCCCTGTTATAATTAGGTCGGCAATTGAGGAGTCTCGGGCTTTTTTAACGGATCCTGATATGGCTTCCCATGTTTCGCGGGGACTGTTTGGTGGCCGGTAGAACACACCCAACAGTAACGATCTAGTTCGTTGTGTAAACACCTCCGCCCACAGGCACTCTGTGTTCGAGTTATGTAGGTCTGGTCTCGGTCGAAATGATATTCCATCTTTGATATACACAGCTACCCCACCTCCCCTTGTCGAACGGTCAAATCGCAATGGCTCCTGGAACCCGTGAACAAGAATATCGGATGTGGAATCATTATCATCCAACCATGTCTCAGACAAAGCCACGACATCAAATGATGCAAATTCATATTGGATAATGTCAACTTTGGGTTTTAAACTCTGAATGTTCAGATGGACAATATTTAAGGTATTCTGGTTGTAATCGGAGTTAAGAGAATTTGGGCCAGGGTTAGTTTCAATATCACCAGACAGGAGAAGAATCACAGTCACGTTGAACAGCGAAATGACAAGGATGGCAGAAAGTATCAGTACATGTACTTTCCTTTTGAGTACAGTCGTTGAAACTTCAATGCTGTAAGGATATAAAGTTTCATCCAGAGGTTTATCCAAGAGCGATATTAACAATTTATTGGACAGTCCAAAGAACAGAGTGACCACAACATTAAGGCTTTGATGCAGCCCAACCCCACTGAGGCGCAAGCAAAGATAGATTAGGACACAAACAGATCTCTTCTTCGATAAGAAGAACTTCGAACTCCTACAAAAAACTTTGAAGTTAAATGTACCAATCCAAGCACGATAAGATTCAAGGGAAAACATGATGAGCTATTCGTAACTAGGTAATCTTGTTTCTTTATAAACAAGATTGTATTCAGGCTGGCAAATAGTACAGATAATGTGTGACAAACACTGTTATGTAGTTGGAAGACAGTAGTAACTTATTTAAAAGTATGATAATAAACAAGAATTTTTATAGAAAAGAAAAAAAATATAAAAAAAGAGTCAGATAAGAACTATAAAGCACTACTGACTTGGATGATAAAGATACTGGGAGCTTATGGGGGCAATGTCATTGGTCATTTTCGGGCAAGTCAAATGAATATTGACACGAATATCATTACCAGTACGAAAATGATTGCGAAAACCGATGGCGATTAAAGTTAAATATGATATATTTTCTTTGAGTCGGTGACAGTGTGGAACAGCTTGGAAATTCCTTTTCGTTAATGGTGATCAGGTAGCATTTAGCATTTACCATGCTGCAACACAAAGATTGCACCACGGAAAAAGCTTATGCACAGGAAAGAAATATTGGATTTAGTTATGGATGAGGGGAACCAAGTGATGTGAAGCTGTGTTTGTTTACCGTGGTGAACAAGTACTACCCCACCCCAAGGGGTTCCCACTAGCTCCATATCATACCGTTGACTTTATTGACCGACTTGAACTAACATGATTCACAAATCTCTCGACTAACATGAAGTAGACTCTGCAACGAGAAGAGGACGCACGAGAAATATGAAAGCGGCCGAGCGAATCATCATAAAGAAGCATGATTTAATTGATAATATATATTGACCGACTTAAGCCACAAATCAGGGTCAGTTGACGAGATTCGAGATGGAGAAACTAATTGCCGTTTGCATTCCTTACGAGTTTTGACCCTCCTTCGCTGCGTGCTTCGTAAGGCGCAGGGTAACATGCAGATGCACTGTTCAGGAAAGAGTATTGTATGGTGTGTCCGAATAAATACTATCCCAATGGGACTAGAGTTAGAGATAGAGATCAGATATATGTTTCCTTGAAAGGTTTTAGCGCGTCGAAGGCGCGCAGGGACGATGTGGGATTTACAAATCCCTTGCGACCCGGTTAGCCTTATTATATTGCACTTGGATCACACAGGCCTAGCTTTCCTATTGCCTCAAAGGGGGTCTGAGGGGGTGTGCGCGCGGTTAGAATTCCCAGCAGTTTACGTTGGAGTGATAGATTGTCAATATTCAATCCCTCAACGCCATTAAGACTATTAGAGAGTGGGCTCTATTCGGTTTCAGATCGGCGATGGTAGAGGTTTGAGTCCCACCATGGAGGCGAGCCAGAATATAATGTTCTGCGATGGCAAATTTAAAGGAAGAAGAGAAAAAGGAAAAAATCGACTTGCTTTATAACTTTATTTGCTTACGAATTGCTTTAGTTACAGTCCACATAAAAATGTTTAAGTGTGCAAAAAAAAAAATGTAAAAACAGTATATATGATTGCCTAATCAAGTGCGATTAAATCAATCAAGCTTCAGTCGTACTGTAAAAACGCTGTATGAGTATCTCATCAGAGGCCAGAACTTTGACCACTACTTCACAAGAACTTATAAAAACAAACTTTTAAAGCTGAGTTGTGCCAAACAACACCCAAGAAGAAGTATATCATTTCGGGTTTGCATGTCGGCATTGTAGCACACATATTGCCATTCTGTTATTAAATACAGTGAAGGACATGTGGTTAGGGGGAGACTCAAAGGAGAGGGTTAATATGCTAATCGGAGAGATTGGGAAGAATGGGACAAAGGATATCATCAAGCAGTTCGTCTCCGAGTGTTGGGAGGAGAGGAGAAGCGAGGGAATAGGGAGGCAGTTGGGAGTACAGGGGTAACCATGGCCTTCTCGTCCGAGAACCGCGACAAATCAGCGGCTGGCCAAACTGTTATTATTATTATTGGATTTTATACATTGGATTTTATATTTCATTATTCATTATGGATCGGTCGTCTCGTGCTCAATACATTTCGACTTCAGGAATAAAGGTAAGTCGTATATATTATTCTTTATAAAAATATTTTGGAAAAACTCCTAATATACAAAAAAAAAAAAAACACAACAAAATGAACTAAAAAAATATTTTTTAAAGTTATTTTTCAACTCCCAAACTCAGAAATGTTTTACCAAAGGTGGGAACATTCGGCCTCAAAGTGGGAACATTCGGCCTCGGCTGAGGCCGAATGTTCCCGGAAAAATACCTGGGGCCGAATGTTCCCGAGGCCGAAAAGACCCGGACCCGACGAGATCATCCACAAAGTTTGTATTTACACAAGTGATGACTTCTCTATATATCTGTGGAATTGGCGTACTGGTATTTGAGAATGTTCAATTAGAAAAGTTATAGGTAGAGAGAAAGATGGGTATCCGCTATTGTATATTGTGCCTGCTGTGTGATTGTTGCTTTGGATGGGGTAAGGGGTGTGTTTCTTCGGAGCCCACTCCCCACACGCAGAGTTGCGAGGCAATCCTCAGAGACTCAATCCTAAAGATCTCAATGAGTAGCGAGGCAATCCTCACTGACTCCACGCAGTTTAATTCTATTGAGTAATTTTAATTTACTGTGGCTTATTTTGTTTTTCTGTTAAGGGTTCGGTGTTCGTTGAGCTTCACCATTGATTCACTATCCTGGAGTATGTGGAGGGTTTTGTTATTTAGATCTTATTAAACGCATTTCAATCGCGCTTCAGCAGAGTTGCGAGGCTGTCCTCACAGACTCTATCCTATTTACACGATGATGAATGAAAGGTTTTAGCGCGCCGAAGGCGCGCAGGGACGATGTGGGATTTACAAATCCCTTGCGACCCGGTTAGCCTTATTTTATTTCACTTGGATCTTGGATCACACAGGCCTAGCTTTCCTATTGCCTCAAATGGGGTCTGAAGGGGTATGCACGCGGTTACAATTCCTGGCAGTTTGCATTGGAGTGATAGATTGTCAAAGACCAAACCCTCAACGCCATTAAGACTATTGGAGAGTGGGCTCTATTCGGTTCCAGCTTGGCGATGGTAGAGGTTTGAGTCTCACCATGGTGGCGAGCCAGAATATAATGTTGTGCGATGGCAATTTTAAGGGAAAAAGAAAAAAGAAAACCAAACAGCAACGCCGGTTTGGTAGCGGCCCCGGAATATGACCATAGCGGTTACAAAAAAGGAATGGAGAAAGCTCCAACAGTTTAGTTTGAAAAAACCGGGAGTCATCCTTCAAGCCTTCTGGGAGATAGGATGCCGTATGTGATTTGAGGTATCTGGTTATCCTTCGGGAATTCCAAATGACCTCCACCCCCCCCACCCCCACAAAAAAAAAAAAAAAAAAAAAAAAAAAAAAAGCCCTTAAAAGGGCTGTTTGCTGGCAAGATTGTTTCAATCCTTGCCTTGGTCTTGTTAGGTTTTCTGCACATCTTTGCTTGAGGATTGTTTCAATCCCTCATAGTCTGTCATTCAGTTTGGTCGTGTGTCTGTTGAGATAGAGGAGGTAGAAAAGATAGAGAGCTGGGAATTAGAGCAATTCGGTTTTTAATTTACACCTTTTCCGTCCTTTTGGATGGGGAAGCCAGCATTTTTTCCCCGAGATTTATATCTCAAGGAGGGGAGACCCGGCAGCAGGTGGAGATTTTCCTCGCTGTTTGCAACTCCCACTGGTGACAGAGGCAAGCTTTCGTGCGTATCGTGTCACCCGCAGCCAGTTCTAAATTTAGGTCACAGAATAACTGGCTCACCCCATCACAATGATGTAATCTTTAACCCTTTCGATAGACATGCCCCAGATTATTTAGTTTTCCTATTAAGGACGCGATGCGCATTGAGTTCTATTATTAATTCGCTGTCTTGAAGTCTGTTTAGAGTTTTGCTTTGAAGATCTTTTAAGCGCATTGCTATAGTGTCTATTTTTGCTATCTCGTGAAGTTGTTTTATCGATGTCCACGTGGGCTTGCGTAGAGCCACGCGCAAGGCATGATTTTGGACCCGTTGTAGTTTTTCAATGTTGGTTTTATTCAGGTCACTTGTTATTATGGCCCCATACTCTAGTACTGGGCGTATATATGATTTGTAAAGATTGAGGAGAATTTCTTTATTGGCTCCCCAATTTTTACCTCTGATCATTTTCAGGAAATTGATGCGTTTAGTGGCTTTGACGGTGACTGAGTTTATGTGATTGTTTAGATTGAGACTGCTATCCAGGTTGAATCCCAGAAACTTTGCCTCATTACTAGCTTCAAGTTTATGATCGTAAAGCTTAAGCTCAATATTAGGGACAGGCTTTTTCCTTTGTTTTTTTATAGAATGTGATTCGTTGTGTTTTCGTGGCATTTAGCTTGATGCGCCACAGAGCGCACCAGTCTTGCAGGTCGCGGATGGTATCCTGCAGGCGGTTTTGTATTATGTTTCCAGACTTACTGGCCGTCCACATTCCTTTGTCGTCTGAGAATTGAGATAGTTCAACATTTACACTAGTGATGACTTCTCTATATATCTGTGGAATTGGCGTACTGGTATTTGGCTTCACTGATTTGGAATTACAACAAATCACAACAAAGCAGTTGAATAATTTAACAGAAAAAACAAAAATTTAATGATAACAGATATGGCTTGATTAATTAATAATCCCAACAGAACAACAATGTTTGCGACTAGCACAGTGTCTTGTAACAGAAATCTAAACAGTGGTCACTTCTCTGAATGCCGACACTTAGAAATCAAAGAGCAGTATTTTTATAGAACAGACTATACTTAATTAACAACCCTCGCTATCGGCATTCAGAGAAAATATTTTAATTTTCCAATTTCACCATGTCGGCATTCAGGGAGTAAATCCCCGATAGTACGTCTCTTTTTTTTGAAGTCACGTGGTTGGGTTTTTATACTCCACCTCATAGAGCAGTTAGTGGGGAGTCGATTGGCAGTGTTTTACAGGAAGCGTACACGTAATGTAAGGCATCCCGTACATTTCAGCGATTCAAATATTTTCAAATCTCACCTTGGGAACCATGGGAAGTGAGGCTTTGCTTGTTTACTGTGGTATTAACAATCTCTGATTTACTGAACTTGAAGAAAAACAATGCCCCATTACCCCTCACTGACAATTAACGTTCACACAAATAAATTGATTCTGAAGGGGAAGCGAATCCTTAACCAATTGAAACTTTTAGGGAGAAACAGTTTCAATAAGGTTTTCGTGGGGAAAACTATTTGGGAAATGATGGGTCTGCCAAGTATAACATACGGTACGGAAGTTGTACCCCTAAACCACACAGCTGAGAGTACCTTGATGGCACCTTTGGGGGGTCACTGTTGTTCAAGCTGATGTCGTGGTCCCTGGAGCTGAGGGGAAAAATTGGGAAAAACAGTGAAAAGGAGTGCCAGATGTGTAACTTGGGCGTGTTGGAGACCCTTTAACACTTTCTTATAGAATGCCCAAAATACCAGTCTAAAAGAACAAGAGTCACGGGGAGTATAATGGGGAAGAGGGATGGGAGAATGAAGGACATGTGGTTAGGGGGGCGACTCAAAGGAGAGGCTTAATATACTAATCGAAGAGATTGGGAAGAATAGGGCAAGGGATGTCATCAAGCAGTCCGTCTCCGAGTGTTGGGGGGGGGGGGGGGGGGGGGAGAGAAGAAGCGCGGAAATAGGGAGGCAGTTGGTAGAACATGGGTAACCAAAGCCTTTTCATACGACAACCGCGACAAATCAGCGGCCGGCCGAAGTGTTATTATTATTATATGATCCTCAGAATTTTAGTGTGTAATCCCATTTTCGCTAGCTTATACCTCGCGCCATTGTGCCATACCGAGTCGAACGCTTTTTCTACATCCAAGAAAAGCGCTATTCCGATTTCGTTCTGACTAAATGCTGTTTTCATATAATCGGGCAGTCTATATACGTGTTCGATTCCCTCTTTCTGTCTCCTATACGCTCTTTGCCATTTGTTGAAAAAGTTGATTGATTCGAGATAGCTGCGAAATCTCGTAGTCAGAATCCGCTCAAATAGTTTTCCAACACAGCTAAGCAAGCTGATTGGGCGGTAGTTAGAAGGGTTGGTAAGGTCTTTGTCGGGTTTAGGTATCATGACTCCTGTGGCCACTTTCCAGCATTTTGGGAAGTACCCACAGGAGAGACAGCAGTTTAGGAGTTTGGTTAGTCTGCCGAAGAAGATGTTGGGGCACTGTTTCATTATTTTGTAAGAG
Organism: Pictodentalium vernedei; assembly: GCA_031216915.1. Taxonomy (NCBI): domain Eukaryota; kingdom Metazoa; phylum Mollusca; class Scaphopoda; order Dentaliida; family Dentaliidae; genus Pictodentalium; species Pictodentalium vernedei. The sequence continues at coordinate 59,614,962 of CM062295.1, read as the reverse complement.
ACTTCGTCTTCTCCTGGGGACGAAGATGACCTGCATTTTCTGATTGTACCCATGACCTCTTCTGCGCTTATTGGTTTTGTTAATTCATGGTCGTCCCCGTCTTCATGCCTTTGGCCGAAGTTCGGTTCATTGAAAATTGAGTTGTTATCTTGGGCAAATTTATTTACTTTTACCTTAAAATCGTTGTCATATCTGTTCCCTTCTTGTGGACGATGCACTCTCTTTAGAAGTTCGGCAAAGGCTCTAGCCTTTGCCTTGTCGTCCATGGCCGTAGTTCCGTCGCTAGTCTTCATCGCATTGTTATTGACACTTTTGCTCTTTTGGCCAGTGAGAGTTTTAAATGAATCCCAGAACCTCTTAGGTTCTCTCAGCCCATTTAGGGTTTCTGTTGCTTTTTCCCATCTCACGCGATTGTCGTTAGCTATGGTCTTTTTTACTTCTCCATGTAGGCGATTATACGCGGTTTTAAGTTCTCCTCTTTTCATTTGATCCTTCTCTGATTGGTAAGCCCGGAAGGCTTTTCTTTTTTGTTTGATTATTTGAAGAGTTGTTTATCCGCGTCTTTACCGTTTGCTTGGGACAAATTTCATCTAGTGTACTGTTGATATATAACCTCGTTAAGATGGGTGCAGGCTTTTTCTAGTTCACGAGCATTTAAGGGGTCATTTGCCTTTATTTTTACTTCGGTAATGTTTCTGAAGAGGTTCCAGTCAATTTTTGATAGGTTCCTCCTATTCACGGGAGGATACCTTGCTGGACCAGTATTACATTTCAAAGTGGCATGAACCGGCAGGTGATCACTGCCAACATGCAAACCCGAAATGATATACTTCTTCTTGGATTTTGTTTGGCACAACTCATCTTAAAAATTATGTTTTCATAATTTCTTCTGAATGAAGTAGTGATCAAAGTTCTGGCCTCTGATGAAATACTGATACAGAGTTTTTACAGGGCGACTGAATCTTGATTGATTTAATAGCACTTGATTAGGAGATCAAATACTGTTTTTACAGTTTCTACGGACCCTTAAACCTTTTATGTGGACAGTAATTATCCTTGATGAGATAATCTTATACTGTTTTTCACGGTTCTTTCAACATTTATTTGAACACTTCTAGCGTAAACACAACTCCTCACATATATAAGAGTATCATGAAAAGAGTCCAACATCACGGAGCAGAACTCTTGTAGTTATGCAAAATTCCTAGCCATCTTCCAGTTCGAGGCCGCAAGTGATTTCAATCCCACATCGTCCCTGAGCGCCTTCGGCGAAGAAACTTTTCATTTCATTCGTCCAACATCAATCTGGCTCGCTAACTTACTTGCTGATACCTACCTTATTAGGCGAGGCCGAGATTGCGAGGATGAATGTGATTGATGGCGATTTCGAAATTGTAACAACAAAGATATCCAAGAAGTTAGAGGAAGCATGGGAGAAATATAAAGAGAATGATATTGCCTAAGTACATCTAGATTTTTGAAGTTGTGTGTCAGTATATATAATGTGTAACTGTATTTTGTATTTGTCAATATATCTGTCAATACATTTTATATTGTATACTACGCTGTATTTATTTTTGTTTTTGGTTGTAATAAAGATGTTTAAACTCATCTTAACCCGTGTCTCTCTTCGGCTCCCTAGTTTAAAACGAAGGCCGAATGTTCTCAGGCCGAATTTTCCCTGGTCCGAATGTTCCCGAGGCCGAAAAGACCCGCTCCCGTCAAATGAGCTGTTATATACTGATGGGTATGCACATATGTTTGAAAATTATTATTGCCAGATCAACCAAGCTTTTGTTCAAAAGAAACCGGTTATCAAATATGCAAACCAATATCAAGAGTTTTCTTCAAACGATCCTACATTAGCGTTATAAAAAACGAAGTGGTTATTTCACGGGCGCGCGTGAAATAGTCTACAGGCTATTTCACGGGCGCCCGCGGAATAGTCAATGTATACTGTTTTGGCTATTTCACGGGCCCTGATAAATTATTATTTTTAATTGAATTCAATACAAAACAGACTGCCAGTCGCTCTCCTATAAACACACCCATATGTGCTGATTGGACGAGAAGCTGTCAGATTATAATTATCAAGTGAATGTTTGGTCGTGTGATCACGGCGTTCTACTTTTAACGCATATTTGCTAAAAAACAACAACAAAACATAATTACCATAGGTAACTCTGCCGGCGGCCACTGTATTTGAGAAATTGTAGATGACAGTACATCAATGAATATCTTTGAGAAACAAAAGCACACAGCTCATTTGCAATAACAACAGTAGAAAAAAAAAAATATATATATAATGCTCAATTCGTACTGCGGATAGGCTAAGGAGACAACTGCGCGCCACCCAACCAGAAAAACCTGTGCAGGTAAAAACTCTGGAGGTGCACCGACCCGAATGCAGCAATCTCTGTGTGAGTGTGTCGGGTATTAAAACGATCCGCATTACAGTCCTAAAGACAGTGACACTGATAACAGCCGGGTCAAGTCATCTTTGACATACATATCCTTGGCTTTATCAGAGACCCAACGACCGTGACGTTTGAAAAGGCGATCCGAAACATTGTGATTAGCAGCGCTGGTGGCTCCACCAGCTCTCAAACTATGCGTGCCGAAAATCTTAACATCGAGACCTATCTTAGAAAAAGCTTCACGAAAAAGCTCTCTAGTACGAGTGTAAGAAAGACAAGTATTACCCGATCTCAGAACGTAACGATTTTCCGATTTCGCATAAACAACACCACGGAAGATGAAATCCTCACTGGAATCGCTGATGCGAAATTCGTCAAAATATGTACGCAGGAATGAGCAAGGACACGTCTCAGTAGAAGTTTTACCAATGATCACCCAATTACCATCCCTGTAAACATCGTTCTTTGCTCTTTCAATGAAAATGCGGACAAACGTGTCTTCGAAAATTACGTCACAGCCTCGAAGATGAGACAATTCGTCAAAACGGAAAAAACCAGCGTATGCAATTAAACACATGGTGACTGTTCTCAAGAAATATCCCGAGTGGCATTCAGTGTGATATAAATTAACCAACTTGCACAACATTTCAGGAGTGATGGGATCTTTACGTGAGCTGCATCGCTTTAACGTGCGAGCTGCGGCCTCTTTGACCATTTGAGGCAAAGGATATGACGTTGGGTCGTCCAATAAAGCAAGCTTATGTGCCCAAGCAATACTATACACTGCGGTTTTAACCGAGGAGAAAGAGTGTGTGTGTTGCATTACAGTCAATAAATATAAAGCTACATGAAGCGGGGAGGCAGGAAAAGAGCTGATTTCTTGGAATGCAGAACACCATTTTTTCCACTTTAAAAATCCATACATATAAGTCCGAACTGTACCATCTTGTCTGGACTCCAACACGACAGAAGGCAAACGTTTTGCAAGAAGTTTTAGAGTCGAGTCCGTTAGATTCAAAGAGTCTTTCCAAACATCAGAAGCAAAAACATCTGAAATTGAAAAATGGAAAAGACTTGGTTACAAAACACGAAACCAAATTCTTAAAGATGGGATGGGAGGGTGGGTTGGTGTTAAACTGATGATAGATGTGACTGCAGTGACCGCCGAACCGAAAATGAGCTATCAGCTCGTGCTGATCTAATTACTGTAACAATACTACCGTTATGTTCGAATTAGAACCGAGCAAATATGCGAAGAGCAGAACCCCTTTTCATTCTAATTCGTCTGCTCAAACGAATGAAAATCCATTTCTACTCTTAACGCATATTTGCTAAAAACAACAACAAAACATAATTACCCTAGGTAACTCTGCCGGCGGCCACTGTATTTGAGAACTTAAAGAGCGGGTAAACTAATGTTCGAATGAATCGCAAAGAACACTTTTCCGATTCGCTTCCAACAGCGCAAAATTAAAGTTGCTTAAATAATCATCTGATCTGGCACCCTCCATTACTTCAATAAGCAATGAAATCACTTGCTTCAACAAGCGTTAATCCTACCTGTTACTTCAATAAGTAATGCAAATCTCGTGCTTCAATAAGCAAACATGTTTCTGCTCAACTGAGACCGTTCACGTGAATGGTAACTTACGGGCATGATGGAGGGCAACAATTTCGAACCTAACAACTGTCGGTGTCAAATGTTTTAAATTAGCGTATTATGCTTCCATCTATTCTGAGTGCCAGAACCGAACTATTAAAATTGTCAGTGCCAAAGAAATTGTTAGAGAATATTCCCGGAACAAATAAACCACGCGGGTTGTTAAAAATGCGGTAATCAGTGACAAATCTTTGAAAAATATTTTGTTTGGTAACCAAAAAAGGCCAAAACGCCGCAGAAACCCAAAACGGTACAATCAGCGTGCCCATAGCCTTACATATGAGCAGATGTTTTATTGTTTTTGTAACAAGATAAAGTGGCGGAACTAACCAGTTGTTTTCACCGAACCACGAATACGCAAAGGCGCAAACACCTTGAGTATTCGGGGTCCAGTATTTGGAATTGAACTTTCTGCATTTACTGTTATGACAGTCTGCAAATCGGTCAAAAGTGTACGGACCCCAGACACCATCAAGAAGCTGAAAAAATTCTGAAGACGTCGACCAGTCATCCGGGTCTTGAATTTTACTAATAAAATCTGCCCTTTGATTCAATTCTCTTGGAATCCAGTCACACTGAATTGTAATGCCTGAATGTAAACATAGCTCAAAAATTTCAAGGGCTAACTCCTGTAGATCGGCTTTCATACTCCCACGAGAGAGAATGTTTGACACATTAGAATTGTCAGTGAACCATTTACAGAAATGACCGGAAAGAACTGTCTTTAAAGAATCTAGGACCGTCAGGACCCCCTTTAATTCTCGCCAGGTCGAGCTCTTACACATCTCAGTTTTTGTCCAAGTTTTATGTACAATCATATCTTTGCACTCAACAGCGAAGCCCCCGCAAGCAAACGCACTAGCATCGGAAAATACAATGCGGGAGTATAATGTATGTGGCTTCAGTGGAGACGTACGGAACGCTTGAATATTTTTCAACCAAAACGAAAGCTCGTATTGTACGGTATGTGGCTGACGGACGACTGCGTCCCAGTCAGAGCGGCTGGCTATGGATATTTGGGAATATTTTGTCATCAAAAGACAAAGATCACCGACGGCATAGCGAAAAGAAATCAATTTTCCTACAATGGCTGCCAGCTGCCTGGCCGACAATAGATATTGCAATGCCTCTGCTTGTACAATTAAAGCTTTTAAATGACAGATCTTATCGTCAGGAACGGAAATTGTTCCCGCCCGCAAATCCAAATCAAACCCCAACCACTTCAACTGTTGGGTGGGGTCCCAAACGGACTTACTGGGGTGCGGTACAAATCCTGAACGTAAGATGTCGGCTTTTATAATTTTACTGTGACATAGAGCCCGTTCGTAAGAAAGCGCACAACCCATGCCGTCGTCAACATATACAATGATTTTTATGCCCTGGCGACGCCAATGCTTGACAAGCTGGCGAACAACTTTGGTGAAAATGTGGCCTGCGTCCGAAAGACCGAAAGGTAAAACGGTAAAGTAATAATATTTTTGTTCCATCCGGCCATGTCCACGAAAAGCCAAGATACCGTTGACTCTGTGGGTGAATATCAATATGATGGTACCCCGACTTGAAATCGAAAGCAAACATGAAACCGTGCTTCTCAAGATATTCCAATGCTAAGCTCAAATCTTCAAATTTGACTTTCTCTTTCCAAACATGTTTATTTACGTGACGTAAGTCAAGTACCAGACGTTTCTTGCCCTTATCGTTCGTGGTCACCGTTAAAGGGTTCACAACAAAAGGGATTTTTGTAACTTCCGAAATACAACCAGAGCCCAATAATTCGGTTATAGCATGTTGGACAAAATCACTATTATCCAAAGCAGACCTATTATTGTGCATACACACCCCGGATGGTTTGGAAAATAGGGGAATAATATAACCATGTTCAAGTGTTTGCAAAATTCTTTGGTTTGCATTAATGGATTTCCAGAAAGACAAATTAGCTTTCAATCTACCTTTTGTTGTGAATTTGGCCAAATCTTGCTCGAATTCAAAACAACTGTCAGAAAAAAACATATCGTCCGAGGAAGTGTCAATTGGTAAAGAAAATGTACTTATCTGTGAATTTTCAGGAACAACGCTATTGATGAGATTTGTCGGACAAATCTGTGCCCCTGACACCGTTGCACTGGCGTCGCCAATGGCCGAATTTCCCAGAGGCAAAGCACTGGTCTGAAGAACGAGGCTTTCTTGTAGAGGGAAATGGTCTCCTGTCAGAAGATTTGGCTGCTCGAAAAAATGCAGAACTTGGAAGTGAACTAACATCAGAATCAAACGTAACTAAATCACGTGACCAATGGTGGTTGCACACTGAAAAAATTGCTCTTGCTTCAAAGCCTTTTATGATGGATTTTCATTTGTTTTGTGGGTCTGGATTTTATAGAGCATGCTGATAAGGACACACTTAATGTGATATTCAAGCGAGAATTTCTGATCAAGGTGTTCTGATGGCTGAGGAAAACTGATTTACGTTTTGTCGAAGCTTGATGTTGAATCCACCATTTTTTATCATTGTTTACGTTGGTAACGACGCTTCGCTTTCAATGATGAGAAATATCTCACTGAGTAATGTACTTCCTTGTTAACTATTGCCTCAAGTTTGTGCTTCACAAGAGGATTCAATTGATTGTGTAACTTGAGCAACTTTATATCATTTCTCTGTGATTAATCTTGATTAATCGTGAGGCTATGCTGAAATCTTGATGAGGTAAATACCGATTCTCGAGACTTGTTCGCTATTATTTTTGTGCACGTCTGTATCTGTGATGTATACTGTTCCGCTCTGATGCCGGTGTCAAGACTTTTACTCATCGTGGTCTCCTGAGTGTAGTGTTGGTTACACGATTTTGTTATTCGGGTCAAGGCAAGGGAAGACACCGAGAAAAAACATTTACAAAAACACTTACACACAGCTGTCGTCATGGACGAATTAAATACTGTTACTGATATTGCTACTATTCCACAAGACAATGCAAATGAAAACAATAAAAGAAACAGGTCTGCTGTTAGCTCGACCCCCTCTCCAGCCGAGAATAAAAAGGCCCGTGACTACGCAAGCTCGGATGAAGAGCTTGATCTTTCAGATTTTTGGAGTTCTGGTATTCAAAGTGAACGTCTTACCCAGCTGAGTGGTGACGACCGTATGACCGTTGCCTTCATGAAAGTGCTCCAAAATCCGTCTGTGAGGGAGTCCCTGAAATCCGTTTTCCGCGAGGCAGCCAGCGAACGTATCGACGAGTTGGAACAATCAGTCCGTACACTGACAGATGAGCTGCGTACAAAAGACAGGCAAATTCAGGAACTCGCTGACAAGGTCGACGACCTGGAGCAGTACGGTCGGCGGACAAACCTGCGACTTACGGGTGTTGTTGAGAAGCCTGGTGAGGATACGGACAGCATTGTTTTGGACGTTGCAAGCAAAATTGGTATCAAAATGTCAATCGATGAAATTTCTCGGAGCCACCGTGTGGGTCCGAAAGTGCGTAATGGAAAACCTGTGGAGGACCGGCCAATTATTTTTAGGCTCAATAGTTACAGATTGCGCAATAAACTCTTTCGCTCTCGAGCTAATCTGAAATCTGTTAAATTTTCGCAAAATTCTGGTCACCAAAAGCCAAACCATTCTGGTATCTTCATAAATGAAGACCTTACAAGGGCTCGCGCTACTATGGCTCGAAGAGCTCGGATCATGGTTCGTGATCAGAAGCTGCATGATACGTGGACTTTCGATGGAGTCATTTTTGTCAAACACAAGGATGGCTCCATCGAAAGGATCACAAGCCCTTGCCAGATGAATGATCTGGAAAAAAAATATCGCATTGTACAAAAAATTAATCTTAACACATCTCAGTCCACTATAGTGTAATTCCTGCTTTCGTATGTATTCAATAGGCTTACCTGCCACAACTTCCTTCTGTCTGTTGATAATTCCCAACATCAAGAATTTCATGTCTGTCGCTGTAGAACATAAACGACCTGTCTCTGACACTTGTGGGTTATTGACCCTTTACCCAACGAATCTCCCCCGTCCGCTCGCGTGGTATGCAAATTCGGCAGTTGAAAAAATATTATCTTTCAAGGATTTTCGACGGAACCATGTCATGTGACCCATCGTTGGAGCGAGCGCGTTTCAGCGAGGGTCGCATGGTGGGGTTTTGTTGAAATATTTTTGAAAAAAGTAACAAAAAATTGTTATTTAAAATAATGTTTTTTTATATCGTCTGCGTTGGGTGAGGGGTTGTCCCAGTAGTGTCTGGAACGGGGCCTGTGTGTCGTACCCTCAACGCCGAAAAGTTGAAAATCTCCAACATTTTGGATAATATAATTGTGAGTTCGATAGAACTGAGCAAAGTTTTCTTTGAACAATGTGTTCACCTAATTATAAACTTGCATGAGTGTCGGATCTGTTCCAATATTCTCAACCTATTTACATAACTGTTTTGTTATAAATTATTGAAACTCGACAATATGCAATCGCCATCCACCAACAACAAAGAAAATAGAAATTGAAAAAATATTTTCTAGTCTGAGTGTCGGATCAGTTCCAATATTCTCAACCTATTTACATAACTGTTTTGTTATAAATTATTGAAACTCGACAATATGCAATCTCCATCTACCTACAACAAAGCAAATAGAAATTGAAAAAATATTATCTTTCAAGGATTTTCGACGGAGCCCTGTCATGTGACCCTTCGTTCAAGCGAGATTGTTTCAGCGAGGGTCGCATGGTGTGGTTTTGTTGAAATATTGTTGAAATATTTTTGAAAAATTAAAAAAAAAAAAAATTTTTCATTTAAATTAATGATTTTCTATATCGTCTGCGTTGAGGGGGGGGGGGGGGGGTTGTCCCAGTAGTGACCTTGCTAATTGCCTGAGTGTCGGATCAGTTCCAATATTGTCAACTTATTTACAATACTGTTTTGTTATAAATTATTGAAACTCGACAATATGCAATCTCCATTCACCAACAACAAAGCAAATAGAAATTGGATGAAAAATTATTTAGCCTGAGTGTCGGATCTGTTCCAATACTCCCAACCTATTTACATAACTGTTTTGTTATAAATTATTGAAACTCGACAATATGCAATCTCCATCTACCTACAACAAAGCAAATAGAAATTGAAAAAATATTATCTTTCAAGGATTTTCGACGGAACCATGTCATGTGACCCTTCGTTGAAGCGAGATCGTTTCAGCGAGGGTCGCATGGTGTGGTTTTGTTGAAATATTGTTGAAATATTTTTGAAAAATTAAAAAAATTTTTTTTTTATTTAAATTAATGATTTTCTATATCGTCTGCGTTGAGGGGGGGGGGGGGGGGGTTGTCCCAGTAGTGACCTTGCTAATTGCCTGAGTGTCGGATCAGTTCCAATATTGTCAACCTATTTACATTACTGTTTTGTTATAAATTATTGAAACTCGACAATATGCAATCTCCATTCACCAACAACAAAGCAAATAGAAATTGGAAGAAAAATTATTTAGCCTGAGTGTCGGATCTGTTCCAATATTCTCAACCTATTTACATAACTGTTTTGTTATAAATTATTGAAACTCGACAATATGCAATCTCCATCCACCAACAACAAAGCAAATAGAAATTGAAAAAATATTTTCTAGCCTGAGTGTCGGATCAGTTCCAACATCCTCAACCTATCTACATAACTGTTTTGTTATAAATTATTGAAACTCGACAATATGCAATCTCCATCCACCTACAACAAAGCAAATAGAAATTGAAAAAATATTATTTTTCAAGGATTTTCGACGGAACCATGTCATGTGACCCTTCGTTGAAACGAGCTCGTTTCAGCGAGGGTCGCATGGTGTGGTTTTATTGAAATATTTTTGAAAAATTGAAAAAAAAAAAAAAAAATGTTCTTTAAATTAATGATTTTCTATATCGTCTGCGTTGGGTGATGGGTTGTCCCAGTAGTGTCTGGAACGGGGCGTGTGTGTCCTACCCTCCACGCGTAAAAGTTGAAAATCTCCAACCTTTTGGATAATATAACTGCGAGTTCTAACGAACTGAGCAAGGTTTTCTTTGAACAATGCGTTCACGTAATTATGAACTTGCCTCAGTGTCGGATCATTTCCAATATTCTCTACCTTTTTACATAACTGTTTTGTTATAAATTATTGAAACTTGACAATAGGCAATCTTCAATCATTTGCAGCTAAGCAAATAGAAACGAACAAATAGTTGTTACCAATGTCTGTCTTTGAACTTGATCTATAATATTGGTGAATTTTGCAGGGTTAATAGGCAGTATTAATAGGCAGTCATTTGTAACAACAGAACAAATTCAGATTAACTAAATTGTGTTTACCCTGTTCTGAACTTGGTTGAGGGTCGGACCATTTTCAATATTCCCAAGCTATCTTCCTTTGTGTTTTTTTTGTTTTTTTTGCAGATTATTCGAGATTGGCAATGGGCAATCTCCGACCATTTGTAGCAGAGCAATTTAAATAAACAAACAGTGGCTTACTGATGGCTTTGTATTTGAAACCTGAGTGACAAACTTAATGGCCTTTTAGTGCAAAAACTCATATTGAATAACAGCCACTTAATGTCCGAACCTGGTTGAGTGTCACATCATTTTCAGTACCTATAATATAACTATCAAATTGCTTTGCTGCAAATTATTGGAGGGGGTCAATGGGCGGTCTCCAATCAGTTATAGCAGACGAAATTGAAATTAGTAATTAGTGAAACCTGAGTCACAAAATTCAGGACTTTTATAGGATAAATAGACTCTTAGAATCATATGCTACAAGTTAGTTCACATTATCAAATTAGTAATTACCTTTTGTTCGAATGTGATTGTCTGTCGGACAATTTTCAGTACATATAATTTGACTAATAATAATAATAACACTTTGGCCAGCCGCTGATTTGTCGCGGTTCTCGGACGAGAAGGCCTTGGTTACCCCTGAACTCCCAACTGCCTCCCTATTCCCACGCTTCTCATCTCCTCCCAACATTCGGTTTTGACTATCACTTTGTTTTTTTTTTGTTTGGATTTGTTTGAAGATTATTGGAGATTGTCAACGGGAATCTCCGGACAATTGTAATAGAGCATATCGAAACTATCAGATATAATAATTTCATTATCGAATTGTTTTGATACAAGTTATTGGAGATTGGCAAGGGGCATTCTCCGAACATTTGTAACAGAACAACTTGAAATTGACAAATAGTTGTTCCCCTGTATCTGTACTTGAAACTTGAGCTTCCGACCAAACTCGACTGTCTGTCTGTCTGCCTACCGGCCGGCCTGCGAGTGTGTGTGTGTGTGTGTGTGTGTGTGTGTGTGTGTGGGGGGGGGGGGGTGACCAAGCCCATTTCAAGCTACATCAGTGTGTATCTATCATGATGAGTTACCAAATAATCTAACACTCTTATTGACCCCCGATTATATGATTTGTACATATAGATGTGTTTGTATATATATTATTAATGAATGTTTGTTTAGCTGTGGCAAGGCGACAGCAGCCCACAAATTACTTTCGAAGCCTGGCAATCTGACATTTTCGTTAACTTTTCATCTTGAAAGTGCGGGTACCAAATAACAGTTCTTTAGTAGGTAGCTGCGGACTGCTCGTATTGAATGATTGGAATGCTAAGAATCCTGATTCGACATTACCCTCTGTCGTTTTCAGTTAGTGACCCTTGGCCAATCACTTCTTCGAATCTTGCGCCTAATTCATCACTGAACAGAAACAACTGGGTCACCCTTATCACCTCTCCTTCTTGCAAGCGACAAAACTGCTATCCCTGCGTGTAATTGCTATTATTGTTGTTATTATTGTTGTAATATGGGTAATGGTGATGATGGTAGTGGTGGTAGTGATGATGATGATGATGGTAATAATAATAATAATAATAATAATGATTATTATTATTATTATTATTATTATTATTATTATTATTATTATTGTTAATTTCTTCTTGCAAGCGACAAAACTGCTATCCCTGCGTGTAATTGCTATTATTGTTGTTATTATTATTGTAATAAGGGTAATGGTGATGATGGTAGTGATGATGATGACGATGGTAGTGGTAATGATAATAATAATAATAATAATTATTATTATTATTATTATTATTATTATTATTATTATTATTATTATTATTATTATTGTTAATTTCTTCTTTTTTTTCTTCTTTTTCTTCACGTGAAATCTCATCTGTTGCAAGACGGATTAATCTTATGGTACGATACGGGGTTGATCCCACTTGTCTTGTATCACTTCAACCTTTCAGGCAGTCCTTCCGTTTATTTTCGCCATTTTTCGTGACTGAAGAGCTTCCTCGCTGTTTCTTCTCTCTCAACTTTTAATGTTCCATTGAGTTTGCAAGTGATACATTAACCTGATGAATTTGGTTCAGTCGAGTGTGACCCTCAATTTGAATTTTGTACAGCCAAGAGTAGCCCTTAATTGATGTTCTGCGTCCCAATAACGTTGCTCAACATCGGAGAGGGTCAAGATGTGCTCGACGTTGCACAATGTCCCATTTGAATATCATGTTCCTTCACTTATCATCTTCTGACCGACTCACGTCCGGAATTTAATGAAGGCCCAGTAATCAAACTCACTTAACTGTAAGATCCACCTAACAATCCATGGCGTTCGACTTTTAATAAGCAACTCGCTCCATCATAACTTGATAAAAACTCCATTATGATATTACATTGTATCATATTTTCCTTTTGTTCGCTTGATTTTTGTTTTTCTATTTCCTTTACTATGAAACCATTTTCCCACAAAGACCAACTTGATTTCATCTCTTACCAGTACAGAACATTTCTGCTATTGAATGCTACTAACGCTCGGGCTCCCTGCTTATTTTACCATCCACCGATCACATGATGTGTAGCCTTGACTCGTACCGTGCCCGAATTGGTACATTCAATACCGTAGTTTATGTTTGTGGACTAAAACATAAATTACAAAGGCAACAGTCCCTGTGCGTCCTGACATATGTATATATGAGGTATATCGGTATTGACTTACTGAAAAGCTTTACTGTCATGACAGCATTGTTTCATCTCTTGTCAAAACGAGTTATCTCAGATTGTCAGAAAAAACCTGATAATTGTGCGAAAGTCCTAAAACCTCAATTTGTTCACAAAAATGATACGATCCTACTGACAGCGCCACTTCAAACTGGCATAGGATACGCTTTGACTGCTTTCCCTACTTGGTATTCTGCAGCCTTTTTAACCTTGGTCAGAGAGATGATTCTGCTCATGTCAGGAGACATAGAATCAAACCCAGGACCAGACTCTTTGTCCACTGAAAATACCCTAAATACATTAAAAATTTTCCATTTGAATATCCAAAGCCTAAAGCCCAAATTAGACGTTATGCAATATGAATCACTATCCTATGATGTACTAGCTCTCACGGAGACCTGGCTACAAAGCACTGATTTGACGTCTGACATTATGATTCACGGATTCCAGGAACCCCTGCGGTTTGACCGCATGACAAGAGGAGGTGGCGTTGCTGTCTATGTGAAGAATGGCTTGTGCTTTCGGCGGAGAAGCGATCTTGAGGTGAATGGCATCGAATGTCTATGGGTCGAAGTGTTCACGAAACACCACAAGTCCCTATTGCTCGGGGTATTTTACCGCCCGCCCAATAGTTCCCAAGATGCTTGGGATTATATTACAGAATCAATTGATAGAGCGAAAGATACCTTGATCCCTGACCTAGTTATTACTGGTGACTTCAACGAGAATCAAATGGGCTCCCCAAGGGGTCATTTCCATGAAGTTTGTAACTACTGTAATCTTAGACAGCTAGTGATTGGACCAACGTGCCTCACCGAATCATCTGCTACACTCCTCGATCTTTTTGCTGTCAGTAGTACTGTCCACGTTGTAGGATGCGAAGTTCTTGAGCCAATTATACCTGACATGACTCGCTATCACTGTCCGATCTCTATCGATGTCCAGTTCACAAAACCCCGATCTCATAAATTTAAGAGACGCATATGGTTGTATGCAGAAGGGAATTATGAGGAGCTTAACACAGCGTACAAAAATTTAAATTGGGAAAACCTACTTGATATTTTATGCCCTGATACCCTAGTTTCTAAATTCACCGATCAACTACTCGACACTGCATCTACTTTCATTCCCAACAAAATCATAACTTCTAGGACCAATCAGCCCAAATGGATGCATAATCAAATACGGCTGTTACTAAGACAAAGAAAACGATTGTACCGGACAGCAAAGCGCACAGGCCTACTTCGTGACTGGGCGAAATACAAATGTAAACGAAATGAAGTTGTCGCATCGGTCAGGAAGGCAAAAGCAACCTACACATCAAAAGTTCAAGCAAAATTAGGTTGCCCTGAGACACCCTCTTCTGAGTGGTGGAAAACCCTGAAAACATTTATTTTTAATAATACATCGGGAATCCCTACTATCACCCATTTGAATAAATTATACTCCACTGACCATGAAAAGGCAGAAATCCTCAACGAATACTTTTGTTCTATTTCTTCCTTGGATGACACTAATACTTCTTTGCCAAATTATCCCTTCCATGCGCACCAGTCCCTCGACGGAATAATATTACACAGTAGTGAGGTCTTTGAAGCAATCAAGAGTATCAAGGCATCGAAAGCATCCGGTCCTGACCTTGTAAGTCCCCGACTACTAAAGGAATGTCGTCGCTCTCTGTGCGAACCACTTACAGTCATTTTTAACATACTTCTGAGTAACAACTATTTCCCAGCCTTATGGAAAAAAGCCAACGTGACGCCAGTTTTAAAAAAGAATCCTTCTAACTTAGTTACCAATTATCGCCCGATATCGCTGATTAGTTGTGTTGGGAAACTATTCGAAAAATGTGTGTTCAAGCGGTTATGGCGTTTCATTTGCGATAATAATATCCTTAGTCAGTTCCAATCTGGTTTTACCCCTGGTGATTCAACGGTTTTACAACTGACAGACATCTATGATGAATTCTGTCATGCTCTTGATGAAGGGAAAGAAGTTAGGGTTGTTTTTTGTGACGTGAGTAAGGCATTTGATAAGGTTTGGCACACTGGTCTTATCCACAAGCTAGAAAAGATAGGAATAACAGGCGACTTGCTTTCCTTCCTAAAGTCTTACCTTTCGAATAGGTCTCAACGGGTTTTGATAGCCTCCGAGGCATCTCCTTGGAGACCAGTAACTTCTGGAGTTCCACAAGGATCCATTCTAGGTCCGCTGTTATTTTTAATATACATCAACGACATTACCGAAAACTTACAGAGTAGTATACGGCTATTTGCTGATGATACATCTCTTTATCTCATTGTATAGAACCCCGGCCAAGCTGCAGCATTAATCAACCATGATTTGGCCAGGATAGAACATTGGGCCAAATCATGGTTGATTGAGTTTAATCCTCAAAAAACAGAGACTATGTTAATTTCGCGTAAGATCATTGCTCCTACGCACCCACCTTTATATCTAAGTGGAACTCGAATTACCGAAGTAACTACTCACAAGCATTTGGGTGTGACCCTAAATAAATCCTGTACTTGGAACGAGCATTTTGATCATATCTGCGCCAAGGCTTGGACTCGTATAGACATGTTGAGAGCTCACAAGTTCACTCTTGATCGCAAGGTCTTAGAAAAGATATACTTCGCATTTATTAGGCCCCTCCTGGAATATGCAGACTGTGTTTGGGACAACTGTTCAAGTACACAGGCTGCGAATCTAGAAAAAATTCAAGTAGCTGCAGCGAGAATTGTTACTGGTGCTACAACTAGTGCCAGTAAAAGTTTACTCTACGCGGAAACTCGATGGGATTCACTGCAGGAAGGGCGCCGAAAGCACAAGCTACTTCAATTCTTCAAGATGTATCATAAACTTGTTCCTCCATACCTTTCAAACAAAGTACCGCCAGTTACTTCGTCCATCAGTCTTCACCACAATACTCGATCAAATAAAACCCACCGAGTTCCGTTTTGTCATACTAGTTTGTACCAGTCTTCGTTTCTTCCAGATGTTACCAAACAATGGAATATGTTGCCCGTCTCGGTTAGGGAAAACTGTTCCATCATAAATTTCAGAAGGTTCCTAAATGGCGGGAATCAACGTCCGCCCACATTCTATGCCGGGGCCAAATCTCGAGCAGCTCAAATTTATCATTGTAGGTTGCGTCTGCACTGTAGCGGTGTTAACGCCCATCTGTATGATAATCACCTCTCGTCTTCACCTCTGTGTCTGTGTGGTGGCATAGAAACGACTGAACACTTTCTTCTGTACTGTACAAACTATACAGATGTACGTAATCTAACAATTAATACATTGCCGTTTACCTTTGATCTTTCTATGCTCCTGTATGGGTCTGAGCATTTGAGCATCACTGACAACTATCTTGTGTTCAGAGTCGTGCAAGAATATATCATACAAAGTGGGCGCTTTCACTGAGTTGCAGTATATATGTAGACTTGTTTCATTATGGTATATCGACAGGTGTATATGCACCAGTAAATACATCACAATAACATTTTTGACACTAACCTTCCTGGGGAAGTATACCGCGGACTGCCCGGAGTCCGCCCCTGCACTGTCTCTCCGTACCAACAGTATCCTGTTGAAATTAATTTTTAACTCCTCTGAGCTGGAAGAGTGGTGAGAACAGTCCAGGCGCGGACTCTTGACTCGTCTCTTGTCTGTTTGCGACGATGGTACTGTTCATCAATAGAGTCATAGACTACACTCATGTGATCGCTTCTGGTATTAATACTGCTTTCAAGTTGGTTTCATCTGCAGATTATTCTGCGTCTTTGTTTCCATTAGTCTATTTGTTTTTCCTTTCTTGACTTTTTTTTTTCTTTTTTGTTCGTTTAATTTTTTTCTTCTTCTCTTGTGCTTTTCTTCTTGTTTCTTCATTTTTTCCCTCTTTTTTCCCTAGTTTCTCTTTCTATCCAACAACGACAATGAGTTCAAACAATATTTTACTCAGTTTTAGCAACCACCTATATACTTTGTAATTTAGAAATGTTCTAGGAGACGGCTTATATAAGCTAAGAGCTTTCTGCCGAATCCTCTCACTTGATATTGTCATCTACTTCTACATGTCTTGCTGTACTCCATACATTTTATTATAAATTCTGTACAGTTAATGTAACATTATCAGTCTTTTGTATGTATTATATCATGTTCAGTTCTGAATAAATATTGTTTAAACTAAACGTAACATTGGACGACTGCCGAGATTTACCGATGAATTTGGAACGAAGTTTACGAACTGCATCTGCTTCTGCTTTGCGTAGTTTTTTGTCATCGTCGGAATTGTCTGCCAGGACTTTTGCCTCATACTCGGCTACCACTGCCCAGCCAGCCTGGGACGAATCAGCAATTTTAATGAGTTTATTTCGATGATTAAGCAAAGTTTTACCTTCTTCGATAGCCGCACGCGCCTTTGAAATATTTGGTGACGTCTCGGAAAGAGCTTCTTCGGTATCTTCGAGTTTTTCTGTAACAGTACAATTAAATTCAAACTGCTTTTTGTTCCCCTTTTTCTTGAATTCGTAATCACTGGATTTCAGCTTTTTAGTTATCCTGTTTGCGGTGGCCTCTTGTTGTTCCGAAAAATCACGTTTAAGGTGATTCTAAAGTCATGGCTGCCAACATGGAAACAGAAACACAGAAAAATGTGAACATTTCATTGAACAATAACTTGGCAACGAAACAGCCTTGCCCTTGGATACCAGGGTTGGGGGGAATGGTCATGTCACATCGAACGTGATGGGACCCGCAAAATATGTATTTAACAAATTTACGAGTCATTTGGAGACATTAGAAAACGTGTACTGTCAAAAAGTCGGAAATGGCGTGGGCAGGATTTCAAAAAATAGCGAGACGCCTCACCTTCCAATGAACAACCAACGTGAACTATCAATAATGTACTGCAGCAGTTGAGTCTTATTTTTTAATAAAACACATCGAAGATAGGACTAAGCACGTTGTCAGCCTGGGTCGTTTCAGTCTCAAAAGTGTCCGCCATGTTTGTGGTGGGAAATTCAAAACACTGAAGGTTGTGGGCAACATTGCGACAAAAGATCTCGCCATATGTCCCGTAAATTCTCATGACAATGCCTCTGCTGAAATTCTGATTGTCGATACATCTCAAGGGAAACAGACTAATAGAGGCAAATTGCGTTGATTGTCTGTTCTATGTAAATATTCTTCCATCACCAACTGAAGCAATAAATTTGTTTACATGGATCGACCTTGCCATTAGTTTGTATTTATGCACCAAAATTACCAATAGAGAACAAAAATTTCAATTTTCTTTAATTAACAAAACGGTGACATATAGTGGAATTAGAAAACCATGTTGTATTCTTTCGCTGTTGAAATATTCGTAAACTGGTTGCTTTTTCACTTCTTTTAATCGCAAATAGGGGGAACTATTGTTCGTCATGTGATATTGATGGTTAACTTTATTGGTCTGTCATTCGGTCCCGTTTCGGTCTGGTTTCGGAAATAATGCTCCTAATTTGGCGATCTGGTGTGATTTACATTGCGAATCATTGTAAATGATGTATTTCATTAAATTTGTTTGCAATCCACAAAGATCATCGATAATTTCGAATAATATGTGGGCTGTTAGACTCATGAATGCCTGCAAGTATTTGTTGATCGAAGTTGTTGTCATCGGAAAGTCACATGCGTTGGTAAGTCGGTTGTTCAAAGTGCGAAAAATAATATTTTTTCTTTCTATCCACCCCACTAGACCTCCTAATCACAAATAAAATATGACAGAAGTGTGAACATGAAATTTTTCTCTAGAAAATTATTTTATCAGTCGTTGCATAGAAATTCTCAACGAAAGTGAAGTATGGCAACACATACAAGGCACAATCGAGCATCAAATTTTTGGGAACGGGTCAACTCGCCACCGGGTCAAGTCGGCACGGGTCAACTCACCACCACCAAAAAAAAAAAAATAAAATAATACAAGGTAGGTTTCAGACACAACATGAGTTTATTCATGATCCAAAACATAGCATTTGGCACATGAAAAATACTTTCATACATTAAGCACCTTATCGGATTTTTTCAATAATTGGACGAATAATTTTATACTTTGAGCACTGTAAGTATTGGTCAATCGATATGACTTATTGGCGGAATTCAGTTCCATAACTTCCATTCGAGCCTGCATGTAGTCCTGGTAGGTGATTCCAGTGTTACACTTTTTCAACTTTGAAAACTCCTTTTTTTTTGTTTCCAACCAATAACTTGAGCTGTAATAATTGACAGAATCAAATAAAATTTGTTGTGTAGGTGTATCAGAATAAAATGCAGGTCAAGTCAGATCAGGGTTTGATCCAACAATTTTTGCCAGAGTTATGTCCCTTTTTCAGTTTCGAAAAATTCAATTTTTTTGTGATGGGGGGGGGGGGGGGGTGGGGGGTAGCCACGCAGTCTTTTATTTTCTATTATTGGGATTTGACGATACACTTTCAACAGGGTCATTTCATGTTTTACTTGTGGAAGAGGGCAGAACAGACATATCACTTGTATGGCTAATATTTCCAGGGGAGGTCAACTAGATTACTGATTAGTGTAGTGTGCCATACTTTTAAACTGTAAATAGTTCCCTGTGAAAAAATGGCTGGACCAGTGCATGCAGTGGTCCTTCAAAAATTTAAATAAACATACAATTGGATTTATTTTTTAAAAAGTTAGGACTCAACTGTTGTTCTCCAGTGCACATAGAAAACATATTTTTCAATGTGAGATTCATATTTTAAGTTTTGGTGGCAGGAAGTTGACCGTGAGTTAGGGATTTTTAAAAGCATTTTTTGGTGAGTAAATTCTTTTTTTTTAAAATTTTTATCACATTTTTGTAATCTATTAGGTAGGAAGCAATCATTCATGTATTAAATAACCATTACTATTGAAAAGTAATGAAAAAAACATCATGTTTTCGACCTGTCCACTCAAATTACAATCTTCAGTTTAGAATCACCTTAAGAGATTCAAACTTTGAGTCAAAATAGTTTTTCATTTTATCGAACATATCAATATTTGTTTGAGTGGAGTCATTGTTGGACATGATGTAAACAAAACAGGAGAAACTGATGATAGATGTGACTGCAGTGACCGCCGAACCGAGAATGAGCTATCAGCTCGTGCTGATCTAATTACTGTAACAATACTACCGTTATGTTCGAATTAGAACCGAGCAAATATGCGAAGAGCAGAACCCCCTTTCATTCTAATTCGTCTGCTCAAACGAATGCGAAACCATTTATTGAGTCAGTGTCAATTCCAGTGATTTCAATGTTTTGATTTGATTAATTACAGTTACTATTCTTTACTCACAGTAAATAGATTTGTAATAAAGAAAAATTATGCATCAGTTTGTTGTTGTTATTTTAACCACTCATGTTCCATCATTATCGTCAAACATCTGACTGTTTAATTGAAATACCATCACGTTGTTTTGACGAAACGTTAATTAAAGAATGGCGGGCATTATGTATCAGATTTTCGGTGCATTTTTTGTTGATATGGAATCAGTTAGTTGTTTAATTATTTATTGAAGTCAACGCAACTTTATATTGATCACAAATTGTTTTTACCAACATTTTTTTCTATAAAACCCCGAATCTTCAGGTAAGTCGTCTACCCCAACCCAACAATTGTGATAACTGATTTTGAAGTTGCCGTTAGACAGGCAAGTCGTCAGTTAACAAAACCCTCCACATACTCCAGGATAGTTAATCAATGGTGAAGCTGGACGAACACCGAACCCTAAACAGAAAAACAAAATAATCCACAGTAAATTAAAATTACTCAATAGAATTAAACTGCGTGGAGTCAGTGAGGATTGCCTCGCTACTCATTGAGATCTTTAGGATTGAGTCTGTGAGGATTGCCTCGCAACTCTGCGTGTGGGGAGTGGGCTCCGAAGAAACACACCCCTTACCCCATCCATAGCAACAATCACACAGCAGGCACAATATACAATATCGGATACCTATCTTTCTCTCTACCTGTTACTTTTCTAACTGAACATTCTCAAATTTTCTTGCAACACTCTTATCAAGAAGACGCATGGAAATGGTAGACAAAGCGTAGGAGGAATTGGTGCAACCTACCTTTCTGCAACATATACAAGAAACCACCAAACGCTAGGCAAGGATTGAAACAAGCTTGTCTGGCTGGGAACGAGTGTACATTTGATATAAATAAACATTTGAATAAAGATTTAACAGCCCTTTTAAGGGCTTGAGGGTGTGTGTCAGTGAGTGTTTTTTTTTGGGGGGGGGGGGGTGGGGTGGTGGAGGTCATTTGGAATTCCCGAAGGATAACCAGATACCTCAAAATCACATACGGCATCCTATCTCCCAGAAGGCTTGATGGATGACTCCCGGTTTCTTAAAACTAAACTGTTGGAGCTTTCTCCACTTCTTTTTTGTAACCGCTATGGTCATATACAGGGCCGCTACCAAACCGGCGTTGCTGTTTGGTTTTCTTTTCTCTTCTTCCCTTAAACTTGCCATCGCACAACATTACATTCTGGCTCGCCACCATGGTGGGACTCAAACCTCTACCATCGCCGAACTGGAACCGAATAGAGCTCGCTCTCTAATAGTTTTAAAGGCGTTGAGGGATTGAGTATTGACCATCTAACACTCCAGCGTAAACTGCCGGGTATTCTAACCGCGTGCATAACCCCCTCAGACTCCATTTTGGGCAATAGGAAAGCTAGGCTTGTGTGATCCAAGGGAAAAAAAAATAAGGTTAACCGGGTCGCAAGGGATTTGTAAATCCCACATCGTCCCTGCGCGCCTTCGGCGCGCTAAAACCTTTCATTCATTCAAGTCGTCAGCTATCAATTTACATTACAGCTAAAATACAAGATGAGTCGTTTAAAAGTCGGAGAATTGTTTGCAAATTTTTCGGAATTGCAAACTGAAATTAAGCGTTACCAAGATGAGAATTTTGTAAATCTTTGGAAAAAAGAGGCAAGAACTATAGAAGCTGGGAGACGGAAGGCACCCAACAAGAACTTTAATGTCGACCTGGTATATTCTGAGGTTGTGTTTGCATGCTGTCACAATGGAAAGTACAAACAAAGACTTAAAAATGGCCAAAGATCTAGCAACCAAAAGACTATTAAAACTGGCTGTGAATTTGCTATAAAATTTAGGGTTTCATCGGATGGCCAGTATTTATATGTGTCCAAAATGGTTGACCAACACAACCATATACTTTCAGAACTTGAATATACTTATCACCCAATGGAACGTCGTGTCGAGAATGAAACAGCACAAGAAATCGTGGAAGTTGTTCACCTTGGAGGAAATAAAAAATTGATACAACAGCACTTTAAAGAAAAGACTGGGAAACAAATTACAGTGAAGGATATTGAAAATATTGTTAAACGGTCAAAAACAGTAGCAACCGCAGTGGGCGATTCTGACGTCAAACAACTTGCAGACTTTATCTCTTCGAAATACCCTTCATTAGACAATGAATTTATATTGAATGAGAATGGTGTTGTTACGGTAATATATTTACAAGATACAGAAATGCAAAGTACATTTCATCGTTTCCCTGAACTAATACTAGCTGATGCGACACATAAAACAAATTATAATGACATGCCATTTTATTCACTGCTAGCTGTTGATGGAAATGGAGTGAGTCACATTGTATGTTCTGCTTTAGTTCAAGAAGAGGATGCAAATACATTGAAAAACATGCTAGACTTATTTAAAGACAGAAATCGGAGTTGGGATAAAATTAAAGTAGTTATCACAGACAAGGATATGGGAGAACGTAAAATATTCAAAGAAGAATTGCCACAAATTCACAAATTGATCTTCAATTCTGCTTATTCCATGTATTGAGGACATTCTCTCGTGAAATAACTGTGGACAAACTTGGAATTACATCCGACGAGCGACAAACACTTCTATCAAAATTAGAATCTATGGCTTATGCTCAATGTGAAAGTGATTACATAAAAATATATTAATTACTATATTAGTAACTGCATTTGCTTTTGAAAAGATTAAGAAACAACTTGATTTGGCACCAAAGGTTAAAGTTCTTGATGAGAACACTGTAGATAGCTCACGTGGTGTTTTGAGTGTCACAAATAACTCCTGTCAGGGCCCGTGTTATTTATCCACAAAACTACCGTGCCGTCATATTTTTGCTATCCGCACTCGTAATCAGGAGAGACTTTATTGTCCAGAAGTTGTTGACGAAAGGTGGACACATGCTTATAATTACTCACACATGCCTCAACTGATTAGTGATACTTCAGTGAACACGCCAACACGTACATCTGTTGTGAAAACACCCCAAAGGAAAATATTAGGTTCAAATGCAAAATACAGGAAGGCATTGTTTGAGACACAAAAAAATTGCAAGTTGTATTTCCGGTATGGGCATGGAGAGATTCAACTTCTACATGAGCAAAATTAGTGAGATGAAGGAACTACTCATTGAAGGGAAAGATTTCTTACTTGTTGAACATATTAGGGACACTGAGTCTAATGAATAATAATAATAATAACTCTTTGGCCAGCCGCTGATTTGTCGCGGTCCTCATAAGAGAAGGCCATCATTCCCCCTGCACCCCAGCCCCTCTTCCCCTCCTCTCCTCCCAGCATTCAGATATAAACTGCTTAATAGTGTCCCTCACTTCCTCTTTTTCAATTTCTTCAATAAGCATTCCTACCCTCTCCCTCGTGTCCCCCTTCAGCCATCTATCCTTTGTTTCTTCACCCCACTTCTGCATTATTCTTCCAGTAAATTTTATTCTATGAGGTATATACTGAGGGCATTCCAAGAGAAAATGTTCCAGGGTCTCCACTACTCCAGAGTGGCACATTTGGCATCCCTTTTCTCCATCTCTCCCAATTTTTCCCCGAAGCTCCAGTGATCTTGATCTCAGTTTGAACAGCAGTGACCCTCCAAAGGTGCCATCTAGGTACTTCTCAAAAGCTGGCTTTTCTTTTATTGTAACCCCTGCAGTGATCTTTTCACGCTAACCCCTGCTCGCCAGTTTCGATTGCAATCTTCCATGACTCTCTCTTTGACAAACCTTTTGCCTTCTTTCATTCCTACTTCTATGTTTGTGACCTCTATAGAGTAATTGTCCATTAGTTCCCTCACATGTTTTGACCACCCCGTTTCTATATTAGAATTCCAAATGGTATCGAGCATCAATTTGCACCACCGGTTGTCAGGCAGGTTTCTCAAGTAGTTAAAGTACCACAGTTTTCCCAAATCTACCCTGTCCTTGATTTTCATCCACCCAAGCTCCCCCTTACTGCTTCCAAAGCTGCAGCATTACTCGACCCTGTTATCCATCTGCCGGCATCATTCTGAGTACTTTCCAACTTCTTAATAACGGTTTGGTTTAATGGAATCACGTCCGTGCCATACGTTATACTTGGTAAACCCACCCTCTCCCACAGTGTTTTCCCCACAAAGACCTTATTGAAACTATTTTTCCCTAAAAGTTTTAGTTGGTTCAGAATTCTTTTCCCTTTCAGAATCAATTTGGCTGAGTAATTTCTGTACACCCCTCTTCCCGTTATATTTATGCTTACCCCTAGATACTCATACTCTCCCGTTTCTCCTACAGTGATTTGTTTGCTTTCCCCTTCGGGGATTGAGAACTCCCCCACTCTCCATCTCTTCGTCATATCTACCTTGCGTCCAACGGGTATTACCTTGCTTTTATTTTCACTTAGTTCGAGCCGCCAAGTGTTCCCATATCTACCAACAATTTCCAGCAGTTTCTCTAGCCCCTGTTCAGTTCTAGACATTAACACCATGTCGTCCGCAAAGAATAAGCCTGGTATCTTTATGTCTCCAACATTTACCCCCTCCGCACTCTGAATTAGTTCGTCCCCTAAATCTTTAACATACAATGCAAACAAAATCGGTGAAAAGATACACCCCTGCTTGAGGCCTATATCCATAGGGACTCGTTTTGTAGTGATACTCCCTAGACAGAGATGGCTTTGCACATCTGTATACAGTGCTTTCATGATTCCCACAAAGTCACCCCCCAGTCCGATGCCCTCGAGCTTTCGCCACATACCTTCCCTCCACACTCGGTCGTACGCTTTTTTCACATCTAGAAATGCCAGAAACATCTTTTTCTTTTCAGCCTTTGTTGATTCTATCAGTTGGGTGAGTGTAAATAGGTGATCAGTGACTCTTCGTCCTTTCCTGAAACCATTTTGAATTTCTCCTAAAAAACCTTTCTCTTCAATAACTTCCTCTAGTCTACCGTATATGACCTTACAGAATACTTTTCCGATGTTACTACTAACTGATATCCCCCTATAGTTATCTAGAACTTCCTTATCCCCCTTTTTGTGTATGAACGACACCTTACTTTCCCTCCACTCTCTGGGGACCTCTTGCTTTCGCAGAGCCAGGTTGAAAAGGTTTGTCAGGACTTCAATAAGTGCCTCCCCTCCATTTTTGAGGAATTCGTTCGGAATTTCATCAGTCCCTCCCGCTTTACCATTTTTTAATTTCGAGACCACGTTCCGCACTTCTTCTGCCGTTATTTCCCTACATACACGATTGGATAGGTTCTCCTCCACCAGTGTATTTCTTTTTGGTGGGGACCCACTGCCCCATCGCCTATCGTTTATCTTTTCCCAGTGCTTGACTAACTCTGAAGCGATACGGCCTTTATCTTCTGTACTTTCCCCATCCACTTTGATACTCTGCACACTACTTTTCCCCCGTTTATTTACCCAGTTCCAAAATACGTTTGAGCTCGAACCCCCCGTTTTCTTTATTGTTCTGGCAAGACTGCAATTGCGCTCCTTCCTATTATTATTCTTTATCTCATTCACCTTTCTCCGTGCCAGTTCATATTCTCCTTTCATTAGTCTCGTGTCATTGTTATCCACCCCTTTAAGCTTCCTACTTCTTCTGTAAGCAGCGCATTTTACCTTCCTTTCTTTTATAGCCTTTTTCAGTCCCTCGTTAACCCTGTATCCAAGCTCTCTCGTTGGGACCCTCACCCTTCCTATACAATCCTTCCCTGCCTCTGTTAGGCTATTTACTATGCCATCTGAAATACTCTGGACATTTGCATCCCTAGGTATACATTCAAGATTTGGTTTTAGTTTTTCCCGAAACTGCTTCCAGTCGGCTCCTTGTTTTAGTCCCCAAACTTCCTTGAAGGTATTTCTGTCTCTATTCGTCTTTTTGCCCATAATCTTAACTGTTATCAGGTTGTGATCACTACCCAAGTCATTTTTTCCCTCGTCATCTATTTCTACATCTATAACCTCCCTCCATACGCTAATGTCAGTGAGTATATAATCAATTATTGTTTTCTTATCGTTCCTCTCCCAGGGCCATTTACCCTTACATTTCGCATCCCTGTTCAGGATCTTTAAACCAAGCTCTTTTGATAGGTCCAACATCTTCCTCCCATTCGTGTTAATTTTCCTATCACCTCCCTGTATGCCCTCCTCCTTATCCCCGATGTGCCCATTGAAGTCACCCATTAGGACAATACTGAAGCCTCTGCTTCCAAGCTCTGTGATATTCGATCTAAGAGTTGTATATATTGAATCATTCCACTCGGGCTTACTTCCCTCCACTGCTAAGTATACAACACCAACGGCAACACTCCTGCTTCCTAACTTGATTTTTGCCCAGACTATTTCGTTGGATACTGGAATCTGAGTCCTTGCTTCTGTGAGATCTGTAATCAATGAAGGCTGTAATTCCTCTTTAGCGTAGATGCCAACACCCCCACCCCGTTTCTGACCCTCAGTTCGCCCAGCTCCTATCCACACGCAACCCTTCATCTGATCAACCCGCTCATCCCGTCGTATCCACGTCTCACTTAGACCCATTATATCGAAGTCTCCTTCGTCCATCATTGTTGATATTTCGCTTACTTTCTTGTGCAGACCCTGGATGTTGCAGTACCCAAACTTAATGAATCTTTGTTTTTTGTCATAACTGGCACATTATTATAACCCTGGTATGTCCCTGTATTGTGCATGTTTGTTGTTCTTCCTATGTTCCCAGCATTTGTGCCCCTCTGGGTTATCGGTTGTGGTCCCCTACCCCCCTTTTCTCCAAAAAAGGCCCAGTCACCTGTAAAATTTTTTGGCCCAACGGGTCTGTACCCATCCTACTTAAATGCAATCCGTCTCGCCCATACAACTCTCCTTGTCCCCAGAAAGAATCCCAGTGGTCAATGAAATGTATTCCCAAGTCTTTGCAGTGCTCTTCCAGCTCCTCGTTTAGTGCCATAATCCGCGAGTTCCTCTCATTCCCACCACCCATAACGGGGAGCACCCCTAAAACGATGATCCGAGCATTCCTGCTAAGTAGCTTACTAATTAGGTCCTTGTATGTGTCCACCAAACGAACTGATTTCCTCTCCCTGATGTTATTGGACCCCACATGTAATACCACTACCGGATCAGGCCCCGACCCAGCTACAATACCGTCCACTCTATCCCTCAGGTCCTCCACTTTAGCCCCCGGAAAGCACAGAACTGTTCTATTTTTACTGTCCGGACCACAGACAACCTTGTCGATCCCCCGAACTATGCTACTTCCCGCAACCACCAACTTACTTTTGGCCCTCGCCCTATTTATCTCCTCTAGTCTCCTATTGTTTACAGCGTCCTCTTCCTCTCCAACAGCCCCACTCGGAATCAATATCGGTATCGGTATCTTTGACCTAGGATTACTCCTATCCTTGTCCCTCCGTCTCTTTCCAGGTCCTGAACTACCTGGACTACTCCCCTGGTCTTCTCCCGGATCCCTCCTCCTTTTTCCTGGCCTAGACCCCAAGCTACTATCTGTTGCAACTACCTCCATCTCCCCCTCTGTCTCTTCCGAATCGAGCACATCAAATCTGTTTCTGGTGCTGCACTCCCCACTGCCTTTGGACTTTACACGCCTATCTACCTGCTTCTCTGGCCCCCCTTACCTACCACTTTTGATAGTCCACGCTAAACGCTTTACAGCATTGCTCCGGCCTGGGCCCCCCCTCATCTGTCCTGCGTACTTTTCTATCTGAATCTGATCTTTCATCGACGCCTCGGGCAACAACATCCAGAAATTTATTTCCTGCATTGCCAACAATATGTGAACAATCAGACAAAACCTTACCTGATCTTACTAATTCTGGTGAGGAACAGCAACAAATAGACAATGGCTTACAACCGGAGGATAATCCTTTAGCTGAGGAAAATCCTTTAGCTACAGCATCATTTGCTCCCCAAGCTAAGAAACGTGGTAGACCCAAAGGAAGTGTCACATCAGCCATAGGTTTGCCCCGCAAGCGTCAAAAGGCTGAATCAGACAAAAAACTACCTTTTCACAGAAAAGACACTAAAATGAGACAGAAAATCATGCTCAAATGGTTTTTAACTGATGATATTGTTGAACAAGCATTAAGTGGCTGTAAAATTTCAGAACAATTTGTTGAGACAATGCCTGAAACTCTTCCATCTTCCTTTTCGCTGTATACATTGCAATGGTGATTTGTCAGGTGTTCGCTTTGTAGGTTGTGATAGTTGTTTAAATTGGTCGCACTATTCCTGTGCTGGGTTAAAAACAGAACCCAAGGTAAAATACTGGTATTGTAAAAAATGTAAATGAGATTTTATATCTAGTGTTGTAATTCAAACCATGTCCCGTGTAGGGTAAAAATACATTTCTACTCAAGAATTGAATTAGGGGGGAAATTTCCACATTTTGCCCGAAAGACTGCAGACCGACAGCCCTAAGTCATGTCCCGTACATGGGTTAAATACATTTCTAGCCTAATTCTATATACATTTACAATAGATGTTCCCGACATCAAGAATTGAATTCGTTCAATTCTCGAAGACGGAAACAGGTATTGTAAATGTATAAAATTAGGGGGGGAAATTTCCACATTATGCCCGAAAGACTGCAAAGAAATAAAAATTGTCCAAGAAAGCGACCCGACAGGCCTAAGTCATGTCCCGTACATGGATTAACCCTTTACCCAACGTAACGGCCAAAACTGAGGTTACCAGTCATAAGCACTTAGGTGTAATATTGAACAAAAATTGTACGTGGAATGACCATATTGACCACGTTTGCTCTAAAGCTTGGTCACGTATCGATATGCTTAGAGCCCACAAGTTTACTCTTGAACGAAAAGTCCTCGAACGAATATATTTTGCTTTCATTAGACCTCTATTAGAATATGCTGGCTGTGTCTGGGACAACTGCTCAGCAATGCAAGCAGCTGACTTGGAGAAAATACAGATAGCGGCAGCAAGAATAGTTACTGGTGCCACTGTGAGCGCCAGTAGAAGCCTCCTCTATACTGAAGTTCAATGGGATACACTACAAGAAAGACGCCGTCAGCACAAGCTTACTCAGTTCTTCAAGATGTATCATGAGCTAACACCTCCATATATCTCTATCAGAGTTCCCCCCATCAGTGCATCCATCAATCAAAGTCACAATCTCCGATCTGCAATTAACCACCGTATTCCCTTCTGCCACACTAACTTATACCAATCCTCATTTATCCCGGATGTTACCAATCAGTGGAACAGATTACCAACCTCGGTAAAAGAAAATTCTTCCCTCACAAATTTTAAAAGGTTCTTAAATAGTGCAAACCAACGACCACCGATATTTTACACTGGTGCTAAATCCCGTGCTGCACAAATCTATCATTGTAGGCTACGCTTGCATTGTAGCGGTATCAATGCCCACCTCTATGACAACCATCTATCGTCATCCCCACTGTGCCAGTGTGGTGACCCAGAGACAACTGAACATTTTCTCCTGTATTTTCCAATACATGATGCTGCACGCGACTCAACAATCAATACATTGCCTTTCACATTTGACCTCTCCACGCTTCTGTTTGGGTCTGAATGGTTGGACAACTCTAAAAATGCGCTTGTATTCGGAATTGTACAGGATTATATCACACTGAGTGGGCGCTTCCAGTGAGTCATTTCCATTTGTAGTTCTTTGGGGAATGATTTATCATCATTTCACATATTCGTTATTCAAACATTTGTGACTGATGTGATGACTTTCCAGCACGGAATATATGTCTTTGGTGTCGACGGTTTGGGAGTCGAGTGTGGCCGCGGCCGTTGTCGGGGCTGGTTGGCTGCTCTCTTCTCGGTGGTGGGTGAGGGGGAGTGGCATTTGTGGTGTGACAGGTGTTGCTCCCCCGCATCCGTTGTTTGGGGGGGGGGGGGGGGGGGCTTGTCGGTCCTGCCGGTGGGCGCGGCTATGCACGTTTCTCAAATTGTGGATAGTACATGCATCTGAAGTGTGAATAATGCAGCCTTATTTGCATTCTGAGCGTTAGTGCCACAGGACGCCAGGCTACGACGGAGCCGTCGTGGGCAATTCGGGCTCCGCGCCTGGGCTGTGTTTCCTCGCGTGCATCGATCTAGGAAGTCTAGGATAAACAAGATGTAGATTTTTTGTGGCTTTTAATAGATTAAATTTGATTGATAGTTTGTAAATGCTAGATGCACGCGCGTTAATGGCGGCTCAGGTGTGGATCCCGGGTGAGTCCGCTTTAATGACACCGCTAGCAGCATATTCTCTGAGGTTGCGTATAATAACTCTCATTTGTCGGGTGTGCGTTGAGCTCAGTTTGGTTGAAACTATATATATATATATATCTCTCTCTCTCTCTCTCTCTCTCTCTCTCTCTCTCTTCTCTCTTTTTGTATACCCCCATTTCATGTTTAAACAATATTTTACATAGTGCAAGCAACTACCTGCAATTTTTTTCAGACTTTCTTGGGAGACAGCTTAACATAAGCTTATAGCTTACTGCTGAATCCCACCCATACAACTTGTATATCAACTATGTTGAAATACCTTTATGCATACACCTGTATTACAAGTCTCCATGAACATTATGTAATTATCATTTACCTGTATGTATAATATTATAATTCATGAATAAATATTGTTTAAACTAACGGCCAAAACCGGCCAGCGCTATTCTCAAAAATCGCCAATTAATTTTCAAAATATTTTCATTTTTTGTCTCAAAAACATAGGTTATGACCCCTCGTTGGAACGAGCTCGTCGAGCTCGTTCCAACGAGGGGTCATAACCTATGTTTTTGAGACAAAAAATGAAAAAAATTAGTTATTCAAGATTTTTTTTTGCAAGTGTCGTCTGCTTTTCACGTTAGGTAAAGGGTTAAATACATTTCTAGCCTCATTCTACTTGTTTACAATGGCGGTCTGTTTTCGTTATTTATTGTCGTGTATTTTGCTTACTGTAGTCCTAAATATCGGATGTAAATTTTATTTCATATTTTTAATAATAAAATCATTAAATTATTTGAGGAGTTTTTTTTATTCAAATAATACCAGTCAGAATATATCCATAATCCAAGAGAGAGAGAGAGAGCCCGTGAAATAGCCAAAACAGTATACATTAATACCAGTCACAGTATATCCATAATCCAAGAGAAGGAGAGCCCGTGAAATAGCCTGTTGACTATTTCACGGGCGCCCGTGAAATAGTCAATATATACTGCTTTGGCTATTTCACGGGCGCCCGTGAAATAGCTAATGCCTATAAAAAAACAAGCAAGCCACACCTAAGAAAACTGCATGTAAAAAATCAAAAGTGCGTCGCTTATTACAAAAACAACTATGTTGTACATCAGTAGAATTGTTTGACAAACAATAAAACAACCAACATAGCAGATAGGCAATGAAGGAAATTAAAATAGATCCCAGTTGAAAAACAATAATAATAATAAATATATAAAATATAAAAGAGACAACATTTCAAACCAGCCATTTATGCTAGCGCTAATCCGATTCAATATTGACAGCTAATTAATTATCCACAGTCGTTTTTTGTTTTCGTTATTTAGTCGTTTCTTGTTTTCGTTATTTAGTTGGTAAGGTCAACTGTGATTAACGAACACAAGTTCTGCGTCACGCAACACGTTTTAAATCCTCTTAATGGGAGCGGGTCTTTTCGGCCTCGGGAGCCTCGGGAACATTCGGCCCAGGGAACATTCAGCCTGGGAACATTCGGCCTCCGTTTTCAACAAGGGAGACTAAGAGAGATGTAGTTATATCATTCTCTTTATATATCTCCGATGCTTCCTCTAACTTCTTGGATACCTTTGGACAAGCAAGTAAGCGAGCAAGATTGATATTGGACTCGAATGACTGAATAATAATAATAATAACTCTTTGGCCAGCCGCTGATTTGTCGCGGTCCTCATAAGAGAAGGCCGTCATTCCCCCTGCACCCCACCCCCTCTTCCCCTCCTCTCCTCCCAGCATTCAGATATAAACTGCTATAATAGTGTCCCTCACTTCCTCTTTTTCAATTTCTTCAATAAGCATTCCTACCCTCTCCCTCGTGTCCCCCTTCAGCCATCTATCCTTTGTTTCTTCACCCCACTTCTGCATTATTCTTCCAGTAAATTTTATTCTATGAGGTATATACTGTGGGCATTCCAAGAGAAAATGTTCCAGGGTCTCCACTACTCCAGAGTGGCACATTTGGCATCCCTTTTCTCCATCTCTCCCAATTTTCCCCCGAAGCTCCAGTGATCTTGATCTCAGTTTGAACAGCAGTGACCCTCCAAAGGTGCCATCTAGGTACTTCTCAAAAGCTGGCTTTTCTTTATATTGTAACCCCTGCAGTGATCTTTTCACGCTAACCCCTGCTCGCCAGTTTCGATTGCAATCTTCCATGACTCTCTCTTTGACAAACCTTTTGCCTTCTTTCATTCCTACTTCTATGTTTGTGACCTCTATAGAGTAATTGTCCATTAGTTCCCTCACATGTTTTGACCACCCCGTATCTATATTAGAATTCCAAATGGTATCGAGCATCAGTTTGCACCACCGGTTGTCAGGCAGGTTTCTCAAGTAGTTAAAGTAACACAGTTTTCCCAAATCTACCCTGTCCTTGATTTTCATCCACCCAAGCTCCCCCCTTACTGCTTCCAAAGCTGCAGCATTACTCGACCCTGTTATCCATCTGCCGGCATCATTCTGAGTACTTTCCAACTTCTTAATAACGGTTTGGTTTAATGGAATCACGTCCGTGCCATACGTTATACTTGGTAAACCCACCCTCTCCCACAGTGTTTTCCCCACAAAGACCTTGTTGAAACTATTTTTCCCTAAAAGTTTTAGTTGGTTCAGAATTCTTTTCCCCTTCAGAATCAGTTTGGCTGAGTAATTTCTGTACACCCCTCTTCCCGTTATATTTATGCTTACCCCTAGATACTCATACTCTCCCGTCTCTCCTACAGTGATTTGTTTGCTTTCCCCTTCGGGGATTGAGAACTCCCCACTCTCCATCTCTTCGTCATATCTACCTTGCGTCCAACGGGTATTACCTTGCTTTTATTTTCATTTAGTTCGAGCCGCCAAGTGTTCCCATATCTACCAACAATTTCCAGCAATTTCTCTAGCCCCTGTTCAGTTCTAGACATTAACACCATGTCGTCCGCAAAGAATAAGCCTGGTACCTTTATGTCTCCAATATTTACCCCCTCCGCACTCTGAATTAGTTCGTCCCCTAAATCTTTAACATACAATGCAAACAAAATCGGTGAAAAGATACACCCCTGCTTGAGGCCTATATCCATAGGGACTCGTTTTGTAGTGATACTCCCTAGACTGAGTTGGCTTTGCACATCTGTATACAGTGCTTTCATGATTCCCACAAAGTCACCCCCCAGTCCGATGCCCTCGAGCTTTCGCCACATACCTTCCCTCCACACTCGGTCGTACGCTTTTTTCACATCTAGAAATGCCAGAAACATCTTTTTCTTTTCGGCCTTTGTTGATTCTATCAGTTGGGTGAGTGTAAATAGGTGATCAGTGACTCTTCGACCTTTCCTGAAACCATTTTGAATTTCTCCTAAAAAAACCTTTCTCTTCAATAACTTCCTCAAGTCTACCGTATATGACCTTACCGAATACTTTTCCGATGTTACTACTAACTGATATCCCCCTATAGTTATCTAGAACTTCCTTATCCCCCTTTTTGTGTATGAACGACACCTTACTTTCCCTCCACTCTCTGGGGACATTTTGCTTTCGCAGAGCCAGGTTGAAAAGGTTTGTCAGGACTTCAATAAGTGCCTCCCCTCCATTTTTGAGGAATTCGTTCGGAATTTCATCAGTCCCTCCCGCTTTACCATTTTTTAATTTCGAGACCACGTTCCGCACTTCTTCTGCCGTTATTTCGCTACATACACGATTGGATAGGTTCTCCTCCACCAGTGTATTTCTTTTTGGTGGGGACCCACTGCCCCATCGCCTATCGTTTATCTTTTCCCAGTGCTTGACTAACTCTGGAGCGATACGGCCTTTATCTTCTGTACTTTCCCCATCCACTTTGATACTCTGCACACTACTTTTCCCCCGTTTATTTACCCAGTTCCAAAATACGTTTGAGCTCGAACCTCAAAAATGGAGGGGAGGCACTTATTGAAGTCCTGACAAACCTTTTCAACCTGGCTCTGCGAAAGCAAGAGGTCCCCAGAGAGTGGAGGGAAAGTAAGGTGTCGTTCATACACAAAAAGGGGGATAAGGAAGTTCTAGATAACTATAGGGGGATATCAGTTAGTAGTAACATCGGAAAAGTATTCTGTAAGGTCATATACGGTAGACTAGAGGAAGTTATAGAAGAGAAAGGTTTTTTAGGAGAAATTCAAAATGGTTTCAGGAAAGGACGAAGAGTCACTGATCACCTATTTACACTCACCCAACTGATAGAATCAACAAAGGCTGAAAAGAAAAAGATGTTTCTGGCATTTCTAGATGTGAAAAAAGCGTACGACCGAGTGTGGAGGGAAGGTATGTGGCGAAAGCTCGAGGGCATCGGACTGGGGGGTGACTTTGTGGGAATCATGAAAGCACTGTATACAGATGTGCAAAGCCAACTCAGTCTAGGGAGTATCACTACAAAACGAGTCCCTATGGATATAGGCCTCAAGCAGGGGTGTATCTTTTCACCGATTTTGTTTGCATTGTATGTTAAAGATTTAGGGGACGAACTATTTCAGAGTGCGGAGGGGGTAAATGTTGGAGACATAAAGATACCAGGCTTATTCTTTGCGGACGACATGGTGTTAATGTCTAGAACTGAACAGGGGCTAGAGAAACTGCTGGAAATTGTTGGTAGATATGGGAACACTTGGCGGCTCGAACTAAATGAAAATAAAAGCAAGGTAATACCCGTTGGACGCAAGGTAGATATGACTAAGAGATGGAGAGTGGGGGAGTTCTCAATCCCCGAAGGGGAAAGCAAACAAATCACTGTAGGAGAAACGGGAGAGTATGAGTATCTAGGGGTAAGCATAAATATAACGGGAAGAGGGGTGTACAGAAATTACTCAGCCAAACTGATTCTGAAGGGGAAAAGAATTCTGAACCAACTAAAACTTTTAGGGAAAAATAGTTTCAATAAGGTCTTTGTGGGGAAAACACTGTGGGAGAGGGTGGGTTTACCAAGTATAACGTATGGCACGGACGTGATTCCATTAAACCAAACCGTTATTAAGAAGTTGGAAAGTACTCAGAATGATGCCGGCAGATGGATAACAGGGTCGAGTAATGCTGCAGCTTTGGAAGCAGTAAGGGGGGAGCTTGGGTGGATGAAAATCAAGGACAGGGTAGATTTGGGAAAACTGTGTTACTTTAACTACTTGAGAAACCTGCCTGACAACCGGTGGTGTAAATTGATGCTCGATACCATTTGGAATTCTAATATAGAAACGGGGGTGGTCAAAACATGTGAGGGAACTAATGGACAATTACTCTATAGAGG
The DNA here is from genome assembly GCA_031216915.1 of Pictodentalium vernedei. NCBI lineage: Eukaryota > Metazoa > Mollusca > Scaphopoda > Dentaliida > Dentaliidae > Pictodentalium > Pictodentalium vernedei. The sequence goes on along the minus strand of CM062295.1, from coordinate 59,579,035 downwards.
TCACAAACATAGAAGTAGGAATGAAAGAAGGCAAAAGGTTTGTCAAAGAGAGAGTCATGGAAGACTGCAATCGAAACTGGCGAGCAGGGGTTAGCGTGAAAAGATCACTGCAGGGGTTACAATATAAAGAAAAGCCAGCTTTTGAGAAGTACCTAGATGGCACCTTTGGAGGGTCACTGCTGTTCAAACTGAGATCAAGATCACTGGAGCTTCGGGGAAAAATTGGGAGAGATGGGGAAAAGGGATGCCAAATGTGCCACTCTGGAGTAGTGGAGACCCTGGAACATTTTCTCTTGGAATGCCCACAGTATATACCTCATAGAATAAAATTTACTGGAAGAATAATGCAGAAGTGGGGTGAAGAAACAAAGGATAGATGGCTGAAGGGGGACACGAGGGAGAGGGTAGGAATGCTTATTGAAGAAATTGAAAAAGAGGAAGTGAGGGACACTATTAAGCAGTTTATATCTGAATGCTGGGAGGAGAGGAGGGGAAGAGGGGGTGGGGTGCAGGGGGAATGATGGCCTTCTCTTATGAGGACCGCGACGAATCAGCGGCTGGCCAAAGAGTTATTATTATTAGTAACAGCTTAGTAGCAATTGACAGAGAACAATACCTGTCCAGGCCGCCAAGACCATCACGACACACCCAAGACCACTCCTTTGCATTACCAACAGCAACAAAGGACGTGCGAAAATGGTCCTTCTTTGTAAACACCATCAAAGATTGGAATAAACTTCCACCCACCATAGCCTCCGCCAGTTCACTTGAGTCCTTCAAGGCCCAAGTGACATCTTTGCAAAACTATTAAACCTGTAAATTGTTTTTAACCTGTTTTTAACTTAATGCGCACACACACATGCCAGAATATTCAACATGTTGAATGAGGGCATTGTATGGAAGAAGAAGAAGAAGAAGTTGTCTTTGAATAAAAAAACGAACTTACCTTTATCGAAGATTAATTTATCCGTAAAAATCCATGAAATAAAGCAGGAATTAATTATATTTTATATTATTTGTAAACACAAATAAAGTATGTTCACTGATGTTGAAGACGCATCGAAATAAATGAAATGCAAGGTTTTTCCAGCAAGTGTTGTTTTGACAAAACAAAAAGCCAGTACTTTGTTTGACACTTCTGATTAAAAGTTACTGATGAATTTTTCAAGTTAAGTTTGTTTATACAAGCTTTTCGGAATAAAAGTGACTGATGAACTGTTTGTATGTATGCTCAAATGTTTGTAAATATTATGAAAAAAAAAATAATAAAAAAACGAATGGCCTTCTCTTGGAGGGGGGAGTACCCCTCAGACGCTACGCTCATGTCACGCGTCTGAGGTGTACTCCCCCCCCCCCCCCAAGAGAAGGTTAACCGGATCGCAATGGATTTGTAAATCCCACATCGTCCCTGCGCCCCATGGGCGCGCTAAAACCTTTCATTTCATTCATTCATTCTGTAAATAATGTATTTCTTAACAATAAAATGAAGGTAAACTGCATTTTCGTTCCTTACAACTGTATACAAAGATAAGTTCTATAAAACCAAGCTTTGTCGAAAGATGCTTTGTATATCCTTAATTTGTCCGGTCATCCTTAAAACCGGAATCCCCCTAGAATACCCCGGATTCCTCCAGTATACACCGGAATCCTCCATAAATCTCCCAAAATCCCCACAGAATCCTAATTAAATCTCCATTATGTCACAAGTTGCAGATAGAATAAATTACGATAGAATATGCGGATTCCGAAACATTTTTGTAGGTAGTTTGTAAAGTGCAATATTATTATTTACAAAATTGCTTATCAGCCTAATTACAAACCCCTTGAACATTGCGACACGACAGATTTGAAGCTCTGAGAGGGAAGGCCTTATTCATCCACGGGAGGCGGAAGCTCCATAAAAGTGTGTGTGTGTGTGTGTGTGTGTGTGGGGGGGGGGGGGGGGCGGGTAGTAGTGCTCGCACGTTTCACCCCTCATTGGCCGGACCCCGGAAGTGACGTCATCTCACGTGATCCAGTGCCGCCATGTTGTGTTGTCATAGTAACCCGCGTGAGCGGCCATGTTGTGAAGTCATCTCCATAGTGATACGTGGTGTTAGTGCGCATGCGCAGCGCGCGTTGTTAAGGTGGTACGTGTTTCCGTCATCCATTTTGTATACCGGAGGCCGCCATCTTGGTTTCTATGGTAGCACGTGATTGCTATGTTACCCAATTGTTCTGCAATGGGACGGGGTATGTTTTGAGGGTATGTTCCTTTGTAGAAGAGTAAATCTAATTACCACAAACAACCCGACAATCCCTCCAAATCACCAAAATCCACCCGAAATCACCGAAATTGACTTTATTTCCCCATTTTATCGGCTTATCACGTAGTGCCATAGTACTAAGGGGTATAAGGGGTATGTTCGATTGAACAGGAGTAATGTTCTGGCTTTGAATTCTCCCAGATTCCCTTTTTGGATCCCTATCCCATGACGTGTTATTTCCCAATAAGAATAGCACGTAGTGCTATAGGACAAATTTACCCAGAATTCTCTGCTTCTATCTATATATGCAATACTTTTCGTCTACCTGACCATGTTCCTTTATCCTGGAGTATACTCCAGTAGCGTAGAAGAGCCTATTATTTGGAATAGCTTTGCTTATTATTACTATATTTAGCTATTCTAGTCTATTCTTGTTAGTTCTGACCCTGTTCCAAGTACTCTTGTTGTTTCATTTATCTAGATCATTTATAACCAATCAGACTGCTTGCTTTCCCATAATCTGTATACAGAGTTATCTCCCTTGTGCATAACAAAAGCAGTCCCAAAGCCAATAAGCTATCGAGCAGTTACTGATAAGTCATTGCTCGAACGACTCGAAGCCCATCGAGTGACTCGGCATATTGCTTGAACGACTCGAATCCCAGGGAGCAAATGAGCCAACGAGCAATTGCTCGTTCGAGTGACTCCTCGAACGACTCTTCGACTTATTTCAGTATTTGAGGATACCTATGGCCCAATTATTGTATTATTTGAGGATACCTATCGAGGATACATTTTATAGGATACTTATCTGAGGATACTATTACCTATATCACAAGGCGTACCTATCCCAAATATCCCTTATAAGCCATCGAGCAGTTACTGAAAATTCATTGCTCGAATGACTCGAATCCCATCGAGCAAATGAGCCAACGAGCAATTGCTCGATCGAGTGAATAGAAGATAGAAGCAGAGAATTCTGGGTAAATTTGTCCTATAGCACTACGTGCTATTCTTATTGGGAAATAACACGTCATGGGACAGGGATCCAAAAAGGGAATCTGGGAGAATTCAAAGCCAGAACATTACTCCTGTTCAATCGAACACATCCCTTATACCCCTTAGTACTATGGCACTACGTGATAAGCCGATAAAATGGGGAAATAAAGTCAATTTCGGTGATTTCGGTGATTTGGAGGGATTGTCGGGTTGTTTGTGGTAATTAGATTTACTCTTCTACAAAGGAATATACTCTCAAAACATACCCCGTCCCATTGCAGAACAATTGGGTAACATAGCAATCACGTGCTACCATAGAAACCAAGATGGCGGCCGCCAGTATACAAAATGGACGACGGAAACACGTATCACCTTAACAACGTGCGCTGCGCATGCGCATTAACACCACGTATCACTATGGAGATGACGTCACAACATGGCCGCTCACGCGGATTACCATGACAACACAACATGGCAGCACTGGGTCACGTGACATGACGTCACTTCTGGGGTCCGGCACCGGGGTCCGGCCAATGAGGGGTGAAACGTGCGAGCACTACTACTGGGGGGGGGGGGGGGGGGTTCTAAGGGTAACTCCCTGTTAATCTTATTCTTTTAGACTGGTATTCTGGGCATTCTATACTTAGAGACAGTAATAAAGAAGTCTATTCTATTCGAACTGTGTGCTGTCAATCAATTAGTTCCCTAACCCATAGTGATGGAAACTATCTCATTCGGCAGGTTAGATAATAGAGGTTATCAGGTTGTTAAAGTGAAAAATACTAATCAATTAACACATCTTAATATCCTCTATTATTCATACTGACGGATGAGATAATCCCCTTCACTATTGACTGTTAATATCGTCTCCGAGTGTTGTGGGGGGGAGGACAAGCGTGGGAATAGGGAGGCAGTTGGGAGTACAGGGGTAACCAATAGGGAGGCAGTTGGGATTACAGGGGTAACCATGGCCTTCTCGTCCGAGAACCGCGACAAATCAGCGGCTGGCCAAAGTGTTATTATTATTATAGGAGGCCGAAACATCCAGGGCCGAAACGTCCAGGGCCGAAACGTCTCGAGGCCGAAAACTCTCGACGCCGAAACGTCCTGAGGTCGAAACGTCCCAATACCCAAGCTTCAACCCCTTTTTAAAAACTTTCATCAGCCTATATTTCGCCATTTTTTACTTGTTTTCGTTTGTGTTCGTTTATGTTTGTTTATTTTCGTTATTTAGTAGCACCGCACCATATTGTACTGTTGTCATCTCTGTGGGTTAATTTTGCACAAAAAGGCATCCGGAGACTTTCTGTCTTTTACAATAATGCGTTCCGACTTCTGATGGGCTATGACGAATTGTGCAGTGCCAGCGGCATGTTTGTCCTGAATGACGTCCCTTCTCTCTGGTGCCTAAAGAGAAGGTTGGTTTATACGGCGACTCTTCTCCAGTACCAACCAGTACCAACGCTGTTATTAGTGCTATATGCAATTAGGGTCCTACTAAACATCGAGGGATACCGAGGTGAAGGAAAATGAGTAAGAAAAGGTTTAAAGGGTTTAATTTTGTGTGCAGACATGTAATTTAGTCATTTGAAGCAATATGTATGAAACAAACCTTGATTTATTCGAGTAAATGCGAGATGTATAGACCGAGCTTTGGCCAAAACTGCCCTTCGGTATTTAGTAGACAGTTTGGTAATTACCAGGCTGCTTTGGTGTGCGGATAAAGTGTGTAGGTACGAATTGGTTATCACAACACCGATCACTGTAATCTTTGCTAAAAATAAAGCTTCAATCAGCTTTTATTCGGGCTTTGGGCCGGCAGAACTTTTTGAATTTTTTTCCCATATGGAACCCCCGAGTTGTGTTATATTCACATACATAGGTTACCTCTAAAAAATTGCGGTATGTCGTTCCCTGTACATCAAAGGTTTAGGAGATGAACTCCTGCATAGCGACGAGGGGGTTGCAGTTGGTGACTTGAAGATCCCAGGGCTATTTTTTGCAGACGATATGGTGCTAGTGTCAGAAAGCGAAGAGGGGCTAGCGAAGATGCTGGGAATTGTTGGGAAATATGGGAGGAAATGGAGACTCGAACTTAATGAAAGCAAGAGCAAACTTATACCCGTGGGCCGCAAAGTGGACCCCACTCGAAGGTGGAGAGTGGGGGAGTTCTGCATTCCGGAAGGTGGCACTAGACTTCTTAGTGTAGGAGAGACTAGTGACTATGAGTACCTGGGGGTAAATATAAACATCACAGGAAGAGGCATCTACCGAAACCACACAAATAAATTGATTCTGAAGGGGAAGCGAATCCTCAACCAAATGAAACTTATAGGGAGAAACAGTTTCAATAAGGTTTTCGTGGGGAAAACTATTTGGGAAATGATGGGTCCGCCAAGTATAACATACGGTACGGAAGTTGTACCCCTAAACCACACAGTTGTTAAGAGCTTGGAAATCCTGCAGAACGATGCAGGCCGATGGATAACAGGCTCGAGTAATGCCGCAGCGCTAGAAGCGATCAGGGGTGAGCTTGGGTGGATGAGGATGAAGGACAGGATAGACCTATTGAAACTCGGTTATCTTAATTATTTGGTAAATCTCCCCGATAGCCGATGGTGTAAAGTAATGTTCCTGAGAACTTTCAACTCAAATATCAAGACGGAGTGGATGGTCCAAGTGAGGGAGATGGTAGAAAACTACTCTTTGGACATCTCGGACCTTGACGTTGGGGCAAACCAGGGCAAAAAGACCATCAGAGAAAGGGTCATGGAGGATTGTAACTGTAATTGGCGAGAGGGGGTCAAATCAAAGAGATCTTTGGGTGGCCTGCGTGATGAAGAGAAGCCTGGTGTTGAAGAGTACCTTGATGGCACCTTTGGGGGGGGGGGGGGGGTCACTGTTGTTCAAGCTGAGGTCGCGGTACCTGGAGCTGAGGGAAAAATTGGGGAAAACAGTGAAAAGGAGTGCCAGATGTGTAACTTGGGCGTGGTGGAGACCCTGGAACACCTTCTTATAGAATGCCCAAAATACCAGTCTAAAAGAACAAGATTCACGGGGAGTAAAATGGGGAAGTGTGATGGGAGAATGAAGGACATGTGGTTAGGGGGCGACTCAAAGGAGAGGGTTAATATACTAATCGAAGATATTGGGAAGAATGGGGCAAGGGATGTCATCAAGCAGTTCGTCTCCGAGTGTTGGGAGGAGAGAAGAAGCGCGGGAATAGGGAGGCAGTTGGTAGAACATGGGGTCACCAAGGCCTTCTCATACGACAACCGCGACAAATCAGCGGCCGGCCGAAGTTTTATTATATTACAAGAAGGTTAATCCATTATTGGAATCTTACCCGTCAACGCGGAAAACCATGGCAATTATGCAGTTTTGTGCACTTTTTAGCCCGACTGTTTACAGTGAGGGTTATAGTCATGAATTTTGTCCGTCTGTCCGTCCGTTAACCTCCAGAGTTTTGGTTAAAGTTTTTTACTGAAGGTTCAAGTGGTGTTTTTTTGTTTGTTTTTTTTCCTGTTTAGTCATTACTTTCTTCAGTCTGTCTGTTAACATTTGGAGTTCTGGTTAAAATTTGTGGTTAAAGTTTTTTAGTCAACCATAAAGTTTTTTGTTTTTTTTTCTTTTAAATTGATATTACTATTGATTGTATCATTCTCATTTTGTTTTTATTGTTTTTCTGTTTCATGTTATTTTGGGAAATATTTAACCCTTTTTTGTATGGCAATTTAATTTACAACTTCCAGGTTAAAGTTTTTGGTTAAAGTTTTTTTTTAGGGGTGGGGGTAATTCTTCAAACAGTTAGTGGAATGTCACTGTTTCTTATTTGGGACAATGTCTACTATTTCATTTCTACAGTTATTTTCATTAAAATCGGCATGATTTTAACCCCTTTTAAACATGTTTTCAGACTTACTTTCTTTGTATTTGAAATTAGACTTTGCCACAAACTTTCTTACTCTAATTCTTGCGTCAATACAACTTAATGATTCCATTTACATCAGTGATTTCTTTTATCGGTTTTAGGAAATATTTTACCCTTTTTGCCAATCAATTTACGTAGTATTCCTAACTTAAAGTTTCGGTTTAAAGTTCTGCTATTTAAGGTTCTACCTTTCATTCTCCAAACACCCTGTTACGTCATTTTTTTTTTCATTTCGGGGCAAGGTCTACTGAAGCTGTACACAGTGGTTCCAATTAATATTGGCATTAATTTAACCCTTTTCACAACGCTTTTCGGGGGGGGGGGGGGGGGGCAATTAGGCACTTTTTTTAGCTCACCTGACTTTCAGTCAGGAGAGCAAAAAGTGATCACTCACCGTCCGTCGTCCGTGAACATGGTGTTTGCGTCTTCTCCTCCCAAACCGCTGAACCAATTTAATTGATATTTGAGATAATAGTTTGTTATGACATCGCAATTTGATTTTGTTCAAATCAGGTTGCCTCGCCCCTTGGTAGGGCCACACCCAAAAAGTGTGCTGAAATCTTAAAAAATCTTCTTCTCATGAACCAGCAGTAGCATGTACGTAGCAGAGACTTAATATTTGGTGTGCAGCTTCCTTTTGAGGTGTAGACTCAGACTTGTTCACGAGAAGTTTGTGGGGCTATATTTGCCGTCGTTATGGGAGGGGAAAGAATATTTACCCCTCCCAAAATTTCTATTTTCCAAACCGAGCAGCAGATTTTGACCAAATTTGATATAAGGGCTTATTGGGTCATAAGTACTTAATTTATGCAAAAAGTTTTTTTCCCGTCACCCCATGGGAACCGCAGGAGCTAAAAATAGAAAAAATTAAAACGCCCATACCTCCAAAACTACACGGCACTTAGAATTCTTATTTAGTGTGAAACTTCCTTAGAATCAACAAAATGCTATCGGTTTTATCATGGACTACTTTTCTGGGACTTTGAAAAAGTGCTGAGTCAGCATTTTTTAACACTGTGGGTAATGGGAAAAACATATCAGACTACTTTTCTCCCAAACCACTGCTCCAAAAGCTTTCAAATTTCACATATAACATCCTTGGAAGATTGTTTCACACGTTTATTGAAATCAATTGCCTGGGTCCATATTTGGGCTCTCTATGGGAGCCCAAATGTTTAAATTAGTGCAGTATGAGGAATATTTATTAAAAATCTTCAGATCTGAAAATAAGAATCTTTTGATATTTGGTATGCAGCATCCTTGGGGGGGGGGGGGGGGGGTTGAGATTCAAGTTTGTTCAAGCCAAGTCCCTGGGTTCATATTTAGGCTGAAAATCTGGGGTCCTGTTCCGGACTTAGAAATTTTGGACCAAAATCCGGAATTTTTTTTTTTTTTTTTTTTATGCGTTTCGGTCAATTTTAAGACATTTTTTTTTCTTTTTTTACACTGAACATTTGGGGGCCGGGTGGGACTTCGAAAATTTTGGACCAAAATCCAGAATTTTTTTTTTTTTATGCGTTTCGGTCAATTTTGAGACAAAATTTTTTTTTTTTTTCACTGAAAATTTGGGGGCCGGGTGGGACTTCGAAAATTAGGGACCAAAATCTCGATATTTTTTGTTTATTTTTTATGCGTTTCGGTCAAGACAGAAAAAAAAAAAATTTACACTGAAAATTTGGAGGGGCAGATGCAACTAAATTCCCCGGGTTTATATTTAGGCTACCATGTCAGGTGAATGCCCTCAGGCCCCCTGGGGCCTCTTGTTTACTGTTTGACAACATTGCCCTGGCTCTTCTCTGTATATTTGTCATTTTAAGTTAGTCACTACTTTTATGTAGGCTTCCCAAATGTGTTACTGCATGTCTGTCTGTCTGGCCTTCAGATGAAAAGTTTCTTTGCTGTTCATTTGCCTGGCTCGACAATTTTTAAATAATTTGCAGCTATCTTTCAACCTCCAACCCCCCCCCCCCCCCCACACACACACACAATCAGGGCTGGGGCGAGTATTGAGTACTTTGTCAAAAAAGTGGTACTCAAGTACTATGAGTACTGAGTACTTTGGACCCAGTCTGTCAAAAATATATTAAACATCAAAGAGTATCATTTAGTTGAAACAAATACAGTACAGCTACTGTGTACTGCTCACTTTCCAGGGATGGGCAATATTTCCACGGATACAATAATATTTTATGCCAAACACTAACTATAGGAATAATCATCAAAAAGATAAATAATGCAGTACCAGGTACAACCCGGTGCTTCATTAGCGAAGCCAAATTTGAGCTTATGCCATGGCCAGTCGTCCGTCGTCCATGTGGCCGTCTGTCCGTCAACAATTCAATACGGCTCGGGCTAGAGGTCGCATTTATGAACCGATCTTTACGAAACTTCTTGGGTACCTTTGTTATGACCATGGGACGAGAACAAATGTTTTTGGGTCCGATCCGAAATTCAAGTTGACCGCTGACAGCCATTTTGTACAAAATTAGGTGCAATCAGATTTTTACGCAGAACTTCCATACGAAAGTGCTGATTTGAATAATTTTTTGTATGAATGTTCAGTACCATGGGATACATCACATATAATACGGGTTTTTTCTCATGCGTGAATTATGCAAATTAGACTAACTTTGATGTTTTTTGGTGTTACATTCAGCCCTATAAGTGCAAATGCCAATACGGCTCGGGCTAGAGGCCGTATTTATGAACCGATCTTTACGAAACTTCTTGGGTACCTTTGGTATCACCGTGGGACGAGAACGAGTGTTCTGGGGCCCGGTCCGAAATTCAAGATGGCCGATGACAGCCATTTTGTACAAAATTAGGTGCAATCAGATTTTTGCCAGAACTTCCATATGGAAGCGCTGATTTGAATACCTTTTTGTGTGAATGTTTAGTACCATGGGATACATCACATATAATACGGGTTTTTTTTTCTCGTTCAGAAATTATGCAAATTAGATGAACTTTGATTTATTCAGTGCTACTTACACACAGTAAGTACATATGTCAATACAGCTCGGGCAAGAGTCTGTATTTATGAACCGATCTTCACGAAACGTCTTGGGTACCTTTGTTATCACCTTGGGATGAGAACGAGTGTTTTTGGGTGTGGTCAGAAATTCAAGATGGCCAGCAGCAGCCATTTTGTACCAAAATTAGTGCAATCAGTCTTTTGTACAGAACTTCTGTATGAAAGTTCTGATTTGAATAAATTTTTGTATGAATGTTTAGTAACATGGAATACATCACATATGGCACGGGTTTTTTTCTCGTGCAGAAATTATGCAAATTAGATGAACTTTGATTTATTCAGTGCTACTTATACACTGTAAGTGCACATGTCAATACGGCTCGGGCTAGAGGCTGTATTTATGGACCGATCTTCACAAAACTTCGTGGGTACCTTTGTTATCACCTTGGGACGAGAACGAGTGTTTCTGGGTGCGGTCCAAAATTCAAGATGGCTGCCAGTGGCCATTTTGTCCCGAAATTAGGTCCAATCAGTTTTTTGTCACAATTTCTATACAGCTCGTATTTATGAACTGATCTTCACGAAACTTCTTGGGTCCCTTTGTTTTCACCTTGGGGCAGGAACGAGTGCATTTTGGGGTGCCTTTGTTATCACTGTGCTATGAGAACAAATATTTTGGGGTTCAGTCAGACCAACTCTGGGACTCAAAGATTTCTTTTCTAGTATAGCATCTGACTGACACCCGCCTTTACAATACTTTACCTATACATTTGTTACAGGCTACCGTCAGTATTTATGTACAGACCGTTACAATACTTTATATGTACCTTTGTTATCAGGTCATTACCTAGATGTTTGTCATTGCTGTGTCACATACTATACATGTACATGTCTTAACAAGTTGAGCTACAGTGCCACTGACACTTTCATTATTGCCTTGTAAACGCATGAGTGGACATCACTGCCCACGCATGTATTCCAACCCCTCCATAGCGACTTTACTATAGCCAAGCTAAAAATTTGGTATTAATTGTCAATAGAATTAGATTATGAACAGAGTGTTAATCCCAATAAAGGTATTTTCTATTGGGCAGTCTATGAGAAAAATTATTAACAATGACCAGTTGATTAATGCAAGTTTATACAGGTATTGTCATAACAACTTTCTATAATTGTTTAATGTTGATAAGTTACTGTACCTATATAAGTTTGTTGTATTCTTGTGTAGAGAGACACGGATAGCCGGTTAGGAAACTTATGACGAAGGTTTGGCCACCAACCCTTGTCAATCTTTGTACTATATATTATTAAATTTGTTCAAGTGTAAAGACGTTTAGTTTCAGTATTTCATAAAGCGAATTCCCCAGTTCAGAATTTATCCGTGACCAGTTCCCCGTGGTCATAGTACTGTAACTGATTTGTCCTCTTTGGGAACATATTTTCTACAATTTCACTCCTTTTGACAGAATATGTGCCTGTGGAGATCAAAACCAAAGTTGTGAAAGTGCTCTTGTAGATATTTGCAGCACGAGCACAGCACTACAGAATCAACATTTGATGATTTTAGGAATTTTAACAGTGTCATGAGACACCACAGTAGCAGGTACTGGTCATTCTGTTGGAAAAAATCACTGTTTTATGACTCGAGGTGCCATAACTGAGACAACTGAGGCTTTTTCTTACAAAGATTGTAAAATATTCATCAAACACAATGTGAAATGTCTTCAGAAGCCAGAATGTGATTAAATAACAATGGGAAATTCAATGTGCGTCAACATCAATTTATTTACAAATTAATATAGTTTTTATGGGAAAAAGCATACTGAGGGCTGTCGGAGGTGGGGGGAGGGGGGCACATCCAGGGATATATTTCACATGGCACCTTCTATTGATATTGGTGAATTATATTGACGACAATCTGAGAATCGATTCAAGTAGAGATCCGTGCAACAAAATCAGTGGGAAACCATGTAGATTCTCGTAACACTGCTGCTAGGATTCACATGAAAAGAACTGAGTCAGTTTAACCTTTTACCTAACACAAAGGCAGCAAATTAACCAATACAACACTAACATGACCTGAATTATTGTGACACTGGCAATAAAATTTGTACAAATATGGCTGTCATTGGAACCGGTTCCAATAACATCCATAATTATCAAGCTTGATCAATATTGTTTATTTTTAGATAACCTGCCTGAAAGTCAGGGGCGCTTAAGTGATGACCTTCTGTCTGTCGACCATCCGTCCATCTGTCTGGCGTGAACTTTGCATTATCAACCACTCCTCATAAACAACTGGGCCGAATTGAACCAAATTTGATATTCATGTTTCTTATCATATCCGAATTCCAGTTTGTTCAAATAAAGTTGCCACACCCACAGGGGTCCCCAAAAGGGGCATTTCTCTGATAGCACCCATAAATTGTTTTCCAAAATTAAAAAAAATCCCCAGAACCATCTATAAGAATATTTTGATACTTGGTATACAGCATCTCTACTGAGGGGGAGGGGGGGGGGGGGCTGGGAGGGGAGGGAGTCAGATTCAAGTTTGTTCAAATCGTGTCCCTGTGTTAATATTTGGGCTCCCTATGGGCACCCAAATATCAACAGTGCAATATGAGGAAATGTCTTTGAAAACCTCCTTCAGATCCACCATTCAGAATGCTTTCATATTTGGAATACAACATCTCTAGTGGGGGGGGGGGGGGGGGGGGGGAGGGGGGGGGTTAGATTGAAGTTTGTTTGAATCGGGTCTCTGGGTTAATATTTGGTCTATTTATTGAAGCCTAAAGTTTAACTTTGTGCAGTACGAGGAAATTTCTTCAAAAATCTATTTATTCAGATCCACCATGCAGTCAGAATCCTTTCATATTTGACATACAGCATCTCTAAGGGGAGTCAGATTCATGTTTGTTTAAGGGCCTATATAAGTAATGAAATTTTGTTTATTTTGAAAATTCTCACCTCTGATATTCCTTCAATTCAAATTAAATATACACAAAATGTACATAGAAATGAAGGTTGGGATGTATAGAACACGAAACACATATGTAATCAACTCATAGAGTCGACTGCAGGCACCACTGGTTCCTGGAAGTCTGCTGCCGTATTCGCACCAGAACGGATAATTTAATAATAGTTCGCGAAAACAACTTGTGGCCAAATGTGCTTTACATATCCAAGAACAAAGCTAGGGGATCAAAATTCTTCAAAACACGGCGACAGAGCTGCATTGCATGAAAATTCCAAAGCTTTGCTTTTGTTTACGTATGAGTATACTTTCGATTTCCTGTCGACGTCATCGGACAGAAAAAGCATGTACAAACAACGCCATCTAAAATCAAATAATGAAAAAGATCGCCTTCATACAGTATACTGTTATTAGATAGAGATTGCACAGTTGCCATATTCAATGCAAGGTATCATGATACCTGTTGAAATTTCTTAGAATTACGATTTTGTTTTTCGGTGGAAATTCGTGGTAACGAGTGATTTGCGCATGTCTGTCGAGCATGGAAACCATCTTCAATAAAAAATGCAGACAGTGTTGTCCTTTTCCAAAATGCAGTCCTATCGCTGTATTCGAAAGTGCTTTGAATGCCTAGCTTTGTTCTTGGATATATGAAGCACATTTGGCCACAAGTTCTTCTGATAAAATATTATTTTATTATCAGTTCTGGTGCGAATACGGTAGCAGACTTCCAGGAACCAGTGGTGCCTTCAGTCGACTCTATGAGTTGATCACATATGTGTTTCGTGTTCTATACATCCCAACCTTCATTTTGATGTATAATTTGTGTATATTTAATCTGAATTTAAGGAATATGAGAGGTGAGAATTTCAAAATAAACAAAATTCCATTACTTATATAGGCCCTTAAGCCAAGTCTATGGGTTAATATTTGGGCTCGTTATGGGAGCTCAAATTAACTCGGTGCAACATGAGAAAATTTCTTTAAAAATCTTTTTCTTCAGACCCACCAGTTAGAATGCTTTAATATTTGGTGGAGGTTAGATCTAAATTTGTGCCAATTTGGTTCCTGCCAGTCAGAATCCTTACATATTTGGTATCGCAGGGTGGGGTGGGGGGTGGGGGTGGGGGTAAGATTTGAGTTTGTTCATTTTGAGTCCCTGGCTTAATATTTGGGCAGAGGTGGATTAGGTTCAAGGTTGTTGATAACTGTTCAAATCCATTCCTTAGAGTTTTTCCGTAAAATGTGCCTTTCAAGCTGCAGTAACACAACAACCCCTGGAAGTTTGGCTGTACTTGTCTGTCTACAGCTGACCGAATTGGAAGCAATCAGGAAGACCTATGCTGATAATCATCTGACATGGACACTAGAGTTATGAAAAGTTTCATAGCACCATTCCAATGTAGTGTTCATGAACCATGACTAACTGAATGTGACCCAAATTAGGTCATCTCGATATGCCGACACTTATTGTTTCCAGCAGTATGGTCAGTAGGTGTGAATAATCTGGCTGATCAAGGCATTACCACTTTTTGTCTATTTCTCATTTTTACGACTTGCTGGAGAAAATTATAACCACAGCAGCTGTATATTTTTCATTTGTAGCCTGAGTGTTTACAGTGAGGGCAAAAGTCATGACTTTCGTCCGCCTGTCCGTCTGTCTGTCCGTCTGTTAACATTTAGAGTTTTGGTTAAAGTTTGTGGTTAAAGTTTTTTACTGAAGGTTCAAGTGGGTTTGTTTTTTTTTTCCTGTTTAGTCATGACTTTCGTCTGTCCGTCTGTTAACATGTGGAGTTTTTGTTAAAGTTTGTGGTTAAAGTTTTTTAGTCAACCTTAAAGTTTTGGGTTTTTTTTTCTTTTAAATTAATATTACTATTGATTGTATCAATCTCATTATGTTTTTTTCTATGTTTCACGTTATTTTGGGAAATATTTAACCCTTTTTGTATGGCAATATAACTAACTTCCAGGTTAAAGTTTTTGGTTAAAGTTTTTTTTGGGGGGGTGGGGGTGTTTTTAAAATTATACCTTTAATTCTTCAAACAGTTAAGTGGAATGTCACTATTTCTTATTTGGGACAATGTCTACTATCTACTAAACATTTCTACAGTTATTTTCATTAATATCGGCATGATTTTAACCCCTTTCAAACATGTTTTCAGACTTACTTTCTTTCTATTTGAAATTAGACTTTGCCATATACTTTCTTACTCTAATTCTTGCATGGTCAATACAACTTAATGATTCCATTTACATCAATGATTTCTTTTATCGGTTTTAGGAAATATTTAATCCTTTTCTGCCAATCAATTTTACTTAGTATTCCCAGCTTAAAATTTCAGATTAATGTTCTGCTTTTCAAGGTTCTACCTTTCGTTCTCCAAACACTCTGTTACAACATCATTTCTTTTTTTTTCATTTCGGGCAAGGTCTACTGAAGCTGTACACAGTGGTTTCAAATAATATTGGCATTAATTTAACCCTTTTAACAACAGTTTTCGAACTTAGTTTCTCTAAATTTCAAATTAGGCTTCTACCATATACTTTGTTACTTTTTATCCCCTCCCACAAGAGAGGGATATAGCATAGAGCTCGCGCCGTCTGTCTGTCAGTCCATCCGTCAGTCCCTCCATCTGTCCAAACTTTCTTTATGCCATAACTTAAACAAAAGTCAAGGATTTCAATTAATTTCAGTACATGTCTCTAGGTCAAGTTTGATGACCACAATTATCCAATGAATTATTGCCCCCGCCCAGTGTTAGGCATTTTTTTTCCTTTCCTTCAATACGAATTTTGAACAATTTACTGTCAATACATGCAGAACTTGTTTAGCTCATCTTGACCAAGTCAAGCTGAACTAATCTCATCACTCTCCGTCCATTGTCCACCCGACATCCCTCCTCCGTCAACACCATGTTTTGGTCTTCTCCTCCAACGCCACTGGACCAATTCAAGTGAAAGTTTGTGTGTGTGATGGGCCCAAAGGGGCTTTGCATTTTTGTTCAACTCAACATGCCCAACCCCATAGGGAGTAGGGAAAAATGCTCCAAAATATTTTAAAAATCTTCCTTTTGAGGTGTAGAATCAAGTTTGTTTAAAGTTCATGAAGCAATATTTGGCTTTGCAATGGGAGGGGTAAGATTTTTGGCCCGCCCAAAATTTCTATATTCTGAAGCAATGGTCCAGTTTGAACCAAATTTGGTATTTGGTATTATTGGGTCATAAGTACTTGACTCATGCAAAAAAAAACAAAAACATTCACATCCCTCTGGGATCCCTGGGAGCTAAAAATAGAAATATTTTCAAACGCCCATATTTCCCAATGCACCCGGAACAAAGAGCTGTTATTTGGTATGAAGTATCCTTAGGACCAGTAGAATTGAATGGGGGAAAAATTGCCATCTGTAATGTTAGGGTGTTCTGTAATGGGCATCGAAAAAATGCTGAGTCAGCATGTTTGCAAAAATTTTTCAAAATCTTTTTCCAGAACCAGTCATCAGAATCTCTTGATATTCGGTATACAACATTCATAGGGGGGGGGGGGGGGGGGGCAGATACAAGTTTGTTAAAATAAAACCCATTGGTTCATATTTGGGCTCAATACATGCGCCCAAATTTTTAACAAAGGGTAATAATGGAAATATTCTTTAAAAATCTTCTTCTTCAGAACCACCAGTCAGAATCTTTTAATGTTTGGTATACATCATTGTTATGAGGGGCAGATTCAAGCCCAAATTTTAACTTTGTTCAATATGGGGAATAATTTTAAAAAGTCATATTCTTCAGATCCACCAGTCAGAATGCTATCATATTTGGTATGCAACATCTCTAGAGGGGTCAGATTCAAGTTTGTTCAAATCAGATCCCAAGGTAATAATTGGGCTCGTTGTAGTAGCCCAAATGTTTACTTAGTGCGATATGAGGAAATTTCTTTAAAAATCTCCTTCTTCAGATCCACCAGTTGGAATGCTTTCATATTTGGTATACAACATCTCGAGGGGGGTCAGATTCAAGTTTGTTCAATTCAAGTTCCTTGGTTAATATTTGGGCTCCATATGGGAACCTGAAATTTAACTTAATACAATATGAGGGAATTTCTTCGAAAAACGTTTTCCTCAGATCCACAAGTCAGAATGCTTTCATATTTGGTATACAACATCTCTAGAGGGATCAGATTCAAGTTTGTTCAAATCGGATGCATAGGTTAATATTTGGGCTCGCTATGGTAGCCCAAATTTTAACTTAGTGCAATATGAAGAAATTTCTTTAACATTTCTCTTCTTCAGATCCAAAAGTCAGAATGCTGTCATATTTGGTACACAACATCTCTAGGGAAGTCAGATTCAGCTGTGTTCAAATGAGAGCCTGGGTTAATATAAATTTGGGCTCCCCATGGGAGCCGGAAGTGGCCATGTTGCTGAAGAATTAAAAATTTGGTATTCAGTACCCTCTAGAGGTGTGTAACTAAGATTAATCCTCATGGGTTGTATCAAGGGGCTTCATAAGGGAGCTCTACATTTTACATTATGATCAAATGGAGAAAAGGCATGATACCCAAATTATTTTTGTCACTCCTGAGGGACTCAAGGATTGACAGTGTATCGTATGGAGATGGATTGATAATTGTAGACTCATTCTTGGACTCTGTTTATATTGTGTTCTGTTCAAGATGAGCGCTTCTGGCCCAGTGGGGCTTCTTGTTTAAACTCACGTAACCACCCACCCCACTCCCCAGGGCCAATTAGGCACTTTTTGTTTTCCTTTCGTCAAAAATGCATTTTTACAGTTTTGCCTATAAAGTTTTGGGTTAAAAACCCAGACAAGCTCCTCCCCCCCCCCCCCACCCCGGTGGTCGTTCACACCACCATTGCATAACAAATATTTTGAAGGATTTGGAGTTAATAAATGCAAAGAAACCAAAATTGACTGCCATAACACACCACCACAATTTGCCTATAACGTTGTGGGTTAGAAACCCAGACAAGCATCCCCCCCCCCGTCGGTCGTTCATAACACACCACCACTGCATACCAAATATTTTGAAGGATTTGGAGTTAATAAATGCAAACAAACCAAAATTGACTACTATAACCTCCCCCCCCCCCCTCCACACACACACACAAAGTGCATTTTGAAGGATTGGGAGTTAGTACATGCAAAAAATAAAATTTAGTCCTAGAGTCCAACATTGCTTTATGTACTAAATCTTTAATCCTTTACCTAACACAAGTTGAAGCCAACAGTACAAACATCAGATTTTTTCATTTTTTACTTCTAACCCAGGGCCGTCAAGAGGGGGGGGGGCGGGGTAGTAACCCCGGGGTCCGGGGGGGGGGGGGCGAGGACAAAGCCACGCCGCCCGAGACAGCTAGTTTGCGAGCTTTTTTCAATGCCCAGTGTGTGTGAATCGACAGGCGGGCCGCGGGCCCCCAAATCCACTAGTAAGCATATATTCCTTTCAAGAACTGTCTAAGTTATTAGATATATCGTGGGTCGATCCGCCCACAATATGCTATTCTGTAATTCGGTTATATAGATGTCCCGCTTCGATATTCCTAGTCAGTTCTGAGAACTGGACACCCACATAATTTACTGTAACCCAACCTAGTCTTTGAGAGGCAATTGAGTCATAATAGATATCGGTCGGGGGAGGGGTGAATATTTTCATAGGTCCTTGGTAAGTTGGTTTTGAAACAAGGGAGCCCAGGTGGTAACATCTAATTGATCCTCCCAGGTCCCGTATTTTCTCTCGGCGGCACTGTTCTAAAAATGGCTTATTAGTCCTTATTGGAACAAGCTCATCAGGCTTGTTCCATTAATAGGTCATGAGGTATGTTTTGGAGTATAGAAATGAAAAAAATAAAATTTGAATAGCAAATTTTGTATATCACGAGTGCAGATAAGGCAGATTCGTTAGGTAATCAGTTAACAAAAAAATGACTCCGACTATTTTATGTCTAAGCATTGCCATTGGTGGGACAGTCGGGTTGCATACGTGACATCACTCCAGTTATTATCTCATTTCCTATATACCATACAATATATTTAACTATATTTTTCACATATTTTCCGCATATTTTTCGCATACATCATACAATATATATAAAACTATTTATCACATATTTTTCGCATACAGATATTCTTATTTTTTAAATAACGTAACATAATACAGTAATGCAATGCAATAATTTAGGAAAACAATTCAAAATATTGTGAAACACAGAACATATTACAATGAACCACACGAAATGCAGTTTTCTCAGTGGCCCTGGCCGCCCGAACATTTTGAAGTCCAAATATTCTAACCTGTCCATTTCTCCCCTTGAAACAGACGTTTATAATGTCTTATAGCATTATCGTCGACCCGGTACTTCCTTTTTCTGGGTGCCTCGTTTCCACCATTACTTATTTGTAATATTGTTGCTTCTTGATATGCCTGCTCCTCTATGATAAATTGTAAAATATGTTTGGATGGGGGGCCAATACTACCCAATACATGGTAACATACAGTTAAAACTAGAAGTCCTGCCACGAACTGTGCGCTTATCTAGGCTTAATTGCGCGTAGGAATTGCGCGCAATTGCTATATCGAATGACACCAAAAGCAAGGCAGGTTCTCCTTGTTACCCATTGCAAACACAAGCAAAGTTTCAGCCAATGGACCTCCGGGTTACCCGGAGGTCCATTGGCTGAAACTTTGCTTGTGCACTGGCCGTATGTGCAAAATTTGATAGCCTTTCCATCGTCATAACGCGCAGACTAACGCGCAAATCGACGTGCTATTTGTG
The DNA here is from genome assembly GCA_031216915.1 of Pictodentalium vernedei. NCBI lineage: Eukaryota > Metazoa > Mollusca > Scaphopoda > Dentaliida > Dentaliidae > Pictodentalium > Pictodentalium vernedei. Next base: position 59,559,123 of record CM062295.1, on the reverse strand, counting down.
CGCAATTCAGGACAGGACTTCTAGTTTTAACTGTAGTCTGTAAACTTTGTTATACGTGGGTCAACTGGACGATCTTCTTGCACAAGCGCCTCGTCCCAGGCTTCTTGTGGATTTGCCATTTTGATAAATCTGAGAGTAAGACTGATTCAAATGATGGAGATATCCACAAAGAGGGCATATACATATCATTACTGTGATTTTTATTTTCCAACCTGTTGAATTACAACATATATTACTTGAAATGTTCTCTTGATGTAACAGTTGATGAGGGTTCCAGGCTTGGCAATTTCAGGAGAGCGATTTTTTAGCTCTCCTTACTGCCCTTCTGAAAGAATTAAGGAGAGCGAAAAATTGCCCTCCTAAATATTTTGGTCTGGGATGATTGAGATTACATGTATTATGCTCACATTAAATTTTTGTTGTAAAGCAAAAATGTAATTTAACTTAAAAGTCACATAACATCACGTAATTTCATTTTGAAAGTGGTTTAGTGGTAAAAGGTAATGGCTGCAACCATACCCAAACACAGTTGCAATCATTTGAAGCAAAACGGGTCACAGCAATATTTTTTTTTCTGTCAGTTTCAAGTTCAACAACTGACATCACAGTTTGAGGGGTAATTATTCAAGGAATATTGACACTATAATATACTACCATTACTACTATCCTGTCATTTGAAGCACTTGCACCAGGATGTGACTGTAGATTCAAGCAGACCTGTTGTCCAAGAAAGTCATACGCCTACCACTACCACCTTCAACCCCCAAGGGGGGTTGAAGGTGGTAGTGGTAGGCGTATGACTTTCTTGGACAACAGGTCTGGGTACACACACAGGTCTTGTCAAGTGTGTGTTCGGTTGTTGAGTGAGACATCTAGATGTCTAAGAGATTTCGCTTTACTTTAGTAAAGTTAATAAAATCACTGATGTAGTCTGTTGGTTTCAGTTTCAATGAGTGCGTTCTACTGGATACTTAAAATGCTGTGTAAAGCTAATTGCTCTCCTAAGCTAATTGCCCTCCTGCATTTTTCAGAATGCCAGGCCTGGGGTTCAATGACTACCAGTGATCAGCGAAACTGCGAAAAGAATTTCACACCAGAGTTTTACATCATTATTGATATTGACTATAACTCAATCTTTACCCCGACTGACCGGGAGGGTGTGGGGGGGGGGGGCACCAAAAATGTGCAAGACGTGACGTGGGGGGGGGGGGGGGGGGAGTGGTCTCTTGAGTGCGCCAAAAATGTGCATTTCCAACTTGTGCAATTTTTTGAATATTTTAAAAATATATCAATATATGAGCTAATATATACAAGCATTTGCGTTTCAAACCTTAAAGATGATGTTGTACATCATACTCTTAACATAAATACAACATCAGGAAGCTTTATATGTGAGAATATTGGGCTTAATCTGGGAAAATGTCACACGTTAGTAGGGGTGGGTGTCTTGTTCGAAATGTAAAAAATGTGCAGACAATATTTTGGGAAAATTCTCTCTGATGCACAAAATTCAACCCAAGTTATTCATTTATTAATAGAATTTGTATGGATAGAAGAGGAAAGTAGCAAACACCTGAGAATACTGACAGAACAATTCAAATGAAAATTTGTTCCCGTATATGTACACCTGCTCTGGCCAAGCCTGATAATGAACAGCTTGTCATTTGTAGATGGGGTCCCATAGCAGCCCATAGAGGTTTAAATTGGTGGTACCAGTTTAAGAACATTATGAAACAATCCTAAAAATAGCTGTACCTACTAAGTTCATAAGTTTATTTTGGATTTTAATGGGAGAGTGGGTGTCTGAGAACGGTAGTAGAAAATTTGCACGTAGGGGTGGGTGGGTGTAAAAAGGAGCTGAATAAAAAATAGGACGTCACGTCTTGCAAATTTTTAGTGCCCCCCCCCCCCCCCACCCCCGGACTGACTGCTATTTAATTGTTGGCTGTCGGCATATCGAGACTAACTCACCCAAAATACTTCTCTGAACCACTTTGTCAGGTGAGCGATTAAGGCGGGTGGAGGGTAGGGGGTGCTTTTTTTTTTTTTTTGCTTTTTTTTAAATGAGTACCGGTAGTTGGTGTTTTAAAAATTAAAAAGCTGTAATGGGTAAAGGGTTAACATATATTATCTGTATACTACAGGGGTTCAACCATACTGGCCTCATGGGATCCTGGCCCATAGCATGCATGCAAGTCTGAAATCTCGCAACGATTTTCGCAAGAATCCAAATGGATTCACCAAAATTTGAGGAAAAATTTGAGGAATTATAAACCCTGCACAACCCCAATTTTGAAACAAAATTGACAAATTGGGGTTGTGCAGGGTTTCATGGGGGTGGGGCACTATTTATCTTGCCGTGTGGTTAATTGAAACAGATTTTGTAAAAAGGTTTTGTGTGGTGATGCAGATTTTAGTTCTGTTTGGGGATTTGGGTAGTTTTCGAAGAAAGCTGTGGATTCTTATCCCTCCCAAATTACTCATTAGGAAACAGAGTAGGAATTCTGTCGGAGGCAATACCAGTTTTTAAGCCCATTTGACACATATTGGACAGTTCTCTTCAAAAGAACAAATTTCCCATGCTTTTGACTTGGCACAAGCCAAAAGTCGAATTCTATTGCAGAAATGAGTGTTTCATCACACAGGCAAATGTATCTTTGGTGGGGTTGGGTTTGCTCACATGTATAACTGTTGTAAATATTTTAATTTGATTTACCTGCCTCGATAAGTTGCAGTCGGAAATTATGTAATCCCCAAAACTAAGCTGTCTTGGGGAAATATATTGTTTCAATAAACATTTGGAGAATTCTGCTGACATCTTTCTTTACTGTTGAATGTTCCAGATGAATAAAGACGGTGATTTGAGGACTTTTAGAACCTAAAAATTCGTTTGACTATTGGTGTGTTTTGAATTCCTTGAGAAATATGTACATGTGACCAGCACTTCCCTTTCTGTTAATTTTTAACTCTTATTTGTTGCATGACAAAAGGTTGCCTGAAGGGCTATACTTGACAAAAGATATTTGAATGCCCAATTTAAAATGATGCGACCATATTTTTTTCGAATGAACGTTATAATGGTCGCCTATGGGAAATTATTTAGTACTGGGATACGTATTCATGTTTGGCTGAACTCAAACAATTGCAGGAATTCGATTGCATAAAATGTTTTTGGAGTAATAGTTGCGGAATGAACTATTTCAATATGTTGGTTACTTTGGGGTACTTTCTTACGCCTTGCGAATTGTCATATTATTTTGTAGGATAACCTCAAGAAAAAAATGTTGATCTCCCTTTGAGGTTAACATTTTCTTGTGGTCATCTCCCAGTTATTGCGGCTTGTACGGTAATCTGGTGTGTGTTTAAAATATTGTCAGCAACACTGACATGAATATTTTGTAGGATAACCATAAGAAAATATTGATGTCCTTTAAGAGAGGGATGCGGACAGTTTCCCCAAGGGCATTTTCCCCAGGACATTTTCCCCTACCAAAAGTGTAACCTAGGACATTTTCCCCTACTTTTAAATGAAAGGGTGGACATTTTCCCCTACTTTGAAATGAAAGGGCGGACGTTTTCCCCTAGTTCAAAAAATAAGAATTTTAATTATTTTTTACATAAAAAGGTAATTTTATTTTATTTTATGTACTGCTAAATAGTTATAAATAATTCATAACAATATCAAGTTGTATCAAGTTGAATCACTGTATAAACAGCAAGCTGGATGATGTGTACCTACAAATGTAAGTTCACCACTATTTTTCATTAACTAATAAAACCGGGTCCAGGACATTTTCCCCTAGGACATTTTCCCCTAGGACATTTTTCCCTAATTATTCATCCCCAGACTTTTTCCCCTAGACTGATTACTCCTAGATTTTTCACCCAGGGCATGTTCTCATAGATTTTTTTTAATTTCTCATGGAATAAAATAGAAAAAAAATTGGAAGAATAAAAATAAAAATGTAAATGAGGTTTAATGTAATAGTTTATTCTTTTTTAAAATAGCTAGCACAAGATAATAATATACATGAAGTAGGTAGCACAAATAAAACTATGATAAATCAAACAACGATAAGACAGCTAAGAATAAATTTACAAGACGACTTAGATGAGAACACCCTTGGTGCAAACCCATAAAATTATATTACGAGTTGCATCCATATATTATCATTGTGCCCCACCCCTCTCTGCTTCTCCCATCCCTCTGTGTTTCTTCACCTTGGTGCAAGTACTTGTTGCCCAGCCAATTAGCACTAAACCCAAGTAGCACAAATAAATCTATGATAAATCAAACAACGATAATACAGCTTAGTGCTTATAGTACCATTAAAGTCTTCATCTCACAATATATCAAAGCACATATCATCCAGCTCACTGTTTATACAGCAATTTTTTTAGTTTGGGGAAAATGTCTTCCCTTTTCTTCCTAACTAGGGGAAAATGTCCACCCTCTCATTTGAAATTTGGGGAAAATGTCCTAGGTGACACTTTTTTAGGGGAAAATGTCCTAGGGGAAAATGTCCGGAACCCAATAAAACCAGCCTCTGATAGTCATTTTTAGAAAGGTCCCAACAAGAACTTTCCAAAGATGGCTATCAGATGCTGCTATTATTAGTGCTTGAGAAATAAAGAGATAATGTATCAAGTCTACAATAATTTCGTTCCAATGAGGGGTCATAACCTATGTTTTTGAGACAAAAAATGAAAAAATAATGAAAATTAATTGGCGATTTTTGAGAACAGCCGTTTGGCCGTTACGTTAGGTAAAGGGTTAAAAACAATAAACAGTCAGATGGAAATGTTAATGAAATTTTTATTTTTCCACTTTCTTCCCTGATTAGATTAGATTAAACATATTTTATTTGCCATTAATAAATGCAAATCAGGATTAGAGAACAAGTGCTAGTCACTTAGAAAACTCTCCGCTCCTGTACATAGAATAACAGAAATACAATGGCAGAACAAAATTATGAAAAACAAATTAGGATAGATAAAAAGAAAGACTTAATTAGATAGTGAAGAAGTTACCAATAAAAAGGAAAAACATAAGGAAAACAGAAAGAAAGAAAAAAACCTGCTCCATACTACACTATATACATATAGTGATGATGCCCTCCCTTCACACACCCTGCTTCCGGTGTCTCTGGCTGATGCAGTGCCGCAAGAAACAGTATCAACTACATGTATAAAACCAGTCGGTACGTCATGTATGTTGTGCCACCTGACCCGTATTGAACGTTATTACTGTCATATCCTACATGGTTGCATCTATACGCCGTGGTCTGGGTTAAACCGGAGTGAGTCCCGAGTAAATTTTTGAACAGACAGGAAAATACATGCATTACTGTTGAATGACAATGATGGGCTCCCGTAAAGTAACAAATCTATTGTAGCCCTGTCACTTGTTACTCGTCTCAATTCGTCAAATAGGGTTTGACGAATGTCGTCATAGTTGGTGCAGTGCAGAAAGTAATGTTCTGCATCCTCAACGCCTCTGCCACAAGAACAGATTGGGGAAGTACCAATGTAATTATTATATTTATCACCATTAAGGTCACTACAACCAGTCCGTAGCCTCGCGTGGATGATGTTATATTTACGAGTATCGGGCAGATTATTCCAAATTTCAGTACAGGAAGGGAAAAAAGATCGCTTGAATAGTTCCGTTCGACAATGATAAGGGGCAAAATTTGATGCATCGCGTAGACTATAATGAGATCTGTCGGAGACACGTTGTGGTAGTAGGTGATGTAGAAAATTCGGGGCTGTTCGATTAACAATTTTATAAAAAGTACACATTTTCTAAACATGACGCCTACTTTCCAAACTGTTCCAACCTACTTCCAGCAGAAGTCGTTCTTTTGAAACAGACCTTGTAAGTCCTGTGATTATTCGGGCAGCGTCACAGTCACAGTGAACATCGTCCACTCGTTTGAGTTGGTACTCGGGAGCGCAGCTCCATACTGAATTTCCATATTCTAAAATTGGTAAGATAAAAGCAAGATACAGTTTTTCAAGGATTTTCCTATTAAAAACATATTTCAATTTTCTTAACTGGGATAGCCTCGCGTAAGCTTTTTTACAAATACTGTCAATATGTTCTGACCACGACAGGTTTGCTTGCAATGTTAGGCCTAAATGGCTGTGGTGTTTACAGAATTCAATTTCTTCATTATTAAATGTAATTTCTAGTGACGAAATTGTCTTGCTTAGAGTGAACAGGACAGCTTTAGTCTTTTTCGCGTTGAATGAGACTAACCAAGTTTCGGCCCAATCATTTATCTTTTTTAACTCAGAGTTCATTTTCAACTCAATATTACTAGGATTACTGGATGATTCAGCCAAGCACGTGTCATCCGCAAAAAGGCGAGTGATTGAGTCTATTTCGTCAACAATGTCATTTATGTATACTAAGAAGAGGAAAGGCCCAAGAACTGATCCCTGTGGTACTCCTGCTGTGACTTCTTCATAATTGGAATAAGAGCTGTTAATTTTAACTCTTTGTTTTCTAGATGATATGTAGCTATGAAACCATTTAAGTAAACTTCCCGAAACTCCATATACCCTTAGTTTAAAAATAAGCCCTTGATGCCACACTCTGTCAAACGCCTTCGATATATCGCAGAAGACGCCGCACGTATGCATACTTCTGTCTACAGCTTCGCAAAGGCGGTGGTAGACTTCCAACAGCTGGAATACAGTACTGTTATTTGGAAGAAAGCCAGATTGTAAATGGTAAAATAGATTGTTCTCATTAAAATGATTGTAAACGTCTTTGAACACCACTCGCTCCATGATTTTTCCTATGCAACATAGTAAAGAGATAGGTCGATAATTATGAGGGTCTTGGCGGTCTCCCTTTTTATACAGTGGAATTACATCAGCGTGTTTCCACTCTGATGGAAAAACAGCCAAGTCCAATGATTTTCTAAATAACAGAAATAGGGGTCTGCTAACGCTAGATTTCGTTTCCTTCAGCATTCTATGTCCGATGCCGTCATGGCCACTACTTTTGCTGGTTTTGAGAGTTTTGATTATTTTGACAATGTCTTCCTGCGTAAAAGTGACGTCAGCTATTGATTTAATTGATCTGTGTTTGAAGGGTGGGAATTGTTTGCCCTTAGAGTCCAACAAGCTAGTCTTGATAAATGTTTCATTCAGGAGTTCAGCTTTCCCAATATCGGTTTCTAAGATATCAGAATAGGCACCCACGGTCTTTCTAAGGGCTGGTATACCTGGTTCAGACGCAAAATTGTTCTGAAACATTTTAATAACATGCCAGAATTGACGTTGATCATGATTTTCAGATATCAGATCATCAATTTTTTCGAAGTATTGTTCTTTAGCAAATTTCTTCATGTTATTAACTTTATTCCTAGCTACTTTATATTTTGCCCATGTGTTAGGATTGTTTGTTTTTAGAGCCGACTTACGTAATCGATCGCGTAGGCGGAGAGCACGTCTGATTGTGCTGTCAAACCATGGCTTGTCAGATTTTCTTATTGTAACTATATGGTGTGGAATGCATTTTTCCGCAATCTTCAAGAAAGAAGACATAAACGCTGAAACAGCAACATCCATGTCTTCTTCCTTGCAGATTAAGTTCTCCCAGTCGGTTTCATCAATTAGATTGTTCATTTGTTCAAAATCTGCTTTTTTGTAATTCCAGACTTCGCGACAGGTGAGGGGTTGAGTTGGGTGAGAACAAACTACATGCGCGAATACCGCAAGATGGTCGGAAAAACCCAATTCAAGTGTGCCAGACTGGGCAACCGTAACAACATCGCTAATAATGAATGGGTCTAGCAGTGTTCGAGACGTTCTACCAATTCGTGTAGGCTCAGATACGACATTTGTTAGGTTGAATTGGGTTAATAATTGATTCAATCTACTATGCTCATCAAAAAGGTTGGAATTTATGTCACCAGTTAATACCACTGCTGGATTTATTTCTAAAGCCTTTTCAATTCTATCTTCTAGTTCTGTCCAGTAGTTTACGCTCGATTCTCGTTCAGATCTGTATGTAACGCAGAGAATAAATTTTTCTTTGTTACCAATTTCGAACCAAAGAATATCGTCATCAAATGACAAGTGTGTTATTTGTTTAAAGATGATGTGATCCGCAAAATATACCGCTACACCACCGCCAAACTGATTACGATTGTGTACAATAGGTACAGAATAGTTTGGAATTAATATATCATTTATATTCACATTGTCATCCAAATGTGTTTCCGTAAAACAGATAATATCAAAGTCGTCCACGTCTTCTGCTATTTTTGACAGTTTGTGGCGGATGCTACGGATATTGTAGTTTAAGATAGAGATTGTGTTTGAATTTTCACTGCCTGATGCTGGTCGAACTGGGCCGGGATTCAGGTGAATATCACCACAGAGTAAGAGTATTATCATAATAACAGTAGTAATTATAGAGGAGCAATGAGGTATTCTGAATGATAAACATCTGAGATGGACTGTACCTGTATACGGCCGAAAGCACACACCTGACTGACCTGAGTTTCTGTTAAGAATATTATAGAAAATTCCCACTGAGTGTCTGTGTTGCATTGCGTCAATCGCCATATTTAATTCTCACTTTAGTTTGTGAAGGATTTTTTGTATCAGTGGGAGTGGCAAACATTCGTTTTTCCACAGGTTTAGTGCATGGGGCACACGGGTTGGCATCATCACTGGAGCAGGAAAAGAAGATAAAATGAACAAAAAAATATAGTAAATGCAACATGTGTTTAAACATGGTAATGTTCACCTGAAAAAAGAAAGCTCGAAGTGAATGGTCGGGTTAAGCGAAGATCTTGCGCTAGTATTCAAGTCCAGTTTTCAATACTATACTACCAAGTCCTGTAACAAAAAAGACGGATACGGTCCTGGATTTCTCCCAACCAGCTCATCATGTGAGTGAAAAAACAAACACAGATAACCGTTTCACCGAGTGCAGAAGGCTTCCTATTTATAAATTACAAAGAAATATATATATATATATATATATATATATATATATATATATATATATATATATATATATATATATATATATACATATATATATATATATATATATATATATATAAAGAAGAAGATATATTTTGTGGTGTCCCAAACGGCAACATGGTGCGATGCCAGCCGTCGAGTACATGTACGTTCAACCGAGCCGCTATCGCGGCTCGGTCGAACGTACAACCCGACAGCAGACACCACATCAGTCTGCCGTCAACATATCCCACCCACTTATAAAGTGATAAGTAAGCTTAAGTTGTGTGCGCCGTAACTGATTTTATGCAAACAATGATCAACCTGATTAACAGTCCGAGTTAACCGTTCGAGGCCCATTCGCAAGCATAAAAGAACGGATAATAATACGAAAAAAAAAAAAAAAAAAAAAAAAAAAAGGTTTTTAATTGGGCCTCAGTTGTCTCAGTGCGTCAACATGAACTTGTTGGGTTGCTCGGGTGTTAAATTTCATACAGAGATTTAAAAAATCAAGGTTTGGTTCTCAGGCAATCCCTCACTGAATTTGAGCCCCCGCATTGAACATTTTTATTGTCTTTCGTTGTCCACCCATATTAGGAAAAATTGAGGAGACTCAAGGTTTTTATGTTTGTCCATTGATGGATGTTTATTTTTTGTGTTTGCAATATATTTGACCTGTCACAATCTACGGGAGAGTGGAGGCACTCTCCCATAAGTTGTAACAAGCCAAATATTTTTGCAAACATCAATATTTTTTACTTTAAATATAATGAGAAAAGTATAAAAAGCATGTGAAGCCTATGAATTTGAGTACTGACATTTTGTTATTGGAGGAACATATATATATATACTTTCTAGATTTCTGTGTGTATAAAGACAGTAAAAAGCCTCTCAATGTATATATACACTTTCTAGATTTCTGTATGTACAAAGACAATAAAAAGCCTCTCAATATATGCTCACCTTTTCGCGGGAAAAAAATAAAAAATTAAAATAATATCCTCCCTCACTCAGTGATTAGAACAAAAATGGCCTGAGAACCAATTAATTTATTTTGTGTGCCCTAATCAGTTAATTGTAACAGACGATCGAGACAGGTGGTCCACAAACAGATGAAGTGAATTGTGTCAGTAGTCCCAGTTTAAAGCTTTATTACCTGGTGTTTTTTCTACTAAAATCAACAGGTCATGAATTTTCTGTTGAATCTTGCAATTCTCGTGTGTTGACTAGACTACACAACATAATTATATCATGAGAGTTGGTGGCGTGTTTTCTAGTAAAATCAACGGACCATGGATTTTCTGCTGAATCTTGCAGTCCCCCATGTGTTTTAATGTACTACACAACATAATTATGTCATGGAAGTTGATGACATAGGAAGACTGGGCGACACTATGAGATATTGACATCTTCATTCACTCGGATAATCTTTCACTTAAGACAGTAATCAAAGAGAAAGGAAATTAAATCGCATGCTTTACCTATATTGAATTCAGGGAAGATATTGTGCATCAATGGATATTAGTTCAGTTCAGTGCCTGATAGGAGTGACTGTGTGATCCGTAGTCTTAAAGAAAATTAAAACAATAAGAAACAACTACCTGATGCCAGTAACATATATACATTATGTACAACCTGAGCTGACGTAACACGCATGTAGTGATACATGTTTCATTCTGATGGAAACGCCAGAAAGCCACAAGAAAGAGAGGTATATACAACCCTTTCATCAAAATGAAACATATCCAGATATAGTCGTGCGTTTGTGACCCACTTCCATCGGATTTTTGCTTTATTTGACATCACATTTAACAGGGAAATTATTTAGCATTTGCACGCATCTAGATGAACTATCATATAGCTGAAATACTTCATCAGCATTAATGTTCTAACATAAAAGAAGTAAAACAACTTTTCCACAGTGTTTACTACTGCAGTGCCAACTGTTGTGGCTAATTTCGGAGACTGGACTTATCCCCGGGGGGGGGGGGGGGGGGGGGTTTGAAGGAGAAAAGAGAATAGTAATAAGAAACAGAACTAGACCTCCTAATTTTGGATCTAAGATGGTTATAAAAAAAAATAGATTGAGATTTGTTTTTACTGGTTTACTGTCTGAAGCAGTGCCATCTGTTCGGACTAATTTCGAGGGCTGAGGTAAAATCGATAAGGCTAGGGTTTTGAGAAAAGTGTGATTTTTTATTTTATTTCGCTCCCCCCCCCCCCCCCCCCCAAAAAAAAAAGATAGGGGAGGGAAAACCTATCCTCCTAATTTTTGATCAGAGATGTTAAAATTACATATAATTCTCATATCCAGTGTATGTCCTCGAGCAGTACAGAATTATGGCGATATGAACGTCTGTTCTTTTGTGTACTAGAGCTGCGACTGGGTATGTAATGAATATTTACCCAAACGCAGCACGAGTACACAAGGAGAATAGATTGAGACTCGTTTTTCGCTTTATACCGCTGGATGCGAACGAATGCACGGGGGGGGGGGGGGGGGGGGGCGTGGAGAGAGCGAGGTGGTGGCACTTAGATGTTCACGGTAGAGTCAGGTGGCAGCCTAAACTTCTCTAGGTGGGGGATTCTTCTGTTGTGGTTCTCCCTGACCCTCTCCACACATACACTTCCTCTGAATATCATGAACATTGCAAGTAAGTCAAAAACACTTTAACTCAAACTGCTACATATGAAATGGTGAAGCATTAAATTTCTAGTCACATTTGACTTGTTGATGAGTAAATTAGCTCACTTGAGCTAGCAATTCATTTTAATTTACTGCCAATTTTCCTACCATTTTCACAACTGTTGTTGCGTGGGACACGGTTATTGTGGACATGGTAGGCATATCCATCCATTACTATGGCAAACTGAGAGTTACTGTAAGATCACTTAGTAGTGATGACTGACACTATAGACCAAAGCATTTAACACTGAATTCAGCATACCCCAGGACTGACACTATAGGCCAGAAATTAACATAGGATTCTCCATAGGGTTTTTGGTCTATAGTGTCATATTTTGGCCTATAGTGTCAGTCCTGGAGGCGAGAAAAAGATTTTAAAATCTTTTTCTCGCCTCCAGGACTGACACTATAGGCCAAAATATGACACTATAGACCAAAAACCCTATAGAGAATCCTATGTTAATTTCTGGCCTATAGTGTCAGTCCTGGGGTATGCTGAATTCAGTGTTAAATGCTTTGGTCTATAGTGTCAGTCATGGGGTAGGTTGTCCCAATTACTATATTCTGCCAAATATGTGTATTTTGCTTATTAATCAATCTTTCCATACTTTAAACCATACAACACTTTACTGTATGGAAGGATTGGTTGATAAGCATACAATATCTTACCCACAGTGGAAAAGAGAAGTATCTCTTAACTCTTTTTACTGATGGTTTTTGGGTGGTGAAAAAAAGAGAAGTATCTCTTCTCTTTTTTACTGGTGAGGGTGGGGTAATGGGTCACCACTACATTGAAACAGAAAATAAGAGTTAGTTTTTTTTTTGCTACCACTATTTAATACATCAAGCGAGAGGAACACATGTACACCGAGATCTGAGATTGACTATAAAAAAAGTCTTTTTACATTGAGATATAATACATAGAGCGAGAGGAACATATATACATCGAGATATGAGAATGACTATCTACAGAAACCCTATTTACATCAAGAATTGTTGTGTGATACCGCTTTATTGGAAGGTTTTTTTATGTTTGTTTTCTTGTGAAATTATCGACAGCCAGTTTTTCTTGCAATAAAGCATTATCACGTATTACATATGATACACAACAGTGAGTGACAAAAAATATACAATAGAATTTATCAAAAAAACTCTGTGGGTTGTTTTGACACCTGATTACAGTCATTTTAAATAATGTCTATAGTTTTGCTCAAACCATCGACGGACTTCTCTGTCATTCTCTTGAAAATTTCTTGGGTTGAATTTGATAGTAAGAACTGTCTCTAAATCATATCCTTTAGCAAGATGATCTAAAACAAATATACAGTACATACCACACACCACAGTATGAAGACTCTGTACTCTCATTGTGTTTATAGTCCATGAATCTGTGTTTTTCACTATGAAATTGTATATATCTTTATGTAATGGTGGTAAGCCATAAGAATCAAAGTAGATGGCTGAATGATTGTCTTTGAAATATATCACCACCCAGTGTTCTCCTGGTTCTTTTGATGAATCTGTGTTCACAATATAAGCTTTTCTGTGGTTATGCTTTTGTTTTGGTAATAAGTCTCTTGAACACACTTTTCCATTCAATGATGATAACCTTTGAGAATTATCAAGAACATATTGTAGTTGAGTGGTGTCCATCTCTTCTTATCCCTAAAAAGGGCTGTTGTACTTTTTTTTAATCAACTTCTTCTTCTTCTTCTTTAACAAGTGGTGTGTAATATCCCCACTCTTTCTCTACTAAATCTGCCCAATTTTGAATGTCTTCTTGTGTGTTAATTTTAAAGTTCACATTCATATATGTAAAACAGCCTTCAATATTCCATTTTTTTGCTTGTTCGAGCAGTTTATATAGTACACTTGATGGGCACACTTTTTCCATACAGTCTTTCAAATACATTTCAATCCATATTCTTATATCCTTTCTTATACAAAAGTCATGTTTTGCTCCAGGTATTCCTTGACATCCATAACACAGTTTATTCACTTCTTCTTTTATCAAAGGTGTCACTTCATTTACAACAATTTCTTTAAATAATCTAAGGAACAGTTTTTCATTTTCTGTCTTCACTCGCCTCATTATTTGTATTCTTTGTCTCATTTCTCTGTGCATCTTGCAATGTTCACATTTACTCATTGTTAATAGTCAAATATCACTTCTCTGAACTTGTTGATTTGTATTTCACTATCAAATTCTGCATAGACAACAACGTTGATCACCTGTGTCAGAGCTTGAGCAAACTGAAGATCTATTCGAAGGTTGCCAGACTTTATAGGATGAGCTAATGGTCCACTGCTTGATTGATCAGGTGTCAAATCAATTCCCCAGAGGGTATATCCTTTTGCATAATCCTGCATTGATATATTAAATGTTTGATTTTGTCCAAAATAGCCCATTGCTTCAAACAATGATAAATATGAATTTAGATAAAGTCCACCTTCGAAATTTGGTTCAAAGGGACGTGATTTAATGGAATGTCCATCCACTGTAATTTCCAACTTGTTCAAATTGAAATGTTGAAAATTAAATGGAGATGTACCAATATCTCCATTTAAATCTTTATTTGAAACTAAACCAAGAATTATTCGTTTTGGCATCTGTTTATGAAACAGATGGTCTTCTATTTTTGATCGAAGACCATTTCCAATGGTAAAAGTTTTAACTTCAGTACGTCTAATGGGCATTTTATAATTTGTTCGATCTATTTGTGCATTCAGATCATTTGCAAATTTAGGAATTAAATCCAAAGCTGGTATTCTGAATATGGCTTTTTGAATTTCGATTTTTCCATCTACACCACCAATCAGACAAAATTTAGTTGGGGAGCGATGAATTTTAACTCTCATTTCCACACCATTTGGTAAATATTTCTCTTGCACAAACAGATCTAAATGCAATTTTCCTCTTAATTGTACAGATTTACTGTTTGCAATTAATTTGTGACGTTCAACCAAACCTTTGTTTGCGGAATCTTTAGCAAATGCAGTATGTTGGCCAGGGGTGTCTATATACCACATCTCACTAGCAGCTAGATGTGTTTTTTTCACATCTTTTGAATAGCTCAACAGATTTTCAAAAAATGCTCTATAAGGATACATGTCTGTATTGGTGGTTATCAAATTACCGTTCAGTGTCACATCAACTTTACTGAACATGCTGTGAAAGAAATTATTGATAGGGGTAATATTCGTATCATCTTCCAAATCACCCCCATCTTGCTTTGTAATTTTGAACTGAACCTCAAGTGTAGATGCTGCAAGATCTAGCCACTTGGTTGTTTGTCTGGGGATTAAAAATTCTATTGGTGAAGAATTATTTAAAGATGCAATAGGAAATTGCTCAATCTCACCAATATTTTCTATACCACTCGCTGTTGGTGATACATTATCTGGATCAAATCCACTACAAAAATGCTCGCAAGATCCATGCAACATCATGATTTAATCGAATATATCAAGTGGTCTTGAATTTCGTTTTGAATAAGATTGCCGTTTATGTGTCTTTCCTCTTTGAGAACGAATGACAGAGTGATGTCTTGGTTCTCGTTTCTGTCTTTTTATTCCCAAAGCAGCTTTACCCACTGATGTCATTAGATCTTTTGCATGAGTGAGCATAACTTCTTTGGTTGGTTTACGATTTCTCATCAATTCATTTGCTATTTCTAAACCGTGTTTTAATCCTTCTTTCTTTAAAGTTCGA
The DNA here is from genome assembly GCA_031216915.1 of Pictodentalium vernedei. NCBI lineage: Eukaryota > Metazoa > Mollusca > Scaphopoda > Dentaliida > Dentaliidae > Pictodentalium > Pictodentalium vernedei. The sequence continues at coordinate 59,543,734 of CM062295.1, read as the reverse complement.
AATGCATTTTTTGCAATTGGTTTTATTAATGGTACAGCTGATCTTATTGCTGAGCGAAAAATGGATCCTAATCCATAACCATATTGTCGTGCTACTCCTCGATACACTGGAGGCATTTTTTATAAATTGAGTTGATGTCTCTGTCTAAAATGCAACTTGACAACACTCTTCCCACTTGAAAACTGAATGTTTTTACCAGTATTCCCATTTATATTTATAGTGATATAATCAAAAGAAGATTTTGATACTGGTACATAATGTACATTATCAAATTCTTTATGAGTGTGCAGAGATTCGTCACGTGTTTCAAAGGGTATCACACGTAAAATGGGTGCTTCTATATCACCAAGAAATGTATAATCTGCTATGTCGGAATAAATAAAGAGCTGATTAAAATCCACATTTAAATCCACATTATATTTAAATGCATCTTTTGCTGTGTTAGGAAATATTACTGGAAACATACCATCTTTACACCCCAATTTTTCTGATAAACTTTGTGATAATTGAATACCGACTGTTCCAATACTATTTGATACAATTTTTACACGTGATTGTCGAGATGAATAACCAAGATGAAATGACACACCAAATTCTTTAAAAATATCACCCAGTTTTTCTTGAATTTCTGATTCTATTGCTTCTACAACATGACCACCATTTGCATATGCACCTGATAAAATACTTAATTCAACAGCAGCAACACCCTTACGTACTGTATGTTTGAAAAACGATTTATTAATATTATTAATGCGTGCTGATATTTTTGAATCTGTTACAATGATTTTAAAATTTGTTTCATCATCTGTTATATTTCTTGCCTCAGATGGTAAAATTACTTCAACTAAACCCACTTCCCAATGTTCTTTATTAATATGAATGGGTTTAGATAATTTTGTTTGAAAACAACATTGTGTGTTATTTGGAAACATATCCATAGAACTATCACTCAGTAGTGTTACGTAAAATGAATTCATTTTTCTTCTCGTGAGGTTTCAAATATTTTAAACCTGGACTTGGAAGAATATATCCTAAAGAACTACTCAATAACACTAACCACAATTCTTTGTTTGGGGATTGTAAACTAAGATGAATGATGGCTGTAATTATAATTGCATAAATGACAATTATTTGTGTGAAATAAGTTACTTGATTTTTTGCAACAAGACTTCCACAACAATTAAATTGTGCTTGTTGATTTTGTACTTCAACACTTGCACTTTCGCTACTCAATGTATTTTCATTTAGTGACATATTCTTTTTATACTATATCTGTTTCTGCTACCCAACTATCAAATTTCGTAGGATAACCTTCCCAATGTACTTTAAGTTCCTTGATGAGTTTCTTACCAACACGCCTTGAACGTTTGGCAAGAACTGAATCAATGATATATTTTTTATCATCTTTTATAATTTGAATTTCTTGTGGGTAAAATGTTCCCTGTATATTTTCACCCCCCATATCTTCGAGTTTATAAGTGGGTGGTGTTGTATGTTTTACATGGGTGATTTTAAATAATTCTTTTGTCCAATTTGGTAAATACCCTTTTTCAAATGTATGTTTGGTTTTGTTAATGCGTACTATATCACCAATTTTAAATTTTATTTTTTTCTCTTTAGATTTTTTACCATATAAATTTTGTGTTACTTGTATTTCATTTTCTATTGATACAGATGCAGGGGTTCTCTGAATACTACGATGGAAACTGTGATTGTATCCATCAACTAAATTTTGTAACACATCAATATATCTTAACGTACGTTTGTGTGTAAAATATTTCCACATTCGTGTTTTCAGTGTGCGCTGGAAACGTTCTACAATACTAGCTTTTGTTTCGGGGTTCTCTGTTGTGAAAAAATGAATTTTTTGTTTCTTTAAAAATTTCTGCACATCTTTATTTTTAAACTCAGAACCTTTATCTGATTGTAAAGATAATGGTTTACGTCCAGAAGTTTTTAAAATTCTTTGGAAGGATTTTATTAGTGTTTGTCCTGATTTATTGTGTATGGGTAAAACCCATGCATATTTCGAAAAAACATCAATGACACAAACTAAATATCGGAATCGGTCATTGTAAGATTGTAAACTTTGTAAATCTGCTAAATCTATTTGCCATTGTTGATCAATACCACCCACTATAGTCTTACGTCTTGCAAATTTTTTTCGAATGGGTTTATGTAAAGTGTAAGTCCTCTCTCCTTTCAACCATTTTTTAACTTGATCAACTGTAACAGATTTATCTTTACCGTGGGCTGCTTTGTATAATTTGTGTATACCACCATAGCCGGCAGGGTGATTTGTATTGTAATATATTTCGGTTAATAAATTATTCAATAGGCCTCCCATTTATCAGGAATTTTACTTTTTGCCAATCTACGTCTAGGTGTTTTCTTTCCTCGAAGTAGTTTACGTTTTGGAGTTGTTGAAAGAGAAGTTTCTAACCAACTATCTTGAGGGGAACTTTGATATTCATTGGGTATGCCATCCTGTTCTCTATTCATCCACATCCAACGTTCACGATTTCCAACAAAATCTTGAGGAATATTTATATCTTTTAAACCACGATTGAATATTTCCCACCCTCTTGGTTTAAAGCCTTTTCGATGTCTGAGAACATCATTGACTAAATCAATGATATTTGAACCATTTATGGCCTCTCCATCATAACTTAAAACACCCTGATTATCCCAACTCATGTGTGGATGAGATGATAAAGCAGATAATAATGAAGTTGCTTTACGCCTCATTGTGACAGGAACACTTTCTAAAATACGATCTCGTAAAAACAATGACTTTCGGTCTGTCTCAGGTATAACCAGTGTTGGTTGTAATGCCTTCTTATATGACATTTGAAATTTTTGTAAATTTTCACCGTATTTTTGTTTTCTCTCACTTTCTGATAATTCTGAATTTTCTAACACGGATGATAATTCATTTTGCAGCAGCGCTGTATTAGTAATTTCAGGGTCAGGTGGTAATCTTGGGCGTTGAGATTTTTCACTTCTATAATGCTGCATTTCTTCCATCATTTGATAAGGTACAATAGCCATTTTCTTCATATTTTATTTACTAATTTATTTGCAAGATTTGTTGCAAGTCCTACAGCTGGTGCAAGTAAACCAAGTAATGGTAAAAACCCACCTTTTTGATTTAAAATTTGTTTTTTCTTTTTAAGTGATAATGATTTACTAGCAAGGGATCTTAGTTGTTCACGTTTCGGGTGTAATTTTCGTTTCTGAACAGGGGAAAGATGTATGTTCCCTTTTAAAAGATTATGACAACATTCTGCCACACAATTAATTAATTCTTTTGGTGCATTTTTCATAATTTGTTTTTGAAATGCTGGTGGTGTTTGACTTAGTGCCAATAACACCCCACCATATTTTTTAACTAGTGGAATTTTACGAGATTGTTTTACCATCTTTCCGTCACAAAGACCATTCATAAAATGATATGGCAGACAAATGCAAGTCATTTTATTTCAACTAAAATAAGATCTTATCCTCTCAACAGGTGTTTGTGCATTCAATGCTGTGAATCGTGCTGTCATTGGAATATTTTCTTTCAGTGCTACATTCCCCACACTCTGTCTAGACATCATAGGATCATGCGATACTCTAAAGCCACCAGATGTTCCACGTGTTAACTTTAATGGTGGTACTTTTTTCTGTTTTTGAAGTTTGCTCACTAAAACAGACTTTGTTTTTGTCAGTTTTTGAGGAGTGACTAAGAAATTTGCACGCACGTAATTTTTATCAACATTTCTTTTGATTTTTTTGTTTGTAGACAATTTTCGTTTCTTACTTTTTGTTTTTGTAAATGGTGAATAAAAATTACGACTTGTTTTATGTCCATCCCATCGAATTAAATTACGAATAATAACACCGCCAAAAAATCCACCACCACCTGGTTTTAAAATAATGTTTCGCTTGGTTGCAAGATCAACTCTTGGATTTGCAAGTTGTTGTAAATCCTGTCTATGCTTATCCATATATGTTTGAGTTTGTTTTGGCAATTTAATTTTTTTATTGAGTATGATTTTACTTGCTAACGTAAACCATTTTAAAATTTTCTTGAAACCTTTCTTAAGTAATTTTTCTCTTGCAAACGGATTTGTCTGCTGACTCAATTGTTCTAATGATCGGATAAAAGATACCATTGTGATGTGTACTCATCAACAAAAGTTTTAACCAAGTGACACAAAAAGTTATGGATGCAGCTTTTTATAGTTTTGTGTAAATGATGGGACCCCGTTCATTTTGTGTCACCCAAGGATGAAAAATATCAGTTCTTAATCTCAAAGAGTCGGGTGTTTTAGGATGAAAATCAATTAATAAATAACCGTGATCAGTACTCGTTGCATCTTGATAGGATGCATTTAAATGGGGTAATTGGACTTGATTTGCTAACACTTTTATCTGCCCTTTATCTCTGGTGTTTTGAAACAGAATCATATAATGTGCATTTAAACTTATGGTACGACTAGCTTTAGATTGTTGAAACATATTTTGTGTGATGTATATGACACTTGCATTTCGATGATGGCCTTTTCGTGTGAACCATAATTTAATTTTTTCTTCATCTTTATCACCTAACATATCATCAAAAACCACAAGATGTGGAATAGTGACATCACTGACAATTTCATATTCATCATCAGGAATGCCTTCTATGAATTTAACATCGTCACTTTCTTTAAGTAAAGCGTATGTATTTTGCCATTCTTTATAACACCAAACAATTTTTTGTGGTGGGATTTGAAATAAGTCATGTTTCATATCAATAAGCTTTTTGACAAATACTGTCTTTCCTGAACCACTAGGCCCCGATATAAAGATATTACACGGATGTTGAAACAATAAACATTCACTCATTGCCATGACTTCTTTTTTTTTACCAAAAGGAATATCAAAACATTGACTTATATACTTTCTACCTCCATAGCTTCTTCACATCTCTGTGTGGGTTTTCGTTTTAAGGGTGATTTTAATTCAAATAAAGTTTCTGAAGAACTCTGATCTAATTGTGGCATACATTGTCTATATAAATAATTAATGATTTCTTCATCATAAATAATAAAATCCCACATAACTCTTGTCCAAATATTTTGTACATTATCTTTGTAAAAAGCATTCATGATTTGTAATGCATTACAAAATTCCCCATACATTCCATCTTTTTCTAATTGATTTTGAATGAAATCTTTTGTTATTGTTAGATAACCAGGAGTGATCATTTGAAATGCATATAATAATGCCTTACGTGTGATCTTGTTTTCTAAGATGTGTCTTACTGGTTCCATGGTTGAAATCAAAGTGATGATTCTTTTGTCTGTTCTGATGTACTTTGTACATCAGGGCAGTCAGGAAAATCATTTGCTGGTCCGTCAGTAAATAAATCACTTAACTTATTTCTGAAATGTACTGCGGCATGATTGCCAATTATTTTACTAAATGATGAAGTACTTTGACCATTTATGACCATGAGTGCAAATAATGAATTTGAATCTGGAAAATCATCTAGAGTTTTATCATATTTTTTCATTGTTGAAAATATTTGTTTTAAAGTGAACCCATTATCCATGACTGCTAATATTTTATCGGGGGGTGTTTGCATACATGTGGGTGGTTTATATAACTGACAGCCTCTAATAAGTTTCATGTAAGGACAATTTGGAGAATACTTGACATGTTCTTGTAAAGGAATATCCTTTTCTTCCCAGTTATGTAAACCTTGTCCACATACAAAACACTTCACTTTACCACCCCCAACACAGAAAAATCCAGCTTTGGCTAATTCTTCTTTTTTCGATTGTAAGACTGGGTAGGAAGTCCAATGAAAACTTTCAAGTCTTTTTAACTCTGATAAATAATTAGGGAAAGCAGGCTCGAGTGGTAAAGACATCTTGTCTGTTCTCTGTTCACAACTGAAATGAGTTTTTGTGACAGATATTTATACCTTAAACCCATAGGGGAGGGTATCATATTTACCTACTACAAAACGTTTTGTGTATACAGATCTGAATGTTTTGGTTTGTGCTTCACTTGTGACTTGTCTGTTTTTATTACGTTTAATTTTATGTGTGTACTCAATGTTTATTTTGTAATTCTCTCTGTCTCGTGCACACTCAACCATTCTCTCAAAATTAACTTTTTGTGATGTTTTGAAATCTAATGTGATCCCCTTAACTTTACATGTGGTGTGTGTTTCTCCATCTTTAATGTATTTGTATCCATAATTTTTTGGCCCTAAACCTACAAACTCTGTGATTTTTGCCCCTGGATGTTCATCTGTCCATTGACCTAACCTGCTATTTACAATTTTTGGGTTCCAAAGTGTGGGATTATGGATATAAATACAACTGTCTGTGTCAAAGTATAAAACTCGTGTTCCTAATTGTTCCAAAACTTTATATAATTCCATACGTGCAAACGCGGTTACAAACGATGCTACAACAACATTTGCTGAACTGTGTGGTGTGTAAACATCTGCAGTGTCTATATAGTTTACTAAAACAAATTGATCATGCTCAAAAAATTCCACATTGTTCACAATTTTGTCTTTGCTCTGTATTATATCAAAATATTCGGACGGTTCATTTATATATTTAGTTTTACTTTTGATATTGTTTTGTGCATTCTTTCCCCAGAGACAATTTAACATGGTTTTGGCAAATGATCTTTTTCCTGGATTTTTTTCAACATTTTCCAAATAGATGTTTTCAATTTGTGCATAATCTTTTTTAAATGTGTTTTTGTCTGTTTCTGTTTTCACCCAATCTGGAAACCCGCTAGCTTCTTGTTTCATTTTTAAATATTTGTTCACATAATGTTTGTAAATCTCTGAAGACCATTCATCCCAGTGCCAAATCTGATAAGTCTCAATTAAAGTGTAGCCCAAATCAAATGACTTGTTAAGTTCGACAGATGTCCATGTACCTACTATTGCACGTTGGTCTGGTGTGTGTTTACACTGATCTAATTCGTGTTCTGCACATGTTTTGCAGAGTGTAAATGTCATTTTCTTATTACAATGAATGGGGAGAACTGGTAAAAAAAGATTTTGAGGGGGTAGGATCTTACATTTGATAAGTCCTCTATATTCCCTTATTTTGTCAGTGTCTATGTTTTCCTTTGTAAGAATAACTGGATGAGAGACTGGATATTCTCTGTGTTTATTGACATATGGGTAGAGTGAACAAATGTCTATGTATTTAATTTCTGTGTCTGTATTCTCATCAATTTTGTAATGTAATTTAATGGCATTTGTTCTCCCGCCAAACAATGCATCACGTGGCTGAATGGGATCCATGTGTGGGAAAAATGTATCTATAGAAGCTCGAACATCTGGCTCCGTTTTGCATAGATGATCAAATTCGTGTTCCCACACTTTGTGAACATTATAACCCAATGATTTGAAATGTTTTATGCGATCTTGGGTTTTGTTGTACAGAGATTGATAGAATTGTGAATTGATTGGATTTTTCTCGAATCTGTCAGGATAGCAAGTCTCACATCCATGCCACATACATCCATAAAATTCATAGATTGTGTTTGTCTCTTTGTGAAAACCATCTACATGATAATTTCCAATTCTAGTTTCCCCACCATTTAGTGCATGTTGAATGTGTATGCCTTCTTCTTGTGCTAGTAGCTGTAAGAATCTAATGGCTTTCATGGAATATCGAACAGCAGTGGGATATCCTATGTCTGAAATGATGGCAACTGTGTTTTCTGGCATTGAATTTTTCCGCCAAGCTTTATTGCAGGCATCAGCTAAAGTCACAGCTTCCCTGAAAGGATCTATCCCATCACATTCAATAAATTTTGTTCTGAACTCCCCGCACCCTCTACGGAGGATGTCTACATCAGATTTACAGTACATGTCCATTTCTTTGGCAAAATTGAAAGTGGCGTTACTAGTAAATTTTTGATTGTACCATTTAATGAATTCTTCTCTGGCTGGGGGAGACATAGAATCAGGCATGTATAATTTTGCATCTAAATATGGGCCAATGTAGTTTTGATATGATTTTGTGTTTGCCAGATGAGGAAAATAACCTTTTGCAAGTTCACTTAAACCAAATGTTTTAGGGAATTGTGCCAATCTCATAGAAAGGAAACTCAATGAATCGATGAGTCTAACACCACAAGCTTTCAGAGAAATAATTTTGTTTCCATTCATGATGACATCGGGTTTTGATGTAGCAGTTTCAATGAGATGTCTTAAGATAAATTGTGCATCGAACCCTCTTGAATTGTGAGCAATAGCTGTTGTATCTAAATGTTCCTTACTGAAAAGCCAATTGCAAAAATCACTCAAAGTAGATTCTCCTTTGAAAATATATTCCCTTCTTCCATCTTTGTCACAGAAAATACATTCTTGATCTATAGGCTTGCAAGTACATTCCCCACATGCACGGTGTGCAACACAGTAATTTGGGGTATGGAGACCTGAGTCTTGAGTTGTTTCAAAATCATAAAACACAAAGGGTACTTTCGGCATTTTGTCTTTCGTGGGTGGTTTGTATTTTGGAATGAAACAATAATGTTCAAATTTGACTATTTGATGGCAATATTTGCATTTCTTGAAGCCATCACAAATGTGTTTACCTTTCCCAGAGTAAATGTACATGTTACACGATAGACATTTTTTCACTAATTGACAGATTGATTTTTCTTGGTCATGTGTTTGAGTTGAGTGATTTTTATAACAAGATGAACTTACAAAATCTCTATTACAAGTGTAACAATGAACAGAATGTTCAGGCGTACATGGCAGTGGAGAATAACAGACACAGCCTTTCGGACATCTGTGACGTTCTCTGTTATTATAGCCTACATTGCAATATTCACAATAGTAAGCACATCCTAAAAACCCTGTAATTTTAGTGATGGTGTCAAAATGCTGGTCGTGGTGATAAATGTGAATAACTTTACTCTCTTTTGTAGTTTGAGGTGGTTCGTATAAAAACGTTTCTTTGACAAATTGTGGGTGGATTTTGATCACATAGTCTGGTGAGAGTATCTCTTGAATTTTATGATATTCCTCATACCCACAAGTTTTATTATATTCGAGGCCTGCTTTATCCATCAATATTTTAGCCTCTCGCTCTTGTGTCGGTCTATCAGAATATCGAATATTCTTCCATTTTTTCTCCCAAAGCTCAGATTCATCTTTATCAACATGGCATTTTCCCACTACAATGGCACGTGCGAGACACATGGAATCACAGGAGTTTTTAATTTCGATAATACTTTTCTTATTTCCAACCAGTTTACCCACAGCTGAAAATGAAATAGGTGCTTTTCGCCCAGACCCATGTGGTAGTGAAGTGTGTGTTATTTCTAAAGATAATTGACCATCGTGTATAGTAAAATTCTCATTTGATTGAATAACTTTTTCAATTTCATCTAACACTGTTTTTCCAGTGACACCCATAGCCTTTGTAAAAGGAATAAAAATACCCACCTCAAGACCTGGATGGTGGATGGATATCCTCATGGGGTCGTTGTCTTGTATACCACACTCTCGCTTCACATCTCTCACTAACGAATCAAATATTTCAGTTAAAAACTCGAGCGGATTAGTAACATCAAATTGCTTTAAAGTCACTCTGCATACATATGATTCGGAGTGAAATTTTCTGGATGCACGCATTAACTGAGGATGAATGGAATATAAATTCTCTACACTCTTTTCAGAGTGTACAGATTTTGTATTCTTAGCATATTCAGTCAATCTCTGTTTCTTACCAGCTAATGCAACAGGTTCTGTGTCATTATCCTCTGAATCACTGTAGTCCACTAATGATCTCTTCATCTTTTGTAAAAATCACGTCTTTCACTCTTGTCAAGTCAAAAACTTGTGTGATCCAAACCTCCCCCTACCCACATTTTTTATACTTTCTCGGCGAACAGAAATTTGTGTTTCAAGAAAAAATATTTTTCCTGAAAAACACAAGATTCTGTTTTTCAGATTTTTTGTACACTCCAAAATGGTTATGGAAATATTTTGAAGATTTCAAAATATTTCCATAACCATTTTGGAGTGTACAAAAAATCTGAAAAACAGAATCTTGTGTTTTTCAGGAAAAATATTTTTTCTTGAAACACAAATTTCTGTTCGCCGAGAAAGTATAAAAAAGTATAAAAGGAGGAAGAATCTTAAGATGTTTCACACTTGCTTTTGACTTCAAGAAGACAAGACATATTTTTTTTGAAACGCTCCAAAAGTTAAAGATGAACACTGATCCAAGAATAGAGAAAGCAAGTGATGCTAAAAGTATTTACTATAAACCATCTAAATGGGGAGAAGTTAGAAGACTTGTGAATGAACTTTATAAATTGATATCAACACCTAAAGAGATGATTTGTTCCATTTGTCATCAGAAAGGACATTGGGCAAATACATGTTCAGACAAAGGGCCATGTTTTTATTGCAATCAGAGAGGACATTGGATTAATGAATGTAGATTGAAAAAGCTATCGAATAACTCTGTGTCTCAACCAAGATGGGGTTCACCAGCTGTTGATCAACGAGGACCGGTAAAAGTTTATCCATGGTCAGAATACATAAAGCATGCAGAAGATAGATTACCGATTACAGGTTTCAACTTACAACTTGATGAAAAAGACATTGACAACCACACTTTAGGGGGGATGAGTATGATACCAATACCACCACCTCCCCATATAAACTTTACAAATGAGAAAGTTGACTTAGCAGAACCTGTGTTACCAGAGTTTGATGATAATGATGATACATTATTATACAAAGTGGACATACCTACTGAATCAAAGATGGAAGTTGATGAAGAAAATTTATTTCCAGAGAAAGAGGAACCACCAAAGAAAGTTACAAGAAAACGAAAAGCTAAAGACATTCAACCTAAAATGGCAAAATTTACCAAGAAGATGTGAACATTTTCAAAGTGACACTACACTTATGTAAAATTTCATGGAATAAAATTTTGAAAATGTGAATACAGTGTTTAGATACTTTTTTTTGTGTCGTGAAATAAGAATTCAGTTATATTCTATCATATTGGTTGAGTGTGCATAAAGTTTCTCTTTTTAAGAATATGGTGGCCCTGATAAGGGCCGTTTTTATGTTTTTAAAATAAACAATGTATGTTTATTTTGGTAAGATTATTCCATGCTTCTTCCTAGCAGCTCGTAGAACATCGGCTCTTGTGATAATGTTGTTTGGGTAACCAATTCTGTCTGTGGCATAGCAGCAACTATCTGTCATCAGCCTTCTAAGAAATAGCTCAAGGCCCCCTCGAGCTTCATCCATGGCCTGTGATGAAATAGATTCCACACCACCTCTCCTCGCCAATTCTCGTAGATTTTCTCTTGGAATGACTGTGTGCTCGGTGTTCTGCCCCCTTCTGTCACCGCTCTGTGCTATGCTCTCTACCTCGATGCTTAGTTCAATCTTCATGTTTGTCAATAAGAACATTGGTGGTATGAGGGGGGAGTCTAGTGAATTTTATAGTAATTCAAGGGAGGGAAAAGCCGCCAGAATTACTCATTGTGAAAATGAGTAATTCTGGCGCCTTCTCCCTAGACTGGTTGATTTTTAGGCGGACTTCTCTACTGTTGGTTAATTTTTTGGAGAGGAAACTTTCAAATAAAAAATAAAAGACTTTCTTTATTTGATAGTAATTCAAGGGAGGGAAAAAGGCGCCAGAATTACTCATTGTGAAAATGAGTAATTCTGGCGCCTTCTTCCCAGACTGGTTGATTTTTAGGCGGGCTTCTCTACTGTTGGTTAATTTTTTTGGGGGAAACTCCTTCTAATAAAAAATAAAGACTTTCTTTATTTTTATTGGGAGGGAGTTTTCCCCCAAAAAATTTCATCCAATGGTAAAAAGAGAGGGAAAACAAATCCTAATAGTATAAATTGAAAGCAAAAACTTCTTCATTTTATCATTACACTGAAAAAATGTCAGAATTTACAACTATAAATTTTGAAGATCTACAGGCTATGGATGCCGGTTATTGGAGATATTATGATACCACACCTAGTGAAAAGAATACAAGAGATGTGGAAGTACAAACTGATGAGACAGAGTGGGGAAAAATTCTGGCAATGCTAGAAAAGATTTACGATGCTGTGGATCAAGTAAAAAAAACGTCACCTCTACAACTCGTGCCGGAGAAGATTACCATCCCGGTGGGTTTTCAGATGCTAGAACCCACCAAACAGACCAAGAAAAGACCGGGGCGTAAGAGGAAAGCCACTGAACAGCGTGTAACAGTTAGGAGGTTGGAAGATAATGGAGAAGAACCATCAAAATCACCACACCCAATACGGATGAGGATTGGAAATTTGGCGTGTGGTCAGGGGCGGTATGGAAAAATATTGCCTGAATAGAATCAACCCCCTGGCTCAAAGACAACAACTTTAAAAACGGTCCTTTTCAGGACCACCATATTCTTAAAAAGAGAAACTTTATGCACACAAACAACCAAAATACAGTACCCAATTCATTTATAAAATATTTCATTTCCCCCCTCTAAATTGCAACAACAAAAAAAAAATCATCTTGTTATTACTTCACGGTATTTATTTTGGCGGGGGGGAAATGAAAATGTTTCGATCAGTGGGTAATGTGATCGAAATATTTCATTTTCCCCTCCAAATTTGCAACAAAAAATCACCGTGTTATTGCTTCACGGTATTTATTTTGGCGGGGAGGAAATGAAAATGTTTCGATCACATTACCCACTGATCGAAATATTTCATTTTCCCCTCCAAATTTGCAACAAAAAATCACCGTGTTATTGCTTCAGGGTATTTATTTTGACGGGAGGGGGAAATGAAATATTTCGATCACACGATCCACTGATTGTTTCGCCGCCCCAGATTTTGGAACACTGTTCCAAAATCTGGGGCGGCGAAACAGCCAGTGAGTCGTGTGGTCGAAATATTTCATTTCCCCTCCCGCCAAAATAAATACCGTGAAGCAATAACAAGGTGATTTTTTGTTACAAATTTACTGACATCTCATATCCCAATATTTTTTCTGCAGGCAAAAAAAAAGTTACATGAGATTAACAGTCTACAGTGCAAGGGGGAAAACTCTCATTTCTCTAACAGAAAAAAGATAAATTTTTGTCTAAAAAAAACTTGCACTAAGAAGTAGGGTCAGACACCTGCCTGTTAATCACGCGCGCGAATTACGCATCTGAAGCCATGGAGAGAATATATGTCTCTTAGTTTATTGGTTTTTTAAATAGAGAACGTGACATAGAGAGAGAGAGAGAGAGAGATTCAAGTGTGGTGTATAATTACATTCTGTGCGCTCAAAACACATGCACATCTAATAACATATCCCCCGCCCAGAAAGACAAGTTTGATGATAATTATAAACAGATGATTTTTCACAGTGCATTATCAGAGTTATGTGCGTGTTTTTCAGTTTTTGTATGTTAAAACAGCTTCATGAAAAAATATTTTTCAAGACAAATCTCCCCAGGGAAATGAATTTTCACCTCACGCACAAACAACTTTGAATACGAGTATACAAATAATTGTATACTCGTGTTCAAAGAGAAGGTGAGATAGAATTGTGTGTAGTTCAAATCACAGGGGTCTGGAAACGTTATTTTAGTGATTTAGGGTATATATGTTTAAAAAAGGAGAAAGGGTAACAACAGGCGAAATTGGGAAACTTCAACCAAGTGTCGACAAGTTTAAAAAATTATTAGATCTCGATGTACTTGGTTCCTGGCACATACCAGTTCTATTCTATATACATTTCCCTACTACTTAAAACAAATTTCGTCGAAATATCTTCAGTATTACTAGAGATATTCAATAAAATGTTAGCAAAAAGAAGGCTATTTTCTGATTTGTAAATAAGGTTGTCCAAACGAAACCCGAATTTTTCAACACAAATCAGTGAAATAAATGCACATAGAGACATTGACCTACGCTTCACTGTGGCTCTTTGTGTACCTTTTTGAACACTTTCAACGACTGCCCAACACCAGTCGCCTATCTATACTCTGGAGAGATATTTTTTCAACATTTGCAGGTTTTTCAGCCTTCTTCCTCGTCATCATCGCCATATTTTAACAACTCCGCTCAGAATAGAAGCAAACTTGAAAGCCTTACCGCGATTGGTTACAAGTGAACTGAGAAATCGAAAGTAGAATGAGGTCACTGATCTCAGTTCACTTGTAACCAATCGCGGTAAGGCTTTCAAGTTTGCTTCTATTCTGAGCGGAGTTGTTAAAATATGGCGATGATGACGAGGAAGAAGGCTGAAAAACCTGCAAATGTTGAAAAAATATCTCTCCAGAGTATAGATAGGCGACTGGTGTTGGGCAGTCGTTGAAAGTGTTCAAAAAGGTACACAAAGAGCCACAGTGAAGCGTAGGTCAATGTCTCTATGTGCATTTATTTCACTGATTTGTGTTGAAAAATTCGGGTTTTGTTTGGACAACCTTATTTACAAATCAGAAAATAGCATTCTTTTTGCTAACATTTTATTGAATATCTCTAGTAATACTGAAGATATTTCGACGAAATTTGTTTTAAGTAATAGGGAAATGTATATAGAATAGAACTGGTATGTGCCAGGAACCAAGTACATCGAGATCTAATAATTTTTTAAACTTGTCGACACTTGGTTGAAGTTTCCCAATTTCGCCTGTTGTTACCCTTTCTCCTTTTTTAAACATATATACCCTAAATCACTAAAATAACGTTTCCAGACCCCTGTGGTTCAAATAAATTCTTTCAAAATGTTATAAGCTAAACACTCCCAACTAAATTTCCCCTCTTAATTTCAACCCTTCATTTATTCATTTAATGTTTAATGTTGTAGTCTGATATCCACCACGCTCGAGATAAGTTCACCCTGAAAGTAAGAACAGACGATTTCGCGTTTTCACCCTCAAGATATTGTATGTTTAATAACCATTCCTTCCATACAGTAAAGTGTTGTACGGTTTAAAGAATGGAAAGATTGATTAATAAGCAAAATACACATATTTGACAGTATAGAGTAATTGGGACAACCTACCCCATGACTGACACTATAGACCAAAGCATTTAACACTGAATTCAGCATACCCCAGGACTGACACTATAGGCCAGAAATTAACATAGGATTCTCCATAGGGTTTTTGGTCTATAGTGTCATATTTTGGCCTATAGTGTCAGTCCTGGAGGCGAGAAAAAGATTTTAAAATCTTTTTCTCGCCTCCAGGACTGACACTATAGGCCAAAATATGACACTATAGACCAAAAACCCTATGGAGAATCCTATGTTAATTTCTGGCCTATAGTGTCAGTCCTGGGGTATGCTGAATTCAGTGTTAAATGCTTTGGTCTATAGTGTCTGTCATCACTACTTCACTTCCAGCAAGTCACAGCAAAACATGATCATGCTTTTCTTTTATGACTAATCTGTAATCTACAACATTCTTACTGGGTTACTGTCTGTAGCAGTGCTGACTGATGCGATTTATTTCGAGGGCTGAGGGTAGCCTGGTAGGGCTAGGATTTCGAGAAGAGTGATTTTTATTTCGTCTAAGAAGTGATGAGAGGGAAAACTTGTCCTCAATTTTGGCACAAAGTGTTAATATTATGTATAATTTTCCCATCCAATGTTTCTTGTTGAGTAGTACATAATTTTGGCGACATAAACATTAGTTTTCATTTGAGTATTCGGGCTGTTCCTTGGTTTTTACCTGGGTATAAAATGAGTATTTACCAAGGCACAGCACCAACACACAAAGGAAATAGATTGAGAATTGTCTTCACACTTGATACATCCGTGTGTGTGTGCTGGACGGGGGCTGGGGGGGGGGGGGGCTTAGATGTTCATTATAGAGTCAGGTATAGACCTTAAACTTCTCTGAGTGAGAGTTCTTCTTTTGTGCCCCTGATAAAAATCGGGGGGGGGGGGGGGGTGGGGGGCGTCCTGGGGTGAAAATCTAGGAAACAATGTTCTGTGGGAAAAAGTCCAGGGGTGAATAACTATAGGGGAAAATATCTTAGGGGAAGATGTCCTAGGGGAAAATGTCCTACACCCCTTAAGAGATTAACGTTTTCTTATCGTCATCCCACAACTGATTTCGACTGATACTCTAATTTGGTGTGTTTATTGATAATGTCAGTGACCTGACAAAAAAAAAGGAAGGTTTATAAAAAAAAAAAAAATTAAGGTTTTCCAAGCGGCTAAGCCACACTTGAACTTCTGAAGTAGAGCTGTAGGTTTTTAAATTTCTTGTTCGGTTTCGGTTTTGGTTTATCAGGTGGAGAAAACCCTCGGTTCGGTTCGGTTTTCGGTTTGTTCATGAGGCCAAATAAAATTCAATAAAACTCATTCGTATATCCAGAGTCATAACTGAATGGTAGGGAAATTGAGTGAAACTCAATGAATGCCCGAAATAAGCTATAATACATGAAGAAACAGGAAGGCCAATATAATAATTACCAAAATATACAGAACTTTTATTGTGCTTGGCCATTTTTCGAGGTCAGACACCTACACGCAACTTGAGGAAAGCTGCAAACACAACTAAACTGAAATGTCGGAAATTCACAGAATGTAGCCTTCCCAGAGTAGTGAGAGTACCCAGACACTGCCATTGGCAGTGTCTGGGTACTCTCACTACTCTGGGATGGCTACATTCTGTGAATTTCTGCAGCAAGAGCTGGCAAGAGAGTATTTAATAAAAAAACGAAAAACCTTAGATTACGGGATGTCGCCGGTTTCGGTTTCGGTTTTTTTAAAAAACTGAAAACCTCGGTTCGGTTTCGGTTAACCTACAGCTCTATTCTGAAGTGAATACATAAAGGTGGGCCATTCTGTCTTGACAAAACTGCGCTGTTGACGCTGTTCCATCTCAAAAGTCAGCGCCATTCTGGCTTAAACCAGTTTTGACCGTTTCGGCCATGGGCACAGATTTTTTTTGTCCCGAGTTTTTTTTTGGACTTTTTTGTCCTGAAACGGACTAGATGATGCAGCTTTAGGGATTTCATGTAACCCTCCTCATCAGGGAAACTGCTCCCTTGATTGTATTATTGTCGGGGAATGCCCTAGCTCCAACATCGATCAGCACAAAAAACCTCCCATGTCAAGGAAACTCTGACGTCACCACTAAATAGGGTGGGGTGGGATAGTAGCCCCTATGCCCAACACTCGGGACTTGTGTCAGGCCTGACAACCCCCCCCCCCCCAAAAAAAAAAAAAAATAAATAAATAAATCAAAAATAAAAAGAATTTTGAGTCGCAGAACTAAAATATCATGGAGAGGGCTGTTCCTTGAATGATGATGAAATTATCACGTCATGAATTGTGCAGGCAAAAGGTACATCATGTATAACTTGAGGTCACTGAGTACCCATTTTTGAATTTGAAAAGTTGAGACTTGATGAAAAAAAATGTCATTTTTGACGGGGAAATATAAAGTAAATTTCTATCATAAAAAAGCCACCAAAAGACTGCATTTAATATCAAATTTAAAAAAAAATTCTTCAGAATACCAAAACAAAAATTTAAACCCAATTCCAGCATTTTGAAGGTGGCCCCATTTTCCCCTTTGAGTGTGTAAGTTATGGTGGTTTATTTGCTCAGTTTGGTGTTTTAGTATGAAAAAAAAATGTACAGTTTTCTTCATATCTTAGTCGGGAAGAAACTCTCACTGCTGGTTAACGGTGGGATACATTCAGAGCCGCATCGAGTGAGGACTGCCCTGGGTTATGATTATTATAATCCCTGATGGGTACGGGTGTGAGATGGGAAAATCTCACCCGAGGGCAAGATATTTGGGCCAGACACGAGACTTGCCGAGTGTCTGGAACAAATATCTTGTCCCGAGGGTGAGATTTTCCCATCCCACAACCGTACCCATCAGGGATTATTTTTCTCCCCCACCATACAGCGGTTACGTTAGCCAGAGGTAATCGGCGGTCACGTGCTGATATAATCAACTCAGTATTCGTTGTTTTGAAAAACTAATGACAACATCGGAAAAGGCATGCAAAAGTTATGTTTATATCAAAGGTATATACCACGAAATCAATTAGGCACGGGGGTATCTTGGGGTTTAAAGAGTTTTAGAGCATCAAACTTTGATCACATGGCATTCTGATGACGTCAATATGAATTGGTTGGTAGCAAGAAACTGATACGATATGCATAACGTCATAATAACGTTGTAAATGTATAACGCCACGTGGGTGGGGTGGGATACATCATAGAAATCAGATATAAAGACTAGAATGGAAGTCACGTGACAAATTCCGTGCTTTTTGGACGCCATTGCTTGTCAGGGCAAAAACATCGTCTGCGTATTCTGAGTTATGTTATTCGACATATTCGTTCTTTTCATTATTATACTTTTTTTGCCGGAAAAGCACAAAAACATGCCGGACACGTGTGCTGCAATTGGTTGCACCATGCGGAGAGGATCAAAAGCCTCGAAAGAGCTGGGATTAAGTTTCCACAGGTTCTCAGAAAGATCTTTTTTACAATCGTTGAATCCCTCGCCTTATTTCGTTGTACACTTTTACTTTTTTTACCTGGTCTGAACTTTGCTGATCCTGGTTTTTGTATTTACTCAAAATATTAACGAAAATAATCTTGTTTGGGGCATTTTGATAATTTTCCAGTTGACTATTGCTCGGAAATGGAACTATTCACACGGCCAATCAATAGTTACAATTATTACTGATGTGTACAAACTACAATGTTTTCGAAACTGAAAGGTTGAACTTGAAGTGAGGTCTATCCGATAATGGCGATATAATTAAAACCCCCTTGAGTCTTGAATGACCCAGTCCAATGTAGCAGCAAATTGCCTCCGATACTCGTATTGCACTAACTTTATTTGTGAAAAAAAAACCAGGAAAAAAGGGTCAAATGCTAAGAAAATTTAAAATGGTAGTGACCAGTGGTAACCAACATTTTGCAGGCCTGGTATTCTTAAAAATGCAGGAGGGATAAAATTCACTCCCTTCTCATGTCGTGGCCTAGGGGAGCAATTCCAGCTCTCCTGACACCATGAGCTTTCAACAGCTAAAAAGAGACAAAATGAAGTTTTAACATTAATGAATCCTGCCTAGTGGGCTTTGTTCTTTTTATTTGTTGCTGCTAACAAGGTACTAGTAGTCTGTGTGAGACGGCCCAGAGGTGTGGGAGGGGCAGTGTGGCCATCTTACAGAGACCACTAACGCAGCGGAGATCTAAAATGTTGTGGGTATTAGGAATATGCTGTTGGGGTAATCATTATGTTATTTCAGGGTTAAAAAAATTGAAAATCTACAGGACCCATAAATGGGTCCCACAATTTTTTTTTGCTGGACCCATTTTCTTTGCGGGACCCATTTTCAATTTACTTACAAACATGTATTATATTGTTACAGTGGGTGTATTTTTTATGTTTGAAATTGAATGCAGCGATAAATTGAAGAATGAAAATTATGTTTTCTTGTTAGTACTACAAGCCATAATATTATTGCAATGCTCTTTTGCATGTTTATATGTGCCAGACTGAATGTAAATTGCAATCAATAGTCTGTAAATACAAAAGTTATGGTTGTACAATGAACTAAAAAACCTGAATGATCATTGCATGTTATAAGTAATGTGGCAGTCTAAAAAATAACGAGAACGTTAAATGGGTCCCGTTAAAACAATCTGCGGGAACAATGCGGGAATTAAACTATCGTTCCCGCAATCTTTTTAACCCTGTATTTATGTATTTTTTGAGGCCAGGTGGGCTAGTTTTTGCCCTCCCTAATTTCTGTAAGGCAAGCGAATAAATCGCTCTCCTGAAAATGCCAGGCCTGATTTTGTTCTCTGATATGGACATGGGTAAGGACTGAGGTTTAAAATGAGGTATCCTTTAAAATTAGTATAAATCGCCACGATTTGCCAGACTAATGCCAATGAGTGATTAGGTACTGTCCCTCTGACTGAGTGGATGGGCATTCATCAACTGGGGCCTAGCTATTCTTACCAGTCTAGTATAAACTTGAGCCCGAGGGCTAATGATAATCCTACATCAAATGTGAACATCAAGGACCACAGGGTATTTTATCTGGTGTGGTAGCCCATGATGTGCACATTTAGCTGTATTGTCGTCAAGTTTCTACAAATCAAATAATTCTTTAATTCATTATTTGCAGTTAAATTCTTTAATTCATTATTTGCAGTTAAATTTAACAGCAGGTGCATATGTGTATTTGGGCTGAGAGGGGGTGCTGCAGCCCCCCCCCCCCCCCCCCCTCGAATCTGGAAAAAAATTTGAGTGTTTTGGTCAGTGGTCAGTTTCATATTTCATATTTTGTTTATTGCAAGGTTGGATTGAAAAAATATGAAAAGTGCCAGATTTTTACAAGGAAGGTTTAGACCTTTACCACATGAAACCAAGTTTTTGACCAAATTTAGCCAGTTAGTCAACTGCAACCTAACAGTTACAAATCCCAACCCAACCCGACCCTTCCCATTTACAAGGTCAGGGAGATGGCTGGTGGGTGTGTTTTTTTAAAATCAGTCTCAGTTGTTCGAAAATTTACCATGCCTAGTGAAAAAATTACATGCTGCGATGCATGTGTACATATAGTATTTTGAAGATGGTTTTTATCTAAATATATTTATTTGTATTTAAGATCACCTGTTTCTGCACCAAGGCTAATCGTGACTGCAACATGGATATAAAGTCAAGTGTAGCCGATCGTTTATACCCATTTGACAGTGGCATTGGTCACCGGGTCCTATTTTTAATTAATTACTTTATCTTTTGCCGCAGTAATCAAGCACGGTTTCACTTCCCATGATTCCCATGGGGATTTATATGATAATCAAAAAAAATTGGCTCATGAGTTTGTTTGAATTTTTTTCCAAACAACCGGAAAATATCAATTGTAAATGGTATTATTTGTCATTTATGGTTGTTTTTTCTTACTTTATTTAGGGTTGGTATCTGTTTTTTTTAATTAAAAACTCCTTATAATCTTATATGCCTTCGTTGTATTTATTTATTTATTTATTGGTGTTTAAGGTCACATATTTATGCACATCGGCTAATCATGACCACAACATGGAGATGAAGTCAAGTAAAGTTTAGTCAATATTTATAACCCATATTGCTCATGTTAGAGGACTTCCAACCCAAGCATATGTGACTGGGTCCTATTTTACCAGTGGAACAGATCATATTTACCATAGTAAAAAAAAAAACACTCCTCACTTCCCAGTGTTCCCACGGGGAATGTCTTCGTTGAACCATGTCATTGAGAAAGGCATTAAACTTTTAACAGAGTATAACAGGTGTGAGTGCGATCGCATTCGTCAGCTCTCTCAATTCTAATTTTACAAGGGCCAAAAATTACCCTTGCAAAACGCCGAAAGTAACTTTGAAATTATCCAGAGGGTATATGGTCAATGGTCAATCTGAAGGGTGCCAAGGCTCATTTTATTAATTTAATCTGAAAATTTAGTATTCAACTTGGAGAATTGATTTGCAGTTCATTAAAAAGCACTGCAGACTGAAATTATTGAATAGGAAAATCAAAAATGTGGATAGCGGAATGCTATTCTAATCCAATCATTTTGATTCCTGAAAGACATAAAAATATAGCTTTTCTTTTGGTTCACCTCAGATTGTGATTTCCAAACTGCTGGGATGACACATGTTTCGAAATCTGAGCACTTGATGAATATGTAACTGGTTGAGCGCTGGATTATTTTTGGATGTCAAGAATTTGCTCATATAGATTGGTTTCATTATAAATTATTGGAGAGTGCTTGAAGGCATTCTCCAATAATTTTTAACAGAGCAGTTTTGCAAATCTGAATGAACTACATGTATATTTTATTTGTTTTTGATGAAATGTGAAACTTGAGCAAAGAGTGTGCAGACTTCACTTCAGTATGAAACCTTCAATTTTTTAGCTCATCTTGACAAAGTCAAGCTGAGCTAATCTCATCGCTTGCCGTCCGTCGTCCATCGTCCGTCAACACCATGTTTTGGTCTTCTCCTCCAAAGCCACTGGGCCAATTCAAGTGAAAGTTTGTGTGAGTGATGGTCCCAAAGGGGCATTTCATTTTTGTTCAACTCAGCATGCCCAGCCCCATAGGGAGGGAGTGGGGGAAAATGCTCCAAAATATTTTTAAAATCTTCTTCTCAAGAACCAGTGTGTACAATGACTTGATATTTGCTATGGAGCTTCCATATGAGGTGTAGAATCAAGTTTGTTCAAACGAAGTTCTTGAAGTAATATTTGGCTTTGTAATAGGAGGGGTAAGATTTTTGGCCCCGCCCAAAATTTCTATTTTCTGAACCGATGGTCCGGTATGAACCAAATATGGCTTGTGGTAGTATTGGGTCATAAGTACTTGACCCATGCAAAAAAAAAAAAAAATTCCCACATCCCCATGGGAATCCTGGGAGCTAAAAATAGAAATATTTTCAAACGCCCATATTTCCCAAACCCCACGGAACAGAGAGCTTTTATTTGGTATGAAATATCCTTATGACCAGTAGAATTGAATGGTAAAAAACAATTGCCATCGGTTATGTTAGGGTGTTCTGTAATGGGCATCGAAAAAATGCTGAGTCAGCTTATTTGCAAAAATTTAAAAAAATCTTTTCTCCAGAACCAATCATCAGAATCTTTTGATATTTGGTATACAGCATTCATAGGGGGGTCAGATAAAAGTTTGTTGAAATAAAGCTCATTGGTTCATATTTGGGCTCTCCACAGGAGCCCGAAGTTTTAACATAGGGTAATATGGGGAATATTCTTTAAAAATCTTCTTCAGAACCACCAGTCAGAATCTTTTAATATTTGGTATACATCATTGTTATGAGGGTCAGATTCTAGATTGTTCAAACCAAGTCCCTAGGTTAATATTTGGGCTTTCTATGGAAGCCCATATTTTATCTTTGTTCAATATGGAGGGTAATTTAAAAAAATCTTCTTCTTCAGATCCATCAGTCAGAATGCTTTGATATTTGGTATGCAACATCTCTATGGGGGTCAGATTCAAGTTTGTTCAAATCAGATCCCTAGGTATATATTTGGGCTCACTATGGTAGCCCAAATTTTTACTTAGTGCAATATGAGAAAATTTCTTTAAAAATCTTCTTCTTCAGATCCACCAGTCGGAATGCTTTTATATTTGGTATACAACATCTCTAGGGGGGTCAGATTCCAGGTTGTTCAATTCGAGTGCCTAGGTTAATATTTGGGCTCCATATGGGAACATGAAATTTAACTTAGTACAATATGAGGGAATTTCTTCAAAAATCATCTTCTTCAGATTCACTTGTCAGAATGCTTTCACATTTGGTATACAACATCTCTGGGAGGGGGGGGGGGGGGGGGGAGCAGATTCAAGTTTGTTCAAATTGGATCCATAGGTCAATATTTGGGCTCGCTATGGTAGCCCAAATTTGAACTTAGTGCAATTCTAAGAAATTTCTTTACAATTCTTCTCTTCTTCAGATCCAACGGTCAGAATGTTTTCATATTCGGTACACAACATCTCTAGGGAAGTCAGATTTAACTGTGTTCAAATCAAGAGCCTGGGTTAATATTTGGGCTCTCTATGGGAGCCGGAATTGGCCATTTTGCTGAAGAATTAAAAATTTTGTATTCAGTACCCTCTAGAGGTACTAAGATTAATCCACATAGGTTGTATCAAGGGGCTTCATAGGGGAGCTCTACATTTTACTTATGATCAACTGAAGAAAAGGCATGATGCCTAGATTATTTTTGTCACTCCTGAGGGACTCAAGGATTGACAGTGTAGCCTATGGAGATGGCTTGCATAATGTAGACTCATTCTTGGACTCTGTTTAAATTGTGTTCTGTACAAGATGAGCGCTTCAGGCCCTGTGGGGCCTCTTGTTTTTTTAAACCCTTGATAGTGGCTTCAAGCACTCAACCATTCGAGTAGGATGGGTATCTGTCATTTACTCAGACCCCACCCCCCAAAATTGGGGATTAGAATGTTATTTCTTGCAATTTGAACACTTAAAATTGTGCGAGGATATTTTACACTCGTAAATGATCTTGAAGGTGCTAAAAACGGCACTCATGCGATATTGCTCAAGACATGGGCTGGTTTAAATATTAACATTCATTATAGAGCTAGGATAAATCGCGTGAAATGTTATGTGTTTTATTCCTTTCTGTTTACATGGGGAACTACTGGGATCCCAATTTCCATGGAGAGGGAATGACTGCATGCATCATCATATATTGAAGTGTTTTGTAGGTCTATCCAATTCGATGTAAAGAAGAATCCTCTTAATATTTCATTTCTCATCTTTCAGATTCAAGCAAAATGGAGTTCTCAGGAGAGACTGGATTCAGGAAGTCAGACGCATTGATCCTGAAAACAAAGCAGAGAACTGGGAGCCCAGTGATGTAGATGTTCTATGTTCAAAGCACTTCGATCCATCTGACATCTATGAGATAAATGGAAAACATTATATCAAACCAGGTTCCATTCCACGATTTGAACACTCAAAGGTGATTCTTAACGGCAATTTTTCCTATTCATTTGAGAATGTCTGTAAGTATTGTAGTCTGTCCGTCCGCCTGTCTGTCAGCTATAAAAATGAATACAAAATACAAAATGTCTTCTTGAAGATTTAGACTGATTTTCTTTAAACAAAAATTCCCCCCCCCCCCCCCCCCCCCCGCCCCGGAGTTTTCTTTAAAATGTCTTTTGAAGTGCAAAATAACATTATCGCTACAACAACCAACCTCTACCTTATTCCCAAGTCAACTAGACAGAATTTCTGGCTGTGCACATGATAAAATTGCAAGGGCATTTGAAGGGCAAGAACTCAGAGGTCCATTAGCTGAAACTTTGCTTGTCCTCAGGCTTCAGCTGGGTGGATTTTTCCGCTCCGAAATTGTTTTGACAATCCATTCTCCGTGTTTTGTAAATAATGGGAGAACATGTATGATCATTTGCATCCGATAGCAATTGAAGGAGAATAAGACAATCTTGTGATGAACAAGTTCATCTTGTGCTGATAGAAGAATCAGCAACAGCAAAGCAATTCAGTTAACGAGGTTTACCACCCCTTAAATTTTCATCAGTTTTAACCTTTCGATTTCTTCAGAATTTATTTCAGTCAAGTCCCTTTGTTAAACTTGCAACATTTTTAATTAATTTTCAAATATATTTTGTTTCATATGCCTTGTTTTTTTAATGTTGGGCATCACAGTTAGACTCTGTAAAATTGATTTTCATTAACAACCTTGGTTGTGCATTGTTCCTATTATCATTAAACACGATGTAATACTATATGTTGAAATATTATTTTCCAACATGCCTTCTGATGGGCCATGAAGAAACATTTTTGACTGGTATTTTTTTTTTTTTTTACTGCATCTAAGATATGACCACAACAGGTATATAAAATCACGATTAAGCGATTATATATACTGTTGCACCATGCCTTTAAGTTGGTCATAAGGAAGCTTCACACCAAATAAAAATACATATACATGGTGTGGCAAGGCCAAAGGGAGACTGCTACATATAGGGGGTAAAGTTTGAAAATCTCGAAGAAATTTCCAACAGACAGAGACTATCATAGAGACAAGTAGTCCTGTGGGGAGGTGAAATAATAATGAAAATTTTGCTGGGAAGAAACTGATGAGCTATCAGGGCTTAAAAATTTATCAGAATCCAATTCTTGTAAAGAATATTGCCAACCATACAATGCAATGATATGGTTTTCATTAGCGGGTGGATTTGCAATGAACAGAATGGAACTGAAGGCCTGGATATCAACATGAAATTGAGGGGCAACATTTTGTCTCCATTAGAGATGGGCAATATACCGAAAAACCGAACCGATACCGATATCATGGGGACACCGAAAAACCGAACCGACCCAATCTTTGGATACTGACACCAACGGTATTTTCAATTTTCCCTGTGCATTCGCTATTGATGAGGATTGATAGCAGTTGAAGTGTTCATTTTCATGAAAGAAGTGACTGATTTTATTTTTCAGTTTTGTTAAGCCTTAAGGATCAGGGCAGTTGTACTAAATTATCAATAGTCTACGAACTGTACATGTCCAGTTGCTTAGCAGTGATTTCTAGCCAAGTCTTGGCTGCCTGTTAAGGCAGCCAAGACTTGGCTACAAATCACTGACCAGATAATTTTACTACTGTCATCAGGCCCATGTAAAGATGACATCTTCAGGACACACATTCTATGATTACGCCTTAAGTGGAGCTTGAAAAGTTAAGGCGTATTTAGAACAAGTCACCAAATTACTGCAGATATGATCTGTGCTGACAAAAGAATGACAATGTTGAGCCCATCAACAATGACGTGTAGCACTGTGATAGAATGATACAAGAACAACTTATTCTGTATTTTTCTGACATGGATTCCCCTTTGGTACTATCAGTGAATCTGAAGTCACATACCGAATACCGAACCGATACCGCGGTATGCCCACACAAAAATACCGAAACCGATACCGAACTCAAAATTCCAATACCGCCCATCTCTAGTCTCCATAGCACAATGGTAGTGCATCTCGGTACCAAACTGAGACGATGTCAGTTCGAATCTGGCTGGGGATGAGTCACAACCTGAATGAATGGTGTTCGATTTCATGTTGACAAAAGAATCTGTTTCCATTTTTTCATTGCAATCTTCTATCTTCATGCCGATATTAGAGAACATCTCACTCATCAATGAGAAAGTACTGTTGCATATATCAGTCTTGATGCAACTACAATTTTGTCCATGGGTTATAATTCCGTGAGAATCAACATACAATCAGATTGCTGTAAGAATTATCACAAATAAGTGAAATAACTTTCCAGACAGTGGAAGCACAATTTGATTTTGTGCCAAAGAAGATTGAAAATAAGCCCTGAGCTGTCTAAAATTTACTGCGTTAATGTTCCTTAGATTTTCTGTTTTGGAGTTATAGCCATTTTCTGTCTTTTCAGCCTGTTTGTCAGGTATGGGTTATCCGAAGTCAATGAAATAGGCATACTGATTGTTTATGACAAATGCTTCTGCCTCATTGCATTAAACTTCCAAATGCCAAACCATTTACCATACCTTGTGAAAATTTTCATGCATTTTAAAAGATTTAGGTTCCTTTGGTGCAACCAAAAAAATCCTTACCTCCATGACCCCCAACACCAACCTACAGGGGTGTGGTGTGGGTGGGGGGGGGGGGGGCTAAATTACATTAATTCTTTTGCTCCAAAAATATTTTTTGAAGTATTTTGACTGATCTCATGCCAAAAAAAACAAACTGTTATCACACCCCCCCCCCCCACCTCCCCTCATCCCCCAGCCACGATAAATTTGGGAAATTGCCCAACCCCCTCAAAAATTTAAGATTGCTTTTGTGCTAAAAAAAAATCCCCTATGACCACACTCAAACAGTTAGCCTCGGCATTGCTGCACGTTTGGCATTGGCCACCAAAGAACGAGACACAGCATCTGCGATGCTTATCTCGTTTCAACCAGCTGTACTCCCCCCTACTTAATTTATTTTTTATGAATTTTGAGCTCGTTAGCATGATAACTCGAACAAAGAGTGGCCAATCTGGCTGATTTTTGCTACAGGAGTTTATCTCATTAATATCTTGATCAAGTGCAACAGCAAGTACTGTTCGCTTTCAAAACCAAAGATATGCCCCTTACTAAATTGATTTGTGGAGGGGGGTGTTTGATGGGCCTCCACATAATACCATTTCGGCAGTTTTTAAAATTTCTAAAATGAAGCAAGAAAATCGCCAGAAAATTTTAGGTTCACGAGCAACTGCAGTTCAGCAATTCGTGAACTCAAAATTTTCCTGTGATTTTCTTGCTTCCTTTTAAAAATTTCAAGAAGTGCCGAGATGGAATAACTACTGAGATTTACTGGCAGTAAAAATCTGCCTTGCCCTGCTATTATTTACTTATTTATTTATTGAGATTTAAACTCATTTTCAGCATATGAGCCGTATCTTGGCTATATCATGCCATGAAAGAAGTGTGTGTGTGTAAGGGGGGGAGGGGATGTTTGGTGGGCCTCCACATAACACCATTTCGGCAGTTTTTAAAATTTCTAAAATGAAGCAAGAAAATTGCTGGAAAATTTTAGGTTCACGAGCAACTGCAGTGCAGCAATTTGTGAACTTAAAATTTTCCCGTGTTTTTCTTGCTTCATTTTAGAAATTTCAAGATGTGCCGAGATGGAATATCTACAGTACTAAGATTTACTGGCAGTCGTCGGGTAACTCATCATCTGACTCTAATAGCCCCCTGGCTTCATCCATAGACAGCATGTCACCCACATCGTAAAACTCCTCACAAGCGTCATCTAATTCTGCCAGGGTTTTGAAAGGATTGTCCACGGGTAGCCACTCATCTGCCCTAATCATATTGTCCTCAGCACCATTCATGTGATTGTTTAGTCCACAAACTTTGAATGAACATTTTATCATTGTAGGCTGCTCAATTAGCTGATCAACAGCGTATTTGATCCAGTCAATTACTTGTTGTTTAGTGGCAGATTTAATCCTCTCTTCCTTATTGTCAACAATCTTTCTCGTTTCTGAGCTCATGTATTCTACCCACTTTGTTCGGAGATGTCCCTTTACTGGCTTGTTGATACTGACGTCTAGTGGTTGTAATTTGGAGGTACAACCACCAGGTATTACGGCTGACACAATATTGTTTCACCTCAGAACCTTTTTGACACTTTCAGTGAGGTGTCCCCGGGCACTGTCCATTACTACCCTGGTACAATTAACTCTACCAAGAATGTTAATAGGTACTGATATAAATTATTGAACAGGGCTTAACGAATCTAGTGAGGTGGTGCTCTTATGATAACTAAAAATTAATAATTACAATTTAAGCTATGTTTTCATTTCTTTGTCGCAGGTAGACCACTCATATTCAGTGAAGGAAAGCCCCAGAGAATTAAAAAGAAAAATCAACGAGATCACACAAAAATTTGAAGAATGTAGGGCAGAATTGAAAAAATCAAAACAGAGAGAAAACAGATCGAAAAACACTATTGAAAATTTATTAAGTAAATTACAGAATGAGAGAATGTTGTCACGGGAAGCACATGCATCTTTGTCCCAATATAGTCATTTACCAATGCATCTCTTTGACAAACCATCGAATGTTTATACTGAGGAGCAGAAAAAGTTTTCGACAACTCTCCATTTTTACGGTCCCAAAGCTTATGAATATGCTAGAAAATTCATACCACTACCGTCAACACGCACAATCAGGGGATGGTTATCAGTAATAGACAACCAACCAGGATTTTCAGAACAAGTCTTTCATTATCTTGAGAAGAAGCGAGAGGCGAATGATTTCCAGTATCAATTTTGTTCGGTAATGATTGATGGAATGAGCATTAGAAAAAAAATTGAATGGGATCAAGCCTCTCGCTCTTTGATTGGTCATGTTGACTTCGGAAATGGTGCTGGGGAACTAAATGCTGATACGCAGCCAGAGGCCAAAGAGGCTCTTGTCATAATGGCTGTAGGTTTATGTGGTTATTGGAAGGTCCCAATAGGTTACTTTTTAACTGCAGGAGTAGATGCGGAGTGTCAAGGTAATCTCATACAACATGCAATTTCCAAATTAGAGGGAATAAACATCAAAGTTGTTGCAATGGTAATGGATGGTTTATCTGCAAACCAGGCCATGGCAAAGCATTTTGGGTGTTCGCTAACACCAGCAAGCCTCAAATGTTCTTTTCCAAACCCTCACGACAATAGCAGGGAAATTTTTTTATTTTTTGATGCCTGCCATATGATCAAGTTGGTGAGAAACACAATGCAGGCATATAGAGTAATCAAATTCTCACTACATGGAGTGGAACGTGAAGTTCGATGGAATTTAATCGAGACGCTGAACAACGTGCAGAGAGAGGAAGGGCTTAATGCAGCAAATCGACTGTCAACAAGTCATGTCCAGTTTCATAAGCAGAAGATGAAAGTTTCTCTAGCGGTACAGGTAATAAGCTCTTCTGTTTCAAAAGCCTTGCAATTTATGCGGATCTCAGAGTATCCAGGATTCAAAGATTCTGAGGGTACTGAGATCTGGCTAGCATACATTGACAGGCTTTTTGATATATTTAACAGCAGATCTCCAAAAGCTTCTGGCTATAAGAGACCACTGTCTCTATCAAACATAACTCATGTTTTACCTTTCCTGTTGAAAATCAAAGAAATTCTCCTCAACTGTACAACACAGACCGGTACAAAGATCTGTCATTCTAAACGCTGTATGGGTGTCATTGGATTTGCCATTAACATTGATAGTCTAATCAATCTGTTAAACACTTACTTAAGTCCAACAAAGTGTCCTGGAAAAATAATATATCTCTGTACATACAAACTTTCACAAGACCACCTAGAATTATTTTTTAGTGCTGTAAGACGTGCAGGAGGATGGAACAACAACCCATCAGCAAGACAATTCAAAAATGCCTACAAGTCCCTTCTGTCTCATGTGGGTGTAACAAGTGGTCCAAATGCAAATGTAACAGCTCTCGATGATACTGGCATCCTCTCATTGACTTTATCAAATCCAGAATCTGAAAGAACAGAAGAGATGTCAGAAGATATGTTCGAGGAAGACGTTCTGGATCATACATACTTCTCCAACACATCAAGACTGTCCAACTTTGTGGAGAATGTTTCAGTTTATATTGCTGGGTGGGTTGTCAGAAAGCTGATTTCAATTCTCAAGTGTGAGCATTGCAGACAAGCTGTAGTTGAGGTCACATCATCAGATCCTTGCAGGTTTTCTCAATCACATCAGCTTTTAAGAATTCGAGAAAATGGTGGTCTCCTTTTTCCATCCAAGGGTGTAATAAAAGTTGTCATGGCTGCGGAATCCGAAATAAGATCTCTTGACATATCCAATCCCACCATGCAAATGTCTCAAATAAAAAGATTGGAGATGATGGTTCTAAGAAAAATTCATCCACAGATATTCCATCTCTTCCCTGATTACAACGACCATTTTACAACTGATGCCATGGACATAACAGACAGCCATCTCTGTTTCGTTGTAAAGAAGATTTCATCTCTGTACTGTGATCTTAGACGCCACCACATCTGCAAATTGAGAACAATGACTGCTATAGGAACTAAAATTAGAAACTCCCTAAACAAAACAGTTCTGTTCAAAAATCAGTAGTGATCACAATTAGGCATTGCAGCAGAAAAATGACCTTAAACATCAATAAATAAATACAGAAAAACAAAGTTTGCAAGGGCTCATGAATGAGGAATATGACCCCTTCCCACCCCCTCCTTTCCACCTGTCCCTTTCAGCCATTTAAAGGACGTTCAAATAACAGGTGTCAATTTTTATTTCAAAAAATAACTTGGAATCCTTCCAAAACTCATACTGGACCCTAAGAAGAAATTTGCTAAACTGGCTGGGGGAAAGGGGGTGTTCATAGATGATCAGTTTGGAGTTTTTTTCACGGAACATTATTCAAAATCTTCGACAGTGCATTTTGGAGCAACAACAAAAACTTGCCTACAGTTAAAACTAAAAGTCCTCTCACGAATAGTGCACTTATCTAGGCTTAATTGCGCGTTGGGATTGCGCGCAATTGCCAAAGGCGAATGGCATCCAAAGCACGGCAATTTCTCTTGGTTACTCAAAGCAAACACATGCAATGTTTCTGCCAATGGACCTCCGGGTTATCCGGAGGTCCATTGGCTGAAACATTGCTTGTGCACAGGCCATATGTACAGAATTTGATAGCTTTACTTGGGCCATATCAACGTGCTATTTGTGCGCATTTCATGACAGGACTTCTAGTTTTAACTGTAAGCGTGTTTGAAACCAAGGGAAGGGGTGGTCATAAGGATTCCTTTTCCTTGCACAAAATTACTCTATATCCTTCAAAACGCATTTTAAGTCCACCAAAAAATTGTCTGACTGTCCCTTGGGATGGGGAGGGTGGTGGTGCACAAGGGGGTCATAAAGGGTTTTTTTCTCTCACATAAAATCATTCTAAATCCTTGAAAAGGCATTTTGGAAGAAAACTATTGCACACAAACAAAAAAGTATTTATAGTAACAGTGACCTAACCCCTCCCACCCCCACCCACCCATTCCGGCATGTAAAGGTGATTCAGTTAACAGGATTCATTTTCCCTTCTGGCAGAGAATCACTTGAATTCCTTTAAAAAACATACTGGGGCTCAAAAAACCAAATCTGCTTAACTGATCAGGAGCGGGGTGGGGTGCTTAGGTGGGAGGAGGATTGGGCCATCAAAAAAATTTTTTTCTGTCATGAAAAATCCCTCAAACTCCATTTTGGACCCTCCCCAAATGACAATCCAAAATCCAGAAGGAGGTTGGGGGAGTGAGAGGAAATGTGGGAGATATGAGGTGGGGGTATGAAACCGGGATAAATTATTTTGACCATTTGTTATACCAAGAGCCCATAAATAAAATACATACATGGACTGATTAACAGATTTATTGATTTGTAAAGTCTCTTTGAGCATCTATGGCTATATCCTGCACACACAAAGATATTATAGAAACAAGAGCGTATCGCATACAATGATTCCCACTCTAGAATCATTACACTTCAGGTGTTGCATTCCGAGGCATATTTTACCAAACAAATCTTATCACACAAGAAATGTATAACAAGCTCGTTCCAATGAGAGGTTATAAAATAAGGAAAAAATTACTCTAAGACAATAAGGCCACACAAAATCAATGTTTTGGTCCTCAGGCCTGGATGCATGTTCCCAAGACACTGCATGAACATTTTTTATTCTTGCATACCTTAGAGTAGTCAGGGACATTTAGCTACCAAACTACAATGGCGGCAGCAAATCGGTCAGAAATATATTAATTATGTTTATGAGGTATTTCCGGTTTCTAGACAAACTGTACCTATGGCAAAACACTTGAGACAAACGTCAGTGCACCTTGCAATGATGCACCGAACAATATTTAATTACACCTCCTGTAATTCATAAATTGGGACAAGTATGCCACTGTTGTCCTGTGGGTAACAACAAACATGCACTAACAGGGACCGATCAGGACTATTTAAAATACGCTCTAGCCTCGGAGCCTATTTTTTCAATTCATGCGCCAGATTTCAATTTACGGAGTCACACTGCTGTTTGTAACACACACAGCAAGTATGTAATAGCTCTCACCATTTTCATTTAGTACACTATAGCAAACATTAATCTTCACTGTGGTTTCTGATCAAGTCTTGGCTGCCTATTTAGGCAGCCCAGACTTGATCAGAAATCACAGTGAAGATTAATGCTTGATAATTAAGACTTGAAGTATTAACTTGAGCACTCTACAACAATGATAAACGATAATCATATATATAATATATGTAAGAGTGTCTCTCTCGATTATCCATCGAAATAATATCAAAATTTGATCTGAGAAGTTACGCGCCAACTGAGAAGCCTATTTCTGAGATTTAAGAGCCAGGTCCTGATGTTTCAGAACCAAATACGCACTGGCGCATGCCCAGGTCGGTCCCTGCACTAACAACTGAACTTGTCTGCGGCATTTTGTTTTATGGGCTAAAAGTAGGCCTTGGAAAACAAAGAAATGTTTTCCAAGCTTGCCCTTTAAGCCTATAAAATGAAACACTGCAGACACACAACCATTCACCAATAAGAGAGCAAGAAATTGTCGATGAATTTCTTCCATAGATAGACGAGTAGGAGTCACTGTAGTACTAGTGAACAGTAAATTCTATTCCTAATCACAAAGATTATTAAAAATAATGAAATTATGAAAAATAATCACTCCTCTTGCAATTTTTAGAAGTGTTGTTTTCAGCACTCTTCATTTTTCCAAATCAACAACACTTTGTAATGCCACTATCTGCCTTCATCCATACAATTAAACATCAGTACAAGTTGACTAGGCATGAGTACAAGTTGTCCAATTTTTGGGTACAAGTCGCCCAGTCGAAAATTGGTATAAGTCATTCAATTTTGGGTGCGACTTGAGTGGTAGGAGTTTTTTGGAATGAGCAAAAACGAAGCAATCCCACTACAATTTGCAATGGTATCACTATTCTACACTTATAAGGATCCAACTTGCTAATGCGCAACTTGAAATTTGGAGATGTAAAAACTGAATTAATTGTAACCACGATGCGTATGGCTTTGTGACACTCATAATTTCATTCGTTTCTTGATCAGTCGAGCAACAAAAAAAAAAATAGATAAAATAAATTATATGATAAAATAAAAAAAAACGCCCACCCGCATGGTTTTCAGAAAAAACTTGACTAAGAACCAAAACATTAACTTTGTGTGACCTATGCTAAATACAGCACTTGAAAGAGTTGACTGCCATATTTGGGTAAACCCAAACCTGGAAACGTTCTTGATTATTTGTAAGGAGACACATTTTCAAGCCTCCACACTTGAAGAAAAAAACTTATAATAGAAGTTAAATCTTTCATTTTTAGCTTCCAAAACAGAACTTACCCCCACTCATGACAACATGCTGTGGTTTGAAAGCAGAAAATGACAAAGCAGCAAATGTTAATGGCAAATCCAGCGTATGGCACCGGCAGTTTATGGTACATTGTACATGTATTTGTATCTCATGAAGGGTTAACTGGCATTTGCCTTGATCAAGTTGGAGAGTGTCCAAAAGTACAAAACAGCAAAAAGACAAATTCAGACAAAATATTTTTATCTTTGGTCACCTCGGAAATGCTGCCATAATAAGTTTTAAACATGGGGTCTCTGCCACAAAAGACAACCAATATATTCAATGGACCATCACTCTCTTACATGACCACTCTCTACAACTGCTTTGTGTATCAAATAAAAACTGACACTGCCCAGGTGTCTCAGTGTAAGATATAAATTACATACACTTGAAATAGAATGTTTTTTAAATTCTTTTTATTGGTGTTGAAGGTAACTTTCCAAGCATATGATCTATGGCTATCTCATGACAGTAATAAATAATATCAGGACGGACTAATTGTTTATAAATACTGTTCCCACTTTAGCGCTCTCCCATCCCAGGCACTGATTACGCAATTCTATTTTAGTAGTTAAACAGAGCTTGTTTAACCCTTGAAGGCCTGGTCAATTGTTCTAAATTCACACCTGACCACAACCTGTACCTGTCGAGTAGCTTAGCAGTGATTTCTAGTAAAGTCTTGGCTGCCTTTTAAGGTAGTCAAGACTTGACTAGAAAATACTGCCTAGGAAATTTGTCTAGAGCTTAGAGGTTAACCGCAATGCATGTACATGTACACCGACAAGAACTACACAAATTTTGTTTTTAATGACAAAATGAAACATACAAATTTCTGTTTATCATGGTACTCAACGATGAATTATAATTTACTTCAGTAGTCTGGGATTGTTGATATTGTTAATACTGATTTGATCCTATTACAGTTAAATGGAGAGCGTCTGAAGGTACTTTTCAATTAAATATAACAAGACAAATTCACTGAAAGGTAACAAGAATGACCCAACCCTCAGCTATCTTATTTATCACCCATCTGAATATAATTGATAAAAAAAAACAGGAAAGGTCTACTTTATCAGGATTTCTTCTTGGGATAAAAACTAGGGGCCCTTTGTCACCTGGGGGAAAAACACAAGTGCGATTAATGCCATCATGACCTCTGCTTGAACAAAGACATTACATGTACAGCTGACACATGTAAGTTGTTCACAAATTGAAATAAACAATGTAATGAGGGATTTTTCTGGGTGTATTGGGAATGGGGCCATGCAATTGGGAAAATAGCCATCTCACTGGACCAAATTGGGAATCTTATTGACTCTGCAGAGTTTAGAAAAGTGCACATTAAAAATGAAAAAGATGTGGTTTTATTATTTTAAATTATGGTTTGATAGTCCCTTTATCAGCATATTAAGGCCTACTTTTACAGCAAATGTTCATAAATGTTATGACCATGTTTATACTGGGTACCAATTGAGAATTTAATGTTAGAAATGGGGAAAAATCATGCCCAAATCTCATTGGGAATATATATCAGTATATTCACTATATTCGGCCCAAGTCGTCACCCAGAAAAATCCCCAGTAATTGACATCAGATTGGGTACATTTTGTCTCTTAACCCTGCTATGGTGTGTTCAACTTTCACAACATTCTACAAGGGTAATGTATAGTTTACGGTGAAATTGGACTGGGACATCAGACCCAAAAGAACCCACTACACCTTGGCAGGAACCCTAATTTTATCCTATAGAATCTGCACATTACCAAAAATTTAATAAGTGTGTTCCATTTGTTTCAAGCCGGACAGCAGATTCCACTTTCGTTCTGTCAACTGAGAGTGTATAATGATCAAAACATTCACAGCATTCTATTTCGTTCACACACTTTCTTCCATATTTCACAAAACTGTCATAAAAAATAACTGTTAGATTGATTATTTCCAAGCTATATATATGTATCACACTATCAATGTATATATACCAATCTCTGTAATTGCCTACATGTCTGATTACAGGATAGAGGGTGAATAATTAGTGTTCACAAAAAATCTCAATGTACACTCACCAAGATTTTCTCACCAAAATTACAAAATGAACACCCCTCCCCAACCAGACATTCTCCACCACCACCCTCCTCAGCTGTCTACACCCCCCCCCCCCACCCACACACACAAACACCTCCTGCTTCACCTCTTCAGTTTTACCATCACCATTCAAATTTTGCATTGGCATTACACGAGAATATTCCGATCTTTCATATGTCTTGCAGAGTATATATCATGATGATTATCATCCCTATGAGAACATAACAAAAATAGATAATCGTTGTCATTTTCATGAATATAAAACAGGGGTCGGGTGATGAGGCATCATTTAATGCCATTCAGTTAGTTAAATAGCCTTTGTCCCCTGAAAAGTTTAAATTCTCTTTTGTAATGTTCAGAAAGGGTAATTCTTCTGCAAGAAAAACAAGAAAACTGAAGGGTTAAAAATGGAGAATTATTTGAAAATTTAAATGTAAAACTTGTACAGGGGGAGGGGGGGGGGGGGGAGGGGGAACCAGGGGCAAAAATTGGTAGAAATGTCCATTTAGTAATATGTCCAGGGTTGGTGGGGTGGGTAGAGTTAACAGGGCAGTGCTGTCCTGCACACTTGAATAAATGAACTCAAACTAGTCCAAACATTGCCTGGAAGTCTTCATTTTAATCTTTGCTTTCGTGTGTTCTTCCAATCCAATGAACTACTTGTGGGGTTCAGCAGGCCTTGAAATGTTTCAAAATTTCTACCTGTCACACACGACACTTACTTGCTGCTTCAAATTTTCGCATGAAGATTGGAAACTCATGTGAGTTGATGAATATGTGTATACAGTATTGTGGAATGTTGTGTTCAAAATGTATACTACATGCATGTTGGGCTATACCATTCATCACATGAACAAATACTGTTGGCTTATCCCTAAACTTGATGCTTTGATGTCGGATCAAAATATTCACTGATTATTAACCCATTAACCAACACGAGTTGCAGACGACAGGTCTAATTATTTTTTCAAAAAGAAAAAAAATCAATTTTTTCCTCCCAAACCATAGCTTATGACCCCCACACTGGAACAAGCCCAGTGAGTTTGTTCCAACAAGGGATCATAAGCTATGGTTCGGAAGAAAAGAAAGTATTTTTAAGAAGAAAGAAATAAAATGGCGATTTGTGTATATTATTGAGGTGGTTTTGGCTGATTCGTCAGGGAAAGAGTAACTGACCTGTCATATGTGACAGATATGACTTATTTTTACCCGTTTCCACCCAATTTCTGACAAGCAGTGACAGTGACAGGTGTACATTTCGAGCCCTAGTGGGAGAGCATTGTTCATCAATATTTCCTTTATACGCTGTTTTATTATTCAAGTGCAAAATAAAATGCAATTTATTCTAAATTTACTTCTGTTTCATTTCAACAGAATTTTAGAATCTTAAAAAGGAAATCAAGGGAGTGAACTCCAAAAATTGCCAAAGGTACACTGAAGTCATTTTTAAATTCACCCACCTGACAGATTATTTTCATTTCTGTGGTTGACAAAATTGAAGTCAAATCTGATAATAATTTCTATTATACTTTTGTCTAGAATGACAAAACAACCAGGAAATGAAGCAATTTGCACAGATAAAATTTGAAAAAAAAGAATAGATTGTCAGACAAACAATTACGGGTGTAATGATACCCCCCCCCCCTCCCCCAGGGGAAAATAAACTAGTTTATCTCCACCTCTCCCCCCCCCCAACCTGGTTTATCTCCCCCCCCCCCCCCCACCACCTGAATATTTTTCCATTTCATTACAGATTTTTTTTACTTTACAATTAGCTTCTTCACTTGTGTGTGATATTAAAAAAGAGTGCATTGAAAAACTCATTGGTCAGTGTGAGAGAGAGTTAGAT